>CM064426.1:76080402-76806451 GCA_032690845.1 Eleusine coracana subsp. coracana
TTTTCGGATCTCCTCAAGTTTGATCCATGAATCACTATGTTACTGCCTTTATATGTGGTGAAAAAGTTGTGGTTCCTTGTTAGCCATAGAAAGTTTTGAATTTCCTTATCAGCCATCAATGTTAACTTTTGTTCCTTATTTACCATTGTCATCCATTTCATAGATTAACTGTGTTAAATAGAATACAGAAAAACCCAATTACCCTTTGTTGTATATTTTGCCAACTTTTTATGTGAGACATTTGTGCATCGAAAACATTTTTGCTAGAATATTGGACAACACAAATATTATTTCAAAAAAATTGTGCCAAAAAAATTGGGCCATCCAAATATTTTTCCAAAAAAAATGATAAAAGTTTGGCAAAATTTATAAGCAGGGATATTTTGGCAAAAGAAAAGTCACCACATCACTTTATGGGTAATATCCATGAATTACTGTTATTGAAAAAAGGGGTTTTGTCTTTCCTAGCGTAATGAAAAACCTAGTAATTAGAAACGGGCCTGTTAGCACCCCAACGATCCAAAGCTAGTCAAAACAGTTATCATGTACTCTCTCTGGTTCTTTTTTGTTGGCGCTTACAAACAAAATGGTAAGAACCAATGTCAATAATAAACAACGGCAGAGAGTACTATGTACTACTACTTGCGTACGTCCGTATAATAATTGCAATAAAGAAATGCTAGGAGAATTCGGCCTGTTCTTGAATCGGTAGTCTTCCAAGGAAGCCAAACACCATTTGTTTCAAACATTGTTGGTTTCTCGTCAACTCTGCGTATCCGCAGGATTGTGTCCTGGACGTGGAGCCTGGAATTCTTTGGATCATGGGCTTTGTGGAATTCTTGAGATCCATAAGCATGCATGGAACCTAACGAGCTAAGCTGTTCGCATACCACCACCTGACTACCTAGAATAAAACTCCTTTCAGACATATCTTTCTCGCCCTCCATTGTAGAAACTGTGTAAGATACATTTAATACTTTGTTAGTACGATGTCATCAAAAGTTCTTTTTAGTGGTTTAGTTAACAGATTCCATAAAATTGTCAAGGCCGGAGAGAAAATTTGTTTGGATACTTAAATAATAACATGCGTAAAAGTAGAACATAGCTTCCGTACCTAGAATCATGGGTTCAGTTGAAATCAACTTTAGTGCATTGTTATGAAAACGATCCACACGACTTTAGCCAATTCAAACATACACACTTCCACGAAGTTTTTGAGATCTTTATTTCAGCTTTGACAAATGACACTCACAGTCCTTAAACCAACTAACAGAATACGGAGAAGAGCGTGGGAGAGGAGGAAAAGGACGAGGGGCAGGGAGCCAGGGAGGAACATATGTTTCGACACTGCCACTGTCTCACTATAGATGTGCTTATTCGTATGAGAGGAAGACATAGAGATAGAGGTTGTTGGTTTGTTTCAAAGGTGATTTTGTAGTATTTAGGTAGTCTATCACTTTATCTTTGATTTTTAGATTATCATAACAATTAGTAGTATGCTTTTTAGATTAATGTTGTAATTTCATGATCTTGAGGATATATGTTGATAGTCCAAACTCTTCTTATGTCAAGGGGAGAGGGGGGGGGGCTATTTTGATTCCATTTTCAATAGACTTCACCATTGTCATGGGATCATTGAAATTTGTCATTTCTACAACTAGAATTCAATCATAAATTTTTATAACAAATATAATCTTGTTTGGATTACACCATATTAATTAGAGTTAATTTCATAGAATCATGTAAGGTTTATGGCCATTGAGGTCACCCTAAGGTATGGTGTTTTGGTGATGAATGACAAATATGAAATATAATTAATGCCTACACGAGTGTTATCCGTGTAGAAAACCTCTTCTATCTTATGATGATTGTCGATGGTGTTCTTGGCGATTGATGACAATGATCACAAGTATGGAGGCTTGTAAACTTGATAGAAGTCCAAGGGTTGATGGAGATGGATCAAAGCGAAGAACAAGCTATGGTGCAAGTGTTTAGAACACTTGAGTAGTTGTTAGAGCTTTGGGTCCATAGGAAAAATCGGACTATCAAGGGGGTCTAGGTCATGTATAGTCGGTGATGTGCAAGATTGCTCGGTGAAATCCATACACTAGGTGACAGTGGAGAAACCAAGGAACTGTTTGAAGAAGCCGGGAAACAAGTCAAGCGAGAACGATAAGTTTCAGCTTCTGGACATAGAGACCGGACAGAGGGGTCAGTGAAGATCGGACTGTAAGATCATTATAGAGAGTCTGTCTGGGACTTAGTTGCAGCAAGGAAACTGTCTGTGCCTGAGAGCCATAGAGACCGGTCGGTCCGGTCTACAGATCGGACGGTCCGATCTGTATGGCTTGAAACAGAGCAGCGAGGAAGCGTTTTGTGGAGGCTCCTGGACTGGAGAGAGAAAGTGGACTGAACGGTCCGGTCCAGTGACCGAACAGTCCGGTCAGTTAAGAGGAATTATCTGGACAAAGAAGCCAACGATTCTGGGAACCGTTACTAGAGTGACCGGACGGTCCGGTCAGGCAGTGACCGAATAGTCCAATCTGAATGTCTAGAAAGGCATTTTCGTGGAGCAACAGCTACTTTGAGGTTGGGAGCCTATATAACTTCGTTGATGGGATCTTGCAGACCTCTCTTGGTCAGTAGAATACCTGAGAGTATTTGGTAAAGTCCAAGAGAAAAAGAGAAGAACACTAGAAGGAGATATTGCATATCTTGAGAGTGCTAGAGAAGAGTAACTTGAGCATCTTACACATCTAAGGCTAGTGTGTACTTGAGGGTGTGATCTAAATTGTTACTCTTGGTCTATGGTGAGACCTATACCGGTTAGATGTCGATGATCGAGCATATCATAATCGGTTGTGAAGGCCGCCACGTTTGTACATGGTTTGAGCCCGTCGTTGAAAGGGGCATTGCTAATGAGCGCCCGTGTTGGCTCGGGGAGTCCGGCAAGTTCTCGAGGGAGACGAGCTTGTGCTTTGTGCAGTGGTGACGTATATCGTGTCTTCACTCTAGTAGTGATTGCGGATTCGTGGGCGAGAACTCCACTTGGTGGCGGGAGGGACCGGGACTCCAGCGGGAGTGGTCCAACGAGGATTAGGGGAAGGCGACATCCTTCCGAGACCTCGGAAAAAAATTATGAGCCACCTCTTACTCTACTCCTCATTATGATGCTTTAATTTTCACATTTATATATCGTGCTATTCATGCTTGTGTGTTCTATTAGTGCTCTTTGACTATCTTGTAGACTTGCATGTTTAGGCTTCCTACTTACTAGTAGTGTTTAAGCTTCCGTATTTGATGACTAGTATGAGTAGGAGTTGCATTGGTGTGCTTGATCACTAGAAGTGCATAGAAGATGTATTGACTTGTGTGATCTACTAGTATGCATAGTATGTCTTTCCTTTCATAGGATTATATTGTTAGTGTGATCACCACTAGATTTGAGTAGGAGTTGCTTTGAGTGCTATCGTTGTTTAGTATTTGGTAAAATTGGTTTATAGTGGTAGTTCCCGATTATGTCCCCCCCCCCCCCTCTTAGTCACTATGATCCTTTCAAATCACAACTATTTATGGCTTTGTATCAGCAATAATCACAACCTTTTCATTTTATCCCATGCATATACCAGCCCACTGACATGTAGGACCGAGCAAAAATATTGTGTTTGCAATAGAATGGCCCAAACAGTGTGTAGTTTTTTGAACTATTTTTTAAGTTGTGGCTTTGTAATATAAAAAACCAAATATAGTTGTGGTTCTGTGAAATTGCTCACATAGCTAATAATAATATGAAAAATTTTATAAAATCCTTTGTTTATTTGGCCTCAATATATATGATCAGGTGAACAGACTAAATAAATGATGAAAGAACAAATCTCGCAATCTAACCACATAATAAAGAGTAAAATACTGTAATTAAGAGGGCTTCTTGAATCTGTATGCCTTGATACATAATTATTGCACTCTCCCAATTAGGAGGCATTGACACTCAATTATTGCACTGTATACACACATACACGGGCAAAAAATTTTCAGTTCGAACTTTAACTTTACGTATATACTAGTACTTTGGTCTAGAGGTTCAAAACGGAAAGGTTTATGGTGGATACCTAGGTACCCAGAGACGAGGAAGAGCGTAGCAAACGACGAAATGTTTCGAGGAGTTGAAAATAAGTATAGATCCGAAAATTCCTAAATAGATCAATTTTTTGAACTAACTGCTGAATCTATGAGTAGGTAAGAGATAAGCTGACAAACTGAAACATCTTAGCAGCTAGAGGAAAAGAAAACCCCAAGAAAGCGCTACAGCCTGCTCTTGGCCATAGCTCTCTTCTCCACTACAGGCGAAAATGGGCCTTTAATTTGAACCTCCGCTGCAGACCTGGCCCGGCCACGGATTTCATCCTCTGGCCCATCATTAGCCATGACTGCCGTGGACGCGTCTTCCCGCTCCCGCGAACACTCCGTTTCGGCACCGGCGACCTGCGACGGAGTCGTCTTCTTCTTCTCCTTCCCGTTGATGAAATGCACGACGCGGTCCATGAGCGCCACGGCGGTGGCGCGTGCAGGGCGGTAGAGGTGGAACCCGTGGTCCTCTCCCTCCGACTCCACGAGCGTCACCTCGCGGCGCCCCCGTCGCAGCCACGCCGCGAACCGGCACCCGCGGTCGCACACCACGTCCTTCCCCGCCACGGCCACGAGCACTCGCCGGCACGGCAGCGACGTGACGTCCTCGGGCGGCGGGTTGATGCGGCGGTCGTCGTTGCCCGCCGCGCCCGCCGTCAGGAAAGGCCAGAGCGTGTCCATCCACTCCGGCGCGAACAGAGGCCCGTCGTGCCGGTCCGGGCCCCAGAAGAAGGGCTGCAGCAAGATCAGGCCCTCGACGCCGGCGTGGCCATCGGCCAGCCGCGCCGCCACGTTGTGCGCGATGTTGGCGCCGGCGCTGTCGCCGGCGAGGAACAGGCGCGCGGGGTCGGCGTGGAAGGCGAGCCACGGGTCGGAGAAGGACGCGACGACCCACCGGAGCGCCGCCCACGCGTCGTCGTACGCCGCGGGGATCGGGTGCTCCGGCGCCAGGCGGTAGTCCACGGAGACGATGACCGCCGCCGCGTGGACGGCGAGGGTCGCCGCGTAATGGTGATATGGGTCGGAGAAGGCGCTCCCGGTGCAGAAGGCGCCGCCGTGGAAGTAGACCACGACCGGGAGCCTCCCCCTCCTGCCCGTGGCGGCGGCGACGGCGACGACGGGGAGGAACAGGCGCGCGAAGACGCCGTTGACTGGGTCGATGATGACGTCCCTCGTCGCTGCGCCGGTCGCCCCTGGCGCCTCCGACGCCAGCACGAAGACGCTTCTCACGAGGCGCTCGACACGGCCGTCCTTGTATCTGCGTAGGAACGGATGCATGTCATCGGCTACCTCCTCGGCGTCAACCTTCTTCTTATTAGTCGCCCGAGAACTCGTGTCTGCAGCCATAGTCATCACCTATGGGGTGTTGTCGGCACAGATGCTAATTAATGATCCTTGCTACCCATTCTATATATAAGCATGCAGCGATATAGGTTAATCATCACGCATAAAAAAAAGTATAGAACACTACAATAATAATCATATAATAACGAAACGTGTATTCAGGTTGCGAGGATCACTTGCTATGCAATCTTTTTTTTTTTCATGTTGCTAGGAAACGTGAACATGCGATAGTGATAACTTATTGAGTCCAATCCTAAATAACAAGTAGAAGTACGAGGAGATCATTCCTCAAGGATACGGGATAGAGACCAGGAGGGAAAAAAATTTGGTGCGGCCGGGTCGTATATGCTCCCCGATGCGAACCTGGTCTGGATTTGCGGCGATCGCTAGGTTTTCTCGTGGCCCTCGGGTCCCAAGCAACGTCCATGGCTCGGCTCTCCAACGGCTCGCGTTCACTTGGCTCTAGGCGAAGCAGACGAGTCTTGTCCCAGGGTCTCTGCCGGTTAGCCACCGCAGCAGACGGTTTCCGTCTCCGTCGTTCGGCTCCACCTCCACCTCCCTCATTCGTCTCCGTCGTCGCCTTTGCCGGCGACCGAAGCCCAATAAAACTGACGCTTCCAGATATACCTCGTCGTCTCAAGTGCGGCGTGCTACTATGAGCACCCAGCCCCTGATGCATACCTCCACTCGTCACTGCTAATCTCTTACTCCAACCACGGCGCCCACAGTGATGGACTCGACGTCGAGCGCTACATATGGAAGGGGATCTTAGGCTTCCTCACCAACATCCGTGTGCAACGCGCTCATCATCATTCACGCGCACTGTGTTGGTTTGTCTTAGGCACAACAACTGTTCGACGAAATACCCAGTAAGAGCATCATCTCAAGGACGAAATATCTAGTCCAGTATGGCATGCATGCATTGGAGGGTATCTTTTTTTGAGGATTAGCCTCTCAATTTGTATATTTCTTATTGATTGAGCAAACTGATGAGAAAACTTTTACTTTCAGTTTATATTAGAAGTTCATGTTGCGTTTTTTTCATAATAAACAACACTTCTATCCTTTGGCTTTTCAGGTCATAAAGCTCGCCGATTTTGGCACTAAGGGCTAATTCTAACAGCATCTTGTACCTGCTCTGAAATGGACAATGCTGGCAAGCTCTCGTTGCAGCTATGCAAGCAAAGAAGGGTGGAAAATTGGGAATGAAGTGGTTATTGGAGGAGGTTATATCGGCCATGAACTTAGTGCCATACTGAAACTTAGTGACTTTGATCAGTTTGGATGTATGAAGGAATTAGCAAACGAGTAATATTGTGATCAATTTATAGATGTAAAAGGATCTCCCTCCATAATTTGTACGATCCGTAGGCATCCGTAATTTAGTGGATTTCATGGTTAATAAATAAAGTGGGATGTTTAAATATGAATATCAGTCCTTTTGGTTACTTTTTTTTTTGGCCATCATACACAACATTTGCTATGGTACCAGCATTATGGTCCTACTTTAGAGAATATGTTCATAAAACTTGCATGGAAGTAAATAAAATGTGAAAACAGAGCATACTGTATGCAGGGAAAAGCAGCGGAGGTGAGGAAGGAGCAGCTGCAGCTGTGGATGCACCTCAAACGATGGAGGACGTTGGACGAGCTGCTGGAAGACCATAATTGTTCTTTTGGAATTTCCGCAGTGACGGCGGCAGATGAAAGGCGGAGGTGGAAGTAGAGATGGCATCAGGTGAAAACCCGCCGGGTTTCGCCTCCCTAGACCCGCCCCCGTGACTAAAATAATCTCCCCGTTCCATAACCAAAACCCGCTCATGGCCCCGTGTGGGTAATACGCACCCAACGGGTGCCCAGACCCGGCAAGCTCGATCTAGCCGACGAAGCTGCCGTGAGCCGTTGAGGAGCCGTCCTCGAGTTGCCGCGCGCCCCTTTGAGCGTCGAGGCACCCGAGTCTTCGATGGAGCCGCCAAGCATCGATTCACAACCTACAGAGCCGCCACAACACTTTGATTTTTCCTTTGCCATCGAAGAAGGCGCCACCGTACCTCAATTCGCCGTCATCAAAGGAGTCGTCGCCACTATCGCTTAGACTTGCCACCAGATCGATTTGGCGTTGAGGGAGCCGCGAGCGACATGCCATGCAAGAGCCGGTTCTACAGCCGATGCTTGTTTACGTCCGGCAGCGACTGCTTAGCAGTAACGAATGTCGATTGTACTATACGATGGATTAGGTCATAGTAAGTATTGGGCTGGGCAAATATTTTTCATGTTGGGCTTAGCTGAATAATACGTATTGGGCTAGGCTGATTAATTGATATTGGGCCATATCAAATGAGCACACTGGGCCAAAATTCCGGGTATTCTATACCCATGGGTTAGCGGGTACGGGTTGAATGAAAACGTACCCGCATTGCTTGACCCGATGGGTAGTGTTTTCTCCCATTTGTAGACTTGTGGGTTGAAAAGTTTGTCCAGACCCGGCCCCTAATAGAGTAATTACCCGCCGGGTAACGGGTTTCGGGCCCCATTGCCATCTTTAGGTGGAAGAGCTCGTGGCCGAACGCATGGGAGCCGAGCCGTACGCTAAGAAAGAGCTATGCGGAGCCGAACGTGTGCAGTGGATGGCAACAGCAGCCACGCGTCAGCCATCCAGAGCAGGTTCGCATAGCTGCCCTATGTGAACCGTCCGCACAGAATTTTTTTCCACCAGGAGGCTCGCTTGGGCTTGCCACCGAATAGGTGCAAGCGGTAGCTGACCTCGTGCTTAGTATGGTTTCGAATTATTAGCGTGTTGGTATCGCCTTTAGTATGAATGATGATTTTTTTTCTCAGCCGATTTATTGCATGCTACGCACATTGACATTACTATATACACGGATCATGGATCTCAATCGCTCGATTATATTATATTCTGCAATTTCCCTATATATAATCTAACACGTGTGAACTTTCCAGTTGACCGGGCTTGGATAATACTAAAAATGTTGTTTTGTCGTATCAGATATCACACCTGTAATCAGGCATCACCACTCCACCACTGTTGGTTGTTATTGTTATCACCTCACGTCACATACGTTATAAGTAAAGATTTACTAGAGAATTCATATAGATGTACATTATCTGTATTTTTGTTTTTATCTTCCACATTTCACTTTTGGTAAATTTTTAGATTTTTCTATCCCTCTAAAACAAGTATTGCTTTCAAGGAATCCTCTCAACAAAATTACATGGGATTGTTAAATGTTACTTTATGAAATGATCACTACAATGGACTTGAGTTGTGGACCACCAAGCGTCAGCTGCTGTCCGATTGCGAATTAGCATCTTATACGTCGATCGTATAGAGAAAATACCTGATCGCTCGTAGTGTCAGGCCCAAAATTCTTCCGCACCATCAGAACATAACAGGATGCCAGCAACAATCTCCCTGTCCGGTGGTATAAGAAATTGCTCCAGTGTTTGTAAGTTCCATGAACATGTTGCGTGGTCGATAAGGTCACTAACCCTCTGAGGGGGGTTGGGACTAATGCAATATAACAGTCTCAGGTTCCATCACGCGGAATCCAGTTTATGTCCCAAATACTTGTGCCTTCACCCGTTCCGATGCGCCGTATAATTTCTTGCTTTAGCACCTCCTTCCTGTCGACAATGGCTCGCCACATTCGGGATGGAGACGAATTTATTAGCTCAGCATCCAGAAATTCACCATTTGGATAATAAACTGCTTTGAGAACTCTTGCGCTCAGCGTGGAGCCATGGAGGGGTTCAGTAAAATTCTCCATGTTTGTCTTACCAATAACGCTAGGCTGAAAACCTCAATCTCCCGAAAGCCCAGCCCGACAGCATACTTGGGTTTCGTCATTTTTTCCCAAGCCACCCAACATGTCTTTCGTTGGCTCTCCTTGCTTCCCCACCAGAACCGCCTCCGCCGTCCATCTATTGCTGGCAGAGCCCTCTTGGCAATCAAAAGCAAGACATCACACATTTGGCTGGGCTTGATTGCTTCCTGCTGAGACCCTGTTTCACGACAATTGGAAATGGGCTGACACCTTTAATAGTACTGGACTTCTAGTTTGACTGAGCTGCATCACACACTCACGCTTGCCTGCGCTGGGCTGCATCACGCTTGACTCAAGTTAGGGGGGGAGGGGGGGGGGGGGGGGGGGGGGGGCGGGCAGTCTCACGGCAATCGGCAAGGAACGTCGTGGCTCCGACCAACGATCGAGGGAGAGCGAGCGGGAAGTCGGAGAGAGCTCCGTGGCATCACGCAGGCTCGTCTGGCGGGCCTCCATCGTCTTGCTTTCACTTGGCAGGCTGGACGTCGGCCTGCTGCTACTGCACATGGGCTGGTTTAGCTAAACGGGCCAGTTTCTCTCATTTCCTCAAATTTAACCTTGTGACCCCATGTTCTCTTTTTTTTTCCCCTGGATCTTGCCAGCATAATAATAATTGATTCGTTCGGTATGAAACAAGTGCCTGAATGCTAAGTTTTGAGACAGTATTAAGAAGGTCACGTACTCACTTTTTTTTTTTATAAACAGTCACTTACTCACCTAGGTTTGTTTGGAATGTACTACTAGTACAGGTTATGAAACAAGAAAAGAGCATTATGCTCTGAAGACTGCAGTCACCGCAGGGAATTCCTGCAGCGAACTTTCTGACTTCACTGTCTCTCTCCGTTTTTTTTCCCGTTAGCGTCGGTTCAGAGACAGCCCTGGGGCTCTCCACCGTCTGAATATTCCCCCACGTTCCGTTCTCCCATTTAAAATTTCGCTGTGGCGCATGTGACCAGCAAAGCATAGCCACGTTGAATATTGGTGGTTGATTGATGCTTCTCCAAAACCCAGCTAAGCACACCCACAAGATTAATCTGTTTGTGTGAGTTTTCCTTCTCTCTCTCTCTTTTTTCTTTTTTGTGTGAATAATCCATAGCCCCGTTGTAGGAAGTGAAATATGGGCAGGCTTGGTTGCTTGACCGTATAAGAGACTTAGGCAAGTATCTTTGGTAAAATTATTGTTTCTTGTGGTAATAAACAATATTTTATAGAACTTGTATCCCATCAGCAGTGGACATTATTGCTGCGACTTGTGATGCTTGGCTCTAATTTCTTTCCGACTTTGCTTTGAGCAAATGAGGTTCGAAGTTTAAGCAGGAACTGAGTACTAATCTAATGGGACTCTGTACCAACCAGGAGTGCATTAATCCGAGTATGATCCTTTTTTTCATGAAGGAATATTAGTGACAAGTGCAATTTCAACTGAAATACTAGTGAGTACCAACCCTATCTTTGGTGCCAACTACGACACCACACACGAACATTTTTATAAGATCGGCGCTATAATAAACCAGTCTCGATTGAAAGATGGAAGAACGAACAAGTAGTAACAATCACGCTGCAGTGACATCATGAAGTGTTGGCGATTAACTAATCATTTTCTCAGACAATTAATAAATCATTTTCCATGCATGGGGTTAGAGGAACCAGAGACACGCAATCAACAAAAGTGAAACGAAAGAGTACGACTTGCATAGGCCGTCCCAGCAACAATAAGAAAAGTGGTCACCGACGGCCATGAAAGCTGCATCCCAACCGCCATTATTGGGACAAGAACGGATTACCAGACATGTTTAATGCAAAGCAGGAGCCAGAAGACTAGTAATCGAGTGCCAGTGCTCTCACTCACACTGTGTCACGGAAGGGGGGAGGCGGCTTTCACGGAACCTCCCTGCCTTTTTTCTGTTTCGTCTTTCATGCGTGTCTTGGAGCTGCCCATTTCACTTGTCCCTTTGATTTAACACCAGACATGGGATAACCAAAAATCGACACTACTTTTCTACCAACGACACGTCGCCACATTGCTGTTAATGAAAGCTTCTATTTTGCTTAGCCATTAACCTGGTTATAAAATTCTATTTTGTTGTCCTGTCATATTTATGCAAGAGTTACATGGCAGGTCCCAATGCCACTGCTAAGGACATAAGGCCTGTTTGCATTGGACTATGAGAAAACCGTGTGAGCCAGAAAACAATATCAGAATCAGGGTCCCCTAACTTAAAGTGCAGTAGTCACTGACATGTGGACCCGCATGTCGCATAACCTCATATATTAGCGACTATTGTACTCGCGCGCCACGTAATCCTACATGTCAGTGACTACTACACACGTGTAATTGAAGTCAGAGGATCCACGTCCATAATATTAGACGTTCGATTTTGAGTGTGTTGGGCTATAATTACTGGCTGGCTCAAAGCAACTTTCACTAAGCCTCGAATCAAACAAGCTCATAATATAGGGTGTGTGTGTGGAACATAGCATTATTTGAAGAAATACATGGATACACTTAGGTTCTAGTTCAATTCCATGAACTAATCGAAGAAAAAATGGCAACCCACAAAGAACTCAAACCATGACCATAATTTTCCACATATATAAGCACAAAAGAATGGATCACAAGATTGGAAACTATAGTTCACATTTGCACTAATTATCTTATTTTAATATCAGCAAAAGAATTCAAAGGTAATATGCCACTGTGATGCTGCATTGTTTTGTTGTCAGTACAAGAAATGGAAGGATGGGGCTAGCAAAAATATCTGAGGATCTGCATTTTGCACAAAAGAGATCCCAATTGGTTCATGGAAGTAAGGGAACAGAATCTTTCGGTGCTACCCAAACTAGAAAGGAGATGTCATTTTCAACCCTTGAGCTCTTAAATAATGGCCTTTTCAGTTTTCAGTTTGAACGAGCTGCTTCACTGTTTGGAACGACACATATTTGGATCTATATCTATCTATATGAATACTATTGTTAGCTCTACTTATAAGTAGGGAATTATACATATCCAAAATAAATTTACATGTCATACTCGTATCAATTTGGCTGAACTAATAATATCACGCCGATTATCATCACCGTCGTCTGCAAAAAAAAAAAAAAAACGAACAGAGCTTATAGCTGTGATTTTGGCAGTAATCTTGATTCGATCTACCAATCACGAACCGGTGATCAAGTTGATGCCAACTCACAGGTAACACGCATGGCGCACATGGCATTTCCTTTCCCCTTTCGCCGCTTGATCAAATAAAAAAATAAAACAAAAAATCCCAAGGAAGAGCGAGCCAGCAGCGGCAGGTAGGAGGGCAATTCAGTCCGCCGACGAGGCCGCCGACAGATCAACCCGCTGCAGCCGGTCGCCCGACCCCACACGCAGCGTGCACAGCCTGTGGACAGCAACGCGACGTGGACGTTCGGGCTCCCGGCCCGCTCACATCTGACGGTCATCATACTCTCTCACCGCATCCGACGGCCAGGAGAGACCGACGGAGGCGACCGGCGGTAGCCGGTGGGCGGGGGCGCCACCCACCAACTTCAACTAAACGAACTCGAGTGGTGTATGTAAGAGGCGAGAGGGAGGTGGTGTGGGGAGGAAGCAGAAGCCAGCACACTGCGGCAGCGGCAGCGGCAGCCGCAGCTCGAGCCAGAGGTCTAGAGGATCTGGGCATGGTGGTGGCCGCCGGCGCTGCTCCTCGGATCTAGACGGCCCTCGTGGGCCGATCGGTCGTTGCTGCCGTTGTCGGTGTCGGAGGTGTGAAGCGGCGAGGAAGCGGAGATGGCGGCGAACAAGGGGATGGTGGCGGGCTCGCACAACCGTAACGAGTTCGTCATGATCCGCCACGACGGCGACGCCCCCGCCGCGGTACGTGCGCCTCCTGCATTTCCGTTTGTCTCATGCCGTGCGCGTGCGTCGGTGCTTGCTGCGTGTGTCGGTGGATCTGGGTCGCGTCGGTAGGTACAACTCTTGGGTCCGCTCCAATTGCATTTCGTCAGTCTGTTAAGAGATGGTTCCGTTTAGCTATGTTAGTCAGTAGATCAGAGCACCTGCGTCCAGGCGGTTTCAGTATGATTGTGGGATGGAATTATGCAGAAGTCGGCTACACAGTGGGAAATTGTGAAGTTGTAGTGGAGGAATTCCGAGATCCAGATCAATGCAGCATCTTAATCAAAGCCTCAAGCATTCCGTAACGTGATGCCATCCATGAATTCAATCCTCGTTTGGCTTTCCATAACGAAACATTGTAGCTTCAGCGCGAAATTATCAGTTCAGTTCCTCTCCTGTGAAACGTTGTCGCTCTGCATCTAGTAGATCTTGGTATCGAATTGGATCCGAGCAACTCATTTTCAGTCTGTATTTATGTGTGAACTGCAGTTAGGGGTCGATGTGTCTTCTAATTGTGTAATTCTGTTTGGATGTCCGCTGACCGTGATGTGATCTTGCTGATAATGCAGGCTAAGCCGGCGAAAACTGTGAATGGACAAGTCTGCCAGATTTGTGGTGACTCTGTTGGCGTTACAGCCACCGGTGATGTCTTTGTCGCCTGCAACGAGTGTGCCTTCCCTGTTTGCCGCCCTTGCTATGAGTATGAGCGCAAGGAAGGGAACCAGTGCTGCCCTCAATGCAAGACTAGATACAAGAGGCACAAAGGTTTGTTCCTATGCAACCTCTTCGAGCAACTCTGCAATTTGTAAGATATATACATATTATATGGTAGTCTGCATCTTGTGCTTCACAAAACTGCAGCTTAACGAAAGTGCTTCTGATTTTTTTTTTCCTTGGCAACTTAGACAGATGTCTGTTTCGCAACAACTAATGCACGCTGCTTTTGATTTCTCTTGAACAAAATTCAGGTAGCCCTCGAGTCCATGGTGACGACGAGGAGGAAGATGTTGATGACCTGGACAATGAATTCAACTATAAACAAGGCAACGGGAAAGGTCCGGAGTGGCAGCTCGGTCAAGGAGATGATACTGATCTGTCTTCATCTGCTCGTCATGAACAGCACCATCGAATTCCTCGCCTGACAAGTGGTCAACAGGTATAATTATATGTCGTTCTTGTTCTTTTTGTCACTGCAAGCCAGTGGTATCGAATATCAATCTTGAACACTTGATATTGTGGTGCATTGGTCACTACAGGCCAGTGGTACACCTTCTCGTGCTATTGAGCTCTTTTCTGCACAAAATTATTGCTCTACGCCACTAACTTATTTATATTTTTCATCAGATATCTGGAGAAATCCCTGATGCTTCCCCTGATCGCCATTCTATTCGTAGCCCTACATCGAGCTACGTTGATCCAAGTGTCCCAGGTATTCTCTCATACATCATAAATTTCTTCATTTTGAAAATGTACCTGCACATTAGCTGGAAATTGTTAACTTTTATCTACTACCATTTCAGTTCCTGTGAGGATTGTGGACCCTTCGAAGGATTTGAATTCCTATGGGCTTAGTAGTGTTGACTGGAAGGAAAGAGTGGAGAGCTGGAGGGTCAAACAGGACAAAAATATGATGCAGGTGACTAATAAATATCCAGAGGCAAGAGGAGGAGACATGGAAGGGACTGGCTCAAATGGTGAAGATATGCAAATGTATAAACCACTTGCCCTTGCCATGTTTCATTATACTTCCCTACTTATAGTGCATTTAGGTGTGCATGATGGGAGTCCACGCTGAAAATGGATTGCTTTGGATTGCACTAGGGGGTGTATATCATACTAGCGGACATTGAAGAACACACATGTGCATTGATCTCAGAAATGGAACCTTAAATGCCCTTTTCTCCAGGACTTCTAGTCAATAAATGACTGAGATAACTTTATATATTACTAGATATTTTTCCTCCTAATCTTTACTAATTGTGAGATTCAGGTTCATGTTTATTGTAGCTTTTTCTTCACGGACTAATGCATCTGTACTTTTGTCTCTGTGGCAGGGTTGATGATGCACGGCTACCTCTGAGCCGTATTGTGCCAATTCCCTCAAACCAGCTCAACCTTTACCGGATAGTGATCATTCTCCGTCTTATCATCCTGTGCTTCTTCTTCCAATATCGTGTCACTCATCCAGTGCGCGATGCTTATGGATTATGGCTAGTATCTGTTATCTGTGAGATTTGGTTTGCATTGTCTTGGCTTCTAGATCAATTCCCAAAATGGTACCCAATCAACCGTGAAACGTACCTTGACAGGCTTGCATTGAGGTAAGATTCACAGAATTGACATTCATTTCTTCATGGTTTTGGGCTCTGATGTGCCCTTGTATTGGCATTTTGTGTGTTGAGATGCCTGATTGGCTGACTCTATAATTGCAGATATGATAGAGAGGGTGAACCTTCACAACTTTGTCCTATTGATGTCTTTGTCAGTACAGTGGATCCACTGAAGGAGCCTCCACTGATCACTGCCAATACTGTTTTGTCCATTCTTGCTGTGGATTACCCTGTCGACAAGGTTTCATGCTATGTTTCTGATGATGGTTCAGCTATGCTGACTTTTGAGTCCCTCTCAGAGACTGCAGAATTTGCTAGGAAGTGGGTTCCCTTTTGCAAGAAACACAGCATCGAGCCAAGGGCTCCAGAGTTTTACTTTGCTCAAAAAATAGATTACCTCAAGGACAAGATCCAACCCTCATTTGTTAAGGAAAGGCGAGCAATGAAGGTAAGCTACAAATCACATGGTTAGATTTCTGATGCTCTTCCTTTTAATTGGGTTTTGACTTTGGTTATGCTTTGTTTCAGAGGGAGTATGAAGAATTCAAAATAAGAATCAATGCTCTTGTCGCCAAAGCACAGAAAGTGCCCGAGGAGGGGTGGACCATGGCTGATGGAACTGCTTGGCCTGGGAATAATCCAAGGGACCATCCTGGCATGATTCAGGTGCCTGTTATTTCAAATGAAGCTCTTTAATATTTTGATGTAATCTCAATCTTATGGGTTAACCTTCTGTTCAATATGAAATTAGGTGTTCTTGGGGCATAGTGGTGGGCTTGACACTGATGGAAATGAGTTGCCACGTCTTGTCTATGTCTCTCGTGAAAAGAGACCAGGCTTCCAGCATCACAAGAAGGCTGGTGCAATGAATGCTCTGGTGTGTTTTTCTCTTCCATGAATTCACTTCTTAACCATATTTTTTTATCTGTCTATTCCATACTTATTGTATCCTGTTTTCAGATCCGTGTATCTGCTGTGCTGACAAATGGTGCCTATCTTCTCAATGTGGATTGTGACCATTACTTCAACAGCAGCAAAGCTCTTAGAGAAGCAATGTGTTTCATGATGGATCCTGCACTCGGAAGGAAAACTTGTTATGTACAGTTTCCACAAAGATTTGATGGCATTGACTTGCACGATCGATATGCTAATCGCAACATAGTCTTCTTTGATGTAAGTCTGATGTACTGCTATGCTTTGACCTTTGTTAATCATCAACCATGGCTCACATGGTATTTGTTTTGCAGATCAACATGAAAGGTCTAGATGGCATTCAGGGTCCCGTGTATGTGGGAACAGGATGCTGTTTCAATAGGCAGGCTTTGTATGGCTATGATCCCGTACTGTCTGAAGCTGATTTGGAGCCTAACATTGTTATTAAAAGCTGCTGCGGTAGAAGGAAGAAAAAGAACAAGAGTTATATGGACAGTCAAAACCGCATCATGAAGAGAACAGAATCTTCAGCTCCCATCTTCAACATGGACGACATAGAAGAGGGTATTGAAGGTGTGTGCTTGATGTCATGCATTTCTTTCTTTCCTTTTAGTATTATGGTGACTAGCAGAATAACTCCTATTGCATTATCAATGATACTTCCTTCTAGGCTACGTAGTCTTTTGCTGGTTTTCTTTAATCTTTGTTTTTGGATTTCATTAGGCTATGAGGATGAAAGGTCAGTACTTATGTCCCAGAGGAAACTGGAGAAACGCTTTGGTCAATCACCAATTTTCATTGCATCCACCTTTATGACTCAAGGAGGCATTCCACCTTCAACAAACCCAGCTTCTCTACTAAAGGAAGCTATCCATGTCATCAGTTGTGGATATGAGGACAAAACTGAATGGGGAAAAGAGGTTAGTAGGACAGCATAGTTTACTACTTTCTTTTCTATCGTATAGTTGTTTTATTTGAATTGTCCATGGCATGGAACCCCCTTTTCCATATAGATTTCCATGACTTGAATGTGATTTTCGTTTTATATGGTTTCAGATTGGCTGGATTTATGGTTCAGTTACGGAGGATATTCTTACTGGGTTTAAAATGCATGCTAGAGGTTGGCAATCAATCTATTGCATGCCACCACGACCTTGTTTCAAAGGTTCTGCACCAATCAATCTTTCTGATCGTCTTAATCAAGTGCTCCGTTGGGCTCTTGGTTCTGTTGAAATTTTGCTTAGCAGACATTGTCCTATCTGGTATGGTTACAATGGGCGTTTGAAACTTTTGGAGAGGCTGGCTTACATCAACACCATTGTGTATCCCATCACATCCATCCCACTTATCGCCTATTGTGTACTTCCTGCTATCTGTCTCCTCACTAATAAATTTATCATTCCTGAGGTTAGTCCCAAGATGCCCTCTCACTCTCTTGCTCTTATTATTAGAGATGTTAGAAACTTTGATTTGCTCATTATTTTAGTATCATGTAACTACTCTAATCCATATAACCATTGCCCAATTTTATTAATGCATAGCAATATAGCATGACTGAACATGTGGCCAGAAGTGCAACTATTATCTTTTTTTTTTCCTTGGTATTTTTCTTCTAATTCAAATATAGAGATTTCCTTTTTCTTCCATTGTTTTATGTAAATTGCATTATGACAAATATTTGTGGTTTCATTAATTCAAGCTCAGCGGAGCTCTGTACTTTTTGTTAAATGCCTGCATTGTTGGAACCATTTTCCATTGGGTTAGGTTTCTGTAATGGTCATACATCTTTGTAATATGCAGATTAGTAACTATGCTGGGATGTTCTTCATTCTGCTTTTCGCCTCCATCTTTGCCACCGGTATACTGGAGCTCAGGTGGAGTGGTGTTGGCATCGAGGATTGGTGGAGAAATGAGCAGTTTTGGGTCATTGGTGGCACCTCTGCCCATCTCTTCGCAGTGTTCCAGGGTCTGCTCAAGGTGCTGGCAGGGATCGATACTAACTTTACAGTTACTTCAAAGGCTTCTGATGAAGATGGCGACTTTGCTGAGTTATATGTGTTCAAGTGGACCAGTTTGCTCATCCCTCCAACCACCGTGCTTGTCATTAACCTGGTGGGAATGGTGGCAGGAATATCATATGCCATTAACAGTGGTTATCAATCCTGGGGTCCGCTATTCGGAAAGCTCTTCTTCTCAATCTGGGTGATCCTCCATCTCTACCCCTTCCTCAAGGGTCTCATGGGCAGGCAGAACCGCACGCCGACCATCGTCATCGTTTGGTCCATCCTCCTTGCGTCAATTTTCTCCCTGCTGTGGGTGAAGATCGACCCTTTCATCTCCCCCACACAGAAGGCTGTTGCCTTGGGGCAATGTGGCGTGAACTGCTGAGCATTGAGACAGTAACCCCTCTTCCAAGAGGTTCAATCAATCAAGATCTACCCCCCTCGTGTAAATACTTGAGGAGGTTAGATGGGATTTTTTGTTGTAGATGAAGACGGATTCTACCTAAGTTATGCCCCCTGTTTATTAGATTCTTCAGTACCGGCACTGCTGCGGACGGCCAACTGTGAAGCATCCCTTTCCTGTGATGCTGGCAACGTAAATTGTGAATTTTGTTTTGTTATACGTGATGTCTATTGTTTAGAGTAAATTATCATTTGTTTGAGGGAACATTGTTACACATGTATTATGGCGATGCTGTTATTTATACGGAAAGATTCTGATACATTCTTTGGTTTGTAGAACACAGTAATTTTTAGCACATCTATATAAGACAAACTACATCGATTCTCTTGTTTCTGCTACTATGCAACATAAAATTTTTGATCAGTTGCAACACTTTGCGCTGTTTGATGGTGATTAGTACCTGTAATACATGTAGAAAATGGGGGTGTTTGATCTTGGGGCTCTCCTTATTCAGGTTCAGCATCTGAATCTGACAACTCACGGATGCTAGTTTCTGATGATACATTGCTTTCAAATTTGTGGAGCTGGTTCAAACTGGAACCTGTTTCAAGTTCGATAAATGGTGTATGATTTGTATCTTAAACTAAAGTGGTAAATCTGGTTTGTGTCGTGCATTTATGTGGCTACCGTGCTGATTGTTTTTGTGGCCGAAAGGAGACACCTGAACATATATTGTTGATACGGTGGCCATGTGTGGTGGAGATTGTTTGGGGATATATCGATAGTTTGGCTTACCAAGTTGTTTAACATATCTTTCAATCAAACAAGAGGCCCGACGAGTGGAGGTGGAGTATTTTCTCTATTTTAATTCCAATCTTTAAGAACGAGTTTGTTGTACAAACTATTGGGAGATCAAGCTAATGAACCACACAATGAAGCTATGAGAGCAGATCATTGAGCATTTAAGAGGATTGATGAGCCTCATAAAAAAACAATTTGGTTTCATGCTGCTATCTACTATTGCGTAGAAGATGATGGAGAGATAAACTACGTGGACGAGGACTATTACGACTAGGAGTGCAATCCTGGTTAACTGTTTGTGGCGCTATGAAGTCTTTCGTTGTCTTTTATTTCTTCATATAATTCAGACTATATAATAATGATACGATGTAATAATAATGATATTGGTTATACTGTTTATTTTATTTTTGTCTCTATATATGTGAAATTTGATCCTGACACATATGTAACCTTGCATTTGATTTTGACCTTAAAACCGGGAGTGACAGATAGGTTCTTCATTCAATAATCAAAATGATACAATCTTCTGAGTTAGTTGAGTAATCTACCCAGATAACAACATTATGACAGCAGCATGTTTAGCACAGGCATGTGCTAGCTGCTGCATTTGTGAAGCGCATTATCATGGGGAAGGAGGAGACCTCTCTAACAATATTCTGTATCTCTCCTAGGATATAGGATACACATGGAATACGTTTATTCTCTAAGACACTTAGGAAAAGTTCTTCACATTGTTAGCTTTGAAAGATTCATCTCGAAAAAAATTCTTCGAACCGGTGATGAGAATACATTTTTTAGATAAAGAGAATTCTATTTTGAGCCAATGGAATTATCTTGGCTTCTTAGATCGAAAGTATATCTAGCCAACAAATTACAATTGAGTTTTTAGTACGAATGAGTAGACTCCGTCTACTGCATAGGATGCATACCATGATGCTAATGCAAACAAATGATAGAGATTATAACAAATAGTTGATGTTTTAAACTCAACCTACTGTTAAATTAATGTCTCTAAAAGATGTTCATAGTCAATGTCTCTAAAAGAGGCGTCCAATTTGCAAAGATGTCCAACAAATTACAATTGTCAGCCTTCCTCTTTGGAGCAAAGACCACATCTTGAGATGCAACGAGTACTCTTGTAGATCATCTGTCTAGGAGGAAATATTGATGCATAACCATGTGATCCGATATATAGTGTCTGTCCCCACCAATATTCGATTCCTAAGCCTATGATGCATTCTATTAAGCTAGAGACAAACATTTCAGAAACACTATCTAGGGGTTCCAATCCAAAAGTACTTGCATTTAGCTTAGGTATCTTGTAATAAAAAAGAATTACGTGGTAAACCACTACCCTTTGTACAATGCATGTAAGTTAACAAGCTTGGGCTCAAATGAGCCTATTGAGCTTTATTTAGGCTGGGTCCTCACAATATAATCGGTGCCAGTTCCGGCACACAGTGGAATTGTGGAAGATGCATGAAATTCTCGTTCCCAACATTGCGAAACCTTTCGCAGAGGAAGTCATTGATGCCAAGTACCGACACGATCTCTGCCATCCATTTCACGATGATGAATCTTTTATTAGCGTTGTTGTTGAAATATTACACCCGGCTACGTTTTGTACGTGTGCGACCGAGTGCGACCGAGCACCTTGTAAATGAGGCCAGCTAATTAAAGAGGAAGCGCGGATTTGGGCTCTGGCGGAGGCCAGAGCAAGAGAAGATTCCAGTAACCTGAAGGTTGTATTAGTTGTAGTTCATCTTTTATCCAGTGTGAATGTAAATCATAAAACCCTTCTGACTATCTACTAGTTTTATAAATATTTTTTTAAATATAATGATATGTAGTTTTTTTAAAAAAATGAGACCAGCTAATCACACACAGCGGTACATGTTGCCGAACCTGCAATAAAGGCGCGGCGACACACAAGTTCCACTCAGACAGTGAGACTGCGTGCAGGACCTGCTGAAACGTTGGGCGCCGATTCGTCAGGTCAGTCTGTTGCACATTCAATTCAACTCGGTTGCGGCGATCTGATCTGACGACGATCCGATATTCCACTTCTGGATGATACCTCGCGAGCGTGTACGTACGTGATGGACGCCACGACGTGTAAGAAGGGTCACATGGTTCTTCTCCTCCCTTCTTCTATTCCCAGCGATCGATCAGGGAAATGAGACACGTATTCTTGAGGGTGGTTCCTCGCACGTCCAGCCATAGCACGGTCGAGTAATATTATATATGCTCCCGGAATCGAATGATCCAGTGCTACTCGGTTTGACCATAACTTTTCAGGAGGTGGAAAAAAAACTTTCGGTTTGCCATACTAAATACCCCATCTGGTTTGAAACTGATAACGTTTCGGAGTTTCGGACATGTACGCTTCCCTGTTATTCTAGCTACCTATATTGTGCCCTGCCTTGTACTAGCGAGGTGTTTTTTTACTTTTAAAACTGAAAGTATCAAAAGATAAGTTGTATGTGAATATCATGCTTTCATCGTCATTCAGTTCTTCGTAAAAGATCTCTCAAGAGATACTTTTCTTCACGCCTCTCCATATTGATCGGGTGAATTCTCTCCTATCTTTCGGATCAGCACGTCCACGAAATGCCGCGTAATGAATGCTCAACATGGAGGAAGGTGAAATGAAAACGAAAGACACAATGACCACGATGCTATATATCCTTACGTTACTGTATCCTAGTTATCACTGTCTCTAGCATCTGGCGTATTTCAAATATCTGTTATTATGAGAAAGATTGATAATAGCATCTCCAGCAGAGGCATATATCTAGATCCTCATCCTAAATTTTGTATGTAAAATAAAAAAATTATTCCAGCAAGACTTCTAAATAGCTATGCATTTTGCATGGCCTCCAAAATTACTCTCTCTGAACCCTAAGTTTTGAAACCCTTAATCCCTCTCCAAAAGTATTGTTCATAGTGGAGCCCACTTTTTTATTCCTTTATCAACTCCATCTCTTTCTCCCGATCTCGCCCTGTCGACTGGCCGGCGCCGCCCGTCGCCCCATCCATCGACCGCCGCCTACCCGACCACGCCCCATCTTCTCTCCTTGTCGCCCCCAGTCTCTCTCTCCTCGCGCCGCCTGACCGCGCCTCTCCTCATGCTGGCCGGTCACGTCCTAGCTCCCATGCATCGCTTGCTACCTCCTCTCCCCCGCGTCGCCCCGCAGCCACCTCTACGCCGCACCGGATGTAGCTGATGGAGAAGTGGGTGGCGGTGGATCCGGAGCTCCCGGGAGATGGCGGCCGCGGGCGGCCTCCTCGACCGATGGCATTCAAGATTCACGGGGCCCATGTGCAACAGAGCACGGTGGGCAAAGCTACGTGGGCGGGGTGCGGCGGCCCCGGAGCACGGGTGGGGCACATTGGGCTATAGATCAAGGGCGTCGGAGCGAAGGAGAAAGAATGTTGAAAATCACTAACTCAATAACAAGCGGGGTCCACTCAACATGGAAGAAATAGGAGCATGAGCTGAATTTATCGCTAGTCGGCAACATTTTTTTGGAGGTCCGCATGTTTTAGGCCGGCCTGCAAATAAATTTACAGGCTCAATTTTACAGATCGGGTTGAAGATGCTCTAACTGACAACGACGGAGCTCTTGATTTTGCATGCGGATTGTTTTTCCTTGGAACGACGATATTGGAATGTGTGGTGTCGAGAGCAGCATACAGCTGCCATAGGATCTGTACATGTTCCTCATGTGCTTCAAATTTCAATACTGATGGCGTAAAAAAGAAGTCTGGGAGTTAATAGATCCTTCAACCACAGCATTTAGTTGGATTTCATTCAACCTATCATTGGTGGGACATCGATCTCTATAAGTCTCAGTTTATGTGTGGCGTGTAGCTCATGTGGTGTCGGTCATAGGGCAGAGAATTACTCCCTCCATATTTTTATTGTTATTGTTATTAAATTTTCGAGTTATGTGCTTAAGTTTGGTCACTCGTCTTATTTAAAATATTTTTAAAATTAATATATAGTTTATTGTGTTTTGTTTTATTACTAAAAAATAAAGTATAATTTATAATTATATATATACTTAAATAAATATTTTGAATATAATAAATAGGTAAAGTTAACTAAAAAAATTAATTGTGACAATAATTTAAATACGGAGGGAATAGAAAACAATGTCCATAGTATCCGTTGTCCAAAATAGGGACTCCTGTACATTGACTAGATGTGGATCCGGGGATGATATCCTTTGAGGGTTGTGGTCATGATGGCTGCTAAAACATAGCCTTTCTCCAATCCCAAATTTCTACAATTAGAGCATCTCTAGCAACTGTTCTAAAACTAAAATCATAAAATTAGTTTTAATCATAGGAGAGAGAAGATTTTAGCAATTGCCAACATGCTCCTTCTCCCCGCGTGACGGCGGCACACTGACCCTCCCCTACAAAGATCGTGTCAGGGCCAAGAGATGGAGGGCATTGGAGATTGGCGACGACGCACCGACACCAGGTGTCAGCGAAGGATACCTCCCGGTGCGGGCGGTTGCAGGTTCGCACGCTAGAAAGAGTTTTTGAGTCTCAGTGAATTGGATTAGTATATTTGGGATTCGAAGAGAGAGAGAGAATAGGATATATTCTAAAACTTTTTGGGATAGCAATCCATATAGGATTACTATTGGAGCAGTTTTTTTGGTAAATTTTAGGATATGTGATAATTTTTAGAGATACCAATATATTATAGGATAGCTGTTGGAAATACTCTTATGTTGTTCCTTGAACCTAACTGTCAGAGAGGAGCTACGGGGTGGAAATGGACAAGGGCCAGTGACGAATGCAAGATGCAGATACGATAGCTGAGTTCATAAATCTCTGGAGTCATGTACAGCAGATACAACTGAATGAACAGCCGGACAAAATCACATGGAGGGGGACAACATCACGTCAGTACACAGCCAACTCTTCTTACTCGATCCAATGTCAAGGCTCCTATTGTCAATTTAACACAAATGCGTTATGGCGAGCCAGGGTTGAGGGCAAGCAAAAATTTCATACATGGCTTGCTCTCAACAACAGAGTGCTTACAGCTCACAATCTACTACAGAGGAATTGGCCTTGCAATGAGCAATGTGTGCCATGTGACCAACAGAGTGAAAACATAGAGCACATGTCATTTGGCTTTAGCTGCGCAAGACATGGAATGGCATGAGATCAATAATTGAGAGCAAAACCAAATATTCAGCGATGAAGACATAGAACTCAGCATTGATAAATGGTGGGAATCCATCCTGAAAGGCAAGTCTGGCAAAGAGCAGCAAAGGACAGTGACGGTGGTCATCTATGTTACATGGAATCTTTTAACATCAAGTCGTGCAGGCATGGCAGGTTTCCCACTTATCAAGCAAGAGATGAACCTGAGGGAGTTGGCCTATGGTCAGAATTCAGGAGAGTATAAGGGGGTATTGCCATTGAGGCTAGCTGGAGGAGATAGAGTGACATCGTGACTCCTACTAGCTATTGGTGCTTTTTTTTTGTGCAATGTAACTTACTACCTCCATCCACAAATATAAAGATTCGAAAGAGCAATGCTCCATGGCTGCTCATTTGCATGGTCGCGGTATCACATGACGATCATCCATATCTAATGGCAAAGTACGTGATGAGTGCCTAACATGTATGAACTATCACATGATATTTTTTTTCTCTTTTCTTTTCTTTTGTGGTCAATCAAGGGAATCGGCACACATATCCGAGGGCATGCACGGTGGTTCTCCCTTATGTCAAGAGTGGTATGTTGCCACATACGAGATTCTTTTTTCATATAGAAAAAAATGTTGCTAGTTTGCAATAATATGTACTTCTTCTGATTTGAAGTTAATAGTTTACAACAATATGTACCTCAAATAACATAGGCAACAATTTCTTAACAAACAATTACCTTAAATTCCATTAAATAAGTACCTTTATATATGCAAAGGTGAATGAAATTCCAAGATATATCAAGATAAAGAGAAATGTAAATGCACTCAAATGTAAGATATCGGTAATTAAAAAATTACTATCAAACTTGCTTGACTTGTGTTTCTTTTTCTACCTTGTAGTCAATTTCTTGATTTTTTGTACTTTTAGCCACTAGCTCGTGTGAGAATAACAAACCAATTATCCATGATCTTATTATGCATAATTACATTATTAGTGAAATAGCTCTGAGATTGACATCAACAAGTTAACCAAGTAGCTCTTGAAGTTAGGAAAAAGTTTTATGATGTGGCAATACATTTTGAAGAAAAAACAAGATGTGATTCTTGGCAACATCACTTAAATACAATTTAAGAATAATTTTCTAGTACATAAGTTAGAGATGGTAAAAGGACAAGTTTTTTGAATGACATGTTGATTAATGCTATCTCCATAACAATGTGATTCTTAGTACTTATGTAACTTAATTTTTGACAATAATAAAGGTTCAACAGTTCTATATCATGTGAAAAATATAATATATTTAAGGTATAGGAAACTCGAGATTCAATATGAGTTCTCTTTACCAAAAGTAATTGATTTGTGGAATTTATTTCATCTACAAATGATGTTGTTTGATTATTGCTTAAGAAGAACATTCTAACCGTGGAAAGCCTACGAGTCAGAGGATAGAAGGGGTGAGATAACTTGCTTTCTTTTGTGGAACAAAAGTTAGTGCAACATACACTTGTCATTTGACTATCCTATGTCCAAATATGCATGCACGGCGGGTAGTAAAATGTGACTTTATTAGGCTAACAAATTGCACTCCTATATTTTCTTTTTGAGTGAAGATCGATACTTATGCCCTTTTATTTATGTGTTATAATATTACACTTTAATTTTAGTTTCATTTAATTGGCATGTATTATATTACCTAGATCCCAAATTCATCTTTATATGTGCAGATTTTAGTGTTATGTCTCAAGGGATCCTTTCTATGTTTATATATGATGGGTTCTGTCTTGTAGCAAGATTTTATTTTCTTTTAAAACTGAAAATATCAAGAGAGGAGTAGTGCGTGTCCACCACCATTTAATTCTTATTAAAAAGAAAATCTTTCATGATTCATACTTTTCTTCACGCTTGTCCTCTATATTCGGCGTGAATTGTGTCCTCACTATTCAGATGAGTACGTCCACCCCTTGCAATTGCCAAAAAAAAAAAGATGTGTACGTCCACGAAATGCTGAATATTGTAAGCAGGTTAAACATTGAGGAAGTTGAAAGAAAACGACCACTCTAACCACCGTACGTTCCTGTACGCCGTCATCAGTGCCTCTCTCCTTGAAATATCTTTTATTCTGAAAAAAGATTCATCAGCGGGACGAAGATCTTGTCTTCCTCACAACGACGAAATATAATGATGAGGAGCAAGCAGGTAGTAAAGAATGTGTGGCGCCGAGAGCAACATACATCATATCTGCTAGGATCTGTACACACGTTCCTCGCGTGCTGCAATAGTGACGACGTATCGAAAGTCAGGAAGCAATTAAATGGGTCTTTCAACCATATTTCCTCTATACTTTAAAAGAAAATCGTTCTGGTTTCATAGCTGATTTTATAAAAGCAACTTGTTTTTTTAAAAAAAGAAAAAAATTTATGGTTGTGAAGAATTGAACCACCAACCTCATAGGTTGAGCACTTTTATCCAAGTAACAACTACTTAGATAAGCACATATTATTGACTTGGTTAGTTCCAAAGCGTATTTAATAAAGACAGAGAAAAAAAAATTCTTCTAATTAATGAGTCATTGGTATACTAAATCATGTGTTAAATGACATTCAAGTATGGAGGGAGTATCAGTTAGCTGGATTTCATTGAAGCTGCGATTGGTGGGACATTGATCTCTGTGTCTCCGTTTCAGTACAAACTCCTAGTACTACTGAAAATTGAAGAACAACATATCCAAATAAATGACAGGTGCGCAGAAGCCGCCATGGACAATGATATGGCGCTTGACAATGGAGATGATGACAAATTAGAACGATGAAAATTAATCAACCATTGGTTAATTTATTCTTATATACTTAGAAGAGTCGTCTAATTTACAAACCGGAAACCCACCGCTACACTCGCACATATACAACCCACGCCACGGCCCAGCCTACACTACAGCAGCTGCTTGATCCAAAAGCTTGTCGCCGTCCGGCCGGCGGCCGCGCATGAACGAGAATCCACCGATCGATCGCCGTCTTCATCGCCGGCCGTGCATGAACGGAATCCACCGACCGATCGATCGACGTCGTCTTCTTCTTCGCACGTACGCTCACGCGCACGAGATGTGCGCCTCCTCGCCGACGCGGATGGCGGCGTTGGACGACGGCACGCACTGCGCCGCCGTGACGACCGGGGCGCTCTGTTGCTGCTGCTGCTGCTGCTTGATGGCCACGCGCTTGCAGGCGCCCATCATCGTCACGGGCGCGCGGTCGCCGAGGGGGATGACGGGGAGGTTGTCGCAGTTGCAGATCTCGATCATGAAGCCGTCGGGGTCGTGGAAGAAGATCTGGTCCACGTTGATGCCGCCTTCCTCCACGCACCGCTGCACGTACGGGATGCCCAGCTCCTTGAGACGCCGCTCCACGGCCACCATGCTCTCGCACTGTGAATATTAATTTCAGGACAAACTGAGAATTAGCTTTTTGAATTATCTCTGATCTCTGCTGACCAAAAGGTTAATCAGGTATTTTTACTAGCTAGTTCATCATCACTGCCTCGTCGTGGTAATGATTCGTGTGTGACGTACGATATGTGACTTGTAAGCCACCTAGTCGTGCATCGATCCTTATCACTTAGCCACCTGCTGATCACCGATAGATGTGCGTGATGACTCAGACGGGCAGATAAGGAGTCACACATGTTTCAGGAGCTCCTGTAGCACGAAGAAAAATATCTGGTTGACAGTAACCCCACGGCTTGTGCATGGCCACGGGATCATCCCCCAACGAGTCGTAATCGCTACGGAAAATGACGCCTTACTCGCTTGTCCCGTTGGATTATCTTTCGTACGACGACAGTAGTGGTGCCGCCGGTGATGGAGCCTACTACTAGCCAGTACAGAGGTCGCTCTCGTGATCATCTAATATTTCCTGGAGAATTTTGTCTTTGCTCGCCAGGGAACAGCTGGGGGCGATCGGACCGTACACATGGAAGGCATCTAATATTTCCTGGAGAATTTAGAAAAGGTTTTTGGATAGGGATCGAGATTAGGAGAAGACAACTACGTATCAAACTTGTTATTACCTTCTAAAAAATATGGAGCGTGCATGTTACGTACAGGAGGCCGTGGCCTAACAACATGCAGAGTTGTATGCATGTGCATTTCTCTAGATAGTTCTCCTTCTCCCACACCACAAAGTCTACTGCTTAAGCTTAATATAAAAGCTGTTGTCGTTTCGAACTGGTGCTTGTGTTTGTGGCAAGGTTTTGGAAGTGGTGGCAATTAAACCCCTAAATGAGAGAGTTGTATGCTATATGCAGGCAATGCGATCACTGCACTCATCTGCAGGGTTGGCAGAGCTGAGGAATCTTGTTGTGCCTAACCTAAGTGGGAGAGGGATGTTTGTGTTGTCCTAGGAAGAAACGAAAGGAAGGAAGCTTATACCAATTCCACTTCCTCCTCCCCTCAACCATCCATATCTCACACGAACGTCGGCGTCACGCGCGCGACTCCGTGCCAAACTCTCTCCCTTTCCGTTTCGGTTACCTCTCCTCTCATGACCGAAAGTGAAGCATATAGGACAAGTAGACAAAACGGAGGAGGACGAGCTTGGTGACAGCGGCGGTTCACCAGCGCGCACGCAACGGGAAGCTCGGCTTAATTCGGCAAGCTAGCGTACGCCGTGTGTCTCTAATTAACTTAATTCTCACGGCCGGGAGCCCAGGCGCAAATAAGCAACGACCTTCACCATGTGCAGCCAAATTCAAGCAGAAGAACCACGGTGCGAACGAGCTGGTATCAAATTGAAATTCCAAAAAAGAAAAGTTGTTGTGTTTACCTGGAAGGAGATGTGGTTGTCCTTGGGGTTGATCTCCCTCTTCTCCGGGAGGCTGTCCGGGTCCTCCGACTGAAGCAGGTGGATGCCGATACCGTAATTGAACAGCCTGCCACACAGTACTCGTAAACGTTAGCAACCTCAACCTAGACTATAGAGCAAGCCATGACAGAGCAACTCAAGCAAGCATATCATGCAAAAAAAAAATACGGAAATCATTAAAACCAGCGGAGTTTATTTATTACCATGCTCCGTCGAAGTTAAAGGATCCCGGGCGGCGGATGGGGACGAAGCCGAGCACCTCCGTGTAGAACTTGAGCGACTCCTCCACCGACCGGCACACGATGCTGATGTGGTTCAGCGATGCCAACGGCAGAACGCCGCCGCGGTTCATCGCCGCCGCCGCCGCCGTGCTGTTCACCATCCTCACTACTAGCTAGCTATATACCTCGCACAACTATTATCTAGCTGCTCGATTCACTTAATCGCCGCCGAATCGATTGACCTCTCACTACACTACTGTTCAGCTGGGTGGCAGTGTTCTGCTTTGCCTTGCTCTGCTCTGCTACTGTTTTAGTTAGTGCCCGAGACGAGACACGAGTGATGAATGCTGATGAGGGTGGTGTTGCGGCGCGGCCAAGCTTATATAGCTGCAGGGCCCTCTCCGGCGATGACTCGCGTCCATGACACGTGGATCCACGTCATACCTCATCTAGATCGTTCGCCCTTCCACGCAGCGAACCACACGGCCTTCCAATCCCAAATTAACGACGCCGCCTGCACCGAGCTAACGTGCGATTTCCGTTTCTAGCATTTTTCACTCGAATTAAGCTCCTCGATCTTCTTCGTATTTCCCTGTAGACTCGTCTACGTGTAAATCCATTCTTCCAAATCCGTTAAAAAGTAACGGTCTACTTTTGGTATTCGACACTGACGGTAACTTTTGTCGGATTTTACTACGTACGGCTGATAAATATTGTTTTGGCTCCTTTTCTGAAAACAAAAAAAAATTGTTTTGGCTGGTTGTTCTTCTAGCTGAATCTTGAATACACAGGAAAGCATGGGCCTCCTGAAATGTTGGGGATCCCGTTTCTCTGTTGATATAATCAGCAAGGAAATAAAAGAAGGATGTAAGATTCTTCTCAAAAAAAAAATAATGGAAGAAGAAATGCGTCCAGACTTGTGCATTACCCGTCAGGCATCACGAGCAGCATTGTATGCTCGTCCTCACTACCGGCCCGCTCGTGGTTTTGTCGACCAGCTAGCCATGCCGCTACTCGCGGTAGGGTTCCAGAGGCTTCCGTGCATGGCTTGGCTCGGAGCGGCCGGCCGGCGGTTTGGTTCTCGATAATGGAAGATTTCCTACGCCTGCAGCGGTAGGATGACACGTGACACGTCGCGTCTACTGTAGCAGCCGTCCATCACATGCCCGAACAAAAGGATCGGAGGGCAAAAGAATTAAGTATGGGAAAGAACTTTCACAACGTTGGATTAGTGAGTTCTCATGCTGATGAAAGAGATTTTTGACATTCCCGCCCCGCGCACCACAATCTCCACGAGGAGGTGAGGCACATCAACTGAAAATTAAGATGCAGTCATAGATAATGTCCATGTTTTATGCTAATTATGCTCATTTCAACAGTTGTAGTAAGATCCAGTGATATGTACTAATAGCCTCCTTTAGAAAGTAGGATTTTCAAAACATAGGAACAGAATATATATATATATATATATATATATATATATATATATATAAGATTAGAAATGTATACTTTTTTGAATCCTATGAAATAAAAAAAACACGAGAATTGCTCTTCCTAGATGTTTCTGATGCTTCACAGAGAAAAATAGGAATTTTGTGGTTATATACTTATTAGCAAGAGGGGTAAAGAGAGATAAAGAAACATCATGCCTTAAAACTTTCAGACAATTTTTTTCCCATCAGTATTTCCGCTATGAGAAATCTCTCTTTTGCTGAGTATCAAAGGCACTCGGCAAAGTACCTAAAACACTCGACAAAGCCTTTGTCGAGTGTAATACTCGGCAAAAAAACTATTGACAAAGCGCTCTTTGCCGAGTGTCTTTCATCGCGCACTCGGTAAAGGCTTTGCCGAGTGTCAAAAAAACACTCGGCAAAGTATAGCATTTGGCAAAATATAAATCATAAAAAAAACTAATAAAATAGCAAAAAATATATTTTTTCTCCTAAAATGTGTTTCATTATTATTTTCCTATCAAATGGGCATACGAAAGGATTTTATAGATTTTTTTTCTTTGCAATTCCTATGTCCCAAAGGATCCTTATAGAGAAAAAAAATTCTTTGAGATAGAATCTCTAAGAACTGCAAAGTTCCTTTGAAAATACTCTAATTCAAAGGATGCCGAATATAGCAGTGTAGAATGTAGGTGAATTCTGATAGTAGCAAGAACTGATCCTGCCAAGTCGAGAATTATCGTATCTTCAAACTAAATTATCGCATTTCTAACAAATAGAAGCCAATTGATTGGTAGTTCAAAAGTACGCATCGGCAAGCTTGACCCGATGAGCAAGAGATAAGCACGCACAACTGTGGAACACCGATGACCTACTTCTACTACTTATTGCTAGTTGCAAGTTCCAACAGATCCATCAAAAGGCAACCTGGCACAGCAATGCCAAGACATTTGATGCCTTGGAACCATGTGATAAGCAGGCATGCGATGGCCAGATCGCTACTCTTGCCACCGCTCATCATGGTCACTCACCTCATCCCCTTCCAGTATGCATCGCGTCAGCCGGTCCACACATCTGCTTATCTCCCTCTGAGCTGTACCCCGTGTGAACACTGCAGAATTCCCAGAGACCTTGCTTCCATCGATCTCCTACAATGTACGTAGTGTGTTTGCCCGTCACACATGGCAGCACTGGCCGTCTGGCCCTACACACGAAACACAGATCTATTGGGCCCTTCTCTCAAGCATGCCGATGATGACAGTGCAGGCCAAAGACTTGTTCATGCGAATGCACAATAAAATCTTGCTCTGTTTGTGGTTTTGATCTGTGAACTGAGGGGGCAGACAACATGTTCAGCCTGATCGGGAAACAGGACCAGTAGATGAATGCGGAGAGTTACGGAGATCCCCACGGAAATGTCGGTGTCTGTTAATCCAAACTTGCACGATTGGCATGCTTCATCACATGTCCTTGTCGGTTTGTGGTAAAAGTGAGAAAAAATTATGGTACGTACGGTGCACATGTTGATCCGAAGTCTATGCAAAAAGTTGTCAAGAAAATACTTTTTTTTAGATAATGGAAGAAAAACTTCTCGCCTGCGAGTCCGCACACCGCGTTAAGCTTATTACAAGGTTCAGCATCAGCTGATTTTTATAAGAGAACATAAAAGAAATTAAGCGGGACTAAGTCTATAATTAGATTTTCATCCGTGTGAAGCGAAGAGCTCCAATGCTGTAGTCTCCAACATCCTACTGATCTGTCGGAATGAATCTTTTGTCTTATCATCACGCTGCAGTAGCGCCCAAAACCGCATCCAGTATATTCCTCTGAAGATAGCCTGCATAAAAGATGTATGACGACAATTTTTTAATATAAGATCATTACGACATCTCCAAATTGTCCAATATAATGCAGAAACTCCAACCAGAATATTGCTTTTTTCAGTCACATTAAAATTAGAAAGCCAGCTCACTAACATAAGGGATACATTTCTGGGTGGAGTCAAACAAGTAGATATATAAACAGTTCTTCAGATCATTTTAGCAATATGATAATCAAAAAAAAGATGTTGAATTGTTTCATTACTATTACAATAACAACACTTTTTACTGCCTTTCTAGTTTCTCTTTGCAAGATTATCTTTGGTTAATATCACTCCCTTTTGTAAATACCAAAGGAAGATCTTTATCTTAAGAGGAATTTTGATCTTTCAAATCATCTGGTGAGAGAATGGGATGTTCTGATTAATCATGAACAAGTACATCGAGCGGACCATAAATAGGCCCTTATTGTGTAAACCCCATACAAAAACATCTCTCACACTGATAAGTTTGATGTTGGAGACTATATCTACAAGGTGTTCCTATTCTTCAAGCTTATCCCCCACCAAAGCCCTCCGAAAACTTATGTGTGGAGGTGTATATTCTAACACTTTATCCACAGTATCGTGCGGATAATGTGCGATGTTATATAATATGGGGTAAAGATCTTTGAATGGTCGGTTGCCTACCCAAGTATCTTCCTAAAATCTTGTTCGGGTTCCATCATTAATTTTGAAGGAACCGCAAGCTAGTACTTGATCTTTTATTTTCATCAGACCTTTCCAAAAATGCGAGTCATTTGGTCTAGTATTAACTTGCGATAGGGATTTTGAGCTAAGATATTTATTTCTAAGCAAAGTCTGCCAAGCCCCTTCTCCATTAAGCAGCAAGTTGACAATCCATTTGCTCAACAAACATTGGTTCTGGACTTGGAGATCAATTATCCCTAACCTACCTTGATCTTTTGGTCGGCAGAGGATGTCCTACTTTACTAAGCAATATTTCTTTTTATTATTATCACCTTGTCAGTAGATGCCAAGAAAATACAGAGGATAAAAAATACAAGCAGACCAAAACAATATTAGTGAGGATTCAACTGTAAGATTCAGTTTACAGAAACGATTAGGGAGAATGTACCAGGAGGCATTTGATAGGCAAAATGAAGAGAGAGAGAGAGAGTAATTGCTTTAATGAAAGCGTAAATAAGGAGAACCCCTGTGTTCTGTAGGTCTTCTCCATAGTACTAGTGTACTATATATTATTGACCCACGCAAAGACAAACAATCTTGAATTCTGAACCTAAAAAATCTAAGAACTCTTCTAGTTCTAGATGGGTTTGCATGAGACACTCTCAGATCGAAATCAACTTACTATAATAATCCAAACAACACTTAAGGTCATTTAAAAAAGAAAAATTAAACAAAGACTTGAGTGGTGCAAGCATATCAAGACTCTAATGTTGTAGCATAGCAATAGAACAAACCGAACAACCTCTGGATCATAAGGTCAGTGACCAACGATATGCTATCTAATGAATGACTTCTTGGAAACATGAAGTTATGATTTTTTTTCTCGAACATGCCATATGCGGATCATTATATTAAGGGGAAAAAATAGCTATAATAACTATAAATAAATTCCATCGATCAACTAAAGAACCTTACAAGAGGTGATTATAGATCATTATCATAAACACACAGGTAAAGCATAAGTGAGGTTCGAGTGGTGATCTCCTCCTCGTCCAGTCAAACAATACCATAGCAGCAACATCTCCTTGCAGTGTTCACGTGTGTAGGGCTGAGAGCTGTGTGCTAGCATCGGCAGTTGGCTAGGGTTTTGTGTGAGGGAATGAAGGTGACATACTGGGTTTCGGATTTGGACGTCCTTAGTCCTGCCTTCACTTTTATAGATTTCACTAATGGGTTATTTTCCCATCTCGATTCATTTTTGTTGAAGTATATCCAAATGGTCCTCATATACTTAACAAATTTGTATCATCTTCTAAGAAAATATCCAACATACAAAAGATAAGACCAGATGGGTACATCGTAGAACATTGTATTGCCTAGACTGCATCGAGCGATTGTATCCTAACCCTTCTCATTGATAAAGCATTCAGTAATATGATGGAAGGGGTGTCTCTTCGTCTCTAATGCATTTGCGCAACTTCTTGTTATTCCCTTGACACGTATATTGTTCTGGCATCCACATATGATTTAGACATCCACGAGTGAAATCATAGGCACCAGGAAATGAACCCCTCAAGCAGTTAAGCCTTCCACCGCACAGAGAAAAAAACGAGATAGCTAGCTAGAGCTGGTTAAATAAATTAATAATAACTCAATACTTTCTCTATCACTATATATGATTGTTTCGTTGAAGTGACATACATATACGACAACACTTTCAATAGGGACCAAAAATATGTGGCACATAGCTGCATAATATGACGCATTGGAACCTAATTAATGTCATCCAAGTCATTTAGGTAATGATCTATCCTCCCTACAAGTTGCCGACAAAGAAACCAAACACAAAAGAAGGATGTGTTGAGTTGGAAAACACCTAGCGAGCTGATCTATCCAGGCAGTTCCCCACTACAAGGAAATAAAGTTTAAGTCAAATCGACATACTCAACTTCCTGTCTCTTCTAGTGCATACTACCCTTCACATGCTAATGCCTCGTGTATGTCACTATGCATTGTCAGCAACCAAATCATCTTAGGAGGGTATAATTAAAGCTAACATAGGCCGCTGATGATACATTAGCCAATGACTTTAACTACTTTCTTAGCCAATGAGCTGTTGTATGCATGCATGCGTGCACACTTCTACGACCATTAGACTAATAAGTAAGTGGACCACTGGCTCAAAGCAATGACATCTAGCCTAAGCTCAAGTACAAGTTACAACCTTTGAAAACTATACAAAAATGCTATTTGTGCACTCTGTTTATAGTTTGAGACAATTCTGTATTTGACATCGAAAAATAGCATGATGTCTTACAAGCCATTGAATGTTTGTAGTTTACTTACATTCACCAATCACCATATAATCTGAAATGAAATTAAACTTATATATACCGCCACTGTTAATTTTATTTGAAAAGGATGGTTAACTTGGGCTGAAAAAGACATTTCACCCCTAAGGAAACCTTGTAACAATATTATTCTAGTCCATTCATGTAATCATTATAAAATCATGTAACGATTATTAATTAATATTGGTTCATTTCATGCCATTATGTAATATATATACAGTAACGTGGAAATATATTTATGAAAGTTAACAATGATACAACATATTTGTACAAGCTAACAACAATTATAGAATAAATAATTTTGACAACAAGCAAGAATAGTTTTCACATTATAAATTGATGAATACAAAGGGTGGCTCTATACAATGATGTGAGGCATCAGTTTCAAATTCGATGGTGGATAAGGAATTTTGAAATTTTCAAGACAAAAAATGATGTGATGGAGCAGCTAGTCTGATGGTGAACTTGGATTTTGGACCAAAATAAGCCCTAGCAAGAAAACAAAAAGGGCATTGGTCTCTTTGCCCCCCCCCCCCCCCCTTGATTTAATTTCAAGACTGTGTTTACAAAGGTCACAAAATATAAAATATTTTAAGTATGCTACTTTTACGTGTACTTTTGAAGTGTGCAATTTTTTGTTTGTTGAGCTAAATCAGATCGATCATCAGCATCTCCTCTATTTTTTATGATTTGCAGTTGTAAGTTAAAAAAGGGGTACTTTTTTGGTTTAAGCCATTTTAGGAGTGTCATATTTAGGCCATGTTTGGATCCACTAAGATTTTAAGAATCTAGATTTTAGAATCTGTGAGCCTTCCAAACGGGACAATTTTTTTTATAGATTCTAAAATCTAGAACCTCAGATTTTAAGAATCTCATAATCTGGTTATACCCAGCTAGAGCTAGATTTTAAGAATCTGATTGGTATCCAAACGCCACCACAAATTTTATTTAGAATCCGGATTCTAAAATCTTAAATTAAAATCAGATTTTAAGAATTTAAACTGAATCCAAACAGGGCCTTAGCTATTTTTGCTGAATTAGACGATTGAGATTAGTACTTCTTTTATTTGAGCCATTTCAGGCGTGCAATCTTCAGCTATTAATGCTGAGTAGGATCAAACCATTTCCCCACAAGAAACAAGAATTGGATCAAACATTAGTACTATATTGTTTTATATTTGAGCCATTTTAGGCGTACAATCTTCACCTATTTTGCGCTGAATTGAGCAATTCTTAGGGGCCACCTTTTTCTGTTCGAAGTTGTCAAGACAGCTGACTAAATTGTGGTGATAGCAACTGATTACTTTCTTGTGCGCATTATGAAATTGACATCAACGTTCGGACCAGTGGAAAGGACCTTTTATATGTATTCATTACAGATCGACATGTGAAAGCGCACTACAAAGAAAAGTACTAGTTGTTTAACACGTTATTATTAGCTTTGTTTACCAGCCCTCTTTAGCATTGGCCAATTTACACAACCAGTCGACCAGATTTGGGAAATGTTCGTGTAACTTGCTTCCATATCAGTTCGCTGTCCTTGTCTGTAGCTATGACGGACTCAACTAGTTGCTTAGGTATTCTTAGGAATACCCAACAATTCTGTAAAAAATTTTTAGTCGGTATATATGCACGTGTAATTTGAAAAATTACAAAATAAGTTAGCAAATAAGCAATAAATCAGAATTTACAGGCTAATAAGATCCACAAGACAAGCCACCAATCCACAACGTCATGGTCCAACGCACAGCCCACTTCAATCTTCTATTCTTCATTTTTGCGTCTCCAAAGGCTTGAACGACTGAACCTGACTCACAAGACTGCTCGATGAAGGATGGTGCATACACCATGAACTCGTGACTACTCAACAGCTCGAATCCTAGATGGCACGTCAACCGTGTGCGTGATTGTCCCACATGTGAAGTGGGGAGCTCTGACAAAAACGTCGTGCTCGCGGAGGTTGTAGTCTCCCATCTATAATATGTTGTCCATAAAAGATATAGTAGACGTGCCTATAAGACCTCAGTCTATAATGGCTTTTTTTATATAGATGAGACATAATTCATGTATATAGGACTCTGTCTGTAATTATCGATTCTATGTATAGTGATCCACCCCTGAAAATCCCTTGGTGATTATTTTTTTTTTCAACGGTCAACGGGGGGAGGACTCCCCACCTGAATCCATTAATATTGTTAATGGAAAAGCCCCATTAGTAGCTCACAAGCACATTATCAAGATGTTTACACCATTTTAAAACAGCTACTACATTGGGATGAAAAAGCTGCACCGTGCTATTGAGACTTCTGCATCCTCTCATGGTAGAAGGCACGCCACAACCTTGATTCTGCTCGGCAAGTTGCCATCAATCGAGCTAGCGCCGGCTGTTCTTCCTGAAAAACCACCTCGTTTCTGTGCTTTCAGATTTGCCAATAACAGAGCAGCGCGAGTGTGTCCCGGTGTTTGGTTGGGACGGTGGATGGCCATTGCAGCTCCCATGGTCTGGATATACTCGGGTTTGATGGCAGACCAACTCCTATTCCCTTGGTGATTGTTACATTGTTTTTTATTGGATTGGAGCTTTCTTAGTTCGTTGCACAACCTGTTAAAATCTGTTTCTTACTTTCCACATCGTATAGCTCTCACCAATACCAACGAAGAAGAGAGAAAAACAATAACAAACCACATAATATTCTGTATTTTTTAGATTGTGACCAATTTATTCTTTAATTCTCTAGTACTATTGTGGAGATATTTTGTATCTATATTTTGTGTTTTAATCCACTATTGTGTACGTTTTGTTTTTTTTTCACTTAGTTGATCAACTTGGGAATATCCAAGTTTTAACTCTTACGTCTGTCACTGGTCTGTAGCCGTCATGACATAATAAGAAAGCATACCAGACAATAATGTAACATAATTAAAAGAAAGGATTACACGCTAGCTACTTGTTATTTAATTTGTAGGCGCATTATAGAAATTAAATCACACTCACGAGTCACGGCTGTGAGTGTACGTTTGTAGCACCTTTGTAACCGTGAAAGGTGCATAAACCGCTTGCGACTTGCCAGGGTATCGAAGATTTCCCGCGGAAATGCACGGGGAAATTGAGGGTTATGAACAGATCAGCAGATTAAAGTTGGGTCCTGTTTCAGCCCATGGGCCAAATTCTGTTGCAGCCCGGCTGGTCTGCCATGTGAGACCAACGAACCCCAAATAGCAGCACGGACACAGGAACAGAACGGGACTCGGCAGGCTGGACTCGCTCCCACCACGACCGACTCGCCTTGATCAACTCCTCACCGCACGCCACCAAGAACCCAATCCAATCCACGCCATCGCCTCCCCCGAGAAAGTCCAACCCTCTCGGATCGTCGGTTCATCGATCGACCTAGTGATCTTCAATCAGGCTCACAATGTCCGGCGACACGGCAGCGATGGGGGGCGAGGCGGCGCAGCAGCAGAAGACCGCCGGCGGGAACCGGATCCAGGTGTCCAATTCCAAGAAACCGCTCTTCTTCTACGTCAACCTCGCCAAGGTAGCCGCCAAATCGATCGGCTCTCTGAGTTCCCGCTGCTCCTCAGTCATCCCTCTTCGTCCGTTGATGGCTTGTCCGGCGCCGTTAGGCAGGTGAATTCGCCAATTCGGATTGGCTGATGATATCGTTTCGTCTTGTGCAGAGGTATATGCAGCAGCACGGCGACGTTGAGCTCTCCGCGCTCGGAATGGGTGCGTCTCTCTTATTGCCTTCCTTTGTCTGCAACCTTAACCATGTCCACAAATCAGATATTACCGATTCTTTTTCTCTGAACATAATTCTTGATGTTTGCATCTCTGAATGACAATTCCCAACGTCAACTATCCCCTTCTGTTGTACCCACTATTTCACAGTTTAGTTCTGCAACGTAGCATTGTTCGTATTATGGAAAATGATATTAAATCTTTCTTTTGGTCAATGCTATATAAGTTTTCTCTGAACTTAATTATGTGATTCATCCACAACCAACTACTTGCAACATTCTCTGAACTGTAATGCTGGTTCCGTGTCTTGGTACTTCTCATGGTTTTGATAGTATTATGAAAGGTTGAGATTAAACTAATGTGTTGTCCTCAAATATCAGAATTTCTGTTCTTGTTAAAGATGAGCCTGAATTATGCTTCAATGAGCTGAAAAGTAAAAGTTCAGTCACCTCCCCCTCGCAGAAGCACCACTTACTCCTTATTATTCCCTGCTCATCTCATCGTTGCACTTAACCAAGGAAAATTTTCAACCTTTGTGAATCAAGCAAAACTGATTCTAGATAGTGTTAGCCTGAAGCTCATGTTGACAATTTTAAACAGTGAATCGATGGTCCTTATTTTGAAATATAGTTTAACACCTACTTGACCAGTTTAATTTTCGTGCAGCCATATCAACGGTCGTCACCATTGCAGAGATTCTGAAGAACAACGGTCTTGCCATCGAGAAGAGTAGGAACTCTCTCTGTCTTGATTGCACTGAGTTATGTCACTGTCGTTTTTCAACCCTCATCATTCTTATGCTGAACTTTCTCCAATTAATCTACGCAGGGATTAAGACATCCACTGTTGAAATACATGATGATATGCGTGACCGACCGATTCAAAAGGCTAAGGTTAGAACAATTTGAATCCATATACAACTGATAATATCAACCAACCTGTTGCATCTGCCAATTTGTTCATTCTCATGTGGCATTGTTCTACAGATTGAGATAGTTTTGGGAAAGACGGACAACTTCGATGAATTGATGGCCGCTGCCACTGGGGAGGCAGCCGCAGGAGATGGTGAGGAACACAGCTAGAACATGCTAGAGACATCTTCGGTTTTTCCTTCCCTTTTGTCCCCTTATCCATTCTGGCTGCTCTAGTTAAAACAGGGTGATGTTGATGCTTGAATATCGGATGTGGTTGGTGTTTCCACTTGTTCAGTGTGGCAGTTTCAAATCATATATTTAATTTATTCGATTTGTTAGCTGAGAAGCTGGATGGTTGGTTTTTCTGGAGTCACAGAGAACTGAACTCATGTGAGATCATATAGTACATGTTTATTGATAAGATTGTCTGATCCCGCTCTTAGTACTGACAAGATTATAATCGAAGGACAGTAGATAGAGACAAAACTTGATTGCAGACATAAATCTCGACACCAATTTTGAATTAAGATTGCCGATGGCATTCCAATGATTCCATATGACCCAGCAAAGAATTTTCAAACAACGTGCTTTCTACGCAATTCAAGTTTGAATCTAGGAACAGAGTTAATTTTATCAGATGACGCGAAATACAAAAAGGGTCAAGAGCTGCAGCTTCCAGCAGCAGCCTCATTATGATGGGTTTCAACCAGTTTATATTCCAGCATGGCAGGTCAAAAAAAGACCCAAAAGACGCCCGCTGTCAGATGTCACAAAACTGAGCTCTCATGAGGAAACACATATTGAGTAGATTCATTGATCCTCTTCTTCAATCAGTAGCTTTTTGCAAGCTTCATAGCACATAAACGAAATTCCAGCAGCAGGAACTAACTTCAAGCAGCTCGGTCCTAACCCTTTGTAAAGTCCCCCAACCCCTTCATCCTCGAGAATGCTCAGGAGAGCGTGAAGCATGTTATTGTAAACCTTCCTGCCACCGACAGCTCCAACTTGCATCTGCTTGCGTGCAACCTCGAGAGGGAATGTAGCTGTGCTAGACATAGCTCCTGCAGCGGACCCAATGAGGAGTGTGGGAATGTTTCCGATCTCATTTGTCTTGAATATCTTCTTGTACATCTTCTTCAGGGTGTCATAGGCAAAATAATTGGTCGCAGCATATGGCACAACTCCAATCAGACTTGGAGTTAAGCCTCTGTAGAGCTCAGTAGGACCTTCTTCACGGATTATTTTGACAAACGCATCAAGGAAATTGTTATACACCCCCCTCTGCAGAATTAGAGAAGAACCATCATTGCCATCCTTGTTTGTATCTCAGATTACATTAGTTATTTCAGGGACAAACCTGTATAGTTAATCGTGTCTTAATCAATTCGAGAGGGTATGTACAGAGTGTTGAACTGACACCAGCAAATGCCCCTGCCACAAGTGAAGGAGGGATTGGGATCTTCTTTTCTTCCCCAGACTTGGGAGTCAAAAACTTATTAGCTGTATCAAAAGCAAAAAGCTGCAGAAAAGATCAAAGCAAAGATTCAGATTTTTTTTATGCCGACAAAATGTACTTAACTTTAGTATCAAATCCTTTCTATTATGCTAGCATCACCTGAATCACAAAGGAACCGACGACATAAATTTCATGGGATGATAAAATATTTTCAATGTATGTAAACACAACCTACATATGCCAGCAACTGTCTTAGATCCCACTAACATCATTCATATTTTTCATGCAAACATTAACAGAAACATAAAGCATCAAATGATATTATAGTGGAGATTTGTAAATTGCCAATTTACAAATAAGTGCTCGGTAAAGAAAAGCAATGGAGAGAGCTAAATTGAACATATCTTCTGTTTTTGTACAAGAAATGATGGTATGGTAGCTCTTCATTTCATTTAATTAATTCTGAATTTGGTCATATTTAGCCTAAAGTAATTATTGAATTTTGATATTAATACATGTACACACAAGAATATTTTTGAGAAACCTCGTTTTGTCTGGTACATTTGTGGAATTCAGATGGCTACAAGTAATCGCAAGCAAATCTTCTACCGTGTGCAAAAAAATAAGTAAGCAGTGAGGTTCTTAAATTTGTGGAATTCAGAGCATTGCTCATGAAACATATTCAGACCAGTTTGAGCAGATACCACAGCAACACTCAAGAGAAAATGTCCATATCTAGGTGACTTGCAAAGGATTCATAAGTGTAAAAAACGTCAATTGTTTCTCTTAACAGTTAACATAATTTTTTACATGATTAGCATTATACCAAGCAGAATCAGACGAAATTGTTCACAACCTGGTACTAGCTTTTATGCATGAGAAGTTCTGAAAAGGATAAAGAATTTAAAGCAGCTCATAATTTCTCAACCGTACATGCTTTGCTACAAAGGCCCAAGCATAGGGAAAATATGACACATCACAGAACAAACCAAGTGTAGGAAAATCATGAAGAAATGAACACCGACAGTCAGGGCGAATAAAAGACGGTATAAGGTGGTGGGTTACATTTTGCCAAGGATTCCCACATTATGACTGATAACAATTGAACCTATTGCACATGGACGCAAATGGAACATGTTAAAGAATCATGTAAAGATGGTGCTAAATTTCACAACCATAGATCAGTTATTACCTCAATAGCTTTGCTTGGAGCTACGCGGATGACATTAACAAAGTTGCCACGGAACAGCCCTGTCCAACCTTCATGCTTCATAATAGATTGGAAGACCTCTGTCGTGGAATTCCCATTACTCCCAACCATCAAATGTGTCCTGATCGTCTCCAAAGGCGCAACAGCAGTCCTTGACACGGCACCGGCAATCGCCCCACTGATCAGCCTCTTGAGATGAGGATTCCCGACCTTAATCTTCAGCTTCACCACTTTCTTCTTCCCCTTCTCCCTTAACTCCAGACCTTCCCCAGGAAGAGGTGTTTCAAGAACCGGCTGCCCAACCTCCGGCGATACATACTTCACATATGGGTCCCGTGAAGCCTCCGGTGACGGGGCGCTAGAGGAAGACCCCGGAAATCCCACCCCCACCTGCTGGCCAACGCTGGCAAAGAGTCCAGCGGGCGGGTGGAAGGACTGGTGGAGTGTCCATGAGAGGTCAAACCCACCACCCACACCAGAAGGCGCCGCAGGTGGCAGGCCCAGGAAACAGCAGCTCCAATCTGCTGCTGCCGGCGCCTCGGCGCATTGCAACCGCCCGCTGCCGCCCTTCCTGTTCATCACCTCCGCCTCCTGGTTTCTTCAAACAACCGGACAGTGATGCTGTGCCGGCCCTTCGCCTCCGAGAAGGCTCGCGAGGAACTGATGCGGCAAAAAGTGAGCTGACGGCAACGGATTCAACAGGTGTGGCGTGGAAAAGAAGCGGGGAGGAGAATCTTTGAGAGCAGAAAAAGGTTGTGTATTTCAGCGGCTGCCGTCCAAATCCACTCCACTTGTGCGCGGAAAAGGACCGATTTCTAGGCTCAACCCCCCACACCCCACAACGAGGAGGAATGGCGACACACACAACTGGTAGAGAAGAATCAAACCTGCAACCAGAGGAAAGATAGAGGAATTAATGCTGTGATTTTGTTTTCTCCGGCGTGATTTGGAATTTAAACCGGGCCATGGGGCGATTACTGTTACCAGATTGGAAGTGGGGCGCTCTTTCCTTTTCTCGCGCTCCTGCGTATCTTCGCCGCCGCCGCCGCCGCCGCCGCGGAGGAGGAGAAGGTGAGGGGAGACTGGATAGTGGCGGGTCACGGAGGGAGTCAAAAGCAGCAGCACCAATGCGACGCACTTTTGTTGCCCTTCGCCTTGACTTCCTACCGCTTCACCTCTACGAACAGAGCTCTAGGGACTACGGCATCCACAAGAAGTCAACAACAGCACTAGTCCAGGAACTTTTTTTTTTGCTGACGGCAGAATTATAGGTTGCTCGCTCAGGCAATTGGGAAGACAGCTGTCAGGATGCTATTTGTTGGACATTTGCTTGGAACCTCAGTAGGTAGGTGAGATTTTCTGGTTCCTGTATTTTGTGAAGGAAAATGTTGTTTTCCTCTGGAATGGAGAGGCTCATTCCTCCATCCCAAACGCAGCCTAAGTTTTAAAAAATTAACTTTGACCATTGGTAATAAAAATTTATAAAGATTAGATTAGTCATGAATCAAACTATATAAAGATTAATCGTGCAAAAATTTCTTGAATTTATCCTTTCATGAGGAGAATATGGTATTAGTGGACGGACAGAGTGAACTGTAAATGTAGAAAAAAAATACGCAAATAAGTTAACTAGTTCTCTGAAAATAGCAACACCTTTGTATGTTCGCTTATATTGTCAACTGCCAGCCTGAGCTACATGTGCTCATTATTTTTTAAGTCGTCCATTAGGTACTGCCGCCATACAGGGCCAAATTCTGAAGAAATGCTCAAAAACGTTGTTTGATGAGTCTGCATAGTATTCGGTAGTTGGTCAGGGCTGACCAAGCCAATGATGCTTATATTTTTCATATTTTCTAATCTTCAATTGATTGAAAATTTTCAATTGATAGTTTGTACTTTGTGTTATAGTTTTTCTTTTATAGATTATTTGTATAATAATTATAAATCATTAAATTCAAATCTGATAGCTCAAAACAGTGATCGAAAGTTCAGCTGAAAATTAGCAAGTCCCTTTTCTCTGTGCATGATAAACAAGTTTGAGACCAGTTATTGTTCTCCATCTAACAAGAAGAATTGACTTGAGGAACAAGTACAATCAACATAGTCAGTTACAACTTGTTCCAAGGTAGAAGAAAGCAACCAAAGGAATTCAGTACTAGTACTGAGGAGCAACCCGGAAAGTACGCACAACATCAATTTCCGGCCCAATACCATCGTCTGGCTTTCAGGACATATATATTTGCACGAACAGAATATAAACGAACAATATATCTTCAAGAAGTTGTGGAAACGCCGTGAACGGAAACGTGATCTAGGCTAGGCATCAGTCCAGGTGACGATGACGAGCCACAGCAGCCGTCCCTTTTGTAGAACATGAGCAAAGTCCACGGAGAATGGCAATGACAGCGAGAACAGCGAAAGGAGCATAACTCAGAAGAAGCTTCGGTGTTGCTCTGCCTGAACCCAAAATGTCTCCAAGTATGGCGGACTGTAATCACGAAAAGTCAAATTAAGGATAGACCAATGGACCACGAGAAATGCAATTGATATGCTACCACAATTTTACAAGAATGAAGGAGAGCTGGGTTAAACTGTCAAAAGATAATGAGCATGAATTGGAGGGGGCAAATTAAAGACAAAATTAATAATTACTACCGTGGAAGTGAGGGTGCAGACGCCTGCCATGAGCGACGTGGTGGCGACCCACGGGCGGCGGGCGACGAGGGCGTACAGGGTGGCGATGACGATCGGCCAGAGGAAGACGAGCTCAATCAATGCGAGGCCGCGGAAGAAGCCCGGCGGCTTATCGGCAAGGAAGTAGTCGTCGGACGCGGCGGCGTACCATCGCCGGAAGGCCTGGAGCGGCTCCGGGTACAGGCTGCTCGGGAAGACGGCCTGCGACACGAGCAGCGGCGACGCGAGCGCGACGGAGAGGCACAGGAGCGTCACGGCCGCGTCCATCGCCGCCGACAGGACGCCCATCATGGAGCTTCTTCTTCCTGGAGTGGTGGCGGTGGCGGTTGCTTCTTGAATTGGGGAATGGGGATCTCGATCTGGGAGGTTTGACTTACAGCCGATGCTTCGGCGGCGTGGCGTGCCGTGGCGTGTTAGAGTTACTATTGGCTCTGTTTGGATCTATGAGTGTTATGGTTAGTTTGAGGAGAAAATTCCCTCTATGGTATTAAAAAAGATGATTCTTCCTTCTATGATTTTTTCAAAAACAAATTTTCCCATGAGGTCTAAAACTATTTTTTCCTTCCTTATATGATCTTTTCATCAGATTTAGGACTTAACGGTGTTAAGTCCAGTGTAAAAAACCATTTTATTCCTGGAATGAAATGAATTTATTTTTTTGAAAAAAAAATTCGACTAGAAGTAATTATTTTCTGGCTGTATTGTACATACACAAATATATTTTAGCTTGTTTTTTTAATTTCGGTTTGTTTAAAAATTGAACTGAATTGTTATCTTTTTTGAAGAAGGGAAACATAGTTTTGGGCTCATAGGAAAATTCCATTTTGGAAGAAACATAAAAGGAAGGGTCATTTTCTTTTTAGGCCATAGAGGAAGAGAAGACTGCACATGATCCTGATTGTGCATCTAAGAATAAATTAAAAATAAGTTGTTGCAATGGTTTATAACCGATTCTAGAACTTCAATCTTTCCTTCATTGTCATGTGTTCATCGACAGTTAAACCAGTGTACCGGTTTGAAAAATTGGATCTAAAAAATAGAAAGTAGATAAAATTTTTGTAGAGAAATTTATGATTTGTTTTACTTGCCTTTTAGAGAGATTTACTATAATCAAGATACTAAATATGATAATGAACTATATTGCTCTACAATAGTTTCCATGTTAAAATAGAAATTTGCAGAAATGATTGGAAGATTTCAAAATTATTTTTATTACTATTTTTATAAATTACTACCATTTTTAATTTCACTTTTTTAAAATTTTATTTTTACGTGTTACAGTTGATAAAATAAAAAAATGAGTATCGATAAATCGATAATTATAACTTTCACTTTCATCCCTAGAGGCGGCCCCAGGAGAACAACTCAAAACCATTTCCAAAGCTAATCTTGGAAGAGAAGACTGCACATGATCCCGATTGATGGTCAAGATTGGTCAATCCATCTTTAATCTTGTGTATAGTTAATTATTACTACTTAATAATACAGATCTATAATTTAATTATATGATCTTGTCCTATCCATCTTTATCTATCCACAAATACGAAACTGGATCATCTTATCCACTCAATCAAACACATAATTTGGATCATCCCATTCAAAAAAATTCTAGATGACCATATCGTATCCAACCTTGCGCTCAAAACAAACACACCCTTAGTAAAATTGTCATACTCTGAAATCTAGGATCAGCTTATTCCTTACAGGACGCGCATGTGGAGTATGGAGCATTTTATATGGAGAAGTACTTAAAGAGCTGCCATGAGCACACAAGAAGTTCCGTGTCCTTCCAAGGTTTTGGAAGAAGAAAGTTTGAGGACCTTTCTTTCTGGATAATCTCAACACTTAATAGTGAATAGTGATGCGTATTGATTTGCGGGCTGATCCTCTTGCATCTCTGAATGCTAAAACTAGTTGTACAAGGCAACTGGAAACCATTTCCAAAGCCAGTCTCAGAAGACTGCACATCATGGATTGAAAAAACGACGAAAACCGGTCTGTTTTCACGGTTTTCAATCAAACCGGTCCGGTCCAGTTTTAGCGGACGATCGGTTTTCGGTCGAATTATATTTAAAATTTTAAAAATTTAGCGATAAATCGGAGAAACCGAGCGATTTTTCAAAAGAAGAAATTTTCTCAATAAACTGAGCGGTAAACCGAGAAAACCGAGTGATAAACCGTAGAAACCGGTCGGTAAACCGGAGAAACCGACCGATTAGCTCTAAAATTTCGTTCAAATTTGGGTTTTGATATTTGAGCAGTTTATCGAGTGATTTTTCCGATTTTCGTAAAAACCGTAAAACCAGTGTGATCCGATTTCCACTGTTCAATCGGTTTGTTAAACCCTGCTGCACATGACTACATGAACCGGATTGATGGCCGTTCATTTTTTTTTTTTTGGTAAAGGTGTCAAACTCTGGAATCTAGAACTAGCTAAGAATTAGAGTAAGAATAAGATTGTAAGAGTTAATATTTTAGTAAAGGTGTCATACTTCGGAATCAAGAACTAGCTAAGAGTAAAAGTAAATCTTTAAGTAAAAGTGCTATACTCTAGAATACAGAGTTAGCGTTCCTCAAAAAAAAAAAAAAAAAAGAATACAAAGTTAGCTTAAGAGTACGTTAACTCTGTTGCTGAAAAAAAAAGAATACAGTTATAATTCTGTTGCTGAAATCTGGCTCGCGAGAGAGGTTACGAGACATTTGCTGAGAACTCACCAAAATGTAAGTTGTTTATGGCAATCGAGTCTTCAGTCTGACACTTTAATTAAAAGATGACTTGTATTTCGACATGTGTTTATTTCTTAACATTATTTGTGAACAACCTTTTATACGGTCCAACAACAGTGCTTAAGCAACTCCGTTACTACCATACTACTTTAACACCATTGTGAAACGGACCATCTTACTTACTGACGCTGCTATTCTGCTAAGGCAATTGTATTTGTCGAGGTGTACAACTGAACATCGAGCCCAAGTTATGAATCCTCCATCGGAGAGCAAAGATTCCATGAGCACTCCTCATTCGCACCATCAAAATCATTTGTCATACAAATATTATTGTCTGGATTCCGAAGACGAACACTAAAAAAGTCCAGCCGTCGCGGCACAGGAACACAGGAGGAGAACCCATCAGCCCCGGGGCGAAGCAGAGGACTTGTTGGCCGGCCGCGCGTCTGCCACAGCCGCCGCACTGGGCTTCGTCGTAGCGGATGAACCAGCGGCGGCGGAAGCCTTGGGGCACCTGTCGTGGCCGTACCATACGCCGTCGAGCAGCGGGTCCCCGAAGTAGAATGTGGCGGTGATGGGCCCGGCGGCCCCGGGCTGGACGACCTGGACCCAGTCGGGGGCCCATCCGTCGCGGCCCGAGCGGCGGAGGTAGAGGTAGCAGACGCCGTAGCCGCACGGCCCCGTCACGCGGAACGTGTCGGTGGCGCACCGGTCCAGCGCGCCGCCGCCGTTGGGCAGCCGCGGCGCGTGCGCCTCGTTGCGGTACGCGTCCCCGAACGCCAGGCTCACCGCGTCCGTCGTCCGCCGCGGCGACGCCGCGCCGCAGCTCGTCTTCACCTTCACCGTGTACGCGCACGTGCGCCTCGTCGTCCCGCGGCCGCCGGCTGTGGCAGCCACATCCTTTTTCCCCCACACGAAACCATATAGTACATGTCAGTGCTTCCTAGTTACTCAGCTTTTAATACATCGAAACCAAGGAAAAGGAACTCACGGCGCTGTTGCATCGAGCGGGCGCAAGGAGGACGGCGAGCGCGAGGAGCAGCGGCGCCAGGCGGCGGCTGAGACCGGAATCCGCCATGGCAGGCGACGCGTCGCGCAGTGGGATGGGAGTGGAAGAGAGGATGGTGGCGTGGGGTGTGCCGCCGCAGGCTGGCACGAGAGATATGTGCGTGTCGGGACCAGATGGGGGGTGCGGGACATGGCTGCAGGCGAGTGGATGGGCGAGGCCACCTCGCTGCCGAGGCGGGGGCCACGACAATCAGTGGCGCCCAGGGAGCACGGGTTCTCGTACGTTCGGTCGATGCTGATCTGGTTCTCCGGTTGGGTGGAACGCGTCCCGGCGTTCGGCGCACGCGCTCCGCGCATCGAAACGTTGCAACAAGCGGTGGGCCCGGCTCTATCGTGTGAACGAAAAAAAAAGAGAAGTAAAAATATGGGGCATTCCGAGAATTGAACTCGGGACCTCTCGTACCCTAAGCAAGAATCATACCATTAGACCAAATGCCCTTTGTTGAGTTAATGCTATGACAAAAAGTTCTTAATGTTGCATGGAGCTAATTACAGCCACGTTTCGGTGAATCGTGATCGATGTACCCGGATCTATCTATTATATTATAGACTAGTATATAGTAGGAGTTGGAGCCTGACCCGATGTCGTGTACGCTGCGGTCTTCAAGAGTCAAAGTCATAAGATTGGCTGAGCGCAACTTTGCAGCGGCTACTCCTACACAAAGCAAGGAGACGACAAATTCAGAATGTTATGGAATATTAGGAACAAAATGGTTATAGAGAAAAAAATTGTAAAGAAACCAGAAGATCTAATTTATAGAATCTTGGCTTGTTTACAGAAATGATGGATTCTGCTACAAATTCAGGATCGATTTTCGCTAGAAGCTAAGCTGACAAAGGTGATGGAGTGGATGGAGGAGTTTTAGAAGATGGAGCATGAAGAAAGGACATCGACAAGCTTTATGTAGAAGTTGTAGGAGAAGGTTTTGAGTAGTTTTCTCAACTAGAGTAATTCTTTTGATTGGGAACTGCCATCCCCAGTTTGACATTGTAACAAAATCTTATATGCTTTTGATATAAGCAGGAGGCAACTCTTTATTTTTTTAAAAAAACTAGCAAGGTGCTTGTAGGTTGCTACAAGTAAAAAAAAATTATTTCTTATATATAAAATGATTGTAAGATTTTTGACTACTTCAGGCATAAATTACATTGTTTATGGACTCTCTCATGATTGTGTATTTGTACATAATCTTTATTGACTCTCACCTTTATCATGACAACTTACTCATAAGCAGCATAAGTACAAAATTTTAAGAAACCATTTTGAATTTTATTTTTAAGCTTATTAAATAAATTGAATAACCTTTGAATTTTTTTTTGCATTTTCTTCCATTGATTTTATTGAAGCATTATTCAGTGTAGCCTCGATCATTATAGGGTTGTTTTGGAAGTAGTATTGATGGTGCCCTCAATCCCTACAGTAGCTTCTACGATATGGTCCACGGGAATAATTTCATGTGCTTTGTTGAGTAGAGGCAAGTAAAACGTGACACAATTCTTAAATTGGATGTATTCCGTGGATTCCTTGTAACTAATCTTCTTTTCTAATTGATTTTAGTTTTAATAATTCCAACATAATGATTTTTCATCTTAGAAAATAACCTTACGAACTATAGACTTATAACTCCAATAGTTGTTGATAATGTTGACCCAATTATTGTTTTACATTTCCATTCCAGTTCTTTATTTAGAATTTAAAATTTAAAATTGATTTGTTACTAAACAATCTCTTGAAATTAAGAAATAACCTTTGTATCAACAAAAGAAGTCATTGTGTATAATTATTAGAATTACAACAAGTGATATTCGAAAGCATTTCTTTTACAGGTTCACCTAAAAAGGTCTAAGAACATATAGAAGTTATGTGCCCCACCCCCTCCGCTCTTCTAATAGTGTTGTTAAATATATACTCTTTTAGTTCTGAAATTATTATGGTTAGGACCACAACTTTAGTTTATTTTTGAACTAAAACTCTTATCCTAACACAACAATATTAGAACAGAGGGAGTACAGGTTTATATTTAGATCTTTTTAGAACATAAATATCTTAGTCCCTTTTTTAGTTTTTTTCCTTTCTACTCGCACTAGCAATATTATTTTAAAATTATGTATAAAAAATAAAACATATCATTGAATTGAAAGTTGTTGTTTTCTGATATCGAGTCCAGCAAGCTCATCGAACAGCTTGTGTGGCTTTTTAAGAAAACGAGCAGGAGCTACGAAGAAAACTTCGTTTTCTCCGGTTTTACTCGTGACCGCGCAGACTCGATCGTGAGTCGTAGGCTGAGCTTTTCTTTTCAGATTTGCTAACACTATAGGAGTACGTGATAGATACCAGCCATATTTGCTTTGCTTGGGTGGGTGGATAACATGCAGCAATGTCCGGCTGCTCGGTTCGCGCTGCTCCCCACGGTCCTGATCTTTACTATTCTTGTTCGTGTTCCCATCTCCTTCCCGGCATGCGTGGCTCGCGGTCGTCGCGTTCGCGCCACCAACCATTGTTATCCTCTGTTGCCTACGTATAACCCATCCATCGGCAAGACCGACCTTGGTTCTTTCCCTGTTGTTTTGGTGCTCTGTTTCCGGTGCGTACGTGTTCTTCTTCTTGCCTCCTCTGCCGTCTCCATGCATATTGTTTCTTCATCAATTGCGATCAAAGTGACTTATCGTCGTTGGTGTTGCGAATGTATGTAGGTAGGTCTTTGGCAGGATGGCGCGTATCTTGCTCCATGGCTCTCTGCACGTGACCATCATGGAGGCGCAGGGTCTGTCCAACTCGAGCCGTCCCAGCAGCCAGGCCCCTCAGTTCCTCCGCAAGCTGGTGGAAGGGATCGAGGACACTGTGGGCGTGGGCAAGGGCTCGAGCAAGATGTACGCGACGATCGGGCTGGGCAAGGCCCGCGTGGGCCGCACCCGCACTCTGAACGAGGAGACGGAGAACCCCCGGTGGGACGAGTCGTTCCACGTGTACTGCGCCCACCTCGCCGCCGACGTGGTGTTCACCATCAAGTCCAAGAGCACCATCGGCGCGTCCACCGTCGGCGTGGCCTACCTCCCCGTCCGCGAGGTCCTCGACGGCCGCGAGGTCGACACGTGGCTCCCCCTGTGTGCGGAAGGTGGGTCCGGCGGCAAGCTCCACGTGAAGCTGCAGTACTTCGACATCTCCAAGGACCACGCGTGGGGCCGCGGCGTCCGCAGCGCCAAGTACCCCGGCGTGCCCTACATCTTCTTCCCGCAGCGTCAGGGGTGCCGCGTCACGCTGTACCAGGACGCGCACGTCCCCGACGGCTTCGTTCCAAGGATCCCGCTCGAAGGCGGCGGGAGGTGGTACGAGCCGCACAGGTGCTGGGAAGACATCTTCGACGCCATCAGCGGCGCCAAGCACCTGGTGTACATTACCGGGTGGTCCGTGTACACGGAGATCGCGCTGGTGCGCGACCCGGCCCGGCCCACCAGGCCCGGCGGCGGCGGGGTGACGGTTGGCGAGCTGCTGAAGAAGAAGGCCGGGGAAGGCGTGCGCGTGCTGATGCTGGTGTGGGACGACCGCACCAGCGTTGGCGTGCTCAAGAAGGACGGGCTCATGGCCACCCACGACGAGGAGACGATGAACTACTTCCAGGGCACGGACGTGCACTGCGTGCTGTGCCCGCGCGACCCGGACGACTCGGGGAGCATCGTGCAGGACCTCCAGATCTCCACCATGTTCACGCACCACCAGAAGATCGTCGTCGTCGACCACCCCATGCCTCAGCAGTCCTCCATCAGCGGTAAAAGGAGGAGGATCGTGAGCTTCGTGGGCGGGCTGGACATGTGCGACGGGCGGTACGACACGCCGCACCACTCGCTGTTCGGGACGCTGGGCTCGGCCCAGGCCCACCACGACGACTTCCACCAGCCCAACTTCGCGACGGGCGCCACCATCGCCAAGGGCGGCCCACGGGAGCCATGGCACGACATCCACTCCCGCCTCGAGGGCCCCGTCGCGTGGGACGTGCTCTACAACTTCGAGCAGCGGTGGCGCAAGCAGGGCGGCAAGGACCTCCTCCTCCAGCTCCGCGACGAGGACACCATCATACCGCCTTCCCCCGTCGCGCTCCCGGAGGACCACGACGCGTGGAACGTGCAGCTGTTCCGGTCCATCGACGGCGGCGCCGCGTTCGGGTTCCCGGACACCCCCGACGACGCGACCCGGGCCGGGCTCGTCAGCGGCAAGGACCAGATCATCGACCGCAGCATCCAGGACGCGTACATCCACGCCATACGCCGCGCGAGGAGCTTCATCTACATCGAGAACCAGTACTTCCTGGGGAGCTCCTACGCGTGGAAGCCCAGTGACGACGGGGTCAAGCCGGAGGACGTCGGCGCGCTGCACCTCATCCCAAAGGAGCTGTCGCTCAAGATCGTCAGCAAGATCGAGGCGGGGGAGAGGTTCACGGTGTACGTGGTCGTGCCGATGTGGCCAGAGGGGATCCCGGAGAGCGGGTCGGTGCAGGCGATACTGGACTGGCAGAGGAGGACCATGGATATGATGTACACTGACATCGCGCAGGCGATCCAGGCAAAGGGGATTCATGCGGATCCCAAGGATTACCTCACCTTCTTCTGCCTTGGGAACAGGGAGGCGAAGAAGCCTGGGGAGTACGAGCCCACGGAGCAGCCCGAGCCTGACACGGACTACATCAAGGCGCAGCAGAACAGGAGGTTCATGATCTACGTACACACCAAGATGATGATTGGTACACAAGAATTTTCGATTGTTTCGTTTATTCTATAATTCGATTATTTTTGTTGATTTTGAATCTAAACTTTCGGTGAAAAAATAAAATTTAAGTGGACGACGAGTACATCATCGTCGGCTCCGCCAACATCAACCAGCGCTCCATGGACGGCGCGCGCGACTCCGAGATCGCCATGGGCGCGTACCAGCCGCACCACCTGGCGGCGGCGAGCCGGCCGGCGAGGGGACAGGTGCACGGCTTCCGGATGGCGCTCTGGTACGAGCACCTCGGCGCGGCCGACGACGTCTTCACGCGCCCGGAGACCGTCGAGTGCGTGCGCAAGGTCAACGCCATGGCCGACAGGTACTGGGACCTCTACGCCGGCGACGGGCCGGAGCGCGACCTGCCCGGCCACCTGCTCACTTACCCCGTCGCCGTCGCCGCAGACGGCAGCGTCACGCAGCTGCCAGGGGTGGAGTTCTTCCCCGACACGCAGGCCAGGGTGCTGGGCGCCAAGTCAGACTACCTCCCGCCCATCCTCACCACATAGAGAGAGACAGAGGCGTGCACTGATCTGATCGTATTCGTCCTCTTCTTTTTGTTTGGTTTTTTGATCGCGAGATTTTGCTGCACTGCTTTTTTTTTTTTTGGAATAAGAACAGTTTCGGAAATAAGGAATGATGGTCGAATACCCTCGCTCGAAGGATTTTTTACAACATCATATATCCAGTTTTCAATTCGCAGCTAGTTTCTACTGTCACAATCAGAAGAGAGTGGACAAATCTAGCAAACAACTCTTTGCAGCTTTGGCACCACAAAATTTCATAATATCATTCTCAGTAACACTTGTGGTGCTCTGCTCGGTAAATGAATAGATAATGGTCCATCAGCAGACAGTGGAGTGGAACTTCTTCTCACTTGGCATGTGTGTACCGCTGTCAGTATCACGCAGCAATTCTGCCCTTTTCTCATGCTGGGATGTTCCATTCTTTCAGCAGAACAGTTCTCTTTGGAACTTTGACATTGACAAAAAAAAAAAACCCAAGATGTACGCGTACATCATCGAAATGTCCTGGCACTGAAGCAGAACAGTTCTCTTTGCAACTTTGACATTGACTTCCGATATTTTTATTGAACAAAGACTTTCAGACAATAAAGTTTTAAACGTGCATCCCTTCAGCGAAAGAACTATTTAACAAAGTTATAATTTACTATGAAACATCTACAAGTTGGTAACTGAATTTATGCAAACAGGACCACTTTTGCACAAGCCAAACAAATCATATTAGATGCATTTTAAAGCCAGAAGTGTGAATTTTAAGCTGCTAGATGCATTTTGCTGCAAACATCAGTGATGCTGAAAGAAGATAGCGACAGAGGTATCATCCATATTTTGAGAGAATCAGGTGAATGGACACCGTTCTCTACTATACGCAAAAAATTCCTATTCTCACAAAAACTTCTGACAAGAAATTTCTATTGCTTTTCCACCACAACCTTCTTGAGAAAATTCTTATATACAAGCTACTCCGAACTAGCACAGAAATATGGTACATGAACTGCAGTAATGCCTAATGGTTGCTACCATTACTTCATGAATTGATAGTCCCAAATTATTGATCCTTCTGTTTATTAGTTACTCCAGGATAAGTTGAAGTCATGCCGCCTTAGCCTTTGGTTTTGCCTTTTTTAATCTAGAATACAAGAAAACCCCAGCAACAGCCATACCAGTTCCTGCAGGCAGTAAAAATAATAATATAATTCAGAGTCAAGTAATTGGACGTGAGTTTTATTAAAAGTTTTGTGTGAGGTAGAAACAGTAATGTTACCAAGGGCATTTATAGGAGAAATTGGAGTTCTGAAGAAGATGACAGATGACGCGATGACCACAACACGTTTAAGTGAGTTGGCGACAGAATGCGTTACAGGTGACATTCTAGCTAATAAACTGTATGAAACCTGCCACATAAACAAACATGAAACAGATCCATGGTAATACACGGGTCAAATATATATGTTCAAAAATGCGTTGATCAAAGATAATGAGACAAGGCAGAGAAGCTTCTGTACATAAGTCAGATACTTTGCAGACACAAAATGAAATTTATTCGAAATTGCTGAAGATAATGACATATTTGAACCCAAGAAAACTCCAAGTATTTGCTAGGAACTATAAGTTACATCAGTGTAAGTACCCTGACAGTGACAGCCACTAACAGACAAATTTACGAACATTATAGAAGACTATAAACGAAAAGAAACAAGTATTTTTAGTAATCCCCACCTGTTGGTAAAAATGGAAACATGTGCCGGCAAGTGCTGCTTTCACACATAGCTCTTCAATATTAATTCCCTGCATACCCAGAATGTTTTGTGTTTAGATAAATAAAATCATGAGAGATAAAAGGGGAAGCACTCCAAATTTCAGCTTTTGCAAGTTGGCAATACTCACAGTGCTCCGAAGGTATGATGGACTGAACTTGATGCCGTCTACAGAAAGCATTAGTGGGACAGACAACAAAAAAGCCATGACAGTCATTACTGAAAAGAGGTTTATGTCATCCAAAGATTCCTGTAATATGAAACAAATTGTGTAAGACCAGTAAAGAATACACATTATTTATCAACCTCCACTGTCGCGATTTTGTGAATCGCTCAAGTGAGTAAATTGTAAGGATGTTTTGTGGGAAAAGATCACCTCGTTATCAGCAAGAACTTTCTTGCTAATAACATTTCGAGATTGATTGGTAAGGTTGGAAGCCATGGCACTCCAAAATCCTATCCTGTTTTTCAAAGTATTGAAAAAGTAGAGTCACAACTGCATCATAATGTTTGCAGTCATATAAAGGAAGGACACACATTGAAAACCCTCCTTGGACACACGAATCATAGAAATTGCAAATACCACTGACCAGTTGAAAGAAATTTCAGTCATAGATGCCAACACAACTCCACTAACAATTGGGACAAGCGAACCCAATACAAGTATGGAAGGTGTCTGCAAAAAAAAAAAAATTGTTTATATATAATATCAAATGTTAGGACAACATAGAGGGAACTATCTCTCCTAGGAACAACACAGAATGGGTGAAGAACCTACCTCCCCTAGGAACAACACAGAGAGAAGAACGGAAAAGAAAGGCTCCATGGCCTTGACTGTGTGCGTGAAGGAGACAGCCACCCTGCCCAAACTCATATTGGTGAAAGCATTTCCCAGCACGTGGATCAAAGCCAAGGGCAGGATTTTTGCACACTGCACCAGCAATTGAAAACAGCAGCGACACGATCAATCAGATGATTAGACCAATATTGGTAGTGCACAGTTTAATCAAATGTAGAATTGATGTAGATAGTGGGATAAAAAATGACTAAAGACAACTCAATTTCAGACAGAAGGATTTCAATTCATCATTTGCGCGAGATATGCAGCTAGTTTCTGTACCCCACAATCCCATCACTTGAACAGAGAAAATAATAATGATCTTTCGTTTACCAACCAATACCTGCTGAAGGGAGAGCCTAGGCCTGGGGTGCAGATTCAGCAGCCACATGAGAGTGATGAAGAAGGATCCGGACGCGAACTGGAAGGTGGTGATGGTCAAAGGGAAGGGCACTGCTTTCAGTAGCTGCGCATCAGAGGCCACGATTCAGAAGTCAGAACAAATCAGAAGATTCGATTCGAATGGAATGGAATCAAGAAAACAACTAGTAAATAATGACTCGTGGGTACGATTTAAAGGATTCGATGAGAAAGAAGGAGAGTGGGAGGGGCCACACCAGCTTGTTGTAGATGTTGAAGTAGATGTTGAGGAGGTACCAGACGAGGATCATGGCCCCGAGCTGCAGCGTCCGCGAAATGCCGGCGGAATCCGGCTTCCCGTCCCCCTCCGCCGCCGGCGATGCGGCCGCTGCCGCAGCCGGTGTCCGCGCCCTCGTAGCAGGGAGAAGGGGTGACCGCAGCCCCCCGCGAATGCCGAGCGGGAGCACGAGCGCGTCGGCGCCGGTCGCTGGCCAGCGGCGAGACGACGCCGACGACTGAGAGGAGATTGGCGGAGAGGCGAACGCGACGTGGCGCGTCGGGGTGGCGGACGAGCAGCGCGCCGCCGCCCAGGCTCTGGACGAGGAGGCCGTCCTCGCCGCCATGCTCTGCATCTCCCCCCCCCCCCCCCCCCCCCCCCCCCCCCCCCTGCTCCTTGGTTCTTGGAAATCCCCCTTCCTCAGTTCTTTTTGGACTATACAAGCGACGGGATTGCAGCGCAATGGCCACGAGGCTTTCGCGGCGTTTCTGGAAGCAGGAGAGAGGGAGCGAGCGCGGACGGGGAACACTGTCACTTGGCGTCCATTTATGGCGGATGCATCCGGGGGATGTGGAAGAGGGGCTGGAAAGGGAAATTTCTGGCGCGCGAGACGAGCCGGCGGAAATCAACGCCACGGGGAGGAGCCGCGGACCGGACCGGGACGGATAGGGAGGGAGGGAATGGGAAACGGTGGCGAAAACCAGCGCCGCCCGGAAACACCAGCGCTGGGTCGTGGGTCGCGAGGTTTGGGCGGCGCCAAGGCCTTTTTCTGGCGGCCAGCGCGCGTGGGTTTTCTTCCCAACCACGAGCCCAAGACCTTGTTGCTGCACGATGCACGCCAGGCGGAGCACGGGGCGGGACCACCCCGTCCGGCTGCTTCTCCTGCTGCTACAAAATCAGTTTCACTCTCTCACCCCTCTGGACGAAATCTACTACGGCCAAATTTTATTTTAAATTATCTAAAAAAAATTATGTTTTCTATTTACGAGTTGTTTTATCATCAGAAAACAAAAAAAAGAGAAGATAAACATATAACACCAATCCTGATCCTAAAGGCTCCAATACCGAAGTGCATACGCAACAAAAGATCAGAACAACCTTTTTCTTTGCCTTTCTGAACAAAGACCTGCATAATTTTCATGTTCTACTTTTCGCCACAGTGCGTGAAATTCTACAAGTACAGCACATCATTTATTATAACTAGATTGACAGACTCATTAATGGTCATACTATATGGTTGAGGCTTAATGAGGTTATCTGGTACCGTAGCTAGATTGACAACCTCATTAATGGTCATATTATATGGATTAACAACATATTATTGATATATACTAAATCATGTTTTAAATGATTTTTTTTAAGTATGAAAGAAGTATTGTAATGAACTGTTATTTTAAAAAATGGTTGAGGTTGATTAAAATTTCCCAAACTTCTTTTCATGTACGAACTCTGTTTTCAATTGTTTTTATGTACATTATAATACAACTAGGCATACAATATAGTGGCTCTTTGTATCCTCTCGCTATAATAGAATGAGATGGCTAACTACAAATCTGTAGACCACCTGCCTTGTTGTTGCAACAAAATCCAATTCACTTTGGTATCTTTAGATGAAGAAACCAATCTTGTTATTGCAGGAGTTTTTCCATCATTAGTTAAAAAAAAAGAAGATAAACACTACAATACTTATGATGATCCTAAATGCTCCGCAACACTACAAAGAACATATACACAAAGAAGATCATCACAACTTTCTTTTTTTTTGACATTTTGAACAATGAGTTCTGCATAATTTCCATGTTCTATTTTAGCGGACGTGTATGGAATTTCACAAGGACAACACATCATCCATTATAGCTAGCTGACAGTCTCATCAATGGTTATATTGTACTACTGTTGTACATCTTAATTGTTTACCATTTCAAGAAACGACTAGTTGAAACTAATTAAATTCTTGCTCATATCTTTTCATATGCAAACCGTGTTTATATTATTTTAAGTACGTTATAATGATAGCAAAGCATGCAATGAAGTGACTGTTCCTTATCCTTTCAATGTCGTAGAATGAGATGGCTAACTATAAATTTGTGGACCACTTGTCTTTTTGTTTTGCTGTTGTAATAAAATTTGTTCCACTTTGTTACCTCTAGATAAAAAAATCAATCTATTGTTATTAAATTTTATTTTGATTCCGAGAGTTTTTCATAATCAGAAAAAAGAGAAGATAAACACGTGATGATTCTAAATGCTTCGATCTACAAAAAACATCTATCTACACAAAGAAGATCATCAAAACCTTCTTCTTATCTTTATGTACAACGAGTTCATGTTCTATTTCTGTGAGTGTGCGTGAAATTCCAAAAGGACAAAACACCATTCATTATAGCAATATATATCACAGTAGTTTGGAAGTCATTTTTTACTCACAAACTATTATAGACTAACACATGTCTACTTTGTCTCATAGTTGAGAATGGCGGTTGTAACAAAAATATTTAATTAGGGCTACATATGTATGATATATCAAGAGTTTAATTGTATTAACTATCTTAATTTAGATGTTTTAAGCATATCAATTTTATGGATTGATTGTTTTAAGTGGTAGTGTGAATGATAATTTATTAAAAAGTAGTTTTTTTTCCACGTTCCCACATCTTATGGTGCAACAACACATAAATGTAACATGCAATTTTCAATTATTTGTTTTCAAACATAATCATGCATCATGAGCATCTTTTTAGCATTTCTATGTGTTCATATGCATTGAATTTTGATTCATTCTTTAATATACCTACCATTGTGAATAGCTCAAATACCCAATTTTAAAGAATTATAATTTTATTTATACAACAGTTCTTTTAGTGATTCTGCTTGTTTCATACTCTTTGATATACCCTCTTTAATCCCTCTAGTTCTTATAATTTGCGAATCTCATTTGGTTGGCCGTTTGGATTTTTGAGAGAGAGAGAGAGGGGTGATGAATAGCATCCTAAAGCTGGTAGTCCAAAGAACCAATATCTAAGTGGAACTTAGAATTTCTAACCTCCAGCTACCGTGCATGGCTGCCACGAACGAGGCATCGCGCATGGTTGATACGCGCCAACTATTACGCATGGTTGCCACCTGTTTATTGTGATTTGTTACGATGCCACGCGTCATATGTCGTCGTTTAGCTTCTCTTTTCTCTGCCAAGTCGACTCACACACTACTTTCCCATCTCTCTCTCTCTCTCTCTCTCTCTCTCTCTCTCTCTCTCTCTCTCCTTTGAGGTAAGCAAGGCGGAGCAGATCATCTTCATCTCCATTGCCAAATCTGAGTGAGAAGGCCACACCAAGTTCAACCATGACCTTCTCCTAGAGCTACTCTCTCAAACAAAGCTCGTCGCCTCCATCTTCTCCTTCCCCAACACCGGTTGAGGTAGGAACATCTAATTCAAATTATCCATCTCAACCCAAGAGTCAATGTCTGAGTTGTGGTAGGAGCATGTGATCTAAGATTTCTATTCCAACCCGAGAGCTAATTTCCAAATGAAGGTAGGAACTTACGACTTAAAAGCTGATTTACTGAACCCATGATTTGTTGCACTTCATATTCATCTGACTTCATGTTGTTTTTACACATCGCAAGTCATTTTTATTATAGCTATCTTGATGCATTTATTTTTTAGAGAATGTTAGAAAATGACACTTGACGCTAGTAGTCTCAAGAGTGTAGTCTAGCTATAAGTATGGTGAGTCTGCAAGTTAAAACAATCATCTAAACATATCTTAACCAATCATAACTAATAAGCATACATAATTTATTTTTATTTTGTACTCAATATATAACATGTTTTCAAATTCTTTTATCACGTATTTTTGAATTTGACTAGTAAGTAAATAAAACTTGAAAATAGACTATATATTTCAAACATAAACTAAAAAAATGAGATGGACATCATGTGCAAGGAAACCCGACTTTGATTCTTTTGCACAAGGCTCCACGTGGAAGGAATGAGTTAAAACATGGATGAAATTGTGCTTTGCGTGACATTGCACGGATTTAGTCGAGGGCAATACTAGTAATCTAATCAGAGTTTGGATATATTTTTTTTTGCAAGGGAGCCAGAGTTTGGATTTGTTAAACTATTTCCCAGTGAGTTGTCAATGTTCTCGTCGTGCTTTAGGCAGGGCTCGGATGGTTTAGATCTTGATTGATTTCTAAAAGTTGAAATTTATTTATTCAAAAAAATTAAATTTGACTTGAATTTATTACTGTGTCGAAATTTATCGCAACGACCCAATACTGAGGGTGTGGATGAAAAAAAATATTTTCTCGTTTGCGAGTGGTCACCGGCTCACCGCCGACGAACTATTTGCGGCTGCGGTGGCTGTGCCTGCGCTTGTGGTGTCGCTGCTCGCTGCCCGTCTACAAGGCAGGATCTTTTCCTCCTGGAGTCCCTGACTCCGACGTGCTCCATGTCTTATCCAGTCGAATAATGATTCTCCAGCCGCTAATTAGGCATTAGCCTCAAGATTTTTTCTTTACCTCACTCCTATTGCCTTGCTGGTCGGTATCGGGCTTTCTTGGCAGGCGGCGGAGCCACAGAAATGGGGGACATGAACAGCGCCTAATTTTAGCGGCGGGGAGGAGCAGGAGAGCGAATCCTGGGCAGCCATTCACCTGCCTTCGGGAGCCGCAGCGATCTGGTTGCCGCGGAATTCTTTCATTTCATCGATTCGATTTGGTTTCTTGGTGGGGGAAGAGGGAAAAGATGCAGTGGACGGGTCTGAGGCCGACGGCGCCGGCGCCGACGGCTGCGTGGGCGGGGCGAAGGTCAAGAGCTGCGAGGTGGCCGCGGGGTCGGCTCCTCGCGGCGCGCCGGGCGGTTGTGGCTTCGGCGGCGGCCTCGGATGCGAATTCGAGCTCGAATTCGCCAGGTAGAGACGAGGAGAGGGATGAGGCGGCGCGGAGGGAGGAGGAGGAGAAGGCGGCGGCGTCGCTCCTGATGAGGAGCCAGAAGTATGCCATGCTCAAGCAGCAGCTCGCCGTGGCTGCCCAATTCGAGGTGGGATGTTTCGCAACAAAGTCAAAGTTCCGTACCATCGTGCATCCGAATTGAGGCTGTTCGTCTAAAATTGGAATTGGTTGCAGGATTACAAGGAGGCTGCGAGGCTAAGGGACTCGCTGAGGTCGTTCGAGGAGGAGGATCCCGTGCTGCGTCTCCGTCGGTTGATGAAGAAAGCGATACAGGAAGAGAGGTTTGAGGTAGTGTACTCGTGCTCTCTGTTGTTCTTGCCAATTCCAATTTTACTACTTTCATTTGGAATATTTCTAAAGAGGAATTAACATTAGCTAAATTAGATGATGCATTTGAATTGATGAGTTGTTCTAACGATCAACCATTCTTGTTGACACTAGTTGACCAAAGCAGGGACTCGGTTAGGTAGTGCTCCATATAAAGGTTGACCACTGATGTCCCCATAAAGTTTTCACCCATTCATGGTACTGAGAAAGTCTAGTCTTTAAGACCAATATGCATGTGCTTTACCATGTGTTCTCTATTCCAGTCTCATGGTTGGAATTGCTCATCCTCTAAACCAATCTCATGGTTTGAACTTTGGTCTTTCAGCCGTACCACTTATGCTCTACTTGTGCCACTTGACATTTACAGTCCTTTAACTACTAATGCTGTGGATGTTTCTAAGAATTCATCAACAACATTGTAGCAAGTTTGTTCTTTTCATCTCTTACAGGCTCCACCATGTTTATATATATATTTTTGTATTTATCAGGATGCTGCTAAGTATAGGAATGAATTGAAGATTTTGGCTCCCCACTGCCTCCTGAAATGTTCTAGTGACGCGACAACTCTGGTAATGTATTATTATTATTATTATATATATATATATATCTTTCAATTTACAAAGTACTACTATAGTATCCTAGAAAATCGTCTGAACATTTGGAGCTTTCTTTAGAAAGTACTGTCATTTTAGTAAGAAGTACCATTAGTAAGAAAGTCTCTGCTTGTTATGTGACCAAGAATCTACTTGGAAACTTGGCTCTTGTTTTGTGGAAATAATTTTCAGACTCACCAAATAAAGTAGTAATCTCATAGGGTAGTCGTATTTTCCATCTGACCTGGTCAAACTTGCATAATGTGGACGCTGGTTATCTAAACCATGTACATCACATATTGATCACATGCTTTGGCATTAATTTTTGGAACTTCCATGTTTTTATTGTGCCATGCCCGTAGTCCTTTTTTCTTCACATGTTTAAGCATGCCTATAGAAATTTAAATTAAAACATCCATTATGTCAATATGACCTGGTTGCTATTCAAACCCTTGGACCATGTGATCACTTTGATCTGAACTTGAATTTTAGTCGGTAGAACTTTTTAGAAATTCTGCAATGCAATTCACATGTGGAGCTTGAGATGTCAAGGAATTTCTGTTGTTAAACAAAAGTGTTTTGTGGACTTATGAATTTTAGGTTAAACATGTCACTGATTGAAAGAACGGAAGGGTGTCTTTTCTCATATTCTTTGTAGCAGTAGTATATTTATTTACACTGTTAAAGTATCACTTCATATTTATTTATTGAGTTACCTTTATTTCCTATAATATAGTTGGGATGTTAACTTTTATTAGGGGATAAGAGTTCAAGTTAGGAGTGTCTACATCGAGAGCCGAAGCCAGCCTTTGAAGGGGCAGTTCTTTTTTGCTTATAGAATCAGAATCACAAATAATTCCCAGCGCCCTGTACAGCTTCTCAGAAGACATTGGATTGTCACTGATGGAAATGGAAGGACTGAGAATATCTGGTTAGTGTTTATCGCACTGTACTTTTTAACTATTGTAAGAACACGCTTAGAGGATCTACTCCATTGTTATGCCAGGGGAGTGGGTGTTGTGGGAGAGCAACCTGTCATATTCCCGAAGACTGGTTTTGAGTACTCTTCTGCATGCCCATTAAACACTCCAAATGGAAGGATGGTAATATTTCAGAAGTTCTTTTCTGTAGAAGCCTTCAGCAACTTATATTTTTTCAATGTTTTTCTTTTTGTGAAAAAACAGGTGTCAGTAGACAGTTCCCAGTTTTGTTTTAGTACTGCTAATGAGTGTGACAGCAGAAAATAGGAGTGATTAATTTAAACTAGTTATTCCTAAAGTTTATTGTTGATTAGGATCCTTGTGTCTCATATATCTGCACAATGGTGCTTACCTTAACTCGGTTTGAATTGTAGGAAGGTGATTTTGAGATGAAACACATCGACAAATCTGGGTCTTCGACGTTCAATGTTGCCATTGCACCATTCTCTCTGTCAATCCTTGGGGATGATGACGATGATGTTCTCCTCTGAATACAGTTAATTGTAGAAATCGGAATTGAACAAGAAAGTCTTGCCTGTAAGGAATAGCACAGGATGCGGACACTTGTAACATTGTTACCGGTGTAAGTTAGAGTGCTGTGTTCAGCTGAAAACTATTGTGCTCGTGAGTTTTGCTGAAACCAAATGGTTCGGGTAGTGCAAGGTCAGACACAGCTTGGTGAAATCAGAATGCGAGCACCTCGACCATGTAAAATGCATACTACTCCCTCCGTTCCTATTTATAAGCATTCCTATACTCTTGTAGGAATTCTTATAAATAGGAATGGAGGGAGTATATGTTAGGCACAGTTGTCAGTTAAACTTTTGAATGTACAGCGTAGAACTATCGAGCTTGCTTGTAATATATTCCTCTGTTTTTTTTTATTGTCGTTTAGACAAACATCCGTAGTTCATTTTTAGTTCTCTTTGCTTGTCTGAAACAAAAATATTTTTTGACTGGGAGTACTCGTTTTCGATCCCCATTTGGGAGTCTGAACTTTTTATGTACTTTATGAGCCAAAAAACAATGTGTAAGTTTTGGTTATGGTTCGCATTTTAACAAGTAAAAATTGGCTACTGTATTTCATATTCAGTATGTCTCTGGGTGGCAAAAAAAGAAGGGAGTGACTTCGTCAGAATTGCGTGCTAAGTTTATGGAGATGCCTGAATATTCTGAGCTGAACATCTTCGTATGTTTTAGTGGGCCTGTAAAGCCCATTTATACCACATTATCACGCAGCTTTCTTTCATTCGCCAATCCAAATATTTTCATGGATAGACTGCACTTAGTGGAACTTAGATATGTTTTTTTAATGGGAATATGTCCTTAATCACACTCAAACAGTTGTATCCTTAATCACACTCAAACAAGTACACAATATCTCCTTAATATTTATTGAATTGTAAACGAACACATCAAAATGACTCCCACTTTTTTTTGGTTAACCTGGAGGGCATTGGGACCATGGACCAAACATGAGACTAGAAACTGAAATGTTTTTTTTTTTCCTTTCGACGATTGGAACTGAAAATGGTTATACTTCCGCATCTTACGCAATTCTCACTGGCCATATAAATGTATGATCCTTTTCATTTTCAGAACTGTGGTACATTTAATTTTCCCTTCAGTAAATTCAGCGGCATCCTTGAAAACTTTGAATGAAACCATCAGAATTTGCCATGGATTCGGTTCTGGATACTGCTCTATTTAAAGTTTCCGTAGTATTGCCTCTCCATACAGAATGAAAGCTCTGTCAATCCAAGTTCTGCAAATAGCTTTGTATGTCGTTGCAGTACTAAGCAAGCTAAGGTCACATTATTCACTGCTCTCGTTAGTTTGCACTCAACTTTTGGCACGTAGTAATGAGGCATATATATACTTAGCTTGGATGTGATATACATATGAGCTAACAATAATAATTAGCAAGTTTTTAATCACTACCAAGACGCTGCTGGTCTGGTCTACGTACTCTAGAAGACTCCTCCCCCCGTCTCTCCCTCCCTCTTTTCGCGAAAAAAAAAACGTCGAAACGGCAAGGAGAAGGGCTGCAGGAGGCATGCCCTGGCCGGCGTGTATCGCCGGTGATGGCATCGTCACCCCCACCCCACATCTCCAAGGGCGTCGTCGTCACTGCTCACGCGCCCCGCCCAGGCAAAGGCGTCGCCCACCGGTAACTGAAGCCAGCGGAGCGTTGCTAGCGCGCGCTATGGGACAAAGGGAAAAAGGCGCCATTGCCTCGCCTTTCCTCCGCTCTGCCTTGTTGCAGTTCTCACTCTCCCTCGCATCGTCATCGTCTCTCATCGCATCAGTCCTCTCCTCGTTTCGCCACTGCTAGCACCACCACCTGCGTTCCCACCCCGAGCGAGTGCGAGCGCCGGCCATGGGCTGCCGCGGAGCTTCCCTGATGATGTTCACGGCGATGGTGATCGCCGTGGCCACCTTCCTCTTCCCCGCCTCATCCGCCGCCGCGGCAGGGAACTTCAGCAACGAAGGTATACGTGACGCGCCACGCGCCGCCGTCTTTCTGCTGCTTCTTCTTCCTGCGCGTTATTCGTCTGTTCCGGGCGGCCGGTCGGTGTGCTGATCGTCGTCGTCTCGTGTGGTTTAATTTTTGATTTGCAGTGGCGGCGTTGATGGCGGTCAAGGCGGCGCTGCATGACCCCGGCCGCGTCCTCCGTGACTGGGACGCCGCCGGGAAGAACCCGTGCAGCTGGAGCATGGTCTACTGCCACCACGGCCAACTCCGCGAGCTGTATGTATACGATACGCGCGCTCTTCCCCGTTCTGTTATCTGTTCATGATCTGATGCTGTGTGTCAACCTACTACATGGTCGATCAAATTGGAGCCTGATCTCTCACGCATGCATGCTTCCTTTATTTGTTTGTAGGAACCTGAAGCAGAAGAACCTGTCCGGCACGCTGTCCCCGGCGATAAGGCGACTCACGTCGCTGCGAGTTCTGTAAGGCCCCCCGTCTTGAATTTCTCTCTTTTCAGTTAACACCGTATGGAACGCAGTAATTTCAAGGGGATCCAGGAGGGGATCCGGGATCCTTGTCCTGTTCACGGCGAAATTATTCTGTTCCTCTGAAATTACACGTCACGCCACTAGTTTGTCCCACGAAGTTATTCCTCTGAGTTATTCAATCAGATTTTGGTTTTTCTTGGATGCATACGTGTCTGAGGAAATCGATCAGGGGTTAATTCGGTATGGATTTTTGGCACAGGTACTTGTCCCAAAATGCAATTTCCGGTCCCATCCCGGATACCATAGGCCGGATGCAGCTGCTACAGAAACTCGACCTGTCCAACAATCAGTTCAATGGAACCATCCCGAGTGCACTGGGCGGTCTGCTTAAACTCCAGTTTTTGTAAGACCACTCACTCTTCCTCCTTAATTATTTCTAGCGTTTAAGCATGTGCATCAGCATTTATCCTGTCATATACGTCACGCCTTTCTTTTTTTAACTGTTCTTTGTCTCTTTCCGTCAGGGACCTGAACAATAACAGCTTGTCCGGACCCATACCTGATTCACTATCCACCGCTCCCAAGATCCTGAGACTGTATCTTCTTTAGCAAATCCTTTTCTTTTATGATGACTGAATCGTTCTTTTACTCTGTTTTGGAGCGTTATTTGACCTCAAAATTCCTATCTTGCAGGGACCTTTCATTCAATAACCTGAGTGGTCGCCGGCCAATATTTCGTGCAAGTATTGTAATGTAAGTGATTTCGAGTTCATACGGTCATATACCAATCTGCATAATCTAATCTCTGACTCAATATGATCGCTCTAGAGTAAACTTGTATTCCCTCCGATTTTGTTTTCTTGTGGTTAAGACAAACTGAGTTTTGTCTGCGTATGTTCATCTTTGCACTAGGAGCTGTGTCCTAATATAAATAAAAGAAAACTGAAGGGGCTACTAAGTTAGTTGTCTTCTTTCTCACTTCCTTGTGTCAAACCTGAGCAGCCTTGAAGGAAATCCATTGCTAAGTGGCGTCAACTGTGGAAAAGGTGAATCGGGAGATGGCAATCCTCTTTTTGGAGGAAACTGCTCTTACGTGACAGCGGACCAGGATGATCTCCCCCCTATCGAACTATCCCCCACAAAAAAGCCAGGTTTGTTCATTTTTCTTAATATTAGACGATTTCAATTTCTTCTGCGAAATTTGAGCATCCATTCTTGTTTTGCCTGGACATGTTAGTCACAAAAATTAATTTTTACCTTTCCAGCCAATTCAAATGGCACCGAAGAAGACCGTTATCTTGTTGTGCTGTGTATAGCGACTTTTTGCATTGTGGCTACATTCAGTACTGGAGCTACCTTGTTCTTGTGTCGTCGTCGTCGTCAGCATCATCAGCAGCCTCCACAGGTCTTCGCAGTTGTAGAGGGTAATAATATTCCTTCCGAATTAATTAAAGCTATATAGCTATATGTTTTTGTTTAACTTGGAAAACACGTCCATCTGAAAAAGGCCTTAACAGGTTCATGTATTGCATTGCAGATGATCCATCGGCTATAAGTATTACTGAGTCTGGGTTGTCCCAGTATTCTTTTTCTTCTTAGTTTACACTTTCATAGAAACCTCTTTAAACATAAAAAAAATTCATTGTTGTATGGATTATTCTAATTCTTTTGGTATTAGAGGGAAGCTAGTACACTGGATTGGGCTATTAAATATGAAATGGACAATTATGTTGGAATCTCTACACATTCTAGACTTTTTGATGTATTAGTTTTCTATTTGTCACATTCGAAGATTGTATCTTCACTTCATTTTTCCTAGATTTGCTAAATCTAGCTATATCATGATATAGTAGCAAATAATTTTGACAATTTCCATCCACCCAAGAGCCCCCACCAACTAAACTACTCATTCGGTTGGGCAGCTTCAAAAATCAGTGCCTGCTGTAGCCATAACTCCTTCCTCTCACACCCTACTTTTCCTTTCTCTCTTCTTGAAGTTGAACTACATCCATGTTGGGCAAGGTGAAAACCAATGCGGCCGGTGGGGAGCTTAGCTAGGCCCTCCCTCATAGGATCTAACCTGAATTTGACCTCTCATGTCGGGGTGCTTGGGGCTCACCCTATGGGCACCCAAGTTTGCTTCTTTCTTTCACCAGATCCGATGAGGTGTGTTGGGAGACAAACTAAATCTATGTGGTGGCATGCAACGACAGTGCATCTGCACACCAAGGGCATCACTTCCCTCCCTAAAGGAATTGTTGTGGAATTTCCAATGTAGCTCGGATGTTCTCCAGTCAAAACCCTATTCGTACACACCCAAACACGCAATAATGGCATGCAAATTGTATAATCCATGAAGGTATTTCCTTGGAGGTCCTCCATGCCTCATTGCTTCTGTCCACAGCCACATGTCACCCTCCAAGCACCATATCTGTCTCACGTGACACTTGGCTAACTACCATGTCTTTTCATTGCTTCAACATCAAGTCCACCGGAGGCCATGGAGATCATGATTGATTCGCAGATGGCCTAATAGAGTACATTGTTGCCACTATTTTTTTGTGGCAAAATCTATTCTTAATAATTGTTGTTGTGCGAACAATGTCCATGCATGTTAGCTAGTGTTGGTTTTACATCCTGATTACAAACTCAGGTGCCAAGATGAAGCTTTTGAAACAAACTATTTTTCTCAGACATGGATCATACTATTAGAGTTTCCACCTTGCTCATGTTCCTGCCTTTTGTTGCTCATATGCCTTCACCTAGACATGTCGCAATCATTTAGCATCACCATTCTACACGACATATGGTCATCCCCTTCGACAGAGTTGTTTGCTATTCTAGGGGTGATGGTGGAGTGTTTTTTACTACTTCTTTGTAGCACAACAAGAAACTTATCCAAGGAATATGTGTGCCTTTTGTGTCTTTACATGTGTAATTCTCTTTGTAGTGTCCTTATTGTGTTTCTTGTACTAAGCCCTTCTTTGGGATTCAGTGTTGTTTTTCATTTCTCTATTGTCCTTTGAGAAGCGACATGCAATAATTCTCATGTGAGCTATTTAGGAAACCATTTCTCTGAAGATTTGAACCTTAGGTTCTTCCTCTTTTAGTTCATCCTATCCTTCTTCAACTAGTCGATAACCTTTGAGCCATGGCTTCGCATATCGAAAACTTGAGCCCCTACCAAATACAAACTTTTTCTTTGGTTAGCTGTTCACAATTATGTTGGACAATGCATCATTTGGCTAAATGGAAGATACCTCACCCCAACCAATGTCTTCTTTGTGATCAAGAAGATGAGACCATTCAGCACCTCTTAATATCATGTGTATTCGCATGGTATTTTTGGTTCCAAGTGTTACCATTTTTGGGTTTCCAGGCTAACATACCAATCATGGAGGGTCAGATGTTTGTAAAATGTTGGAGAAGAAAAAGCAAGCATGTGTGTTCTAAAAGACAAGAAAAAAAAGGATTCAACACTATGGTCTTTCTTGGTGCTTGGATCATATGAAGAACCAAAGTGACAACATGTTTGACGGTGCTAATCCAGACATGAATAGCCTATTCTGGTCCTATATCCGATGATGAACGACACCTGTGTTGCCACGTAGGAATATAATGCCTCAAAGATTTTGGTCATGAGGTAGTGGTGAGAGTCGGATCCGTATCCTCAACATTAGCTTGCAACGCTTCACTCAATGCAAAGGCAACATTAGCTCCCATCTGAGCCATCCAACATGTCTCAAACTCATCTAATGGTGTATGTTACTCCATCTCGGTACTGCCTAGAGGAAAAAAAAAGTGTTGGTCCTTATGATATTGTTGCTGGCCTTGTCATCGACGGCCGATGCGACAAGACCATCAAACAACACGCGATGGCCCTGGCGCAAGCCCTAACACACGTGCTCGGATGACGTCAAGCAAAGCCCAACACATGTCAACCATGGCGAGCGTGGCCCTGTCGAGAGCTCTCGACTATGTTCGTCACACAACTATATACTGGGAGGATGCCTTCTTCTGCCCCGATGTGCAAGCAACATCCCCAATCTCAACCGCTAGAAGCTCGTGTCGATGAGGCTTGACTGAGATAAATTGAGAAATCATGCTGGAATAATGCCAAATTTATCTTGATTGAGATGAATTTGACAAAAATCAGATAGATCTACTCTGTGTTTTGACCATGATTTCTTGATTGAAATGTTCGATCCAGGACGATTGTATGTCTTCATCATTGAGACATCTCTGCCTACTACCTGTTGCTCGCCTAGTTGTAGCTCCACCTCCACATGTCGTTTGGCGCGCCGTCTCCTCATGCAAGCATGCGAGCAGGCATTCATGTAGCCTTCGAAGAGCGTAACTACACGAAAGCAGGCATAGCGGTGGGACTTTGCCAGACAACGATTGTCTGAATGAATGAAAGGAGGCATCGATATTCTAGTAACTAGCAAGCAATCACAACACTCATCTTGAATGTGGATGGCCCAGATGCGTGGTAATGCTCAAAAGGCATTCTCTGCATTTATAACTACCCGGGATTCCTAATGCAGAGGATTTTGATTTCCACCAGGTCCTACCTTTAGTGTATGGAGTGGAGAGGCCTACATGTGTGTCACAGATTGATGATTATGTAACTCAACGGGCTCTTCATATCTTAGTCTAGAGTAGGGATGTCTTACTTACCTCATACATGACCTTTTGTTCCTCTCTTACATCAATAATATGCAGCTCTCCTATGTATTCGAGAAAAAACAAGTCATGATGCTTCCTTCCTCCCTCTTGATTATCTAAAAATGATATCTATAACTAATAAGTAAATTAATTATGATGTAGAACCCACAAGGCTCCTAGACGCAAAGATTGTAGCGAAGTCTATGATGAGTAGCATTGCAAGCCCTTGGTCACGATATTGATAATTAGTGATACAAAGATAGCAAGAATCTTGTACTTTGAAGAGGAACTACGTAAAATGGGTGCTATTTTTCTTGAAAACATAGAAGAATTGTGCTCCATCATGCCCTTGGTGCTCATGTTACATTCTCCATATTATGCTCGAAATGCATAATGCCCAAGAACAAGCTCTTGTAGGCCGATTCGGTGGAAAACTTCCGCTGGCCCATAACCAACATGAGTGGGAGTCTTCTATATGAGGTTGTAGCTCAACAAAATGGATGCCAATATCTATATGATAATATTTAAGGGGGTTCACAAATATTATACTTTTTTGATTTAGAGAAAAATGGGCACAATTATGTAGAATGATGAAACTATCACAAATGTCTAAAATGCTAACAACTTTGAAAAAGCACATGTGCAATGATCCAATACTTCACCATGGTGTGGAAGCATGATATAGTAGATTTTCCCATTCATATGATCATGAGACTCCTAGGTATATGCAATATCTAAATATGGAATGTCATGTATTGAGGCAACCATTCTAATAATATTAAATTGGCTTTAGTGTAGATGGCGATAGAAATGATCGACAAATAGTTGATATCGAGCCATAGGAAAATTGTGCCATTGACCATCCTGAATCCATTATGTAACACTCCATCTTCTTCTTTTATACCTTCTTCTTCCCCAAACTCTTAGATGAGTTACATATGGCTTAGATCATGGACTTGGACTCAAGGTGTAAAAATAGCTGATTTTTGTGTGTGGTGCCTAGGAGAAGTTTTCAAGTCAAAGTGGTCGTCACCTATATTTGTATATCATATAAAGAAGGATGATGAGAATGGCTCAAGAAATATATGATTGCCCATCCCAAGAAGGATCAACATGCTTACCTACAATTAGACAAGTAGTAGCAGGTTCCATGCACGCCATAGGAGGTCATGTCAACCATCACAACCCTCTCCTCTCTCACTACACACCCCTGATAATTGAAGTTCTCTTCAAGCTTTGGAATGCCAAAGCATAAGAACATCTAATGGACTTCATGACTGACCATCCATGGAGGAACGAACTAGTCTCAATGTTTTAAAAAGCGACCATGTCGTCTGCTTAAGTGGCCTAGGTGCTACATGCTAGGTCACCACTTCACCTTGCCCAACGTAATGGATTTAAGCGAACTAGCATTTAAGCGCTAGAAATTGTGACTAAGCATGTGTAAATACACCATTCGATGCCAGTGAGTCTTCACTTAAGCTTTAATACTTGCCACCTATAGAATCTTTTACCTTTCCTTGTTGGTTGAAACCGAGCGCTGCAATACTCTCTAGCCTGTCGATGGCTACCGAGTCCTGGCCCCATGCTTCCCATCCTCAATTTCTCGGACATCTATTGTTGATTACTACTCTCCGTTGGCTGCACCCAATCGTGTCATTGCGGCAGAAGTCATGTGGATCTTGAGCACCACCACCAAATGGGTTCAATTTGAGCCTTAATTGGATCATTCGCTCTTCCTTTTACTCCTAAGTAAAGCTCTTCTTTCTGGCCAAAGCTCGTCCTTGATGACACTAGAGTCAATGTGGGGGAGAAGATGGAGGCAACAATGGTTATTGCATATACATCTGCGAGACCAATATGGACATCTAGGGCAACTCAGAAAGCGTATATAGTCTATATGGGCCATCAAAGTGAAGCCCAATAATAGATTCAAGAGTCTCTCTTTCTTTATTTTTTTCTTTTTTTCACAGTCATGCCACTGCTTAATGACAAACAACTTTGATGGCCCATATAGATTAAATACGTTTGATGGTGTGTGCAAACACCTCCAAATGGGGGCCTTTGCAGCCGTCCTTGAAGAGAGGTTGTGGGACGCTCGGACCTGATTCTTAATCTGGACCCGAACATATGCGGGAACAGGAAGCGGAAGATTTACCCAGGTCGGGCCGCTCAAAAGCGTAATACACTATGTCCTGCTTATCTGGATACATTCCTTATGTTCTCCCCTTTACAAGGTGTTTGCCTTGTGCTTTTATAGGCCAAGGGGAGGTGGTGGTGGTGGTGGGGGGGGGGGGTACAATCCAGGCCCTAGATGGTCGGTCCAAGAGAGCAACAGTAAAGGGGGAAGCAAATCCGGCTAAATATCCTGTCTGCCCTAGCCTACGGCCTAACCTAGTGCCTAAGAGGGCGACAAATGGAGACATTACTGTGGATCCTTTCTCGGTCTTTGCCATCCCCATGCAAGCCAGGGTGGCGTGCTGTGGGGGCCTCGGACATGACCTGTCTCGTCGTGCCTACTTGGCCGTAGGCACTCGAGCACCCGCATTTACTCGGGTGGTTGGCGGCTGGGAGTGGCACGCGTTGGTCCGCTTTCCTGTTTCCTCCGGTGGGCTGTCCGTTGGGCCGCAATGCACCTTCCATCTTCTTGGGCGTGGGCCGATGGAGCTGGCCCACAGGCGGTTAGGGGAACCCCGTTTCGCCATACGCCGATAGCAGCATAGGTGATAGGTGGAGCCTCTCTGCTCACTTTTCACTTATGCTTTTTTTCTTAATATTGATTAGGTTCTTATAGGTAGTGACAAATCTTCATGCAAGTGTTCAGAAGAAGGACGTAACCCATTATAATATCATAAATATAATGATAACATTGCTATATAGCATAGTTGGCCCTTTCATTATCTTTGAAGCTCTATTGCTTCCTGAAGGACATGTCTTTGACAAAAGGGTTGGAAAATTCCTAATGTGGTTCATACTAGGAAAGTTTTGAGGGGAACACAATTGTAAAAACTTGGAAACCCTATGCTCATGGAAGAAACAACATATAGGAGCCTTGGGCCATGGCATTGCTCACCCATATGAATAAGCAAGGTTCCTTATCCACAAGTAAACATAATACAATATTGACCTATTCGGAGTCTTTACTTGGAATAATTTTAGGCACATAAATCTTCTAGCATCATCAAGCCAGGAATGTCACACAAGACCATAGCTCTTGAATGCTTTGTGGACAACATCATCAAGGATATAACATAAATAAGGATTTTGAGTAGGTAAGATGGGGGGGGGGGGGGGGGGGTTGGCTTCATTTTTTTTAAGGGGTGGACTATATAGATAGGTAAGCGAAGAAATAACTTGGTTCTATTTAGATGTTTCATCTAATGGTTTACAGAGGAGGGATATATAATCAAAGGATGTTTCATTTAGCAACTCTTAATACATGCTGCATTTTGATATTCCTTTTGAGGAATTTATGCCTAACTTTTTTGTGTACGTGCTTACATTTCAGGTCAAAATGGTCCAAAAGGTTATCTTGGTCATCTGGTGCAGTACAGGTTGGAAGAGATAAAAAAGGCTACTAACAACTTCAGTCAAGAAAACATTTTGGGAGAGGGGTCCTTTGGAATAGTATATAGAGGTTGTTTTTCGGATGGGTCAATTTTTGCTATTAAAAGATTGAAGGGTCATGTTTCAGCTCTTGGAGATGATCAATTTCACACAGAAGTTGAAGTGATAAGCCTGGTTGCACATTGCAATCTCCTTCATCTTATTGGATTCTGTATTACAGCTGATGAAAGGATCCTTGTGTATCCTTACATGCCAAATGGAACTGTTGCTTCTAAATTACAAGGTTAGTATCATGCTTCATGCTCATATGTATCGACCTTTAATTTGTATGGTTATACCCTCAACTTGTGTTTGTCATGTATAATGTAGAAATAATACCTTTTCCCAATCGTATAATTTAAAGTTAATGAGAACTTTCTAATGATTATTAGGTGTTCTACTTTCTCTTAGGAATGCAAATGATAGAAGCCTAGGTCTTTTAGCTGCCATTTAGGACACTAGAATGGTCTTTCAAAAAACATATCTGGCCATTATTTGTTTTTTGTAAATATGTATGGAAATAATACTGTTGAGAATAAACATACAATTTTACTTTTTCTAGAAAATTTTAAAATATATTCTATGACACAAATATTACAACAATGGTCATGGTTTTAAAAGGTTTGATTGTTTGAGTCAACATGTGTTCCAAACAAGAGTATATAATAATACAATTTGATTACTTTGAGTATAAGCAAAGGAAAAATTGCATATTCAATCGTTATAAGTCAAACCTGTCTGGGTTTCCACCCAAAAAATAATTTGAGATTGAATATCAAACAAACAATGACTTCTGGGGTGGATGTGCAATTTCTTCATAAATTAATCCTACAGGACATGGTAATCTGAGTCTGTTCAATTTATTTATCACCTTTCATAGTGTTGAATTAACAGAATTTTCCTCATTATAACCATTTTCTGGAATACACACTAATATTTTTTGTCAGATGTTGCTAATCACCTTATTGCTAACTAAGATGACTATAGTTTCAGTTGAACAACAATCAGATTCATTCTACCTTACAATCATTTAGATCAATGCATGGTAGAGTACTTTTTATTTATAGGCAAACCGAGAGCTAATTGTTTCTCTATCTCTTTGTCAGAACAAGTAAATGGGAAACCAGCCCTAGACTGGTCAAGGAGAAAGATCATAGCACTTGGGACAGCCCGAGGGCTGCGCTATTTGCACGAACAATGTGATCCAAAGATAATCCATCGTGATATAAAAGCTTCCAACATTCTTCTTGATGAATATCTTGAAGCTGTTGTTGCAGATTTTGGTTTGGCAAAACTCGTGGATCACGAGGTTTCTCATATTGTCACCATGGCTCGTGGAACAATTGGGCGTATACCACCGGAGGCTGTGATGGTTGGCCACTCCTCAGAGAAGACTGATATATTTGGCTTTGGACTCTTGCTGATAGAGATAATCACTGGACGAAAGACGATAGAGTTATATGCGGATAGAGATAATCAGGAGGGAGGAATTCTTAATTTGGTACATATTTGGCTCAATCACATTATTTGAAAAGAGTATTTGTTCTATTTGACTCTCTATTATTATCTAATGCTTTTTGGGCGAACTCACGTTATCTATAAATGTATTCCTTTTTTATCTTATTGTGTTTAATTAGATCACTCACATAGGAATGGATTTTTTAGTGTATGGGCTTGTTGAAGGAATTTGAGTCAAAGTTAACAAGCATGCATTATCTCAAACAAAACATTCCAAATATTTCTTTGAACTTAAGCCAGGTGCTGTAATGGGCTCATTAGCCATATATTCTTTTCCTCTCATATTTACTAGTAACTTTTGGGATATTTTAACCACGAGCAAAACTTACAAAGGAAATATAAAATTAAGAACATATATTTGTGACTAAATATTTTCCTCCCCCTTTTGATCCAGTTGTGATTTTCTTTTGTTTGAATAATTGCCATGAATTATCATTCTCACGCAGGTGCACATTGATCAATCTTTTTTCCAGGCCAAGGAACTTCTCAAACAAAATCAACTAAGCACTTTTGTCGACAAGAGGCTAAAAGACGAGTATGACAGTGCCGAATTGGAGGAGATAGTTCAGATAGCGATGCTCTGCACAATGTACTACCCATGCCACCGTCCCATGATGTCTGAAGTTGTTAGGATGCTGGAAGATGGAGATGGAGTTGCAGAAAAATGGGAGGCCTTGAAAGATGTCGAGCAACCAAAGTCCCCTCCCCTGGAGCTTTTGTTGTTTGCTATTTGTTGTGATTCAGATCAGTACAGTTCAGCTGAGCTGCTAGCCAGTGAGCTCTCCGGGCCGAGGTGACTGGACACCAGTTTGTGATGCTTTTCATGTAATTTTCAGCTTCCCTGCCCCAATATCAGGAGATAAAGGAATAAGAGGATGTTTCAGACTATCCGGTTAAGTCGAGTAGAGTTTTTCTTTTTTTTCTTTTTCTTGACTATATATTATGTTGGCGAGTCTTGTTTGTTCGAGACCTCTTTGAACCCATTCCTTTCTGAACATCGTTTGGTGGCAAAAATATATGAATTGTAGAACCTTGATAAATTTTGTCCTATTGTCTTTATTTTCCAGATACTGCATAAGCACTTATAGCTGATTCCTCAAACTAATGTGCATGTCACAGTATATGTCTGCCTCTGTACAAATTTCTTTAAGCATTACCAAGCTATCCCCTGCATCATAAGCATCAGAACAACAGAGCAACGAACCACGTGGCTTCCCCTGCATCATCTGAAGCATATACCTGCTGCTTTGGTCACTTATACCATTGTGAAGCATCAGAAATTTAGAGCAATGAGACGTAGCATTCAGGAGGCGAGCCCACACATCAGTATCGTCGGAGGTTTCTGTGCCGGTACTGTCTTGGAGTTAACTCTGTGGTTCAGCCCGTGATGCTACCTGTGAGGTTGTGAAGCACTTGTGAAGTGTAGCCTAGCGTCTGGACGGGAACTCGGTATGGTAATGCGCTTCACTAGCCTCCAGTTTCCAGTTCTGGACGGTGCTGTCCTGACTGCCTGTGTGCATGGAGCCATCACTTGGATCCAAACGTCCAAAAGACAGCACAAGGTGCATACGAGAGAGTTTGGCAGGTCTCATGCTGATGGACGTAACACTTCATGGGTGTAGCTGCTTCTGTAGCTGATGACAAGGATCCTGGATTCGGCCCGCACGTACTCTCATGCATGCATCCAGTGATTCAGTAATAATCGGTACAATTTGGTCAGTGATCACTAGATCCTCGTATCAATTGTGCTGTTTATGGATACTGTTCGGTGAAGGAGCAGCAAGCAGCATACGACAGATTGCAGGGAGATTTTCTCTCAAGAGTTTTGTTGTTTTGTTGGTTCAATTCAGTATGAGCAGACTGACACAAACATGCTTGGGGAAAGACTGATAGATTTCACAAAAAAAATGGGTTAATAAGGCATATAATGGGAATGGGATGTTATCTTAAGGATCCAGTCTCGAGGGGATACGATGTTCTGCACCTAAGAGTATATTACTTTCAAGTATACAAATATAAGGGGGAAAAGGGAAAAAAGATATAATTTTTTACCCGGATGACTGAAAGCCTGCAAATATAACTACCCTTATCAATTTTTTTTACTATTCAGGAATGAACGGGGTCGATGATTGACGATCCATGACACGTCTCTTCTCCATCAGACAAAGCATGCATGCACATCAAGATTGTTCATGAATGAACGAAACGCGCGCTCGCACTGCTTACCGGTACAGAACAGAATACAGACACATGGTCTGAGGTGAAGAAAGCTGCAGTCTGGCTGAAGAAAACAACAGAAGGCTAGGCTACCTAGCCTACCCCACTCGGTCCGTCGATTCATTGCTCATCCGGCCGTCTCCTACGTCAAATCACTCGGCCCACCCGTCTCTCTCTCTCTCTCTCTCTCTCTCTGCAATATTGCCGATATTACATCATCATCTACAGCCGGTGCAAATGGTATGCCTCTGTTATTTCGCACGCTCCAGCTCCAGCGTCAGAGAGGGAGAGAGAGAGAAGCCATGAACCACATCAAGATTCTGGTACTGATGTCCCTGATTCCTCTCATGATAAGAGGAGCCTCCCTTCTGGGGTACGTCATGCCCTCGCCGGAGCAGCAGCCGCAGCCCAACTCCGAGAGCAAAGCAAGCGTCAGAGTTTCAGCTTCGCAAGCGGATGGTCCGAGTCGCCTCACCGGAGGCTCCAGCCAGCGGCGGTTCAGCGGCAACGGCGGCCTCTTCAGGGACGACAAGAGGTTCTCGCCCTCGGGGTCAAACCCGCTGCACAACTTGTGATCGATCGAGCTGTGCTTTCAGGATCGTTCGGGGGTAGATGCTGATGCCATTTCTTTAGGTATGCATTGTGGTCAACTGTTCATTTTGTTGCTGTGTATATACGTACTTAATAATTAATCAGCTTTTGTGCACTTAACTACTTACCATTGATAGTATTTTCTTTTCTTTTTGGATGCTGCGACCTGTCTCTGTTTTTGCTAAGCTTTGATCGACAGCTCAATTAGGAAAAGCCTCAATTGGGCTGCTTATCGCCTATCGGTCGGTCTGTCTTCCTGTTCATCTGACGATCTCCTACTTTTTGCTTTTTTCGTTGTTTTTGGAGAAACAAATATTTGTTTATGCCTGTTAATTTCGGCATGATTTTACGCTGCTTTGTAAGAAAAGATTCGATTTAATTTAAATTGATTTGCAAAAAATGGGATGAGAGTTAGCGTGCTACCTTGAGTTGGCTGTTGTAAACTTTATGTTTGCAGTGGTCGTGTAGCTGTGTGTGCAGATGGGAGTGTTGTGAACAATATAATAAGTCGGCTATATTTTTCTTTGAAGCAAAAGTCAGGATTTCTTTCCCATTATCTAAACAGGAACAATCGTAGCCATTAGTTAGCATCGTTGAAGTACAACCATTTTCTGGCAGTTAGGAAAGTCCAAATAGATGGCAATAACGAATTTGAGATTTTCTATCCATATACCAGTGGAACAACTTTCTATCCTGCTTGATGCAGTAAAACGCAGCAACATGCATGCTTTCATATAACGAAATCTGGAGAATATGCGACCGATTGCCCATTGACTCGACGAATTTTCAGGTGACAAGAGGCAGAGTGCCAGAAAGGTGCCAATGTGGTGTCAGCAGTTTGGCATGCATAAGAAAAGCTGCATGATGAGGATATCAAATGGGAGAGAGATGTCAGTATGAACTTTTTTGAAAAAAAACGATGTGACAATGAACTGATGCCTGTTTTTTTTTTTTTTTAAATGTAACTGATGCCTGCTAACTCCATGAAAAAGGTACAAATCGCATCAAAAGTTTGCTGCTATGGAGTACCTGGTGGACAATTCATGAACTCTTGCTGGTGCATGCCTGACTAATGCCATGTGGACCATGTGGCTCTGGCATGCATATCGCAGAACACCAGGGATTACGAACCTTATTTTCTGTTGCTGTAGCAGATATAAAAAACCGATTGAGCCGGTAAAACCGCTCCAGACCGGTTTAGCTAAAACCATAAAAACTGAGAAAATCGATCGGCTAACCATTCAAATTTTAAAAACGACGCCGTTTGAAATGGAAACCGCCTCGCCGACCGGTTTTTCCGGTTAGCTGAAAGATTTTACTGGTTTTTCAGTCTGAAAGTTACAGAAACCGGAATTGAAGTAAATAAATGAAAAATAAGGTGAAAAAAGGTGCAAAAATGCTGAAAATTTTGGCATAAAGTTTGTTAAGTATTTGTAGCTGGCATAGACATACATTATCAATATATGGTCCATAGAACACTCATAATATAAATTTCACAAGGATTCAAACATAGTTGATACATGTCCATTTTAAACATACATAGGTAAATAAAATATAGTTTAGATAGTAATACAAGTAATACAATGACCTCCTACACTCAAAACCATGGTGCCTCATTCCAATTGTAACATATCTGATGCCTCATTCCAATTGTAAAATACCTGGTTGTACTTCTTGGTAGACATGATCGCAATACCATATTCTCGTAACAAATCCGCCTTGTATTGTTGCCAACTTAATCCCGTCCAATGTAAAGTTATTTGTCATTGTGAAAATATCTGGTTATAAAAATCTAGATCTTGCCATTCATAGACCCATGTTGGAGGCCGTTCAAGACTTGTATCAGGAACCATGTAATGAAAGTAACCAGGCATTGCGTCACTAGTTGGGGTAAATGAAGACTCACTTTCCTCGGGAGATAGGTAGGATCCGTGATGATGTTGCCTACCTTTGCCTCTGCCACGATACGTAACGGTCATCCTTTGTGATTGTGGAGCGCCAAGATCTTGAACTTGGGTAGCATGTGTGAAGTCTTTCTCACCTATAAATGAAAGGTTAGAGTTAGTGATTAATTTTATAAACTTAATAAATATTATAATAAGATATTTGATCTGTGAACTGAAGAGTGGACGGTGGAACCGTCCTACCACCCACGTCACCCGCGTCGTCATCTAAATCAGATTTGGAGCTACTATCGTCTGACTCTTGGTACGACGGGCTCTTTCTTGGATCTTCACTAGCAGTGGACTCATCACTGCAAACTGATTGTGGATCAACAATTTTTTTCTTTTTTGGATTAGGTTTCCTTGAAACAACTTTATATTTCCGCTTACTTATGTGTGTATCTCCCACATGTTCCTCTGCCCACTCAACAAAAGAAGTTATGCCAATAAACCTTTGCAATTCCCTAAGATCATCTCCCTCAGTCACCAAGTGGGAAGGGAGAGGGGTGTCACTCTCAGTGTCTTCCTCATCAAGTACTGGATCGGTATTTGATTGGTCATTCTCCATCCAATCTCGTATAGGATTTTGATCATCATACAAAGAAAGCGCTAGTGAAATAAGGACTATCGGCCTTTTTACCAGGAATGGCTTCTGCTAGTAACCATTTATTCCAAACCTTGCTAATTGCCCGCCTTGCGAGTTTACTCTTCGCTGTTCACTACTCAGTGTCAATCCTTGTTTGCACCTTCTCCCCTTTTTCTTTTCGGGACATTGACCTCTTCAATTTCCCTATTAATCCACCACCGTGACTGCCCCTTGAGACGATCCACCACCGTGCTCGTATTGCCCACCTCGCTCACATACTCGCCTTGCATATGCCCCATCCTCCTATGCCTCATGCAAGACACGCTGCAACTCCTCATCATCCTCATCGTTTATATTTTCTTCGGCGGCAATTTTCTCTTTTCTCAAGCTCTCTTGTTGCCTGCTCCTCCTCTTATCGGCAGTTCTATCCAACTCATGACGGAAATAGTCACAAACATCTGCCGGAACAAGAGTGCAAGACACAACATTGCTTTCACGTCCTGCCAAGTGTTCCTTGAACGGTGTGGCACCACCCCCTTCTTCCGTGTCTTGCAATATTTGCATGCAAAACCTAGATATATGTTCTCACCATGTTCCCAAACAATATCGCTTTAACTACGATATCCCATCGTTTCGATTTATCCTCTGCATATGAAAGGCATGTACATTTTCTAATTAAAATCCTTAAATTACCTTGCTACCTACACTGGATTATAAATTAAATAAAGCTCAAAATAGAAAAATAATAACAAAAACTAGCCTTACTCCGTTGGCCGGCTAGCCGCCCTTAAGGCTCGGCAAACCGATGCAGGTCGGCGGCTAGCCGCCACCCATATCCGGCTAGCCGAGCAGTTGCCGGCTTCTCCCCGCCCTTCCTCGGCTAGCCACTTTGGCGCTCGGCTAGCCGCAGATCAGGCCGGCTGCCACTGCCACTCGCCTGGGCCAACGCCGATTTGGAGAGGAGCAGAGAATCGATCGGGTATTGGGGAAGAGCAGAGACGTCGGGTGGCACAGGGAGTTGGGAGAAGAGAAAGAATCGACCGTGAGGGTAGGTAGAAGAGGATAAGGTGAGTTTTTTTTCATCTTTCTGCAAATTTTTAACCTTGTCAAACTTACTTAATTTTATAATTTTGTTTTATCATAATTCATAGTTTTTTCTCTAGTTTTTTTTATCATATTTTTAATACAAAATTTTTCAAATTTTCAAAAATTTGAATTTGGACCGGCCGAAAACCGGTCGTCCGGTGAAACCGGACCGGTGCGGTTTTGTCGAAAACCACGATTTTCGGCCGGTTTCCAACGGTTTTTCAATCCTTCACTGACACTGAGGCGTAAGAGAAAGAATCATTTCGACGCAGATAGAAAACTCGTTTGTTCGTCAGAATTTCAGTAAAATTCGAATTAATGAGTTCCCACTGGGAAAATAAGCAGAATGTCATCACAGAAAACTGTAGCTTACCATTTCGAGCAACAGGACAGCAACACCAATTTCTGCCAGTGCTCAAAATCATGCCAGCAGACCGAACAATCTGTGCACCCTGAAAAGCTTGAACAAATGAAGTACACAAAAGATATTAGTATATTACCACCTTGCTCACCAACTTAAAACTTTACTCGAGTAGGCTGGTGATGAAAATATTACTTGAGTACACGGCATTAGAGAACCTTGAGATATATTACGGTATTTACGAGGGACTTAGAGGTATAAAGAGTTAACGTGACATGAGCATTTGATAAAAACGAAGGAAAAATATAATAACTAGTAGCAAGTGCGTAATAATCTTATATATATATTTACTAATTAGAGACTCATTTTGAGACCTCCACATTAATCAGAAAAAATTCTTAAAAATTCTAAAAAAAAAAAAACATCCAGCCATCTATTAGTCAATCAATACTGATCTTAACCATCCAAATTAAAAGAGATTCTCAATAATTATACTCACGGACTCCCTTTGTAAGAGATATGATAAGCAATTGAATAAGGAAATTGGATTCCTCTCCCCCTCAATATATCTCCCTAAATTAGGACGTATTTACCAATCTCATGTATTATCCTTCGTTTTTGTTACACAAACTGGAAAAGCAAACAGATCATCATTGCGTAAGAACCTCTAAACCTGCCATCAGGTCCTAGCATGGCCATCATCGATCACATATGTTGCACAGCATGGCGGTATGAAAACTAACAACATATCCCGACAAGCACTCTGGTCGGACATGGAGATTAGAAAGATACTTGGCCCGAGATGTAAAGCTAAGTGCCGTTAGTGCAATGTAATGACGCCGGATTAAAGCGTCGTACCTTATTGCCGCTGGCCTCGGAATCTGCCAAACGTGAGCAGTACATGAAACGAGGTCATGAGATGTGTAAGGTTCTTTTTCTTTTTTTTTTTTTGCTTTTTGCGAACGAAGACGCATAAGTGTCCGTGACATGCAGGCATCAACAAGGTACAGGCTAGGCGTCCTCTATTGTGCTTAAGGAGATGTTTAGGCTTATTATAGAGGAAGGCCGATGACATGATGTTGGTGTTGACAGGGCGACTGGGGTCTCTCTATATGTGGGTATAGTACAATTCTGATCCAGAAAGCATCGTGGATATGACACATACAGGTGCACATGATAAACTGTCCTAATTTTTTTTCTCATATGGATTTCGTGTCCCAAGTTATCAAGAAAATATAGTAAATTATGTATATTGTCAAAAGCAACGATAAAATGATCTAATAGTTATGCGTAATTTAACATATTATTATGATGCATATACTGATGAAAAAAATCTAACACTAAACCACCTACATCTTACACCAGAGAATTGTGAGACTAGGAAGTGGCGGTTATGCAGCAGACTTAACAATGAAATATAAAAAGGTATAAATTTTTGCAACATGAACAAAAAGGCACACTCCAGGAGGTATGATATCTTTTCTTTAGCTTAAAAGTGGTTCTTTAAAAACATACATGATCGATGCTAAATGTGATGCCTAAAAAATCTTCCAATGCTGAGTGCAGTAGAAACATGAATATCTATAATGTACACCCTTGGTACAGGATTTTGTTTACGACTTGCCACAGATCAAAGGAGTATTAAACAAATGAAAATATGAAAAATTATATATGGTACCCAAAATCAAAGGAAGAGAAATAACTGGACCAAAATCACTGTCTTTTTCAATATACTCTAAATACTGAAGTGTCATAGTGACTAAACATTATTTAGACAGATAAATATATCAATTCTTTTTGTGTGATGATTATGAGAAATATAAGAACTCTTCCATGTAATTACTATGATAAGTTTAATTCTCAAACCATCTATTTATTTCCAAAATATACCTATTTGTTTTAGATAAGCTTAGTTTTAATTATTAGGATAACATTTCTCTGGATAGGGATACTATTAAACATTGCATATGTAGTCTAATAACAGTACAACATAGGAAGATGAATTTAGCATGAATTAAAATTTCATAACTAATGCAAGGGTTTCTAAATGAAAACGGGGGTAGAAGGAGAGCGGTGGCGGCGGCTGGCGGGAGACTCACCCGGTCGAGACCAAAAGAGCTAGGGCTGGAGCTGCAAATTGCTACTTGACCGGAATTTGAAGGCCGCACGGGCCAAAAACGTTGGCTCCCGGCGGCGCAAAGCCCTAAGAAAGTCGATCCGCTTCCCATGAAGAGAAATTTGGAGGAGCAGGACCAGGAGCAGGAGCAGCGACATGACGCGCTTCAGATAACAGTCCCGGCTGGAAAAGTATTTGATGGTTCACTCCTCTCCACCATCGCCGAGACCCGGCCGGAGTCTTGCGACAGCGTTACCAACAAGTGTGATGGTTTACCAGCGTTACCAACAGCGTTACTAACTGTGCAGAATATGGGCTACTAGCCAAATTCTTTTTGCCTAATCCTTTTGTGTCTCTTTCTTCAGATTCTGTTTTTCTTTGTTATAAACAGAAGCGCTGTAAGGCTAAGAATGCCCAGGCTCCTCGTTGTACTAATCTTTTCTCCTCTGGTCCTGGGTCGTCCATGTTTCAAGCACGGCTCATGGTAATAATGTACATTCAACCACTCAAAATACGCCTCATCCCATCCCCCTCCCTGGTGATATCTCTGATTTTGCAGATGGGAAGGAGATTCTCCGATGCAGTGGCATTATCATCAAACAAGAGAAACAAGCACGACAAAACATACATGTAGCGGCGGTCCAAATTATACTGTAGTGGCGGGTATGCATGACTGCCGCTACGGTTCTACAACTAAAATAACACACTATAGCGGCGGATGTCCTGTGAAAGAGATCAACCGTAGCTACAAAATTATTAGTAGCGGCAGGAGATAGGAGGCCGCACACCAGGATCACCCGCCCGCCGCCGCTGCCACCTGAGCTGAAGCCCGTGCACCAGATCTGCTGCTGTGGAGGTCAGATCGAGGCCGCGCACCACCAGATGGAGGCAGCGCGCCACCGAATCCAGGCCGGGGAGGAGAGGAGGGGGCGTCGGGGAGCCACGCGAAGCCGACGCGCCGGGGAGCTACGCGTGGCCGGGGAAGAGGAGGGGGCGCCAAGGAGCCACGTGCGGTCGGGGAAGAGGAGGAGGCGCCGGGAAGTTCACATATACTCGTCCAGAGCTTTTAATATGCTTTAGGACAGTGGAGTTTTTAGACATTGCATACCAAGAGCGTCTCCGTTACAAATACAAAGTCAACAAGGGTTTCATCGTAGATGAGGTATATCTGAATTTAACTTTTCATGTGTTGTTAGTAAAATCACAATTCTTTTAATCTACCCAGGTGGCAATTCATTCTCCTGCTGAGAAGCATGGCATTAGACAAGGAAATGTGGTTACCTCTTTCGATGGGGTCTCGTGCTACCTACCAGAGGTAAATGTCTCTCATCTCAATGTGTCAATTTAATCTAGGTATGACATGATTATATGCTTTATTTGGTCAATATTGTAAATAGTTTGAAGATTTTCTTCTTGATATTGGTTTGGAGTATCTGAAGGGGAGGAGACGGGCAGGTGATTTCAAGATGTGTTAAACATTATTTCCAATGCCAATTTTTTTAGACTAATCAATATCAATTTTATTAATTTGGAATTATGATTGAAACTATGTAACAATTTTTTTCCATTGTAGCTTGAAGTTTTTGATATCCTCGGACAAGCCAAGAGAAGCATTATTTTGCCTCTATCATTTATACAAAGGCACTAAATATATTGATACAGTAGGCATTTATGGCAGCAGGCTGTCTATAAATGTCTCTTTGCTAGACCAATCTCAATGCATAGTTTCATCTCATAGTTTTTAAGAGTGCCACATTAAATTTAGAATTTTAGTTTGACAGATGAAATAGTCACTCTCAGTATAACGCATATTTTATCTTATGATTTCATAGACAAGCCATAGTATTAAATTTGTTACATTGGGATTGGCCAAAACATATTAGAATAAAAAATTGATTTCAATTGAATTTTGTGCATATGAAATAGTGTGAAATAAATTTCCTCTCTTTCATCTTAATTGCTTTATCATGTCTTCTATTTTGCTGATACAATAGTTCATATAATGTAAATAAAATTACCATTGAGGCTGACCTTATTGTTATTCTAAAACCTTTTTGTTCAATAGTTGCAACAAATTGACAGCAATAACACATAAATATATCAAGGCGTCACTTGATCCAGTTTAACATGCTTTGTAGCTCTAGTATTAGCCCATATTGATTAAGCTTCCCATGCTAAATAAATGACTGCACGGATAACTAGTGTTATGAAGTCAGTGTCAGCAATTGGCGTTTTTTTTATAATTATCAATATTTTAAATGTACTATGTTAATATTTTTTTTTGAAAAAATGGAACTATTTTTGAAAATATTGAAATAATTGTTAGAAAATATTGGATCTATATGAGAATTAATATGACCAAATTGTAACCAGTTGATCTGATAAAAGATAAATAGAGAAAAATAGAATTATATTTGATTTATACCTTGGACCATATTGACGATGAGTCGTTAATGGACAGATCTAACGGTTGGATTATATAGGATAATCTACCTATAGAATGTCCCAGCCGGGAGGGCCATATTTGGGAGTGCACATGTTATACATATTTCCTAATTTTTAATCAGCTGAAAGGTTTCAGTCAAAAGTTTACTACTTTATATTTATTTTTCTTTTGTAAGATTATTTGTATAATAATTATAAACCATCAGATCTAGATCTAATGCTTAAAGAAGGTGATAGAAAGTTAACCAAATTTTCAATTAGCTGAAAATTAGCAAGTCCTAATATTATATATTACGTCATATAGAATGTCCCCGTCGGGAGGTAATCTACCTATAGGTAGGATAAAGTCTATTTCACCTTCTTTAACTATCATGATGATTCAGTTATTGTCTCCTGATTATAAAAGTGGAGTCAGGTTGTGAGAGTCAAACTAAATGATTTTGTAATAGGGATACAAGGTGAACAACCATGATAGTTGAGTGAGAGATGGAATTGTCTTCTTAGCGACAAAAGTTGAGGTTTGTGCACATCCTCCACGCGTGGCCACCCATGGACCCATCCTATTTCATGAGTTGATTTTTTTAAAAAAAGAATTGAACCACTTACATACAGGAATAGTCACCTAATATATCTACATAATAATAAAATAAAATGAGACGAATTTTTTGAAAAAAGAAATATGAATATCACTGTGGTACGTCCACAACAGGAGGAAGAAACACATGCTGGGTCCTATTTGCTCGTGTGTGTGTGTGGGGGGGGGGGGGGGGGGGGCTGGGAGATACAGCTTGTGATCCAGCGGCTACAGTACGTCGACTGAAACAATGTCTATTTACCCGCACATATGAAATAGCCAACCCTGTTTTATATAGACTTTTAAACACGATCGTTCGCTTTGACTTCGCGTACTCCCAGTCCTGAGTACCTTAGCTATATAGCTCTCTCAGGACGGGCACGCAATAGAACAACAATACGAGATCGATTAAAGAAACAAACAGTCATGCATAAAAATTTGAGAATACAACGCGTCATACAACACGTACGCAAAGATGCCCAAAAAAAAAAAACGGTTCACCTAGCTCTTCGCGGCGCCAGCGCCAGCCTCCTTGGAGTTCCCGTGAAGCACGCTGGTCTCCGTCGCCGTGCTGTGCTTCTCCTCCGCCGACGACGCCGGCGACCCGACCTTCCAGTACTTGCCGTCGGCGGCGCCCCACTTGCCGCCACGCTTCTTGCCATGCGAGTCCTCCTCGTTATCGGAGCTGCACACGGACACCGCCCTCCAGTTGTTCCACACCCTGAGCATGGTGTACAGCAGCGTCACGCACACCACCGCCGACACGACGGCGATGCCCGCCACGATGGCGGCCACCTCGGTCCCCGGAAGCCGCCCGGACGATGACCCCCGGCAGGTCGGCAATGGCGCGCCGCAGAGCTCGTCGTTGCCGGTGAAGGACTCGGCCGGGAAGGTCGATAGCGCGGCGGGTACTGAGCCGGAGAGGAGGTTGTTGGAGAGGTTCAGAATGTGCAGGCTCGTCAGCTGCAGCAATGAAGATGGTATTGTTCCATGGAGCTGGTTGGACGACAGGTTGAGCCACTCCAGCTTCACGAGGTTGCCGAGGGACTCCGGTATCTCGCCGGAGAGCCGGTTCTGGCTCAGGTCCAGAATGACCTGCAGCTCCGGCAGCTGCCCCAGCTCCGGCGGGATCGGGCCCTCCAACGAGTTCTCAGACAGCCTCAGCTCGTACAACTTGTTGCACTGCCGGAGCGCCGGCGGTATGGCGCCGGTGAGGCGGTTCTTGTCCAGGTTGAGGACGTTCAGAGATGTCAGCCTGCCGATCTCTTGTGGGATGCTGCCGTAGAGGTGGTTGTCGCTGAGGGACAGCTTGAGCAGGCCGGAACAGTTTCCGAGGTCCACCGGTATGTTGCCGGTTAACGCGTTCGACGAGAGGTCGAGCTCGCCGAGGGACCGGAGGCCGCCGAGCCATGCCGGGACGCCGCCGGTCAGGCCGTTCCCGTCGAGGTTCAGGTGGGTGAGCGCCGCGCAGTTGCAAAGCTCGACGGGGATGTCACCGGAGAGGTCGTTGGATGAGAGGTCGAGCATGTGAAGGTGCTTGAGGTTTCCCAGCTCGGCCGGTATTGCACCGGTAAACCGGTTGCCGCCGAGCTGGAGCCGGATCATGTCACTCGACCGCGCGATCGACGCCGGGATCACGCCGGAGAAGCTGTTTCCCGTCAGGGCCAGCACGGAGAGGGAGCTGGAGCCGAGGAGTGGGACGATGCTGCCGGTGAACCGGTTGTGTGAGAAGTTGATCACCGTCAGGTTCTTGAGCCCGGACAGTGATTCCGGTAGGGGGCCTTCCAGGGAGTTGTTGTACAGAGTGATCACACTGATCTCCGTGAACTGACCGAACGTGTCAGGCAGCATGCCGGAGAACCGGTTGTCGGCCAACGCCAGCGCCTGGAGGCTCCTGCAGTCGCCGAGGCTCGCTGGGACGGGGCCCGACAGGTCGTTCTGCCGGAGCTGGAGCACGGCGAGGTTCTTGAGGTTCCCAATCTTGTCAGGGATGGAACCATGGAAATGGTTGCCGAAGAAGTCCACTTCTTCCAAGCTCGTGCAGTTGGTGATCTCGTCAGGGATGGTTCCTGACATCTGGTTCTCGTAGAGGAACAGCAGCTTCAGCTTCTGAAGCCTCCCGATCTCCTGCGGGATCGTGCCGGTAAGGCCATTGTGGAACAGAGACAGGATCTCCAGGTTGCTGAGATTCCCAATCTGAGGCGGCAAAGCGCCGGTGAGGCTGTTGTTGTGCAGCGCAAGGTTGACGAGGCTCGACAGCTTGTCGATGCCCGACGGTATGGCTCCGGTGAAGCTGTTGTTCGACACGTCGATGGACTGCAGAGTGACGCAGTTCAGCAACCCATCGATGCTGCCTCCGAGTTTGTTGTCGGCCAGGAACAGGTTCTCCAGGCTCGACTCCTCAGAGCACAAGTCGTCTGGGATGTCGCCTTCAAGAAGATTGCCAGACAGCACAAGGTAGTTCAGGTTCTTCAGCCGTGACGCAGAGATGCTGATCTTCCCGGAAATGTTGTTGCCGGACAAGTCCAGAACCTGCAGCTGGCTCAGCCGGTTCAGTTCTCCCGGGATGGAGCCGGTCAGGCTGTTGCCGAGCAGGTTGAGGTATGTCAGACCGGAAAGGTTACCAATCTCTGCCGGAATTTCACCGGACAACTGGTTATTTGCTAGATTCAGAGACCGGAGATCACCGAGGCTGCCAATGAACGAAGGAATGCTGCCTTGCAGCATATTATCAGCCACTGACAGAAGTTGCAAACTTGAGCAACCGGCGAGCTGCTCCGGGATGCCGCCGGTGAGGGTGTTGTTGTCCAGGACCAGCTGCTGCAGGCGCTTCAGGTTGCCGAGCTCAGCAGGAATGGCGCCGTTCAGCTGGCCGTACGCCAGGCCAAGCGTCTCCAGCTCGGTGCAGTTGCCGAGCTGCGGTGGGATCTCGCCGTGCAGCCTATTGTCGCCGATCCTGAGAACTCTCAGGTTCTTGAGGAGGCCGAGCTCCGGCGGGACTGTGCCGGTGAGGGAGTTGGAGAAGAGAAGCAAGACCTTCAGGTTCTCCAGCATGCCCAACTCCGGCGGGATTGGCCCGGAGAGGGAGTTGGAGGACAGGTCAATGAACTCGACGGAGACGAGGCCGCTGATCGCCGGCGGTATCACGCCTGACAAGCCGTACCCCGACAAGTTGAGGCCAGTAACAATGCCCTCTCCGGGTAAGGAGCACGTAATGCCGTGCCATGAGCACACGTCGGCCTCCGGCGACCAGCCGGAGAGGACGCCTTCAGGGTCGGTGAGGCTGGACTTCACTTGCAGGAGAGTAGCAGGATCTGTGGTTGGTGTGGCTAAGCATACAGGTGCAACCAGAATGCACAAGAACAAGGATAGAGCAAGAACGAACAGGACGAAGCTGCACTGCTTGCTAGTCATTGCTAAGAAGGTAACATGTAACTGCGAGTTAGGATGAAGGTGTGCTGCTTACAGGATGCTACTCTGGAGATGAGATATGTATATGCTCGATTGTTGTCGTCGAAGCTTTCAATATAAGAAGAAAAAAAAACAGTTGTTAAACACTACCTGCTATTGGTACCCCGGTCAGAGATCGTGCTGGATTCTTGTGCTGAAAATGAAATACAAGCCAAAAGAGAAGGTAAAGCAGTTCAGAACTATTGAACCATAAGTGAATTACCCACTCTTCCTTATCAGGTTAGGTTTTTGAGTACAACTGATTGGTGTATAGTAACTTAACATGGTATCAGACCAGAGTTCTTGAGTTCAAGTCCTGACGATCGCATATTCCGTTGCGCCGCTCCTATTTTCACGTTTGCGCTCTAAAGGAGCTGCACGTGAGGGGGAGTGTTGAACCATAAGTGAATTACCCACTCTTCCCCATCAGGTTTTTCGGTGCAACAGGTTGGTACATAGTAACTTAACAAGAACTCCAGGTTTCAGAGAGATTAAAGTTCAGATACTGTATTAGAGTAATCAGCATAGGTTTCAATAATGGAGACGACCCAAGCAACAGTTATTTTAAAGGTTGTTTTGACTTATTACTCCAGCTTCTTCTGTTTGCTTTGTTCTCACAAGAACGAAAAGAGCCTGAAAATTAGTTAACTATGCACTTTACAGAGTGTACGTACTTAAACAGTTCAACTGCTCCACGCGATTTGGTGGCAACAGGACAATTAGCTGACACTTCCATGCTTGATTGGATAGAATTCTAGCTCATTTTTGGTGAGAGAAAACTAGCAGCATACTTTGCTCTTCCCGCGTATTCAAAAGTCAATTTTCTGACTATTCATATAACTAGATACTAGATAACATGGAAAAAAAATGCTTATTACCACTATGACCTATTTATATGCATGTGGTTGCACAAATGGAAAGGGCCAATCACCTCGCGAGTTAGACCCACATAGTCCCTTTTCAATTATCAGATAGAGGGAAAGTGACTTTACCAACAGTGACAGTGACACATTGAATCAGCAAACCACAGAGGACAAGGACAAAAAAACAAAATAAGTCACAGTAACCACCACTATCAGTTCTAACCAGGCCCCATTTGCTGGCAGCACCGCAGGCATGGGACTCACCAGCTCGCACTTTGCTTTCCTTCCTTCAGTTCAAATGCACACACAAGTGAAGATTCCGGGGATTGGGGCGAGTCCATTCAGAAAGGGACATACGGCTATGTGGTCATCTACTAGTGGTTTCTCAGTTCTCATCATGCACAACCGCATACCCCCTTTCTGGTTCAGGGTTTAGACTGCCAAATGGTTAGTGCATGTGCCAGCTTTGTGCGGCTATTTTCCATTCAGTTAATCACTTATTGAGCTGCTAATCCACAATGCTAACGAATAACTGCTTGATGGAACTGCCATTTCAATTGTTGCAAATTGCAAGTAATGCAAAAACAGGTAGAAATGCATTGCTGTAATAGTTACTCTTAATCATGAAGATAAACAAATAATTGGAGGAAGAAATGTACGATTGTAAAAGAATTCGATGTCTGATTATAAGGATCGGTAAAATAATGAACAAAAGATTATGTATTGGAAGACTCCAAGCTTCAACCTATCCATCGGTTCGACGACATGAGAACAATGACGTGAAGCCAGTGCAATGGTTGAATCATTGGTCCGGGTTTGACTTTCTTTGACATCCGAATAATTTAGTACTGGTTCCTGATTGAGTCGGGTTTGACTTGTGCCTCCTTCATCACACAGAGTGCTCTTTCTTGCTTGCTTGTACGCTTCTCACCTGCTTACCCACAGGATTCGGTGTTGGACAGGGACATGAGTCAAAGGACAAATGCGGGTGCATGATATCATGTGCGGTCTCTTCTAACTTATCTAATCAAGTCCTAGAAAGGGCAACATATTTTAACACCGGGATATCTTAACATGAGATATCTTATGCTAAAATCACGGCTCAAACATTCTTGGACAAATGAGTCAGTCCAATAAGAATGTATTAAAACATTCGTAATTATGTTGAACCAGCATTCCATGCTCTATGGACGTGGAAGGGTGCCACAATTTTCTCAGCTAAAACACACACGTATATTACTATTTCAAGAATGGTTTCAGAGTAATGCAGGGGAACAGAATATGGAAAATTTATTTAGTGTTGTTTGGACAAAAAGTTATACTTAACAAGTTAACATCACAACATGCTAGCCTGTAGCCCAAATTATGATACCACATTCTGTGATACTCGTACATTTTATTTCCTTTCAGGGAATGCAAAACAGAAGGTGAATCGTACATTTTATTTCCTTTCAGGGAATGTAAAACAGAAAGGTGAATAATATATAAGCATTGTTAATGGACTGAGTGGAAACCTAACCTAGCTCTGGTAGGAATAGGGATGATACCACAACATGGTGCTCTAATCCGCAGAACAGTTTCATAGTAATGCAGAGGAAAAGAAATAGGGCACAAAGGATAGATTTTCCTTTCTCTGAATATACCCGGTTTCATTGTGAAATCAGTGGACTAAGAATATTATTTATCATGATCTTTTCTTTTCCATTTGAAAACTATAGAAAATACAGAAAGTTTATTTAATATACTCCATCTATTCTGAAAATGTTGTCATTAGGACAATAGGTTTAGTACAAATTTTGAACTAAACCTACTGTCCTAACGACAACTTTTTCAGAATGGAGGGAGTACATTGGAAGAAAACCAATGTACTTATATTACAACCTGTGCCAGCCCAAATTATGATACCACATTTCGTTATGCTCAGGAATTTTATTTCCATTCGTGGACTTTGAAAAAAAAAGTGCATAACAAGCATGATCAATACAGTAGATTGAGTGAACACCTAACCTTGCTGAGATAGCAAGCAACACGGTGCTCTAATCTGCAAAGCGAAGAATCAGTGACTGATGATGGTAAACCTTGTTCGCAGGTGCGTCCATCAGCCACACCTTTTCCCATGCATGCAGGTTTGAGCAGGACGAGCACACACACATGCTGAAAGCGAGTGCGAGGCGCCCAATCAGCTGCTGATGGAGACCGTCTTTCCAGTTGGCAAGTCGATCAGAAAGCCGATCCCCTTTCAGAGAGGTAAGCCATCTGCTGGTAAAGCGCTCCGGTCGTTGACCCCAGCATACTAGGTTACCGTCTTGCTGGGAGTGACAGAGTACTCGATAAGGAATTTGACCATGCGCGATACGTGCCAGAGAGAGAAAAAAAGGAGAGGATCTACCAACCTGTACGTGTGTGAGTTGCCCTTCGTCAGAGGATCGATCGAGTTCGGCACAGACGCAGAAGGGACGAGACGTCTCGGCGTGACAGGTCCAGTTCATCGAATCGCGGAGTCTGAGGTTGCCATGTTCCTTGTCGTCCCGTCCCCTACTAGGCTAGTACGACTTCTGTCGTGGGGCTGGGAAAATGGTATCTGAACCCAGAATTCTGCGTGAGCCGATCTGCAAAAGTTGTCGAGAATCCGTAGCCGCGAGGTAGCGCCGGCGCCGAACGCTGCTTGACGCGCGCGCCCGGTTGAGCAGCATAACGTCAAACACCTCCAGGGTGGCGGGCGAGACACGTACATGACATCCGAACAACTATGAGCGGAGGGAGAGATCGTTCTCCACGGAGATTACCGACTGCTAAATTTGAACAATTAAGGTGTGTTTGTTTTGAGGACAAGATTGGATTGAATATGGTCATTTATATTTTTTTGGATGGGATAATCCAAGTCATGTGTGTTAATTGGGTAGATGGGATAATCCAATTTCGTGTTTGGTTGGATGGATAAAAATAGATAGGACAAGCTTAAACAATAAAATTATATATCTTATTGTTAAATAATAATAGTTAACTATACATAAATTAATATAATATAACACTTATTAATCTTAATCTTATCATAATAATTTTTATCGACAGTAAAAATTCTAATCATCATTAATCCTAATATGATTGAGCTTCCATAATGCATTAATCAATACCTTAATCCTTATCAATTATAGTATTACAGTAATAAATATTATTTAATATTAAATTATATTAATAATATTTAATTATTTTAGTAAGTATTATAGTTACACAACATGGACAGCCTTATCCGGCCATTTTTACTGGACGAGCTCATCTAAGATCTTAAGAGAATATTCTCTTTTCAATCTAGTCCTATCTATCCTGACCGTGAATTAAACACTGGATGGTCATATTCAAGTCTATCCAATCCAATCAAGTGAAACCAACAGAATCCTAAGTGGAGAATCCCGCCACTACAGGGATCAGGTGGCGCCGGTCGCCAGGGAGGCAAATGAGACGGCTCCGGCGAGCACGGGAGAGCTGAACATTCTGTTGTGTTAGGCTGGGAAAGGCTGGAAGAAATGTGATAAAGTTTAGGCCCTTTCGGCCTATTCATTCAATTCGTCAAAGGTACAAAAAGTTCTTGCCAGCATTTCGCTAAATTTTTCAAAGTTCATCCTTTTGTTAGGCCCTATTTGAATGTGAAGTTATTTTTAAAGTATTGAGAGAATACCATGGTTTTACAAAAAATACCAAAGTATTAAAAACATTCTGGTGTTTGGGTATCTCAAATACCATGGTATTTTTTTTTGTTTTAAAAAATCCTGTCCCAATCACTTTTTTTTTTTCTAAAACCGAGCTTCCTCTCTTACGATGGCTCACGTAGCTTGACTCACGACAAGTTCCTACCAGCATGCTCATGATATGGCCGTTCTCAGCACACAAACAAGTACATGTATAAATATGAACAACATCGATTGATTCAACTTTTTTTAATTCAAACAAGTGAGTACACTTCTGGTAATTATGAAATTGAAGCTTTAGAAGAAAACATATATACTTGTTAAAACATTCTTGGATCCGAAAGATTGAAACTCAATTAATAGAGTTTCAAGTTTAAATACGACACCATCCCAACGAGTCTTTGTGTTTAACAAAACTATAAGAAACCATGGTATTGGAAAACCACAGTATTTTCTGGTAGGTGAAAACAAAAACTATGGTTTTCAAATAACTAAGGTTTGCAAATACTTTACATCCAAACAGGGTTTTACTTTGCTTGTTACTTGATATACTTAATACATACTATACAGAATGTGTCACTCACTTAACTTCTGTAGTATTTATTATGTTTGAGTATATTGTCCTCAGAATTACTAGTTATAGTCAATTTTAAATCATCAATGATTATTAGTAATTTTTTCTAAACAATTTTTTTCTAATGAACTATTTTTTTGTCAATTTGTACCTCATGTTAATTAATTCAAATTCCATTTTTCAATATATAAATTTTATTCTATCCATTATTCTAAATCGTTATGTCAACATAGTTCTTGTGGCATTTATAGTAAATATTTTTCCATTTTGTGTTTACGTAAAATATCTTAGGCATGAAGTCACCTAGCTCGTCAATAAAAGTGCCCTTTGAGTGTAGGTCCAGGGGACCCAATTTTACTCAAAAAAGTCTCTGTCACTTAGATTCTCAGCTCATCTCTCATTTCTCCTGCATTGTCTCCAACTTGAGCTCTCTCACAGTTGAGAGGGCTCTTGTCTATTGCATTATGTGTCATTTTTATATGACCAACATTAGATACAGTAATATCATGTTAAACTATGATAAACTATATAACACACTTAGCCATGAAGGTTGTGTACATGACTAGACAAATCTTTTAACTATAGTACTCCTACCAACTCCGGAAAGCTGGCAATAACATGCAAAGTCAATGCAATTGGAACTAGAACCGAGAGTGATTTTGCCATCATGGTTATCAATCTCGCGGTGTTTTATAATATTTCCAGTCAATATATGCCATAGATAAAAAACTCGATATAATACAATATATAGTTATAAAAAATTAATGAGTAGATGAAGTCTAGGGTTCAAGTATAATTGTATAGAAAAATTTTATAACACTAACAAAATGAAATATAAAGTCTTCAATAAAACTTATGTATGACTAAATCTGTCGTTAATCACATAAAACAGTTCAACACAACATTTTGGAGAACAACCCTCAAATGTAAAACCATTGTTAGTGTTTTGGATTTTAATAACCTCACAAAAAATATAATTATTTGCTAGCGATCTCTCACCTTAAAAAGATTTGTATAGTCATGAGAGAATAGTTTGACGATCAAGATAAGTATTGTCACAAGCCCTCAGTTTTCTCTAACATTTGTTTTCAAGTTAGGCTATATGTATATTTTTTCGATAGATATATATGTATAATTTAAATAGATTTACAGATATGTAAAATTGATTAGTAACCTATTTCTTTAACATATAATTGATTAGTGATATGTTTTTCTCCATAATTTCAGTGAAAATGAAATAAAATGACTTTTTTTTATCTACAATACACCTCGCCGGGTGACTTTATTTTCTAGACACTATGCAAAATGATACTGACACTATTATTTTATTTATTTTTTTTAATAAGAAAAAAAAATATATTTTAAATGACACAAATACTCCTAACTCATCTACTGCAAAGTCGACTCCCGCAACCCCGCGGCCTTCACCTCCCTCCTCGCCGCGTTCCGCGCCAAGCAAGTTGTGGGCGTGACGTTTCCAGCGGCATGAGGTGTGGCGAGCTTTCGGCGGCAGCATGACACATCAGGTGCTCATCGACGAGTGTATACACCTGGTGTTGCAGGGTGAGCTGCGTCTGGAGCTAAGTCTGCCGCTAGCGAGGAGCAAGACATGCAAGGGTGAAGAACATACGGCTTGCAACCCAGTTCTCCGCCTTCCCCGTTAGTTGTTAGTGGTTACAGCGGTCGGCACGATGTTGTCCCCGACCACTGTGACGGCATGCTGCATGGTTGAGCACGTAGGTGCTAATGCTTCCCATAAGAACCAAAGAATTAAAAGATAAGGAAAAGCAATATTCGCAATCTTAAGCTAACCAACACATGACATAAAAAAGATTCGAATGCTAAGCAAAATGTTAGTTTACTGTTTCACCGTGCTGAGCCCTCTGTTTCCTACGACCAGCCATTGCAGTGGGATCCTCTGCACCGCCTCTGTCAGCTTCTTCCCCGAGTCACCCCAGAACACTTTGGCAAACACTTCGACACCATTTTGGTTGGCCGCCCAGGTCAGGATGTCGAGCGTCTGAGATGAACTGATACTGCTTTGCTTGCTACGCCGCCGTGAGGTCCTTATATAGATGGCTCAGCAAAAGCAGAGGTTTACGCGGGGGGAAGTTGAGAGTGAGACGGTGTGTTATTGTTAGACTTCATGTCGCGATTCCTCCCGGCTTTTTTCTTCGGGATTCAATTCCGTTAGTTGAACTGGCTACTTGCTGGATTCGGATTCCATACCAGCTTCTAGTCCCACAGCAACGCGGCACGCCGTTGGTTCGCCAATCCTGGCGTGATCGCGAAGTAGAGGATGAGCCATGCATTGCGCAAACTGCAAAAGATTGCATGGAGAAGGAATCGTATCGTATTCCATGCATAAAAGATTTCAAAGTGCAAAAAACGAATGAATCTTGTGATATAAACAAACAGAGTTACAGAAACAACTGCATCAGTTGTTCCTGAAACTTATAATCGGCCATCTGCGGTCTATATTCAGAGCAAAACATGAAATGTAATTATTAATAGTTGGCGTACGTCATATCAGCGTGTCAACTTCTCTTTCTCCTTCATATTCCATCGCAAGAGAACTGGCGAACACCAGGTTTGAATCTCTGATTGCATGCATCTCCATGGCTGCATCCCGTATCGGCATACGCTCTCTGGGTTGCTGCTTCGAGCAGGATATTCCAATCCCAATGACAGAGGTGAGACACTCCTGAACTCTGCTTCTTGTGACTTTATCGTCCACGTCATTGTGCAGCCATATTGTGGGATCAACTATCTCCAAATATCTGTCAGGGAGAGCAGCCTCTGAAAACGTATGAAGATCCAAGGATTCTTTGAACATATCATCCGTTGGCCTCCTACCCGTAAACAACTCAAGTAGCAATATCCCAAGGCTATAAACATCACCAAGAGTTGAGATTGGAGAACCTTCGCCATACTCTACAATTGTGCAAATATTTTACATTCATCAATATGCAATAATATTTGTGAAAGAACTAAGGTAATGGTAAAACGATAAACGAACACAACAATAGCAGTTACCAGGAGCAACATAACCAATGGAGCCTCTTATTCCAATGGTGCTATTTGAATTTTCCCTGGTTTTGTTTGCACTTTCAAGCAGGATCCTTGATATACCAAAGTCTCCAACACGGGCACTCATGTCTTCCGCAAGAAGGATGTTGCTTGGCTTGATATCGCAATGAACAATTGGCGGCTGACAGTGATTGTGAAGATAGTTCAAAGCATCCATGATATGGACAGTAATGTCTAGCCTCTGAGCTAAGCTCAGAGTATTGTTTACAGTGGGACTGCTGAATTTCGGATGAAGCCAGTCATCTAGGCTCCCGTTGGGCATGATGTCCATAACTAGTGCCTTGAAATCTTGGCCTTGATTATCGATGCTTGAGCAGCAAGTGATGATCTTTATGAGAGAACGGTGCCGTAACCTTCTTAGTGCCTCACATTCAGCCTGGAAACTCTTAAGAGACCCTGATTGCTGAAGGTTGAATATCTTTACAGCCACCGGTGTATCCTCATCTTCTAACATGCATTTGTACACAGAGCCATATCTTCCTTTGCCAAGCAAGTTAGATTCTGAAAATCCATTTGTTCCTCTCAACAATGCGTGATATGAAACTCTTTGGAAGTGTTCTTCAACAGCTGCCAGTGGAGTTTGACTCTTCCGGCCTTTTTTAAGCTTCCAAATAGTAACAGTGGCTGAAACTAAGAACAACAACACTACTCCAGTTGTTGTCAGAGAAATGATCAGAGACTTGGACCTAGCATCTGCTCTGCTCTTGCTTAAAGGAAGTGTGGAGCATGGAGCCAAGTGAAGCTGAGGTATACCCCCGCACAGTTTGCTGTTTCCAGTTACAGATATGGCAGTCAAGTTCCTGAAAACACCCTTATTCGGCACTTCACCCTGCAAATCATTGAAGGAAGCATCAAATGCGAACAACAATGTTAATCTCTGTAGGGATGCTGGGATATGTCCTGACAGATTGTTGTGCGCCAGATACAGCTCTTGCAAGGCGGTAATGTCGCTAAGGCCTTGAGGTATTGTGTCTGACAATTTGTTATTTGTCAGGTTCAGCAGCTGGAGCCCTTTTATATTCTGCAGAGATTGTGGTATGCTTCCTTCGAACCTGTTGTTATCCAGCATCAATGACTCCAGAACTAGGCAGTTCCCAATGGTGTCAGGTATGCGGCCAGACAAGCGGTTTCCTGATAGGAATAACTGGTTGAGGTTAACCAAGTTGCCAACTTCCGATGGAAGGGGTCCAGAGAGTGAATTGTATGACAAATCGAGGAGAGAAGAAAGCGAAGTCAGTAATATTTCCTTTGGAATTGAACCATTTAGCCGGTAGTTTCCTGCTAGATCAAGAAGGTATAGATTCCTTAGGTTGCCAAGGCTTGCTGGGATGGGTCCTTCCAAGTTGCTACTGTATGCAATAATCCTATTCAGCCGTGTAAGGTTTCCGAGTGCCCCTGGTATGAGGCCTGATAACCTGGTCCTGTACAAGCCAAGCTCAACCAGGTTTGCAAGCTTGCCAATGCTGTCAGGGATCACCCCGCATATGGAGGTGTTTGCGAAATCAAGTATGCTTAGTCCAGCCAAATTGCTGATGTCCTGGGGGATTCTGCCAGAGATACCACAGTCTCCCAGATAGAGATACTGGAGCGTGGATGACAGGTTCACCAGTGAGCTGGGCAGCTGCCCGGCGAAGGCGTTGTCACTGAGGCTCAGCTGCAGCAGCTGGCTGCAGTTCGCCAGTGAAGTGATGAACTCCCAGCCCTGCGTGTCATCTGCCTGAAGCATGTTGTGAGGCATGTACAGGTACTGGAGACGATACATCCTCCCGAGATCACGCGGCACGAGCCCGGTGAACCTGTTGATGGAGAGCTGGAGGCTTGTGAGGTTGGTGAGGTTCGAGATAGAAGGAGGGACGCCGCCGGTGAACCTGTTGTTGGCGAAGCTCAAGTCCTTCATGGCCGGGAACTTGCTGCCGATGTCCGCGGGAATGGTGCCGTGCAGCCGGTTCCCTTCCACGTGGAACATCCTCAGCGATGACAGGTTGTACAGGGACAGCGGCAGAGCGCCGCGCAGCTTGTTCACGGAGAGGTCGAGATGCCAGAGGCCGGCGAGGCCGGCGAGCCCCGGCGGGATGGCGCCGTCGAACTGGTTGTTGGCGAGGGAGAGGTAGCTTAGCAGCGACGCGTTGGCCAGCGACTCTGGCACAGGTCCGGTGAAGCTGTTGTTCTTGAGTCGGAGCAGCCAAAGCCGGGTCAGTGCGTTCCCGAGCTCGAGGGGCACGCGGCCGCTGAGGTTGTTGCTGTCGAGGAACAGCTGCTCCAGGGCCACGCAGGAGGTCAGGTTGGAAGGGATCTCGCCGGAGAGGGAGTTGTAGCCTAGGCTCATGTACCGGAGGCGCCGGAGCCGGCCGAGGCTCGCCGGGACGTCGCCGTGCAGCCAGTTGAAGGTCAGCTCGATCGCCTGCAGGAACGTGAGGTTCCCGATGGCCGCCGAGAGCGTCCCGGCGAGCCCCATCTTGGGCAGGCTCAGGGCCACCACGCGCGGCGGGTTCCTACTCCTACCGCGGGTGCACGCCACGCCTTCCCAGCTGCAGAACCCGGTGCTGCTGTTCCACGAGGCCAGCGCGCTGCCGCCGTTGCTGAGCCCGGCTTTGAAAGCGAGCAGTGCGGCCTCGTCGCCGCCGCTCGCGGCCATCCTGGCAACCGTCAGGCAGACGACGCTGAGCAGCAGACGCAACCACATCTTGGTGCAGCGTGTACTATCCTAGCTAGATTGGTTGGTGATATTAGTACCTAGTAGCACGCCCACTATCTTTGTGGTGTTCGCGTGTTGAAATCAACGACATCCTTTTTGACGCGGTGTGCTGGGAGCATGGACATGGAGACCCAGGAGGCAACTGTTGATCTTTCTTCGAGGAGTGTGACTAATTGCAAATAGGAATCCGGGAAATTTGAGCGTCTTCAGTCACGTCTTAATCGTCTAGTTGATCTTGGCTACCGTCCGTCTTTTCACCCAGTCACGTTTTCAGCAGTAGTACGTCACGGTTTCATTAATGCCAAGTAATTTTGTGATGTAAGCTCTTGTGTTGGAACTAATTAAAGACACGATTGGTCCTTCGCATTCACACAACTAAATACTTGGTCCACAACTGAGAATAACCGAATGAAACCTAGCTCAATCAGACTGGATCCATATACACATATGGTCCGCATCCGCAAGCCCCGGTGAAAAAGATAGTAACACACTGGAAGAGAAAAACTATAACCAAATGTTTAGGTGAGATAGATCGATGATACTTTTTTTTAAAAAACTAGATCGATGATACTTGAATCTTTGATAGCTGCTGCTTGTCTATTTTCGTAAAAAGAAATCTTTTCCTGAAAAATTGCTGATTGTATTATTATAGCAACTAGAGAGATGTCTCACGCATTTGCGCGACAAGTATCCAAAACCCAAATGTTCATGTATCGATGATGTTCTTGAATCTTTAATTGCTGTTTGTTCGCACATATGCCATATTGTTAATAAAAATAATTCAGGTTTATTACCATAATGATTTTTAACGACTACAATAATTATCATCATTGCTCAATATCTAGATGTACTCTCTATATGTACATCTTTATTTTCTTTTTATTTTGACTACATAATTTTATTGGCTTTACTTTTATTTGTAAGGGTAGAAGTTGACAGTTTTACCTGGCCGAAGGGAACTTTGATTTATGTTTTTATAATGAAAATGGTGGGTTGATTAATGATTGGGTTAATTTCATAGTCATGAAAAAGATAGATAGGTTTTAGATAAGGCATGAGTATTTTGGCAAATTATTTCATTACTCTTTTTTTTGTTTTGGCCTCACAAACCAATACACATCATCACATGCAGTTCATATTAATAACAATATACATCCCAGGACATTCATATGTATAAATTCACAATCATAATCCATAATTAACATCACAAATTATACAACAACATGTATCTTTTATAAATAAGCATTATAAATAGTTCCATAGTGTAAAAGGGCATGTAGCCTAGTGGTTATAAGAGTCTCTGTAGCACCTCAGATCCTAAGTTCGACTCTCCATAGCAGCGAATTTATTAGGTTTTAACAACATTGTGCTTTCAGTGGTAGGCAACGCTCCCTCGACAGCGAGGCGCCAATGGTGACTTCGTCAATCTAGAGAATTGTCGGCTCAGTCTTCGAAAATGCTTATATGTGCAAGATTTATGTATATATATGTATTCATAGGGGTGACTGTGTGTGCATTGTGAGTGTGTAATTTCGTGAGTGTGTCATGTGACCCATTTTGCCAGAGTGTGCCTCTTTGGCCTAGTGCCTTCCTCGAGTTTGCTGAGTGTTTGTGAGCTAGCACTCGGGTAAAATTTCAAGGTTGTCGAGTGTCCCTACTTTGCCAAGTGCTTTTCACTGGGCCCTCGACAAACAATCTTTTTGTCGAGTGTCTGATATATTGCACTCGACAAAGGGCAGGGCACTCATTAACCACCCATTTTGTGGAGGGCACCGCTGGGTGTCTGAGAGAGAGAGGGAAGCCCGCCACCGCTGTTGTGCACTGGAGGGAGAGGGGAGCCCACCGCCATCGTTGCACCTGAGGGAGAGCAGAGCTCTCCGCCGCCGTCGCACCCAAGGAAGAGGGGAGCCTGCCATGATACATTTTTGACATTCAATCCTTTGTTGACTTGTTGTCAGGGTGGCAAGGCCGAGCAGCTGACGCAGCAAGCTCATGGACAGAGTCACACATCGACATTTTTGCGTGCATACTGTTCCTTAGGAGGAGTTTTACTGTCCAAAATACTAGCCAGTAGTTTTAACAAACTACTGGCTAGTAGTTTGAGGTTAATTTCGTAATAGAATATTAAGTCTATGAAATCATTAAAATATTAGTTTATCTTAAAAAATATAAAATATTATTTATTAATCAAATTATTAATATAACTTTATTTATAACAATAAAAACTAATTACTATAAATCTATAACTCTTATTTTTTTTGATATTACCCTTAAATTAAGAAATTACTGGCCAGTGGTTATTATTTTAGATTATGAAATCTATACTATCAGATCAAACTACTGGCCAGTAGTTTGTTAGTATTTTGTACAGTAAAAGTCCTCTTCTTAGATAGCTTGGTTGGTTAGTGATTAGTAGCACCAGCACCATACGTCTGTCTGTCTCCATCATATTTGCGTTCGGAATGTTGAAATCAGTGGCCTCCTTTTGACGCCGTGTGATGCGAGCATACAGACACAACAAACAGTTGGTCTTTCTTTGAGAGACTTGGTAATATGAATCCGGGAAATTTGAGCGTCTTCAGTCACGTCTTAGTCGCCCAGTTCAGTTCTTCTTAGCTACCGTCTTTTCACCCAGCCGCGTATTCAGCACTAGGAAGTCATGTTGTTGTGCTGGAACTAACACTACTGGCCCTTCGTATTCACACAACTAGGCATGACAAACACTGATCTCGACACATGATGTCACTCGTGTGAGGCCCATGACGGGATTCTTCACCTCCGTCCAGGGCAAGGCGACCCCCCCCCCCCCCCACCACTTCCTTCCTCCTCGTCCTCGAGCCACCAGCCAGTAGAATTCCTTACGGGGTTCGGATTGTTGGGGGACCTATGTGCTCTCCGGCCATAGGGGAGGAGGTCTGGAGGGCGGCGGTCACGACCCGACAGTGGCCACGACCGGCGGTGGGCGGGGTCGGTGGCCGGGGCATCATATGGCCGACAAGTTAGCATGGCGGTGACGGCGGTGACATGGGGGGGGGGGGGGGGGTGAGTGCGGCACGATGAGGTGGTATAGTGCTACCGGCCACCGAAGGTGGTTGTGGGCGGTGGTCGGGGGTCGTATGGCGGGCGATGACGGCGTTGGGAACAACGTCGGAGTCACGAGGGGAGGCGGACCGACGGGGCAAGGGCGGAGGTGGGCGGCCATGGCTGAGCGAGACTGATGACTGAGACAGAGGTGGGAGGAGGGAGGGTGGGCGGAGACTGTCCGTGAGTTGACATAGTCGGAGAGTAAGAGGACCCGGCCCACGATGTCGTCAAGTCCTTCGCGCTCCTACACCCTGGTCGTCTTCGTCTCTGACTTGGCCTCGACACCCGCTTTAGCTTGGCTTGGGAATTGGGATTACCTTGTCTTCTTAGCCTATTAGCTACCATGCACCGTGTGGACCATACATTCACTCCGCCTGGCCTCTTTATTAGGCCCCTCAGCCCAAACTGATACTTGCCTTCACCTCCACGCCGTGGGTAGCCATGCCTCATCCATCTGGATTGCACGCACATTCACTTCACCCAGCCTCTCGAGGTCCTTTAGCCCAAACCATCATTTGCCTTCACTTTTCGCCGTCAGCAACCATGCCGCATGAAGCCCGCATCTCCTGCACCTACATGCAAAACCAAGAGACAATACCCAAATAATTTGTTGCAGCACCATCTCCACCTTGTCCGTGGGTTATAGTCAATACTAGGACGGGAGGCACGATTCGCCATGCCTGTTAATTTTTAAATAACCCAATGGTTCATATGAAAAAATGCATTGAGATGAAAATACTGAACTACATGAGAGAAATAATTTTGATATAGTGGAGGAGCCTAAGAGGATATTTTATGAAGCTGTGAATAGAGATGATTGTTGCTGTGTAAAAGCAAAATAGAACAGGATCTCTTCAGCAAAGAAAAAAACTCAATCTACCGGGGAAGAAGCCACCCCAACAGCATTTATCTAAGGAGAAGAGCCTTCTCACATATGCCCGAGAAAATCACTGAACCCCCTCCGTAACTATACATAAGGACTCAGCTGTCCGTGTGAGCTATGGCCGTATGAGCTGGCCATACGAGGTAAGCCCCAAATGCGCCATTTTTGTTTGAGATGTTGTTTGAGAGTACAAGGGAAGGGAGATGCCCACGGTTGTAGTGATGTTGGTGGGCATCTCAAACAACATCAGAGGTGATCCAACCGCTTCATGTCTAGCAGCATATGCTGCTAACAGTACAAATTCCGCTTCCTTATACCTCATGGGTGTAAATGAAAGTGATACAAAAGGATGAAAAAAATTGAAAGCAAATAACAAAGAGGGAAGTATATGCTTCAAATGGCAAATAAAATAATAGCTGGCATAAAAGGAGTTTTATCTAGAAATTGTTGCTAGAAAACCAACATAATGAACTGCATGTATACTCCCGTGACAATGAAAACAAGATCTTTGTTACATTAACAACGACCATTAAGTAACATTCTCTTATTGTAAGACGCATATATTCTCCCAGATAGCGACACACTGACGCATGACGATCAAACTTCCTGATTTTACATGGGCATCTATCTAGTGCTTGCAACCCAATTCCCCTTCTTTGTTTCCTTAGTTATTCGTGGTTACAGCGGTGGGCACCATGTTCTCCCTGACCACGGTGACGGGGCATGCTGCATGGTTGACCACGTAGGTGCTCACGCTTCCCATAAGAACCCTAAAACAACACAAAGAATAGGGAAAGGAACAGTAGTATTAGTAATCTTCAGAGAACCACCACGGACATAAGAGAAATCTGCAATAAAACTGCGTTTGTTTACCGCTTAACCGTGCTGAGCCCTCTGTTCCCAACGACCAGCCACTGCAGGGGGATCCTCTGCACCGCCTCCGTCAGCTTCTTCCCCGGGTCGCCGCAGAGAACCTTGGCAAAAACTTGGACACCTTTCTGGTTTGCTGCTCGCGTGAGGATGTCGAGCGTCTCCCTGTCTGGCGTGAGGCCGTAGATCTTGCTCACCCGGGGGTCCGAGAACTCCACCAGAGGGATTAACGCTGAATGAACACAACAGAATCGGTTCATTTTCATTTCGTTCTAATATTTTGAAGAAAGGGAGGGTGATCTGAACAGTTAGAGAAAAACATGTCCGTTTTATTATGGACTCACTCGTATAAAGTAATTGAAAAATACAGTGGTTTTACATACGCGAGCCATCGTGTCCCCAGAGGTGCACAACTCCCTCCTCGTACTGGTTACGAGTTCTTGACGTGGATGAGAATCAGTCGGTCGCCGGACGCCGTCAGGTTGGTCGCTGCCCACTGCAGCGCGCGCTTGCTGCACGCCGAGAAGTCCATCGCCACGCCAATGTTTCGCCCACCGGCCATCAATGCCAAATGCAAAGGAACGAAAAAGATGATGACTCTGTATAGCTCGAGCTTCACTGATTCACACTTCACTCTTTCAGCTGAGAGAAACTGTTGATACAGCTTAAGCTTCTAGGTAGCCGTCAGGTCCTTCTATAGACGGCTCGGCAAAAGCAGAAATTAACGAAGGAAGGAGGGTGGTGAGGCAATGTGTTGTTGTTCGACTTCATCTCTTCCGTCATTTCACGATTCGTCCAGGCTTTTTCTTCGGCATTCCGTTGCCCAGTTGAACTGGCTACTTGCTGGACTTGGATTCCACACCAGCGGCTTCTAGTCCCGCGGCAACGCGGCACGCCGTTGGTTCGCCAATCCTGGCGTGAAGCGTGATCGCGAAGCGAAGTTGAGGATGAGCGATGCATTGCGCAAAGTGCAAAAAAAGATTGCATGGGGAAGGAATCGTATTCCATGCCTTGGTTTCCTAGGTGTGCACTACTTTACGGGAAAATCCCAGCACACACAGATATTGAGATGGATGCAGTTCTTTGAAGCTCCTGGAGAAGGGAAGTGCAATACCATCTGCGGCTCAAAGGAAAGTTTGGAAGCAAGGATCCTTGTAATGCATAAAGTTTTTTTTGTGGCCTGTGCTCCGTGTAGTGACTTCGAGAAATAAGTAGGCACATCGACGTTCTTACAGGTAAGATATCTATCAATATTTTTATGTAACCTATTTTATTCTGAAGTTTATATAATTCTGGGTCGTATTTGTTGTGGATTCTTTTTTCCTAGTGTTTCAGTTGCTGTTAAGTGTATTATAAACTAGTAAGACGCAGTACCACCAGAAAAGGGCTTTAGCGACGTGATGCTAGTGACGTATAAAAAATTTCTTCACTGGTACAAAATTAGTGACGGCTTTCAAAAAACACGTCACCACTACTCGGCTGGGGAGCAAAAGTAGTGACACAGTTCTGGAAAACCGCCACAATAGTCCATCCATGTGACGGTTTCTGCTAAACTGTCACAAGTATTGGTGACGGTTTTCGCATGAACCCGTCACTGTTCCTAGTTGTGACAGTTATCTAACCCCGTCAGTATTATTTAGTGTCGCTATTTCTTTCCCGTCAGTATTTAGTGTCGGTTTTCCTGTCCCCGTCACAACTCTGTTTCGACGGGTTCTGTGGGTCATCGTCACTAGAACAACTTCTGACGGGTCTAAACTGCCGTCGCTAAAATTAGTGTCGGTTTTCCCTGCCCCGTCACGGATCAGTTTGATGGTTTCTTTATTTTACCATCACTGCAACAATTTTGCCGTCACTAAATTTTTTATATATATTTTTAATAAACTAAAATTCAATATGAGAGAGAGATTTTATTTCCGTGTGGCTGTAACCCACAACGCGCACACACATCCAATAGTCCAACACACGCACGCACCCAACACGCATGCACGGACCCGACATGCACCTGCCCGCACGCATCGCACGCACCTACCTGCATCGGCTTGCTGCTGACCCATCTCGCATCGGCCCCGCCGCTCGCCGCTGCCGATTGCTCGCCCCGTAGCTCGCCGCACCTGCTCGTTCCCGCCACTCACCACCGCCGCTCGTCCCTGTCAGCGGAGAGCACGTGACCTCGCCCCTTCGGCGTCAGTCCCCTGCGACAGCTGCCCCTCGCCCCTTCGCTCGTGATGCTCGACGCACTCGCCCCTTCGGCGTTAGTCCCCTGCGGCAGCCGCCCCTCGCCCCTTCACCTTCTTTCACGGAGGAGCGGGATCTACTGCCACGACCTACTGCAACGCCCTGCCGTGACTCTTCTACGGTGCACGACACGCTCCGGCTTCTTCTGGTCGCTACCTGTTGTGGCCCCAAACGTCGTGGTCGGGCAGAGCACGTCGACGCCTTGCATTCAAACCCACGAATCAAGAAGGTATACAACACAAACATTTCTTTTTTTTCAAATGTTCAACAAAGTTGCGCTGAGCGGGGACATGAGTGAAAAGTTCAATCTGGCCTAAAAAAGAGATGCAAACCATTGTTAGCTATTTTCATTTAGTGTTGGGCCAATGCCTGTACTGACTGTTTTAGAGGAATCCGTCGCTGATAAATATTGATGGGTCTAGAGGAATCCGTCTCTGATAAATATTGACGGATTTATGTAAAGCCGTCACTGATACATGCTGACGGATTTATGTAAAGCCGTCTCTAATACTTGCTGACGGGTTATAATAAACCGTCTCTGATACAAGTGACGGCTTTTGGGCCGTCACTAATAGCCTGCCTTTAGTGATGCATATTTTTACCGTCACTAATGACAAAAAAATCCATCACTAATGACTTTTTCTGTGGTAGCGCCGAACCACGCATATGCGCGGTTAGAATTGTTAATGTCTTTTACACTTAAATTGATTAGTTTTCCTTGGGTGCTTGAATAATGGCAGGGTGTTACTCTAGTCATATTTACTCCTTTTGTTGAATAACTTGGGGTTTGAAATTTTTTTAAAAATAAATCACAATTATTCTCCTCAAATGATTCTCTCATATCACTCAATATATGTGTGGTTTCTCACCAAGTCATTTATCTTTGCCCCTTTTCATCCTACCTCTATATATGGTTTATGTGGAGCTCAGGATAGGAAAATAAGGAACACATACCATTATCTTATATATTACTAAGTTGAAAACCAGATCCTTATAAGTCATGAATTATGATCAAGCATGTGCACATAAATAGATGAGATGGATGGAATAGCAAATGATGTATACTCCATTTGAAATGCTCCCTCTTTTAATTTTAGAACATGAGTTATTTCTCTTTCTTTCTTTTTTCTTCTTTCTCAATACTTGATAGCTCATGTCTCTTTTTCTTGCAAGGATAATTAGAGAGGGAGATTCTCAATATGATAGAGTACTTTTTATTTTGTGGATGGATAATGGACATGGTAATGTTATCTTCCAGTGTAGAAGAGTTAGTATATGGATGATGATGGATTGTGGAGGTGGATGAATATTCTTTTATGTATAGATTCTCTCTTTATTTGAAATAATATTGGACATGGCTATTTCTTTTCTCTCCTTTTTTCTATACTTATAGATGAGAGAATTTTTTTTTGATAACCATGTCTTCTTTGAAAACAATTGCGAGAGAGTCATGATTAATCATAGAGTATTTCTTTTGTTGGATGGATGCATGATGATGATGAAAATGCTACTTCCAATATAAAAGATTAGGTTTTGAAGCAAATGTGAACATGATCTTTATCAACAAAAAATAAACATGCATCTCACTAGGGTCAGAAGAATTTGACAAAGTTTAATAGAAACAACAAGCAGCATATGCTTAAGGTTTTCAATAAATCTATCATATCACTTTGATAGGAAATTCACATCATTGAAGAGAGGGTCATTTATTTTATTTTTTAAAGACAAAATCTCAAGCACTACAAGCATAAGAGTAAGATTTCTTTTATCACACCATATCTCATAAGTTAACAACTTAGGTAACATGCTTTACTAAAGATATAGTTTATAAGTTACAAGTAATGAACTAGAAATAAGGGGCATGCAAGTCAATCAAAGAGAAGCATGATAAAAAGGGTTTACAAAAATTGTTTTAAATTTTGAAGTTAAATTTATTAATTAATTCAGGATAAGTCAAACTAGAAGGATAGGAATTGAGTGTGCAAATGGTCGCTATTGAAAAGGTAGAGGCCATGTTGGTGGGAGGCCTTGAAATGTTGATACATTGAAATTCATGAAGGCCTCCCTATACTTGCTCTTGTATCTAGATGTTTTATTTTTAACAAATCAAAAACAAAAAGGATAAAAAGCAAAAGGGACTCTGCCGACTTTATGAGCCCGATAGAGTTACAACTTTATTTATTATTTATTATTTTCTTTTTTTTAATTTTATTAGCAAGGCTTAAATCCAAGAACTAACACCACCTTTAAACTAAGATAAAAAATAGTAACAATGGAACTTGCTATGAGATACTTACATAACCCTCTCACACTTAGATTTTTGTATCACAAGATATCTAAAATCAAGTGTCCAGTGTTGCAGCCTTCTTGTAGTGAGCTCCATCGCCAAAACTACCATAATGTTCAAGTTGATGTAGCTCCCATGTTCTGGCATAGAGTGATCATCGTTCTTTTTAATCTCAACCTAAAATGGTTAGCGACCAAAAATACCGGAAGGAAAAATTCAAATTCAAGTTTGAATTAAATTTAAACATATCAAAAAAATTGACTAGTACATAACCCTAACAAAAAATTAAGTTGATAGTTCTCAGTATGTAATGTATTTAGATATTTTTTCGGAATTTTTAGAGAGGAGAAGACATCTTAGAAATTCAATTATTTCTTAATAGTTAGCCTAATATTTAGATTTGGATTTTCAAATTACTAAAATATCCTGATGTAACTGAGGCTAAAATGGGTGTTACAATGTTTATTCTACAACATAAAAAATTTACAAAACAAATTGTAGGTTAAAAAGTATTTTTAATTGAGACTTTGTGATGTGTAAGTGTTAAGGTGTAAAAATTCCGAAAAAATAAAAAATGCTGCAATGCCCAAACCAACGTGCAATTTATCTCTATCGCCCTTCCAATGGCGATGGGGCCCACCATGACTTACGTGACACCTTGATTGGGTGACAGGTGTGTTAGTTTTGCCAATTTTATTTTCACATGTTAATTACATTAATTAAATAAAAATTATGTTATTGATAAAAAGTTCTACGAATACATCTGTTTGGGCTGACAGTCCTTTTTTAAAGCGCTAGGTCGAGCTTGCCCCTGACTCTCAAAAAGTTCAACCAATGTGCTATTGTCGTCCCCTTGATTAAGGTTGTATTTGGTTAAGAGTCAAAGTGGGATGGGGCGTAATCATCCCTATTTTGAGGACATGACAAACCCTGTTACTGTTTGTTTGAAGAATTAGAATAAAATATTTTTTTTACTTAGTATGAGACATAGATGAAGGATGGGGCCGCCCCTAATTTTATTTAGATGGATAAATATGGTTGAACGCATGAATATGATCACTTTACCCCATACACAATTATAGGAGAAACACATATATATACACACACATAATTTTTAAATAGACATAATAAAACAAAATTAAACCAAGATATAGCATATATATAATTAGAAAGTTCACATGTTACATAGTTACATATTAACCATAGCTTAATATAGACTATGCAATCAAAGCCTGCAGCAATAATCTGTTTAACACGCTTACCATATTAACCAATATAATGGTTTTGGACTCAAATTGTTTAATCTGGCGGTTTTGCAATCAAATTGTTTAATCTGGCGGTTTGTCGGTTAGGAGCTTGAGGGCTTGAGGACAAAAGGAGTCTTGGATGAGCCGATGTGAATCATGAAAACTTCACGTGCCCTGACATGCTACAGTGTAGCCATAGTTTAATCGTTTTTTCTTTATTATTTTGTTATATACTGTAGATCCCTCGGTTAACTAATGATTGGAATGCCTGTCACCATTGAGTACTTAATGCTAATACAGCTATATTTCGATCGGTAGCGTTGCTTGTTGCAAAGCATATATTCTGTTACTTAACGCTAATAACATTCTTTAGCACCCATCTTTAGGATCTGTTTGGGGTAGGACCATCGATATATAAAATGGTTGATTGCTATTTTGGAGACTGATTTTCCTCATCTGTAAGTCATCCATGCTGTTGTGTGAAGAATATGCCCGTCAAGATTAGTGGTTCTCTTTGTTAAATTTGAATATTTTTCCAACCAAAAACCAAGAATTTAAATTCGTTAAAGTCCCTATGATAAAGAAGAACCGAGCCCGTCGGTACATGAACCGACGAACTAACAAATTTGAAGCAAAAGTTTAACGCAAGTGGATCTTCTAAACACTGAAAATGAGATTGAAAGTTCGGAAAAAATAAATTCCAAATCTGAGTTTCGTTGCTGTTGAAGTGTCCACCTGTCCTGTAGCAAAAGCAATGCCAGTCTGCGGCGGATCGGGCCTCGTGCGCGATGCTCCGATGGTTAGGTAGCACGTCGGCAAGCCGCACCAGACTGACAACACTCACCCGAGCGGCGCGCCTGCCGCGTGCCCGCGCTTCCTCGGCAAGCAAGCCCAAGATTCCATACGCCCCGCCACGGCGTCTTCTGCTGCCCACGCCCATCCTCACGGGATCACGAGAGACGAGACCAAGATTCACGGGGAAATGAAGATCTGGGCTATATCTGAACTGAAGTGAGCTTACTCTGCTCCGTCTCATGCCGACGGTGAAATAGCGCTCGCCGCGACCAGCGGGAGGGGAGGTGCGGCGGCGGCTCGAGCCGGCTGCAGGCCAGGCGAGCCCCGTCCCCCACTTCTTCTTGGATCGGAGATGAAGCCGCGGAGGTTCGCCAGCAGCCGGGGCAAGCGAGCGGCGGCGCTGCTACTGCTGCTGCCGCTCCTGCTGGTGCTGTGTCTCTTCCTGACCAGCTTTCTCATCCTCCTGCTGCAAGGCTCCTCCGAGCCGATGGAGGCGGCGGCGGCGGAGGAGGAGAAGGCGGCCGCCGGTGGAGCGGGAGGAAAGGCGGAGGAGGAGGGGAAGACGGTTGCCGGAGGAGCGGGAAGGCGAGCGGCGGAGGCCCAGGCGGAGGTGGAGGAGGCGCCGCTGCCGCCCAGGAACACCAAGGTCGCATTCCTCTTCATCGCGCGCAACCGCCTCCCGCTCGACCTCGTCTGGGACGCCTTCTTCCGAGTATGAATCCTAGTGCCCCCTCTTCTCGATTATTTGCTTGCTTCGCAGTCGTCATCTCAGAATGCACACCATCGTCGGTCAGTTACCTTACCAATGACATTGTAGTTTCTTGTTACATTGCTTGATTATCCATCAAATGTGTCTGGTTATTAGGGCGACAAGGAAGGGAGGTTCTCCATCTATGTGCACTCGCGGCCTGGATTCGTGCTCACCCGTGCCACCACCCGATCCCACTTCTTCTACAACCGCCAGGTCAACAACAGCGTCCAGGTCGGTAAATTGGCAGTGTGTTTATGAAAGATGAATCACAAGTGCATTGCCTGTTGTCTTGCTGAGATGTCTTTCCTGGTTTGGTGCAGGTGGATTGGGGGGAGGCGAGCATGATTCTAGCAGAGCGAGTTCTGCTCAGCCATGCTCTCAAGAATCCGTTAAATGAACGCTTTGTTTTCGTATCTGACAGGTACTCTTGAGACAGCCTTTTGAGGATTCCATGTCTAAATTCGGCCTTACAATTTGCATGGGAGATGTTATCTAAGTTTGAGAGCTAGAGCTTATCAACTTACACTGCCCTTTCGAATCAGTCATACATATCTGTGTGTTCTTGAGTTATTGATTTGGTTCATTAGTTGTGACAAGTTATTCTTCCAGAAAAATATTAATATCAGTTGTTGTTTAATATGTGATTTGTTGTATTCCTGATGAACAAAATGATGATGAAAATTGATCAAAATCTATCAGGGTTATAGTGTGAAAAGTCTAGTATAAACCAAGAAAGATATGTCATTTGTATGGTTGAGCATCATGGTTTATCAAACTTGAGCTCTTGGAATGGACATGTACTTCCTCGTTAATCCATGCCCCACATGTTTAGGGGTTTACATGCTTATTCAACGAGTTTCAAGCATGTATTCTGTTCCCACTTCCCAGAGTTAAGGATAGAGAATAACACTAAGAAAACAATTTGAATCATTTTGAACAAAAATATTTGATTTTGACACTAACTGTGAAACAAGAGCTAGGAGAAAATAGACATGAACCTTTTATTGTTGCCCCGAGATTACACTGGTTATCTGCTACTTATTTTTACAATAGAATTCCAATGGACTTGGATATATAATTTTCTCCCAAAAGTATTGCTTTCAAGTTATGTGTTACCGTTTCATTCACAGAATAAGAATTCTATATTTTCATTTGTTTTTAGTTTCACAAGTTTTTTCTAATGTAACAGTGTCTTAACTGGACTGGCCCCAATGAGTGTTAAACTGAAAATATATCGAACAATAAATGATGTGTAAACTAAGCTAGTACACTCCATGTGATTGACATTTGACCATTGGTCAGGTGTACACTACCTCGTACCACCTGTAGTGATGCTACTTTGTGTTACATCGACATGCAAAAATAGATAAACATTAAAATATGCTAAATGCCAATTACCAATGACCAATATGTAGCATGCTACAGTGGAAAATTCCATGCTATTTTTATCTTATATTGACAATCTTTCACTTTGCTTATTGCTGGTGAGTTTTGGATCTTAATTTTGATTCCTGCTTACTAGGATCTTCTCTCTCTGGCAGCTGTGTACCACTGTACAATTTCAACTATACTTACGACTACATAATGTCATCATCAACCAGTTTTGTAGACAGGTATAAGTGTCTGAATACTGTGTTATACTTCTTATGTCCGACATTTATCAATTTCAATGGAAATTCATTTTGGCATTTTCCCCTCCCAATTTGATTTATTTTTATTGTACCTTTATCCTCTAGATGAAATAGATAGCAAGCTGAAAGCTTGCAGCTTAACTGTCTGTTTCTGTTTTGTAATACTAGCTTATATCATTGTCAAACTGTGTTATGCCATTCACAGTTTTGCTGATACAAAGGCGGGACGTTATAATCCAAGAATGGACCCGATTATCCCAATAGAGAATTGGAGGAAGGGCTCACAGGTGTAATTTCCACGTTTGCTCTAAAAAAGGAAGAAAATACTTTATTTATCGCATTGATTTTTGTCTGCTAGAAGTTTCATTTCGCTGCCTCTACCGCTAAACCTCTATGCATACATTGTTTCCAGTGGGCTGTGTTAATTAGAAAGCACGCTGAAGTTGTGGTGAATGATGAAGTGGTGTTGCCAGAATTCCAGAAGCATTGCAGGGTAATATTTGTTTTCTGACAAATTTTATAACTATTGTTATGGTATTGTTTCATGGATACCTCTTTTTTTTCGACCTGGGAGAGCTAAAAAAAAAATCATCGTGTTTTCTTCATGGATACCTCTTAGTTTGCCATTGATGTTTCTTTATAATTTTGATGAAACCTGAAATCATGATAGTGTAGACTAGTATTCAAAATTTTTCATCATGTTTTCTTCAATGTTAAAATGAGATGCATGGGATGAGCACCTGACAAAGTGTCAACAATGAACAAACTAAGATCTAGTACAGTAGCATGGCACCTGTTGCATATGGGGGGCACTAACACAGGACAACATTTTCTTACTGAATGACCTTTTGTTCTCTCTTTTTCTTTTTGGCATCAAGCAATCGAGTTTGTTGTACCATTGGCCCTCAATTATTTGAACCCTTGTCTTGTTTATGTTAATTCCTTTTATCTGTCCCATTTCTACTCTTGACCAGGTGAGTATTTTTTGTTCTACAGAGGAGGCCCCTACCGGAGTTCTGGCGAGATTGGGATCGTCCTATTGTAAGTGAAAATATTGTTTTTGTACTACTGAAACATTGCAGCTTTTCTCATGATGTTGTTTGTCGTTTACCATGACAGTTTTAATTTGTATATAAACTTCCCATAACTCTTGTGAAATTGTGTAGCAAAAAATATTTCCTCCTTTTAGGGGACAATTTAAAAATGTTAGATGCTCTCCTACGTATTCGAGAAAAAACAATGTTAGATGAGATAGTGAAAGTATAATGGCCCACCGTAGGTTCACAAGAAAATAAGCAATACAAAAGAGTCGTATAAATGTTCTTCATTTGTATTGCTGCTTTTCTGCATTTATCGTATTGGCGGTAGTTTTAATTTCATAGACACGGTAGTTTAGTTTATATGTTTCAAAAACAACATCGTTGCAGTATGATTCTTATGCATCAGAACATTTACCAAAGTTAATATCTGTTCATTCGAATGTCATTTGTCTTTTTTTCAGCCTGCGGAGGCGTGGAAAGCTCATAACTGCATACCAGATGAGCACTATGTTCAAACTTTGCTTGCAGTAAGTCAATGATCATTAGAAGATGATTTCTTCTGCACTACGTTTTCTGATCATTCATCTCTTCTGCTATGCAGCAAAGTGGTCTTGAAGAAGAACTTACACGGAGATCGGTTACACATAGCGCGTGGGATCTTTCATCTTCTAAAGATCGTGAAAGACGTGGATGGCATCCTGTAACATATAAAGTCTCTGATGCAACTCCTGCACTTATAAAGTCTATAAAGGTATACAACCTTCTGTCCCAAGCAATTTGAAATCTATGCTCTGAAGAAAGCAAAAAGGTTTCGGCATCATTTGAATTTTGATCTGTTTTTCCTTAATTTGAGATGGTCAACATTTCCGCATCATTTACTGTGATGAGTTGTTCTGTAAAGCGATAAATGACCCTTTAAGGAAAAGCAACAAGGGATGGCTTGAACCTGGAACTAACAAAACCTTTAGTGGTAAATAGTTCATCAGTCAGTGTATCAATCTTTTCAACAAATCTCTTGTTGAAATGGGAAATAGAATTTTATCTTCAATTCTTGATATAGCAATTCATACAAAAATAAACTCCTTTAATAAGTTTGCAGGACTGTGAAACTGTTTGTTGATGATCTACATTCTCATTCTTAGGATATTGATAATATATACTACGAGACTGAATATAGGAAAGAGTGGTGTACAAGTAATGAAAAAACAGCACCTTGCTTCCTTTTTGCAAGGAAGTTTACACGTGGAGCTGGTCTGAAGCTTCTTGATTCAGTAAGTCCATCACCTTTCTTTCTTCTCTCTTTTATTGTTTACATTAGATGCACGTGCATGCATCTGCAAATTAGAACCTATTGTATTAGCCTAAGCAATCACAGTCCTTGCTTATAGTGATTTCTTTCCAAATTATTTTATGCAGTCATTGATAGCAGTAAAATGATGAATAGTCACAGGGGCAACTGCCTTTTTAATGGTTTCACTTTCACCCTTGCGGGAATACTGTCAGTTTGCACAAATGTAAAGGAAGGCATCCAACGGAGAGAGAATATAACAGCAATGCTTCTTTTTTTGTTGTGTGTGTGGGTATCATATTACAGTTTATTGCTCCGTGGAAAGGTACAATACGTGGTGTAAATTATGTTTGTGCTTTTAGTTCATAGGCTAGCATATCAATTAACTCACGACTAAACATTGTAACAACATTACATTAGTTGGTTCGGAATCCTAATACTTTTTCCCCTGAGCAGTATGAATAAATGTTCTATTGATCTATCTGTTGTACACTTGCAGTGTGATTTTGTGCTCCATTTGGAAATGAGTGTCTTATTCATATTGTTCACAAACGATGTTTGGCATTCTGTTTCATCTGAAATATAGGACCTACTACAGTAAAACTCGCCGTCTCCTTTATGACTGATAGTCTCAGGACTCCCAGTTCATAAAGATTGTACTGGCTAGAGATGCAGCGATTGCTTAACCCATTTAATGCTTTGGCAGAGCTAACGATTCATTTTGTGCTTCTTGCCTTCTTGGGGCCTAAAGCTATGAAATCTTACGTTCACGAGTTCGCGGGGAAGTAATCCGGCAATACCTTCATGGTGAAAGGAAGTGTTTCTGTTTCAAGCCCAGTCATATTCGTCCTGCTATAATGCATCAGGTCAATCATCTGTTTCGTGCCCATCACATTGTGACGCGTTTTTTCCCCCTTCTGAATGGATCTTGTGGAAAATGTATGACTTTGTGGTACCGGAGCAACAAATGACACTGGAGAGGATAATGGCTGCATGTTAGTTGCATGGTGTCTCTTTCAGGGGTTGCATCATCACTTTCAGTCGTTTCATTGTCTAGACGGATGTCTGCAACTGCAAAATGCTGAAACCAAATATATGATCCCTATATGTTCTCTCCTAATTCATGATATGCAGATTGCTCAAACCGTTTCAGTCTTGAAGTGAGAAAAGGCTACTGTCGCGGCCTCATGGCTAAAAATCACTCTCATTATCCAACATGGACTCACATTGCTTTCTGGGTCTCTCTTACTGGGCTCTTGATGGGCCGCCCAATACTTGGGTGCTACTTAGCATGCATCCAGCTCTCTGTAATGTTCTCTTTCATTATTACAATTGATTTTACTTTGTTTCCCCTAAAAAAATGATTTTACTTTGTTGTATGGGTGCTCCTCCCCTGCATATTTAGATGATATGACATGTATAACTGCGACTCATTATCCAACATTGATTTTATGGATTGACAGCCTAGCCCCATGCAGACCTGATTAGAATCGATTTGTTCTTTCAATTCAGCAAAACAATTTCATATATTTTTATAACACTTTCCATCTTCTATTTCTTTTTGTTTTTCTTTTGGTGAGGGACAAGCCACCAAGACAAATTCTCTACGGTGCTACTGCGAGCTGGCGAGTAACAACGTTGATCTTGAGCGGCGCCAGGTAGCTGGAAGGTTTTGGGTTAGAGACATATGATCCACTACCATGTCTATAGCCCACCGGGGCCTGAAGGGCCTCCTCCAGTTTATGATATTTCTAGACCTTGAATGCAATTTAGGGTTGTGATCAGCTGATACTCTTATAAGGGGAGAAACACAAGCTAATAAGAAAGTTAAGAAAAGACTTTTGTATACTTCATTAATTGATTTGTTTATGTGGATTCGCTGAGTGTGTTTCATGTGGGTGGCATATGGAGAGTATTGAGGGATACAAATATAAAATCTATTATAACTTATTAATTGAGGTGAGGTCGTTTAGATTACTTTTTTCGTATTCAGATGTGTCCGTAACGTTGTCGTAGTCAGTTTGTATCCTACAATGATTCACTAATCAGTTTGAGTTGTTGTTGAATTGGACTCCGATTTCAATTCGATATTTCATACTAACAATAATTAATCATCTATTGTTTTAACATCATATTTTGGATAGAAATTAATAACAAGAATTCCAATAATAACTCACTCCAAAATTATTATAACGAATATTCTTTTAAAAACTTAAAAAGGTAAAGCAAAATAAATAATAGAGCAAATGCTCAAGCTAAAAAAATGATTAATTGAAAATCTTTTACAGTTACAAAAAATATTCTAATCATAAAATTTTTTAACAAAAACTCGTGGCAACGCATGGATATTTTACTAGTAAGATTATAAGAGGAGTAATGCCCAATAATAGCAAGAAGAGTTGTTCGATGTTGAAGCACCCTAGTTTCGCGACTAGAGCCATTAAATTTCTCTGGTGTCTATCATCAGCAAATACTCAAGTCTAGGTGAAGCGAGTATACTTAGTCAAGTGGGTCGGGTTGAATGATCCGTACAAAGCCAACCAATTTTGGTCTAGTTTAAGCATAGTACAAAGCCCATGGCCTGCTACAGGCCATGCCTAGCCCTAGTCGTAGGCCCATTATGTTGGCCCGGACACAAATCCATTTAATATGATCCGCCTAGACACTGTGGTTGACACATTCAACCCATGAAGCTCGATCCGGTCTAGCATGACCTGTTAAATAAAATGACTGATATTTATATTAAAATTATTTTTTAGTTCAAATTTATTAAGATAATTTTTATATAAAAATTCAAATTTAGAAGGAAAAAATTATTGATATATAAAATTTAATCCAACTTTACACCGGTAAATAGCCTGTCAGGTTAATAGCCGGGCCGTCTCGTGCTTGGGCTTGGATGCGGATCCGTCGTGCCGGCACGACACGGCCTGCACGTGACAGTTGTTGCCGTGCCGGCTATAGAGGCGAGTGGCGGCGGCGAAGGAGAGCGAGTGGTCGAGACCATGAATTTCCGGGCTCTCGGCTCCGTCCTCTTCCGGAAGTTCTCGCCACGCGGAATACCCCGCGCCCGGGCGCAGGTGCAGGCAGAGGCAGCGCCCTCACCGACCTTCTCCCGGGCAGACCTAGGGCGACGGTGGCGAGACACGCGCGACCTCATCACACCATCGTGAGTCTACCTTTCTCCTGTATCACAGATCGAAGATTTCTTCCATCACAGCTCGCTCATGTTCTCATTCCGATACAGAGGGATCTCACCGTTGATGGCTCTTATGGTGCTGTTTCCGTGGCCGCCTTCGCTGCGTTAGCCGGATTTCTGTATCTTCTCAAGAAAGATACAGGTGAGTCAGGTATAATTGTTTCTACCTGTAGATTATATTGCTGGTTTTTTTTTTCTGTTACATGTATGACCCCGCCATGAACTTTGTACTAATTGAATTTACGTTCAGAATTCGGTTTGGTTGTTCTGTTGTTGCATGTGTGGCATAGCCATGATCTTCGTAACTGCAGCTGCGGAGGACATCAGGACGGAGGTGACTACCCAGGAGACCAGTAGGGAGATGCCTGAGGTGTCCAAGGATGGGTGCATGGATGATGCGGCAATCAGGGAGATGTTCACAGACAAAGACGGCAATTTAAGGTGGTGTGATTACATCGACTACTTGACCTTTGGAAAAACCTTTGAGAAGAACAAGGTCAGATGCCAGTATGAGGAGGTTATTGACATGGAGGTCAAGGATGAGGAAGACGCGGAGTATGAGGCAGCCATGAAGGCAAGGTTCGAGGAGTGAATGAAAGAGCATGGAAAGACGTACAACAGCAGGGAGGAGACCGCTATGCGGTATGAAAGGTTCAAGAGGTCTGCGAAGCTTGTTGACAAATACAATTCATCAAAACAAGGCAGTGTCGTTTTTGGCCTTAACCACCTTTCAGACATTACTGAAGATGAGGAGCAGTCAATGTGCCCAGCTCCTCGTGACAACCGTTACTGGGAGCGGTATGCTGATCACTTGAAAATTGTGCGTGCTCTGAGGAAGGATGGCCATCAAGTTGTTTTAGGCAGTCAAATATTGAAGCTCCAGGTATATACTCCTAACTCCTTACTTATCCCTCTCTACTTGGATGGTATGCTGATTGTGCCAAATCCATTTTTGTTTTTGTCCAGGGGAAGGATGCAAGCCATCATGAAGAGAAGGTATTAGCCGCCTTCCCTTGTTTTCTGCACAATATATTTCAAAATATTTCTACTTCTACGTTCATTTGCGAAAAGTATCCATATAGTGCTTTGAAACATTCGGTTAGCTGCAGTAGGAATTGAAGTGTATCTGAGTTAACAATGTCCTTTCATTCTGTATGTCAGACATCGAACAGTTATGTCTTCAGGGTGAATTCATATAAAATTTCAGGGTGAATTCATATAAAAATGGTCTATGTGGATCTGTTAAATAGTCGTGCCTAAATACTCGTAACTTCTTCACATGAAAACAGGGGATGATGAGTAGGTATGCTCGACGTCAGGAGGCAATTAGAAGTCGCCAAGAGGAAATGGCGAGCGGGACTTCCAGTTGCAGCAATGAGAAAACAGAATCTCATGGGCCCATCTAATGCCAGACCGCCAAAACCCAAAATGGACATCTGTGCTAAGTTTTTGTAAAGATTTTAGTACCTGTCTCAAAAAAATAGCTTCCTGTAGCTAACTTAGTTTCTGTTAAGCAAATTAGTAAGCTTATTTGTGTTTTATTACCGATCGGATTTCCTATGTAGCACTCGGGTGCTACCTAGCAACCTAGCACGTAGTGATACATGCCACTTTCTTTTTAACGCCACTGTAGTGGCAGACATAAACACACTGTAGTGGAACAGTAGTGGCGGACATAAACGCACTGTAGCATTGGGTAAACCGGTCACCGCTATGTTAGCGTAAGCTAAAAATAAATATATGTAGCGGCGGGTCAAAGTCATTCACCGCTATCGTTCCAATAAAAAAGAAAATGGGACCCACGAGGCCACTTGCCCAATCCAAATCCACCGGCATGTCAGCTAGATCCGGTGACGCCTCCGTCAGATTTTGGCCTCGCCGGTGTCAGAGGGAGGGGAGCGCACCGTCAAGGGAGGTGGAGCCGCCCGCGCCGGAGTGAGGGTGTTGGAGGGAAGGGCATCGTTGGGGGAGGTGGAGCCGCCTACGTCGGAGTGAGGGCGTCGAAAGAGAGGGCATCGGAGGGGGAGGTGGAGCCGCCCAAGCCGGAGGGAAGGCGTCAAATCCATCTGCGTTATGCCATCCAGATCCGTCAGCGCGTCGGCTAGATCCGACGCCGCCTCGGCCAGATTTGGCCTCGTCCGTGTCGGAGGGGTAGAGGGAACAGCCCGTGAACGGAGGGAGGATGTCAGAGGAAGGGTGCCAGAGGGGGAGGTGGAGCCTCCCGTGGCGGAGGCGAGGACGCTGTCACAGGAGGTGGAGCCGCCTGCGCCAGAGGGGAGGGCGTCAAAGGGGAGGGTGCCGGAGGGGAGGGCACCCAAGTGGAGAGCAGGGAGTGGACGACGGGGGAGAGAGAGGTGGCGGTGGCTGAGAGAAAATGAGTGGGGAAGGAGGGCTGATTAGGGTTGGGACTTTTATATGAGTCGTGCATTTTGGGTCTGTTTGGTTTTAGCCTGGGCGCTAGCTGCCTGGCCAGGCAATGCATCGCAGCCCTAGGCGCTCAAAATCGTGCGCCTGGGAGCGCTGCCTGGAGCTAGCTGTCTGGGAGGGTAAGAAGCAAACAGACCCTTAGTATTATAGCTAACTTTAATGACAGATGAACTTTTAGGCCGCCGTTATTGTTTATTTTTAATGGTGGGTAGCATTGTGAGTTGTCGTTAAAAATATCTGTCTATTTATAGCGGTCGTGTATTTTGAGTCCGCCTCTATAGGAAAATAGGTTTCGCCGCTATAGGGGTTTTTTGGTATAGTGATTTCAGCATGTTATACAAATTGTTTCACTAATTTACATACATTGTTTCAACATCTTAGATATGAAATGTTGAATAGAAAAATACATATATTATTAAAATTTTAAACACAAAATTAAATATAATATTTTTATTTACTGTTTGAGTATATTTGATAGACTGTTTTAACATTCTTTATAAATTGTTTCAACAATTTTGATATGAAATATTGAATGGGTTTTAAAAATATTAAATATGTCACATAAAATTATTGATCTACAATAAGTAATTGTTGAATAAAATAAAATTAAAAAAAGAATAGCCTAAATACTGGGGCTGTAGTTTGTGGGCTCTCGCCGTCTGTTCATTTTGCAATCCTTTTTTTTGAACTTTGCAATCCAACTTTGGGAATTACAGTGCTTTGTTAGGACTCCGGAACTGTAGTCTGTTGGTGACACTATAGTCTGTGTACATTTTCGGGCAGTTGTTTCACAGCATAAAGTGCATAATAGCCCTTTTTCACCTTTTCAAACAGCATTTCTGACATAGAAGTGAAAGAACCTCGAGGATCAGTCCCGGTTTTTTCACAGCATGATTGCAGGAAACAACTGATTTACCTGCTCCAATTTCTATACTCCCTAACAGCCTACACATGTTTTGACGAAATTGTATAAAAAGAATGAGGTGGGTAACTGGCCGGCTAGCTCTTTCCCAAGGATGCTAGCCAGCTCGCGCTGCTGAGCTTCTCGTTTTGATGAAATCGTGTTAAACAAACACAAAAATATAGTTTCTGGTTCAAAAGTTTCCTTGGATAGTCAGAGCATCAAAAAAGAAAGCTCTGTTTGAGAACATATCCAGTGCTCCTACCATCGTCCACCGATTTGTATTAGAAAAAATATATGAAAAATTATAATAAAAATATGGTTGAATAGTTCATGTTAGCATTATCATCATGTAAAAGCACATATGTAACAAATACTTATACAATACATAGTAAAAAAGAGAAAATCAGGTACAATAGTTACGGGTTGGAACTATTCATTTTAGATCCGTAACCCGTTATTATTCAAATTCTGATTTCTCTTTTTTACTGTGCATTGCGCAAGTATTTGTTATCTGTGTACTTTTACATGATGATAGATACTAACACAAACAATTCAATCATTTTTTTACTAAATTTTTTCATACATTTTTTCTAATGTAACTTGATGTTGGGAGCACGGGACACCTAACCCGGCGGGAGCATGAGATATGTTCTCAGCTATGTTTCCACTTCTCTTTATATATACTACAGTGAAGGAATAAGCCCAGTCCAGGAAACAAAAACACTTGAATTGGATCAGTTCCTCTTTTTTTTGGGATATATCATGTACAGAACCTTATCTTTCTTTCTCCAGAGCACACACGACCGAAAAAAAAAATGCAGCACAGTATGCATGCACTGTTTCGCCTGTGGACCTCTCCCTTCACCAACGATGCAGCACGGAGCACTGTCTGTGTGTGGCCCTGTTATCCCTGTAGGGTGGACTGGTGGTGCAGGAGAGCAGCCAAAAGAGTGGCAAGCTTCAGTGGTGGTGCTGCAGGCTGCAGACTGTCGACTGCTTGCGATGGTCCTCGCCACCTTTTCATTCTCCTCCTTTTTGAAGCTCAATTCCAATCAAGCTCATGAAATCCCTGTTATTAGTCTTCATTCGGATCTCATAATGATCAAGGGACTAATAATTGATGTTTTGCATTCTACAGAGTCCTTCAGGGAGTCAACTATTAATGTCGATTATATGCATGTGCAGGCTCATCTGTTGTTGGAGATCTTTCTTTTGGCGCATGAAAAGGGAAGAGAGAGAGAAAAAAAAAAGTGGGGGAGAAAGCGTACAACATATAAAGAAACAAAGAGTGAGGCTGGGATGACCAACATGTCCAAATTGGATGGTAAAATGATAATATGCTTGTTGTCTCTAGATGCTATAGCACTAGTAGTAGTGTTTACCGAATCAATTAACTTTGTTTTCACACGAATACTGTGGATTCCAAACTGGTAACAGATGTTTTGTCGGCATCAACATTCATATGCTCAGAAACAGAGGTAAATCCACGAGTGGATTGCGAAGCTGGTCATCTGCTTGTTACTTCCAATTAGCAAAAGCTGTGTGGTGAATAAAGGAGGTACTGTAGTAGTTGTACACACTGGTGGCCAGGAAAGGGACAAACAAAACAACCAAAGGTTATGCTACGAGTGACCTCACTCCACGTACAAGCAGCGAATGAAAGATCAGGTAAAAAGCAATGGCTGCCCTGAAATCCAGTAAAGATGTTCTCGTTCAGCTACGAGTGATTTGCAGTCGTGTTAACTGTATTCAAGCCCGCTTATAGGAATGCATACCTGCAGGCAGGTGCTTGCTTGCTGACCGTCTACCAAGGCCTCAATTCGTTGGCACATGCAGAGCAGCGACATTGAAAAGCTGCATGCACCTCATCAACTCATCCAGTGCGATGCATACCTCACACTAGCGAGTAGCTCGTGCCTCGTGCTCTGAAGAAAGTTTACTGTGTGGCTGCCACCGATCCACTGACGCCCACTACGAAAGGCCGACCAAAAGGCAGAAGAGTGGATTAGGAATAGAGAGAGGGGGGTTGGGAGACAAGAACAATACTGGCACGTAGGAGTGGTAGTAAAATGATGGGAAGCATGGGTATATGGGGTGCTCATCTCGAGGCAATTATACTCTCTGGTCCTCAAAGGCGAAAAGACTGGTGAGCTGACGAGCAACACCAAGCACCAAAAGACACTTTCCTTTTTCCTTGCTTAGTACAGCAATCTTGTCAAGGCTTTCAGTGTCACTCACAGTAAGTAACATAACAACACTGCCATTTAATCTTCAGGTTGTGCTTCCTCAAGAAGCGAGCTGGAGAGCAACGAGACAACCGCGCGCAACACTAGTGCTCCGCAGAAACAGACACAGCTCTATAACTGCAACCAGTTACCAGCCTCCTCCTTGTAAAATTTATAATCCCGCTACCGATTCAGGCAAGCTCCAAAAGAAAGATGGCGGCTTCTTGCATCGGCGTCAGCGGCGGCAGACCAATCATTGCCTCCTTTGTTGCCTTCCTCGTCCTCTTCATCTCCTCGTCCTCGTCCTCGTCCTCCTTCCCCGCGTCAGCATCCTCGGCCGGAGGCGACGGCGGCAATGGCGCGCGGGCGGCGTTCCGGTCCGGCGAGGAGATGCTCGCGTGGCAGAGGATCGAGGCCCAGCTTGCCTGGGTCAGGAACGTGTCTGTCAAGACGATTCAGGTGCGGTGCGGTTCGTTCTTCCACGTGATTATCGCGCATTGCTGCATTTTCTTTTTTGGCAAATTAAAGTACAGTAAGTAAAATCTTGTCGGTGGCCTTGCTGCTTGAATCGGTTCTGCAGAGCCCTGATGGCGATGTCATCGACTGCGTGCCCACGCACCTGCAGCCCGCGTTCGACCACCGGAAGCTGCGAGGTCACAAGCCAGAGGTAGTAACTGCAATAATGCAACGATGAGCCGCCGTGTCTGAATTCTGAAAACGTGCAGCAGAATGCCACCATGTTCTTTTGCTCATCGAGACTTTTTGTATATGCAGAGTGAACCTGTAGAGAGGCCGAGGACTACCTCTGTCAATGGCGGCGATGCTCCGGTGATTGACGGCGAGGAGCAGGGCTTGCCGCAGGCGTGGACGCGCTCCGGCGAGTCGTGCCCGGAGGCGACGATACCGGTGCGGCGGACCACGGAGGACGACCTTCTCAGAGCCAGCTCGGTCCGGCGGTTCGGGATGAAGGCACACGGCAGCGGCGGCTTCGCGCGGCGCGACTCCACCGGCGGCGGCCATGAGGTCGGTCACCACACACATCATGAATCTTTTTTCCTGTTTTTTTTTTTTTTTGAAATCAAGAATTTTGTTCCTGGGCATGCATGAAAATGCTAATGTCAGAAAAAAAAACACATGTTTGCAACCGAGAAAGAATTGCACGATTTTTTTTTCGTTTTTGCTTCAGTCATCTACTAGCTCTCTCGGGCACATGGTCGACTCGACACTGGTACAGACAGGGGTTAAAAGTGCATTGTGCGTTGGTGTTGTTGTGCAGCACGCGGTGGGGTACGTGTCGGGCGGGCAGTTCTACGGCGCCAAGGCGAGCCTGAACGTGTGGCCGGCGCAGGTGGCGTCGCCGGCGGAGTTCAGCCTCTCCCAGATCTGGATCATCTCCGGCGCCTTCGGCAACGACCTCAACACCATCGAAGCAGGGTGGCAGGTCCGTTCCTCCAATGCCTACCGCGATCTTTTTCTCCCTTCGGAAAAATCTGCAATTCTGAATATGTTCAGGTTCAGGCCTAGTTTCAAATGTTGAGGTCAGGATTACCCTGTAGTCTCAAGTTCTTTCCACTATATATTTATTTTTTACTTGGCAAATTTTGCTGTTATCGAACTTGTACCCCGTGCGTGTCATCTGAGACACCTGGATCAATAAAAAAATATTATGTCATGCCTTTTCAGGTAAGCCCTCAGCTGTACGGGGACAACACTCCAAGGTTCTTCACATACTGGACAGTAAGCCCTCTGTTCTTCATCATCAACACATTAAGTGGAACAACTTATCATCGAAAAAACAAAAACTCGTTAGAATGTGGGCAGTAGATTCTAATCCAAAGTGCAAATAATGCAGAACGATGCCTACCAGGAGACCGGGTGCTACAACCTGTATTGCTCGGGCTTCGTCCAGACCAGCAACCGGATCGCCATCGGCGCCGCCATCACGCCCATCTCCTCCTACAATGGCCGCCAGTTCGACATCACCGTCCTCATCTGGAAGGTACCGACCCATTCCCCCCTTCTTTTCCAACGAGCATTTTGCGATCCACGATGATCGATCGAGCAAGGCACGCGTCGCAATGGATGCAGGACCCGAAGCAGGGCCACTGGTGGCTGCAGGTGGGCGGCGCGCTGGTGGGGTACTGGCCGTCGTCGCTGTTCACCCACCTGGGCGGGCGCGCCGACATGGTGCAGTTCGGCGGCGAGGTGGCGGCGCCGCCGGGCGCGCCGCACACGCCCACGCAGATGGGCAGCGGCCGGTTCGCCGGCGAGGGGTACCGGCGCGCGGCATACTTCCGCAACGCGCAGGTCGTGGACTGGGACAACAGCCTCGTCTCCGCCTCCGGGCTCCGGCTGCTCGCCGACCATCCGGGGTGCTACGACATCGCCGGCGGTAGCGGCGGCGCCTGGGGCACCTACTTCTACTACGGCGGGCCCGGCAGGAATGCCCGGTGCCCCTAGTAGCCATCAACGGAACGGTGTTCGCTGAAGCACGGACTACAGATGCTGATTCCAACAAATATACAAGAAATTAATTGATTGATTATTAAAGCTTTTCGATCTTTTTTTCCCCCTTTTGCTTCTTGTATGTATAATGCTTATTAGTCTTGTCTTATGTATCTATGTGTTCATTGAATTTTTGTTTAGTTTTGTTTTGTCATCATACGTGTTCATGTTTCTGTCATCTTTCAATGTCGCTGGAGCAATCAACTGACGAAAATAACGAAGATGATCACTCGAATACTCCTTTTTGGAATGTTGAATTATCTCACATTTCTACGGTATTTAAACTAATTCTTGCAAAATTTTGTGAGACTTTGCTCTCAAATAGCTCTAGATAGCAAATGCAAGTGCAGTGGAAGTGTTTGTTAGTTCGGACATATGCTCAACGCTCACACCCCCCCCCCCCCCCCCACTAAATGAGCATACTTCCTCCTTAATGTGAATGAACGTGTGTAACCTATCTATGACTACAAAATTGGTTGAACTCCCCCCCCCCCCCCCCCCGGTAGACCTAAAAAAAATGGTTGAACACTTTCGTGCGATAAAGGTTGGCCAAATTGGCAAACACTAATATGAATTTGAACTCTGATGGGTTGGTTAACTTCTGCAACAAGAACCTACTGAACATCTGTTGGGCATGCTTTATTTTCTAATTTTCTAGACCAATTTAGGGAGGATATGGGCTTTGGTGTGTGTCGTGTTGGGCATTTGAGCTGATTTTGGCAAGCGCAAAGCCCTTCGGCCTTGTCTTAATAATAGGCTCGTTCATCTCTGTAAATTATTGATCTTATTATAGTTTTGTTACATATAAAGACTAAAACTCAGCTCAGAAATTAGTGTCCTCAAAGTTTTTACCAAAATCACTGGTGCATGGAAACATAATGCTTACATCTAACAACGACCTTGATCGTAGAGATAATAATGGCGACCAAGGGTTCTAAGAAGCAAAAAAAAAAAAACAGTTTAATGGTGAACCAAAAGTTCTAAGAAAAAAACATGGTCCTGGAATCAAATGTAAGCAAATTTTCTTGGAAGCTCTACAAAATCATTAGGCCCAATTGATTCAACCAAATAAAGCAAGAATAAACTTTGACGTGAGCATAGCACCGCTAATTCATTCATGTGCCATATTGCACAAACCGGTGGCGGAGCTAGAGCCTTCATGAAGTTGGGTATTTCAAATTATAAAAATATGTTAATCATAATGACAAAATATTAATTATTGAGTACAAATGGCTTACATTATAGAAATATATGCTAATTTGAGGATTAGAGTTTGCCTGTTGTGTGTTGTTTGGTATTTTTAGGTACAAAAGTGATGGATTTGACCAAGTTTACTATATACACTATAGTGTAGCTTATATATGCTCAATGTTTTGCACATAATTGTTAGGTATTCCCATGCATAGTCAGGCAAAATGCCAGCTCTTCCCATGGTACAAACCTACCAACCTACAACCATGTTAACCCTTTGCACACATGCACACATAAAAGTTTATTCTCTTCTCCAAAGAATTAAATGTGTATTCTTCAATTTGCCATGACCGAGCATACATGTGTGTGCATTGTTGCAATGCAAGCACAATCCGTTGCAAGGCAACTGTTGACTGCATGTGGGCAGCCATAAAAGAGAAAATAGCTCTCCAAATTTGAATCCAGGATAACTCAAATTTGACTCCAGGTGGACAGCAAGGCAACATATATTTTTATTCATTTTTGAAAGAACTTGGTGAAATCCCATATAAGAGAGAATTTCATTCTCCATGTTTGAACCCAAGATGGCTCAAACAAGATGCTCATGTAAGGCATAAGGAACTGATGTTGACTCATATGCTCATCATCTAAAATATGATGAACTGCAAATTTGTAACAACAAATTTTTTTAATAATTACTTGATGGTGTAAAAGCATGGGAAGAAAATAGACACTAAAAACAGGTTATGTCAATTGAAACTCATGGATGACCGACTCCACATCTCCTTTATTTAACAAAGTGATTTTATTTGATATCGTCATGTAACAAACCAAAGAGTGTTTGTGTCTAGTGGTGGATCTAATGGGACAGCAGAGGGGCTCAAGCCCCCCTACAGGCCACCAACAATTATCGATGACACATTGGATTGGCCATCTCTGCCACTCCAGTGCCTAGCTCAACCCACAGTCTACTAATTAAGGAATAGCCCACGACACCAATTTGAGATGTGTATGGATGATGTGAGTTGGGTTGTAATTAATGTTTAGGAAATTCCCACTTTATAAATGACTGAGGCCATGATTCATAAGCGCCCTAGTGATAAAATCCCAATGGCCTCTCTACCTCTTGTGCCATTGTGGTCGTGGGCGGAGAGCATAGCATGTTGGTAGTGATCAAACATTAGCAATTCGATTTTTTTTTGTCAAAAGAGGATTGGTTACGTGTTGTTCAACTTGAAGTAATACATCAACACTGTGCACTGATAGTACACCGAGACGAGATATTAAAAATCACCCGCAATGATAATAAAATACTAATTCTCCTCTCAAAACAACACAAATTAATTTTATTTCATGTTTTTCCGCTCTCCAAAATTTTTTCCTCTAAAAAATATCACTTTTTTTTTGTATGTAGCTCAACCCCCCCTCCCTACATTTCTAGCCTGGATCGGCACTGTCTGTGTCCCAAACTATTATTATGCTTCTATTCAGAACGTAGACTCTATTAGGACAAACTAATCCACAATGGTCAAAAGAGCATCTCTAGCTGATATATAGAGCACAACCGAGGCCTGGACCACAGACAACAACAAAAGAAAGGAGGCACTACGGATATAGGGGTCATGTGTGTCCTTTGGCAAACATCTCCATGAATCACGTACGTCGGCAATTATTATAGACTGGATAATAATGTACACTAACCACACCATATTGCGCTATATACCTCGTTTTATATGGTACAAGGCATTATTAGCGTTTCATGACTCGTGATGACCCCTCTCCTGGATCCCATATCATTATCACTAAATTCTACTACAATATTCCATTTCGTACCGACAAGCTAATAAGGGTGTGCCTAGCAAAACGACGCACCCCTAACACGCTTTTCTACCAAAGCACGACTATGACCGATCTCTTCTATGTGTCCTTCGAGGGACACAGCCTAGGTTGCATAATCAGCACCAAATTGCTAGTAGTGAGCCCTGTTTGTCATTATTCCCGGTCGTTGAGGAGGCTCTGTGAACCTGAACTCGCCCGGGTTTCGGTCTGTGTTTGGACAGCAGCAGCTGGTCGAGCGAGGGCCATCAACTTGGTGGGCGAAATGGGTTGCTTCGGGTCCGTCCACTTCCTCACCCCCACCTCCGCTTCGGCTCCGGCTCCACTCCCTCCTCCTTTGCGTGCTTCGGCGGCGTCGTCGTGCTGGATTCCACGCAGCAGCGCCGCCACGTCCTTCATGACGGGCCGGTCCTCGGGCCTTGGGCTCGCGCACAGCAGCGCGATGCCGAGCGCCTGGAGCATCTCCTGCACCTGCGCGTCCGACCTGCCTTGCAGCCTCGCGTCGATGACCTCCATGGGCTCGCGCTTCCGGCACAGGTGGTCGCGCACCCACTGCACCACGCTCTGCCCCTCGCCGAACGCCGAATCGAGTGGCCGTTTTCCGGTGATCATTTCGAGCAGCACCACACCGAAGCTGTACACGTCGCTCTTGGTGGTGATCTTGGTCATACATCCATACTCTGTGTGTGTCCATTACCGATAATAAATATAAAGATCAGTTAAAACAAACTTTAATTATCCTGTGATGGAATCAAGGGACGAACTGTAAGAAGACTTGATTGAATGGGAACAGAGGAGGGTTTACCCGGAGCGATGTAGCCGTATGACCCGGCGAACGGCGGCGGCGACGAGTTGGCGCCCTCGTCGGCGAACCTGGCGAGCCCGAAATCGGCGAGGCACGCCTCGTACCGCTCCCCGAGGAGGATGTTCTCGGCCTTGACGTCACGGTGAATGATGCCCGGCACGCAGTCATGGTGTAAGTAAGCCAGCCCCTCGGCGACGCCGACGGCGATGGCGAGCCGCACCTCCCACTCGACCACCACCACCACCGGCGCGCCGCCGCCGTGGAGCAGCGCGCCGAGCGTGCCGTTGGGGAGGTAGTCGTAGAAGAGGAGCCTTGTGCGGCGGTTGGTCGCCCACCCGAGCAGCCGGACGATGTTGCGGTGGCGCACGCGCGGCAGCACGCTGACCTCGCACGCGAACGCCTCCACGGAGGCCTCGTCGCACGACCGGAACTTCTTCACGGCGACGGTCAAGCCGGGCGGGGAGGCGAGGCTCGCGCGGTACACGGAACCCGACCAGCCCTGCCCGACGACGTTCGCCGGCGTGAGGCTCCGCGCCACGTCGGCCACACCGATCTCCAGCTTCTGGTACAGCGTCACGTTCCACGGCGGCGCCATCTCCTCACCGCCGGCCTTCTCCGCCTCCTCTCCCGCGCGCCGCCGCCGCTGCTGCCGGACCAGGACCAGCGCCGCGGCGGCGACGAGGACCACGAGCGCGGAGAGGAGCACGGCGACGGCGACCCGTTCGGCGCGGTCGCGGTTATGGTCATCCTCGCCGTCGCCATCCTTGCAGCGGGACAGGCACAGCGCCGGGTTGCCCTCGACGTCGCTGGTGGGGAGCTTCGCGAAGAATGGCGTCTCCGGGAGCCTCCCCACGAACGCGTTGAAGGAGACGTTGAGCGCCACGAGGTTCTGCAGCGCGGCGAGCGGGTGGAGGTCGCCCGAGAGGCGGTTGCGGGAGACGTCGAGCACGCCGAGCCTTGCCAGCCCCGCGAACTCCGGCGGGACTGCGCCGGTGAACGCGTTGCAGCTGAGGTTCAGCGCGATCTCCAGTCCCGGGATCTTCCCGATGCTCCCCGGTATCTCGCCTTCGAACGCGTTGCCGCCGAGGTCGAGTAGCTGGAGCCGGGTGCACGACCCGATTTCGGGCGGCACCGGGCCGGAAAACCGGTTACCGTTGAGGATGAGCTTGGTGAGCGAGGTGAGCATCCCGACGCTCGGTGGGAGGGCGCCGGTGATGGCGTTGTGGGAGAGGTCGAGGTACTGGAGAGATAACAGGTCGTTGAACATGCCCGGAGGGAGGTCGCCGCTGATGGCGTTGTCGTGGAGGTCGACGAAGGTGAGGTTCCGGCACCCGGCGATCTCGGCCGGTACAGACCCCGACAGCCGGTTGGAGCCGAGGTCGAGGAAGCTAAGGTTCCCGAGCCGGCCGATCTCGGCCGGCACCGTACCGGCGATGCGGTTGCCGCTGACCCGAAACCGGACCAGCGAGGTGCAGTTGCCGACCTCGCGGGGGAGCTCCCCGGAGAGGGCGTTGTTGATGAGGAGCAGCTTAGATAGGCGCGGGAGGCGGAAGAGCGAGTGTGGGATGGGGCCCGTGAGCGCGTTGTTGGAGAGGTCCAGTGCCTCGAGGCTCACGCACTGGCCGAGATCCGCTGGTACCGTGCCGGTCAGCTGGTTCGCCCAGAGGTAGAGCATGCGGAGGGACGGGAGCCCGCCGAGGGCCGACGGGATGCTGCCGGTGAGCGCGTTGTTGTCCAGCTCCAGGTCGGTGAGGTTGCCGCACCGGGCGAGCTCCGCCGGTACCGTACCAGAGAGCTTGTTCATGCTCAGCTGCAGCTGCTGTAAAGACGATAGGTTGCCAAAGGAGGTTGGAATATGGCCGGTCAGGCTGTTGAGGGAGAGGTCCACGACGGTGAGCCCGGTGCAGGACCCGAGTTCCGGCGGGATGGTCCCCACGAGCTGGTTCTGCCATAACAGGAGGTTGGTGAGACTCGTGAGCTTCCCCAGCTGCGGCGGGATGGACCCGGACAGCGCGTTCTCGTAGAGGTAGATGTTCTCGAGGCTCTCGCACTGGCCGAGCTCCGGTGGGATCGGGCCGGAAACCAGCGCGGTGTAGATGGCCAGCGTGGTGAGGTTCTTCAACCGGCCGAGGCTCGCCGGTAAGGGACCGGTAATGCTGGTCTCGGCGAGCCCGATCATGGTGAGCTTCGAGCAGTTGCCCATCTCCGCGGGGAGCGCGCCCTGGAGGTTCTTGTTGCCGCCGCCGCGGAACACCTCGAGGCTCGCGCACCGCCCGATGGCCGCCGGGATACGGCCGGCGAGCTGGTTGTCGTAGAAGATGAGCTCCCGTAGCGACGCAAGGTTGCCGATGGCGTCAGGGATGGGGCCCTCGAGGCGGTTGGAGTTGAGGTGTAGCGTCTCCAGCTTGCTCCCCGGCCGGCACAGCGCCGCCGGGATGGGCCCCGTCAGCGCGTTGTTGGAGAGGTCGAGGTGGGCCAGCGCCGGCAGCGAGCCCAGCGACGGCGGGATGGGGCCCGTCAGGTTCACGCCGGTGAGGACGAGGCGTGTTAGTGTGGGGCCCAGGGCGGTGAGGTTGTCGGGCGCGCCGCCGAACAGGTCGATGAACTGCAAGTTCAGCTCCGTGACGCCGCCGTCGGCGTCGCACGTCACGCCCGTCCACCGGCACGGCGTCGCGTCGCCGGACTTCCAGTCCGGCAGGGCGTCGTCGCCGCCGTGCAGGGTCGCCTTCCACGCGAGGAGCGAAGCGCCCTGCTCGTCCACGGCGGCAGCGCCGCAGACCACGCAGAGGCAGAGCACCACAACCAGCAGCGCGCCTCGCCATTTGCTTCTTCTTCTACCCATCATAACGCCAAGACCCATTCACACAAATACACTTGACTGAACTGTAACTATATGTCCAAGTTCCAAGAACACGATACAGAGTCTATCTACTTGTCTACAATTGCAATGTACTACTGCTAATTGCTCCCAAATCTTGGTCTTGCTTATGTTGCAAGACTACTAGAACCAGAGGAGGAAGAGAGAGAAGGTGAGACCATGTCGGATGGTGCAAGTTTTTATATGCTTGTAGATGTATAGGACACAAGAGAGAGAGGTAGAGGGAGGCCAAAGGTATGAACATCAGCGGGAGGCCTAAATAGGGAAGAGAGAGAGTTAAAAGAGTTTGATGAGATCATGAAGCAATGGAGGCTGTGTTTGCTCCTGCAGCATTTTGTGGATCCAAGGTCACTGCAGGCACCACTGTCCTTCCTAAGGAATTGTTTTGTTTATTAGGTGCTGACACTCTTTTGTGGCCTCTGGTGCAGGGGCAATTACTGCTGCTAAGCGCTAAGGTTATTGCTAGGATTGGAGGGTAGGTTTTTAAATTTTGAGCAGGGATCACACTAACGACTAATTGCTCTTTGGCATAGCGTTCTTTTAATTGGTAGGGAATTTTTTAATGGCAGCAACAGCTTTGACGCGCAGAGAAAAAGATGGTGGCTCAAAGCCACGCCCGGGGGCATCAGACCAAGCAGTTGGGTAACTTCATGGAAAGCCTGTGTGGCACGGGGGATAAGATATATTAACATGCGGTTAGAGAAGCATTTGACAGCAAGCAAGGGCTTGGCTGCAAATCTGTGTTTTCAAGGGTCATAATTGAAGTAACAAGGTAAAGGATGCCAAGGGATGAAACCTGAAATTGGCATTCTTTTTCTAACAGAAAACTGTCTCTCAGAGCAACATATCACGTTCAGTTTGGTTTTCCTTTTTATTTGAATGTATGTGAAGTTGTGAACAAATTTCTCTTTACTCCGCATACTGTTTCTAGCTTTCAGCCATATCACACGTATAACCATTTCTTAATGTAATCGCGTGAACAACCACTAAGCCCTGCGCTGTAATTGTGAGCATTGCAGGGTGACAATTGAACTACTGATGGGAAGAATCTCCGGAGTTGAAAGTTAAAAAGAAGAATAAAAGGGAACAACACAGCTGGTGACCCAGTGGTAACACATGGAATAGAGGTGAGTGAGAAACAGTTCATTCATTCCATGCTGTAACAATTGTATAAGTCTCAATGGCAGAGCCTGTTTCTTGGCAGATTAAACAGAGGATTGGATCTTAAACCTTCAATGGAGCTGCTGTCACATGCCCCCGGTTAGATCTAATCTTGCCTTTCCACTGCAGAGGACTTTGTTAATTACTGACCACAGTACTTCCTGTTAATGTAAACGAAGCCGCCATCTCGCAGATGAAATATATTAACAGCAAAAGTGCAGAAAATTTTGCAGGCACGCAGATCTAGATCTACCTTCCTCTCCAAATTCCCATCGGTAAATGAGCTGTTCTGAACTTCTGATTAACCACTGCAACGTTACCGATCCCGTAGAAGATAATGGAACTTGCAGGGGATTTACATTGGAAGTAGAACTTCCATTCCAGTCTTGGTTGTTTTACCAGAAAAAGGTCATGGTGCAAACTCCAGCTCTGCTCTCACAGTAAAAAAACATTCAGGTAAGTGACCTGTGCTCTGATAACATAAATGCTACAGAGGTAACCATCAAACGGTTACGTATATGCTCTGGTCGACTAGGCATCAGAACAAAACTCATGACTCAAGATGATTAACCTGACAAAGCAAGTAAACTAGTATTGGTTACCACTGATAAATCACAAGATTCATATATAACATCGCTGAACTGAAAATTGAACCAACCTGTGGGCAGAGTTTATCGATAGTGTGGGCAACAATGCTTCAGAGCATAAGAATGCAGCTGAAAGCTGGTACAAGCTGAAAGGGTAACCATTTTTTACGTGAAAGCAAGGGAAGGGAATGGAGGAAGTTTAGTATGCTCGGGTAGGTTTAAAAAAGAAAGTACAATCATTTGCACGACGCACCGTTTCCGAGGTTTTCACTGCAGCATGATCCAGATCTACCGACCTAAACTTGCTCACCTGCTCCATTTTGTTTCTTGATGCATATGACATTGGCAGTTTTTGTTGGCAAAATGTCAATGTTTCTGTTTATCCCGTGGTGCTTGCAATAGTCACAATTGCAATTGCATCGTCCAGTTGTTGAAAGGCATCTGAAGTAGGGCTTATTGATTCTTTGATTATGTTAACCAAAAGTGATCAAGCAGTCACGTGAGGCAGTGAACTCTTGGAGATACTTGCCGCGTGACTGCAGCCTCTCAACAACCTCCCATTCGTATGTAGGCCATTGTAGACATGGTGTGGCTACTGATTATCATGTGCACCACCTTTTTGTTAAGAGAGGTTAATCACATTTACTTAAACCTACTACGAAAAGCCAAGGTGAGTTTTACGATTAGAAGAAGCAAAGGTGGGCAAATTTCAAACTAAAAGAGAAAAGAGAGAGAAAGGGGATAAATAAAAAAAACTGAAATATTCAAAATGTAGCTTGCAAGCAACAGTAATATGAGAAGATTGCTTTGTTTAAGAGTGGAAACGGCGGACATTGTCAAGGAGGGAATCTAGGCGTGAGGGGTGGGGAGGTGATAGGGCACATGGAGGGGTAAAAGACATGGAGAATACAAAACACAAGGACATGGATAGGTATCATGTGAGAAGGTGTGGTGGAACAGATAAATAGAGATATCATTGGGGGATGTGGCCATTTGTTTAATTTCGAGCAATTAAGGGGGCAAGGTAGACATGTCTTGTCAATAAACAAGTCAAGTTAGTACATTCACTGGTGAAGAGCAATGAGGGAAAAGAGCTATGGAGTGATGCTTAAGTCATGAATACAAATATAATTGTCTGCATAGCTGTACATTTTCACATTCAAGTGAAAGATGTTTTTTAAAAGGGAAAGAACATATTACCGGCAACTGACCGTGCATGATGGATGAAGATAAATATGTGGCTGCCAATAAATTTAAAGCTGAAAGGCTTATGAGTATATAATCATATTCATATTTGTAGGCTTGACATGCTTTAGAAAATAACAAGCATCGCACTTGCAAGCACAAGGAACTTTAATCATGTAAATCTTTTTCCATTTTTACAAGATGTTCTAGAAATAAAAGAAGCTTCAGATTTCAGAAGAACAGCTCAGCTTCAGTACCTAAATAGATGCCATGTAGGAATCTTCTGTTTATTTTCTATCCAGATAAAACTCAAGGTTAAAAAGCACTGAAAGATCCTAATCATATCTTTACTGTATGAAGAAAAATGCAAATAAAGGTTAATAACAGCACTGCCCATAGTGCAGATAGTAAAATGGATAGGAACAGAACTGCACTCTCATGTATTGTGAATCACCCTATTCTCCATCAACCAGTTTGCAAGTACTACTTACCAATCCATTCACAAAAGCTCAACTTCTAAACATGAAAAATGAAATAAAAAAACAAAATAAAGAATTGTAGACCACACAAGTCAATCATCTGTTTGATACACACTGTGGAATGATTAAAAATTCAGATATATGGTCAAGTCACACAAGTTATACATCTTTAGTTCTTATTTAATTAAATAATATAATTGTTCTTTAGAGAACCATCTCGAGAGCAGTGCCCGGGTTCTGTGGGAAGTGGAATTGAGTCCTTTGATCTCTTTCCGCGCTAAGCAGCAATTAACGAAAAGTATTCATACAGTGTAGCTGTGTACCATCTTTCTCTATGTGTGACCTCATCACTTTTTATCATATGCACTTGATTTTTATTTCTGAGGTTGGTGTCCCCATCTCACACTCATGCAGCACATTTAATCATGCAGTATATTCGTTGCTTGTTTAGCATCAGCTCCAATCTTCTATTGAAACTAGCGCTTTGTGAACGGTTTCCAAGAAAGATTAACTTTGCTTTTCACCGCACGACCACGCCACTAGAATTACATTAGTAACGAAATGAAATTGATTCTGCATCTTTTCAACAACACAACACAGAATGGCTCATCGTGGTGGTTCTCAAACTTTCTAGCACTGATGTTTTGCAGAACCAAAGGTGCTGTTGTTCTGAACATGTGAGATCATCAATCATACTTGGTTTCAATATAACACCTATGCTAGTTTCTCTAAATTAATGGCTGGTTCCATGGTCAAATGACGTCAAGCATAGAACAATGGAAAGAACAACACTTCCAAAACAGAGGCCAACGTTCTTGCATTGAACATAGAAAAGAATTGCATATGATGCAGTAAAATAGACCTAGGAACCCATGGTTGAGGATAGGTAAGAACAAAAGCATTCACTGTGCTTCACAGTGCACCTAGAAAGAAGAATACAGAGGCAGCTAGGCAAGGTATATAACTTCAGCTGATATGATCAAGAACACTTGAAAACGCTTTAGGGTTGCACAGACCAAATGTGGTATATACTGTTGAATCCAATGCAACAATTGGTGGGGCATCACCTCATAGTATTTCTTCCTGAAATTAAGGGACCTGCTATGCTGTAGCAGTTGTATAACATCAAAAGAGAAGCAGAAATGAAATAAAAGTACAAGCGCACTTGCACTTGGACGGTGTCAAAAGAGAGGACTATGCAGCATGCTATGATCCAAAAAACCAGACAAAAATGAAGTCAATTAGCTCTTGCAGCGTGGAAAGATAGCCGAGCAGTATGTAGTGGCCCAAAAGGCATACAAAACTGATGTCATGTTGATATTTAATTTCTCTAATGTTAAATGACGCTACGGAGAGCACAATACACACAAACAAACTGATGAAGAGAAACTAGTATAGCGTAATGGAGTAGTTGTGACATAGTAAGATTGATTACAAAGCATAGACATGATCTATCACGATGACTCCACATCTCTCATTTTTTTCCTTGAAAACTTAAAAAATATGAAAACATTTTTATATGTGTGAAACATTTTTTTGGTAAAAATAAAGTTGTATGCAATATATAATAAGGCGCGTCCTGTCTTTATGAAATAAAAAATTTGAAGGAAATAAATTTATCGAGTCTGTAGCATCTAGCAAGAGAATTAATATGGTAAAGAGCAGGACTACATGTAACCGAATATTGAAGTGAATACAATAATATGTAATGGTATGCAGGAAATAAATGAGTAGAAAATTATCCTAAACAGAATATATATGAGGAAATTATCAATATTATTTTTGCAATTTTGCAGTAAAGAAAACACTCACCTGCGTGAGAAATCTGTAGTCCAATTGAGAAATCGAGTTCACTCCATAGAGACATGCCATAGTAGGAGCCATGGAAACTCCCTGCTGTTTGTGTATACTAGTACTGAAACGGCACCTGCAGTCCGAGCAGCTCCTCGTCCCCTACAATATATACGAGATGTTTCATCATGATCCAAAGTGCTTTGCCGCTGCACAGTTGAAAAGATCAGAATAGCTACGATGAACCGATGAATCATGAATGGGGAACGAGTGAATGATAGTACCTTACCTTCGCCTTAAAGCACAGTCCAATTGACAAAAGCGATTGGAGTAGCAGCATTTCTCTGATAACCAAACCAATCTCACAACTCAAAATCCCTTCGTTGTCTCTGCACAACACGACCAATTGATTATAGACACTTCAAAACATGACATTTGGAAACTGCAGCTGCTGCCTTTGGCCTGGCTTCCCGCCGGCGAGGCTATGAATTTGGACGGACGCAATCTGCACTCGTGTCCGTGTGCAGATTTTTCAGAGGCAATGAACGGAGCGTGCACCACCGACAGGGCCTTGGTGTGTTGGTGAGCGTGGCGAGGTCGCCTGCAATGGCACCGGAGGACGGCCACAGCGTCCACCTGAGCACCACGAGTGCGTCCTCGGAGTCGGAGGCGGCAGCGAGGAGCAAGTGCCAGAAGAGTGTGTCGCGGACGGGCATTTCGTCGAATACCCTGCCAGCAGCCCTAGTGGGCTAGCATGGCGACGAGCGCGTTCCGTGCGACAAGTCAGACTAGCTACGTGCATTCGTTGGTGCACAGCAATCCTGTAAACTGCAAAAGGGGCTGTAGGCTACTGGTTACAAGAACCTCACTAACACCTACTTTTTGTAAGAGCAAATTTTATAGGATTTAACAGAATTATATTTTTAGTGATAGACGATGCTTCGTCAACAATGAGATATCAATGATGACTTTGTTAATCTAGAGGATTTATCACTCAGTCTTCAAAAATACTTATAGGATAGATTTTATGTACATGTGAGGACGAATACTAGGTCATAGCGCCGGTGATTGTGGAGCTTCATAACAACATGGTGGTTGATATCGGCTCTCATGCTGGTATCCCATTTTGGCCACACAACACTGTGTTCTTTGGCTATGTGCATTACTGAGACTGACCGCACTAGGAATCGGTAAATGTTCCTCCAATATCGCTATAGTGGAAAAGGCTGCACCGGTACACGCTGAAGGGTGTGCTACCCTTGCGTTCGCTTCCGGTTACGCCAAATCAGGCGGATGTAGCGTAGGAACGCTACGCACGGAGTCAGTGCATGGCCCGCACAGCTGGGCACGAATCGAACCGCCCCTCTGACCAGATTGCGCTCACCGTTGCCGAGGAAGAAGGAAGAGCGGAGCACGACGACGAGCGCAGGAGGAGCAGAGGCCGGATCCAGACGGAAGGCCCGCGGCAACGACGGCCCGACGACCTACAGCAGGAGAGAGGGAGAGGGGAGGGAGAGGTAGCGGCGGGGAGGGCCGGCGAGGAGGTCCGTGCTTCTTCGCCTCGACGGCCGGCAGTCGTGGAGGGGGGCCATTCCCCCACCTCCATCGCTCGTCATGGACGCTGGACAACAGTCGCGGCAGCGGATCCGCCCGCCGGAGCCGCCATTGCTCGATCTCGCTGGAGGTGATGCAGTCCTCGTGGGCCTCCCTTGGTCCCTAACCTGCTCCTCCGCCGCCTTGTCCACCTCCACGTCGCCACGCTCCCGCCCTCGCTGTCGCCCGAGGAGGCGCTGCCGCGCTAGATCTAGAGGAGGCCGGAGGTGCGTGGCGAGGAGGCGGACGGGGCCACGAGGACCGGGCGCAGCGTCGGCGAGAGGACAGGGATGAGGGTGCATCGTTGGCCTCGAGGGCGCCACCGAGAGGGCCGCCGGGAGAGAGGGAGTGGGGAGGCGGGAGCTCGGCGCGAGGGCGGCCGGGTTGTGGCGTCGCGTTGTGGAAGAAGAGAGAAGAGAGAGATTGGGGAGGGAGAAAATAGAGGGAGGGGAGAGGCTGCATGTGGACCCCATAGAAGTTAGTTGATATAAATGATGAAATATAGAGTATGACGAGTGCGGAAAAAAGAGATATAGAAAAATAAATCTTGATAACTAGAACAAATAGAAAATTGATTTAAAGGATTTTGAGTACAATTAATCTGAGGTCAGAACATTGGTCCCTCGTTTCAACCTACCATCATGTGCGCCATCTACTAGCATACACTCTGAGGAAGATGTGCTCTCTTTGATCCTTGTGTATGAACTAGTACTCTTCAAAAGGAATATGGAATATTCTCTAAAATTAGTCATCTGATCAATATTATTAGTGACCGCCAAATAAATACAGATGTTTTACTATTTATTTCAATATCAATTTCAATAATTCGGTAACTCCAAACTCTATGAAACGTCATTCACAAATCACAAGTCTATATATGTATTCCTCTACTAATATGTGATGAGACAGTGTATGTGTTCGCATGTATTGCTATGGGAGCAACAATAGTGTTACCAATTTGATTGCTTGGACCACTATTATTGTAGTTTCATCTTTCAGACCATGTATCCTATGTTGTTGTAATATAAAATCTTTAGAGAGCAACCTTCCCGACCAAAAATGATCAAAACTTGGGTGAAATGGGTTCCTCCAACTAAAGTGCACAAGTATATATGACACACTACTAGAAAAAGCCAACTTCGCCTTGTGTTGATAACACACTAGAAAAATAGAATTACAGGCTCGTTCGATTGTTACACATTCCCTAGTGGTTTGACATGTTTTAAGGGGGATTAAATCCACAACAAATTATTTATGGATTGATTACACATCATTCCCCTCCAATCTATTTCTTACCCATGCTGCCGTGTGTTCTGGAGAACCTCGAATCTACTATCTTGCCCTGTGCAAAATCCACATCCTCTCCACTCTTGTTGCTAATCACTGTTACTACTCACTTCTTAGATTCATGGACACGATGTTGACTTATCACCTTTATATATGTGTACTATTTACACATGGATCACCAACAACATGCTGCCATTGTTGATCAGTCGAGAAAAGCTTAGGCTAAGCTAGATGCTGAGTTCGTGAGCTACAAACGAAATAGTCAAATGGATGATGGAGCCTTAATCTTGAAGTACAATCCACACTAACAAGATTATTTTTTCATGTTTCTAACTTTTAATCGACTGAAAGTTTTTAGTTGATGATTTGTTACTTTATATTTTAATTTTTTTATAAAATTTTTTATATAATAATTATAAACTGTTAGATCTAAATTTAATAACTTAAAAAGATGAGATTAAAAATTGCTTGGCTGAAAGTTAACAACTCCCTTATTTTTTGGCGGTGAAATCCTAACGCGACATATGTCCAGGCCTATCATTCCAGGTGACGCGTATGCTCGTCAACCCAAATTAGGAAGGCCCAGGGGCTTCTCATGGCCTCATGAGCTTTGCAATGGGGATTAGAGCCCATGGAAAATTGGCCTAATCCGGCCCAATGTATACGGGAAGCACTCCCTTCTCCGTGTCACGCGTAAATTATAATTAATTTAATGTAACTATTTTCTTTATAATAAAAAGAGTAAATTTCACACAACCTTAGATTTTATGGTCCTTTTGTCATAGAACCTCAGGTATTTTGACTTGTATCATATAATCACATGTTTTATGGTTATATTGTTTCAGAAAACCTCATCTTCATTAAGAATGAATAAGAAATTTGATATGTTAACTAACTTTTTTGCTTGTATGACACACATATTCCGATTGATTCAATCAACAAACATCGAGTTGTATTCACAGCCAATTTATCTTCTGATATAAAAGTTAAATTCATTTCTGAAATTCATATTATTTTTAATAAATATAAAATTTTATAAAATAATATAATCATAAAACCTGGGTTATGTGAGACGAGTCAAAATATCTAGGGTTTTGTGACATAAAGACCATAAAACCTGGGGTCTTATAAAATTTACTCTAATAAAAATCACTTGCCTCCTTCCACAAGCAGCTTGATAACACAACACAAGCTACCGTCTTCCCGACTCCGATCAATAATCATCAGAGCTCTCACCCGCCTCGCCGCAATGAACGCGTCGGAGTTCATGGACAAGCAGATCCAGGGCCTCGCCGCGTCGGGCTCCGGCGCCGCCGGGTCCTCGCCTCCGCCCTCCGTCGGCAGCGGCGGCGGGCTGACCGATCTGATGGGCCCCGACCCGCAGGAGGATGCGGAGAGCCGCCACGCTCACCGGCCCACCACAGAGGAGGTGCTGCCCAGCTACGACTTCCAGCCCATCCGCCCCTCCGCGGCTGCCACCAGCGCAGCTGTTCCCGCCGGCTCGCCACCCGCCGCCGGCGCCTGGGGGTCGCTCGACTCCAAGGCCGCGTCGTCCGGACCCAAGGTACTTGCCTGGTTTCCTCCCTTGATTGGATGACTCAGGTAGTAGATCCGTCGGTAGTGTTCGTGCACCTGTGAATCGAACAAATTTTCTCAATGTTGGTTAGGTTGCGTGTTCGTACCAGTAGGAGTTGAGCTAGGTAGCCGTAGCCCATAATGTTGTAGCACAGGATCATGTTGGAAATGAAGGATATCCTACGGTCGGTCACTTGCTGTTTGCATCAGATTATACAGATGAAACTAAGTAGCCCCTTCTGGCTCTGGTGCTTTTGGAAGTTGATGCCTACAGATTCCGCACCCCAAAAGCAGTGCTGGCTTATGTCATGCGTTTTAACTTTTTTTACCAACAGTATGGATGATGACTTTGATTTCTGTGGTGAGCTGCCTATTGCTAGTTCTATAGACAAAGAGCCCTCCATAACAGTTGCAGGATAACTAAATAGTGGTACTGATTACTGAGTTAACTTTGATGCTATTATAGCACAATAACTTGCGTATCCGTCTGTGTTCTTGAAATAAATGCTTTATGTTTTGTTGCTTTTGTGCTCCTTGTCCCATTGGTAGTTTTCTCATTCTAATGAACATTTTATTTTCTGTGAAGTGCATTTGAATGCATTCTTTCTTATGACTTTGTCTGAACACCAACTAACTGTTGCCTTCCTTTATTCTCTTTCTTTGTATCATTAGTTTACTTTTGTACTTTTTGTTTATTGTTGAAAAACCATGTCTTTTCATGTGCGAACTTACCCAATACGTGTGCTTCCACCGTTGTTGACATTATGCTATATTGGGTTGAAGTAATATATTAAAGATCCATCAAATCTGTGATGTATTTATGTTTGTAAAGTTAACATTCTCTCTGCATACTAGATATTATTTTTGTGTTTTCAGCATATAACATGGACCGATTCCTTGTAGAAATTGTAAAATTTGTTACGTGGTGTTCATGCACTCTTATGTAGCAATAATTCGATAATTCTTTTTAGCTGTACTTTTAACAACCAGTCCAGGATACAAAATCTCTTTCGTGTGATGCACAATTGCTTAAGTATTTCGCATGATCATAATATATGCCGCTCCGTGCTTTTCCCTTCAGTTGTGTCATTGTGTGCTCTGTAGTTATTCTGAACTTCCTTTACCATGCAGAGTGCTGGTGTATTGGAGCCTCATGTGCTAAAGAAAGTTAGTCCCAATGAAGAAAGGAACAACTTCAGTGCAGTTACTATAGTGGATATTGATCGTACCATGAAGAAATATTCTGACACCCTTCTACATGCACTCGAAGGTGTAAGCTCAAGGCTTTCACAGCTCGAGGACAGAACTTACCATCTTGAGAGCTCTGTTAGCGAGCTGAAGTTAGCAATTGGTAATAACAGTGGCAGCACTGATGGAAAACTCAGGCAATTTGAGAACACACTGCGTGAGGTTAGCTTCCACATATGCCCCCGTTCCTCTCTTTCTCTGTCTCCATGTGATAGAATTCACTTTGTTTCCTCCTTCACCACTCTTTTGCTTGAAAATGGGCCATGATGCCATGCTGAAATTTCAAGTTTATAGTTTTTTTATAGTGAAGAAGGGAGCAATTTGGTTTCCTGGAATAACTAGTCTCTTTCCTTACCTCTTTTCACATGCTGCTTCTATTCTATAATCTTATTCTTGAAGCTGAACTATCTGTGTCTGTGCTAGCCTTTTTCTTTTTTTCTTTCCCCTTTGGGTTTTTACATTATCAGATGCTCTGTTTGTGAGATATTTTACCTGTATATACCATGTATATTGCATTCTTAGCAATCATTATATTCAGTTGCATTGGCTTCATCTGTCTAGTAATTCACCATATCAATCTCTGCCCGTCTGTATCTAGGCTGGTAGTGGCAGCATGCCCGTTATGAGTTTGTACATTAATTTGCACTTCTTTTGGTTCCAAGACAGCGGCACCATGGAACATGGATGTAGGAACATCTTGTTTTCAAGTATCTTTACCTTGATCGATCATTTGTGCACCGGCCTGCTTAATACTTATTTTCCCCCATTTTACCACATACTTGACTTGATGGTTTTACATCTGTTCTATGTGCATTAACGGGGCATCAACTCTCTTTAGTCATTTTCTTCTACTTTTCTCTTGAAATTGTCATTTAGTATTTTTTCAGACTGGTGAACGCAACCCTATACAACTTGCAGGTTCACCCCATGACTAACTCTATACAACTTGCAGGTTCAAGCTGGTGTTCAGATTTTGCGTGATAAGCAGGAAATTGTTGAGACGCAGATCCAACTTGCAAATTTCAAAGTGCCGAAAGCAGAGGATGCTAAATCAGAAAATACTGGTGCTGTTCAGGCAGACTCACGGCAGCAGCCGATTCCTCCACAGCCAACCATTCAACCACAAGGCCAAGCCCCTCCCGCTGCGCAGCCACAGGCAACAATGCTTGCCCTTCCTGCCCCAACTGCGCCACCTCCACCCCCAGTTCAAAACCAACCTCCAGCACAGTTCCCTGGCCATTTACCACATCCCCAGCTGCCATCAATTCCACCTGTTCAATCTGCTCCATCGGTGCCAACCGTACCACAGGAATTGTATTATCCCCCATCCGCACAGCCATCTGAGGCCACCCACCAGCAATACCAGACTCCACCAGCTCCTCAGCCCCAGGCTTCACAGCCACCACCGCAACAGCATTACCAAGCCCCGCCTCAGTATGCCCAATATTCTCAACCTTCCCCTCCTGCAAGTGTTAACCCCTCAGCTGCACAGCCACCGTCAGTGCCCCAAAATCCAGAGGAACCATCTCCTTATGGACCTCCCACTCAGAGCTATCCACCAAATGTACGCCCACCGCCCCCTTACATGCCACCTCCTAGCGGACCTGTACCTCCTTTCTATGGACCAAACCCTGGCATGTATGAGCCTCCTGCAGGAAGGCCCAACTCTGGTCCGCCTCCTCTCTACAATGCTGGATACAAACCACAGGGTGGAGCTGGTTTCGCTGAACCATATGGTTACAGCGGGTCTCCATCCCATCGAAGCAATGCTGGAATGAAACCATCCTCCCCCTTCACCCCTGCAGGCACCTCTTCAGGTGGAAGCAGCAACTATGGCCGCCTCCCCACCGCTCAGATGTTGCCCCAAGCAGCACCAGTCAGCTCCGGTCCAAGTGTCTCTTCTGGAAGCAAAGTGCCCATCGACGAAGTGGTTGAGAAGGTTGCCACGATGGGGTTCTCGAGGGAGCAAGTCAGGGCAACCGTGCGCAAGCTGACGGAGAATGGCCAGAATGTGGATCTGAACGTTGTGCTCGACAAGCTGATGAATGACACAGATGCCCAGCCCCCCAGAGGCTGGTACGGACGGTGAGTATATAGATCTGCTCTGGAGGGCTGCCGGTTGTTCCTTGAGCAGAGCGGACTGTGAATATCTTTGAACAAAATTTGAACCAACTTTTTAGCATTTCCCATTGATGTTATTGTTGAATGACTTACTAGAATCATGCACGAACACCCATGTTGCCTCTCAAGAATATGTTAATGTGCAGCCAAAACGTTTGCTTTCTGTGACTCTGTTCGCTGTCACGAGCGATTGCTAATGTCGCATTTTTTTTTGTTGCGTGCGACGAGTCGACAAAAAGTCTGGCGCATTGATTCGTGCAAAACTCAGCACTAAATTTGCCGTTTCAAAAGGCCCGTACTATAATCCTACACTGCTGCTTGCTTATGGATTGAAAATCCGTTGAAAACTGGTCGGTGTTTATGGTTTTGGTAAGGGCTTAGTTCGGTTTCATGGGATGAACAATTATTGGAAAAATCAAACCTAGTTAATATAGCACAACTGCACAAATGGTTTTTGTTTGATTTTCCAGCTTATTGACCGGTTTCTAGTGATAACAAAAATCAGTACTGTAGCAATTTTTCAACCCTCGGCTCACATGAGGTGATTGTTGCGCTTGCGCAGCATCAATCACTCCAAAGTTCGTCACATCAAAGCTATAGGATCAGTTGCAGCCGTCTATGAAGAATGCTATATGCTATGGAATGGATTTGGTGATATGCAGATAGAACATTGTGACAGGGAATCAAATCAGGCTGCTTACCATCTAGCTATAGAAGCTTTTTATTACTAAGCAGAACTAAAAGCAGAATTGTATTTGGGCCGATGAACCCCTAACAACCTTCTTGGTTATCTTATAAACGATGTAATAATTTTATGAGACCAATAAAGATAAACAGATGGCATACCCTAAAAAAAAGGCTATAGGATCAAACCTAATCCACAAGCTTCAGGTTGGAGTACCTTTCTTATTTTATTTCTCCAACTAAAATAGAAATAATTAAAAAATGGTTCTGCCACATGAATAAAGATAAACAGATGGCACACCCTCAAAAAAAAAAAAAAAACAGGCTATAAGATCAAACCTAATCCACCAGCTTCAGTTGGAGTACCTTTCTTATTTTATTTCTCTAACTAATATAGGAATAATTAAAAAAGGGTTCTGCCACATGAAAGTTTGGCAATTTCTAAAACCTTCGGATCTAAATCCATTAGTTAGAAAAAGAATTTATAGTTTATACATCAACAAATTTCTTTTCCTTCTTGTACTAATATATATAATCCTAAAAAATAAATATTAGTATCAATTTAAATACAAATTTAACTATTTTGCTAAGCAATTGAAAGTTTTGATAACTTTGAGTCGTCTGAAAAGAAAAAAATATGTTTTAAAAAAGGGATAATTGTATAAACCACCCTATAAGTCACTTTTAAAGTTTGAGATTCTCACCCATAAACTTTTTTGTGCAAATACCCTCTCATCCAATGTATTTTGTTACAAAAACCACCCCAGTTGATACATGTTTAATTGATTTCATGTGATTTCATCGATATAAATTTAAAATAAAGCTAACTTACATAAGCTTAATATTGTCAGATACTTTTAGCATGTTTAATTCCTCTTATTTTTATAAAGACATATCTAAATTTTAAATTTTATTATTGAACACCATTCAAATTTTAATTGATATTTTTGCTACATATTCTCTATATAAAATAAAGATTATACTTTCAAAATTTTGTATTTCTGATAAGAATATCATTGGATATTTCAAATAAACAAAAACATATTGAATAAATTCAGCATGTGTAAATTAGGTTAATTTTTACAACACAACTCAATAGGTAGGTGGAAATTTGTAACAAAATAACTTATAGGTGAGAATCTCAAACTCTAACTAACTTATAAAATGGCTTTTGCAGTTAACCCTTAAAAAAATCACCAGCCGCAGCGCGAGCCTGCAAAGACTGCAACCCATGCGAGCCCGTTTATTGAGCGGTGTGGTGCTTGGGTTGCGTCATCTCTGAGCCATGCGGCCATAAGAGAATACACCAAATGGCTCCGTTTGAACTTCAATATTATGCCATCAAGTGAGCCTGATTTCAACGAAATTGATGTTCTCTTGTTCAACATGATTCTTTTCCTCTAAACACTCTCGACAGCAATCAACTAAACAAACACAACTATGACGTGTTCAAAACAAAAACCCAACTATGATGATGCGTCGGTCATATCACGAAAACCTTACCATTATATATTACACCAGTCAAGAGGAATCGAACGCATACTCTTATGCAAAGTTGACCAAGAAACCTTCACCAAAATTGAGGCCAACTCCATGTTTATTGTTTGACTGGAACATCCATGACTTGCCGCTTTGAAGGAATGACAATGTTCTGCAGAACAGTTAGAATCGGAACCTATCTTGAACTTCAAATCCATAGAAGTACCCATCTGAACAGCAATCACATGCCTCCTTAAGCCACGTGACTCACCAATCTCGCCATCAAAGAGCCGAATTCCCTCATGTAACCCACTGGTAAAACAGCTAACACACAAATCAAAACTACACTGCACTTCTGATATGGTAACTTCCACCGTTGCCTCCACTGACATCTTAAGACACATTTGATTCATGTCAAGTGCACCATATTTTCCATGGATGCGTTTTGTGACTGGTTTATATGATATGATCAATATGTCAATCACTTCTACACCATCAATCAGCTGCAGGTTATCCTCCTCTCGATCTCCTGTCTTGATCCTCATGTCATATTCAATTAGAATATCACAAGAAAAATCAATTCCTCTCTTAGGACCAGTCATCTCGATGAGTGAACCCTACAAAATTATTCTAGTTTAATCACTCTTTGTAGGAAAGTAAGAAATATCTAAAGCAAAATACTTCCCCTATGGAGTTTCACTCGAAACAATAGCTAGTTAACAGTATTTTACAGCTGCTAGCTAAAACTTTTGTCATGTTGCAAACTGACTTCTCATCACCTCAATTGGTTAGTGCCTCAGATTGTGAGGCCTTCCACTAGGGTTTAAATCCTGGCGTGCACAAATTTGTGAAAACAAAAAGAATCATCTTGCTGGCAGCCTGAAATATGACAACGTAGACTTTGGTGTACGGTATTTAGGCTGTGGGTTGGTTTGGGCTCTACTAATTGAGGGTAGTTGCAGCAGTCGCCAACATGGTCAACGGTATTTGGCCTAAGTATCTATGTGGCCCTATAGGGTGATGTCAGAGTTCAGAGGTTTTTCTTGACTGGAGAAGGTTGAGTTTCTCTATCAAAAGAAAGCCATGGAGGCGGTCTTACTCCCACCGGTTGAGTTTTTTTAATATTGCAAAATCCAAATATTAATCATAAAAACTTCTGTCAAATAAAAAAACAAAAGAAAGTCTGTTATGATGGGATCATTCATGATATTGATTCTCAATCTAATCGTAGTTTCATAAAATTACTTGACATAGGGCTTATGCAATCTACAATATCATTTTGCTGCTTATGGATACAATAATCTCTTGGAGTCATGTTTTGCAGAAATAATACCAACAAAACCCTAAATATTTGTTTCTAGATATGTATATTCTTTCTTCTACAGTTCTACTAGAAGACAAATTCTCCTTCTTTTAAAAAAATGGAATCATAGTAGAGGGCCTGTTTCGGTTCAGAAAAGAGATAATAAACAGTTACAAAACATATATGGCACAACACCCATAAAATAATCCATTTCAAGATATTAAGGAGATCAATTAAACAAATTAAAAGCACAAGTAATGCAACATTTGCACACTATGCCTACTTGAATGATGTAGTACACATAAGTAATATACCGATCCTATTTGTTCCATGTGCTAAGTTTAGCTTTATAAAGTGAAATGAATAAAGTATTTTGAAATAATTATAAGGACAGATGCGCACCTGCTGCACGACAACAGCATCATACCTGCTTATATTTATAATATAATTAAGTGATGGATCCAGATTATCACGCGCAGCAATGTATCCATATAACAGCACTGAGCCGCAGTCCAAATGAATCTTGGACAACTTGAATGAGAAAATTTGCCACATGGAACGTGGTATATGAATTAAGCAAGTCCCACCATGCAGGACACAATGGCTACTGGGATCAGATAACATCATTGCCTCCAATTGAGCTTCATAAAAGATTACATGTTAAATTAAAATGGGAAATTAACAGTGGATTAATACATACAAGATTTCCATTTTATTCACATAAATAAATACATAAAAGGTTTAGTTTTCTGGTTTAATATATTGTTTTTTTTCATCTCACTTTACTACTCCCATCCACACGCTCAACCTAACTTCTAAAACTGCACCACTTCCAAAATATTAAAACATTTTTCGTGACTATATTCTGTGAATGAAGCTACATTATCAAAATTAAAAAGCAGGTATCTGCATGGCACCCTTGCAGGCCAGATTATGAGGGGTTGAGCCGCTCAATGGCACCACAGGATTCCCGGCAGCAGTTTCAAGTGCATGAGAACGAAGAGGATAAACCTCTTTAATTCTTGCTTCATAATTGGAGGTGCCTTTTATCCTTACATTTATGGAAAAATCACCTGTACTACTCATGGATCCCCTAAGGCACAGTTTACAGCAGTTTCATGTATGGCCTAATTTTGGAATTATTAGGGCAACACCACTGCCCTAATTGGATTGTTGGCCATAGCAGTTAGTATTGCTTGGATACCTTCTTAAACCCCGAGATATGAAAAGGTGGCAATTCTTAAGGCCTAACTGAAAAAAGGCACGGAGGGGGGGGGGGGGGGGGGGTACTTTTGATGAAGAAAAAATATATTTTTTTGATGTATTTGTTCTGTATAACATTGCCTATTGAAAGTTTCATGCACCCCGCTTATCTATGCTTCACAGAACCAACTTGTCCATTTAACCATTGCCTTTCTTTGTTCTTCATCTTAAGCAGCTAGTCCTCTGTTTTCTTATTGGTATCGTTCGGACAGGCAACAACAGTTCATTCCTAGCTATTTCTTTCAATCAGAAACGACAACATTTAGGAAACGGAGGAGTATACCCATATCCCTTAGACTGCTATTCTATACCATTTTTGCAAAATAGGTCAACAATGGTGTGTTTAGAAGAATTTCTAAGGTTACACAAGGTGTATTCCGTTGGAAAAATATTATCATCCTAAGGCAAGTACAATGGTGCGGTCTCGTAGATCGTCTCATGCATGCCATGTAATTTTGAGACGGGTTATGAGACAACTTATATAATGGGTGGACTCTTCAATTGTCTCCGATTAATTATATGAATCCTTAATTTGTGAATGTAAAAAAGAATACTTATATATTAAAAGACCACTAAAACTCGTACAATGGTGTAGGAGCCATCTCATACTCCTAAATTTTAGCGTATGAGGTGGTTGCTTCACGAAACAACCACCTCTTTCTCTCATCACCCTCTCTCTGTTTCACATTATAAAAAATCCAACGTGGCAATGCATGAGACCGGCTATGAGACCGCCAACGTGTAGCATTGTAACTGCCCTTATATGTTGATCACTGTCTGAAGATCAAAATTCAAAAGAGAAAAAGATATGTAGATCACTTACTCTCATTATTCTTTTTTCCAGTGATGGGTGCCCTTGTAGATAGAACCATCACGGTGGCTACTCAATGGAAATTTTGACAGATAAGGAACACCATCGTCATGGTGACACATATGGTCTTCATCTGACCAACTCGAATATTCTTCATCATCACTAACGTCTCTGGCACTTTGGCCCCTCACATCTTCCTGACCAGATCTTACCTCCCTTGTATCTTGTTTGCAATCGGAGGACTCGACTGTTGTCCTAGTAGCATCTTTATCACCATGAATGGCATCCATAGATTTCCTCTCATCATCTTCACCATTGGCAAGACGTACTGATATAGGATCTATGGCAGAAGGGAAGAGGCTGCGCTTGTCTGTTGAACCCAATTCCTCGCTTTTTACTCCTCTGCTCGTGGCCATGTACCGATATCCTTGACGAATTCTATCACCAAAGAGCATAAAAAGCCAACCTTAGCATCCGGCTCAAATAAAAGATGGTATCATCAGTCAGGGCTGAAATCGTATGAAATTGTACTTAATAATTATGGTCTCCCTTTCTCTTTATTTTAGAAATCACACGTTACGTACCTTTCAAGATCAACATGAGAAAAATGAGATTTAAAATGCGCAATCAAAGCCCAAAGTTCGTGACTATCTATATCCAAAACTTCAGCAAAAGACGGAAGTTTAGCATCGGAACAAGAAAACACACCGTGGAGGGCGATGGGGAAACGGGGATGTGGATAGCGTGCGGCCGTAACTGGATACCTTCCGTTGCCCTAGTGCTGATGGCCACCAGCGAAGCGGAGCAGAGGCCCTGCAGAACATGAGAAGTTGTGAGGTAGAAGAGAGACGTTGCATAGGGGCAGAGTAGGTGGCGATGCTGGGGCGTTGGAGGAGACGAAGAATCGAGTGCGAGAGGATTTGCCGGTAATGGGCGCGGCGGTGGGGTTGGTTAGGAAGGAACAACTGAGACTGAGAGAATAGGGTGGGTACGTGGCCACACCACACTTCAATACGGCGGGCGCCAACCTGCTGCTGGACCATACCAATAAGGTCATGGGCCGGCCTGCTCCACAAACCACGAACCCGCTGGGATTGCTCATGTGAAACCCGCTAGGAGTACTATACTAGTTTATATGATGACTAGCTCTTATACAAGTTCCTAATACTACTTATATAAAATACTCCGCTCGCTAATTCGTATAAAGTCATTGAACCAGCCCAACTAGAAACTAGAGCTGTACGAATGCTAGCATGGACCAAATAAGACACGAGATATTTTACAGTCCTCCAACAGATATCAAAGTACCTTTTGGAGGATCTGACTCAATCTAACGGTTCAAAAACGTCGGTACCGTCGTCCTATTCTCTGGTACCGCTTGGACACTCCTGAAGCAAATGACATCTTCGTAATTTTAGTCATCCGCCCACACGAAACCAATCGAGCCAATGCCGCCCACCCTCAGAAGAGCGGCGACTCAGGGCACTATGAAGAGGCTCGTCGGCAACCGAACTCTGCTGGCAAGAGATACAAGAAGCTGTCTAAAAGCATCTCCAACAGCCTAGGTAAAATATTATCTAAATTTACATATTTTACCTTCTTTATAAAAATAGACAACCTCCTAAATTACAGGGTATTCCAACAGACTCTAAATCTAAACTGGTCATATTCAAAACAATCCTTGTCCTAATTTTTTTTATCGTTTGTGACGTTAGTTTTTACGTGTCTCTGCCGCCCATAAGAAAACACCACAAACTCTCTGTTGCCACCGCCTGTGACAAATGCCGAAACGCTGTCCCAAGAAAAAATTGGCACCAGCTGCCTAATAATATATGGTAATGTCGATGAATGTTTTATCGCTACCTGCCACACAGGAGATGCTGGTGGCTTATTACTTGCATGCATGCTGGTGGGCGGTGGCAGCTTGCGTGCATGCATGCTGGTAAACGCGCGCGGGGAGCGGGTGCGCGGCGGGAAGGCAGCGATAGCGAGCCACGCGCAATAACCAAAGATGCAGAGCGAGAAAACCGGAATAACTAGTCAGGAAAAAATAGAGAGCGATAAAGAGAGTCTGTTGGAAAGCATTTTTCTAACAAAATAGCTATATTTACATATAGAAAATGATTTAAAGAGCCTGTTGGAGATGCTCTAATACCGAGCTCATCATCTGGCGGCCCCAACGAGAACCACTCAAGCCTAAGTGTCTCTATATCTGAAGATTACAGCTCCTAGTTGATACGGATCGCAGTGGGAACAAAGGCAGTTAATCCAATTGCAATCCCCTTGACTCATCAGCCAAATTCACGTCCGTTTAGGCCACCTCGATTATTATCTCACAATTATCGACGGGATCTCCTGGAGGATTGGATCTCCTAGAGGATTGAATCTCTGTGCAAGCTTGCGGATCCCCAATTAGGCAGCCACATGCTTCTGGGCGGGTGGGAGAACTGCTGCAATGGCATCCCTGCAACACGCGCAGAAGGCTGCGGAGGCAGTGAGCGTGTGAGTCAACGACGGGTCCATGAACAGAAGAAAGGGCGCTCGGTCGTGGCCTCATTCAGCGAGAGTGATTGTTTTTGTTTTCTTTTTGGCTTTGTTTTCGTTTCTTCCTCGTGCGAGATGGGCAGAGGGCAAGTTAAAGGCAATCCTGCCCCTGCATATACGAACGGTCCGATGAGCTCAGTGTCTCTTATGCTCGGTACCGGGCGGAGGACTGGAAAAAAACTCATAAGACACATGCCTTGTCGATCAAGATAGACGATTTCTTCTTTCATTTCAACTCAAATAAAAGCACTTTAATTTCTTTCAAGCTTATTGGCTTATGCAGTAAAGAAAAGAGCAAAACAGTTTCAACGTACACTGACACTTTATTCATTCATGATGCTTTGGTTTCTTTCTCTAATGTCGTCTACAATTCGTTAGCCATGTCTTCTTGATACAATTTATATGGACGTATGGTAGAAGATGGCAATATGTTTTGGGGCAACTCTCGTCCATGTCTTCTTTGTGAACAAGGCATAGGTTAAAAAATCATTGAAAACCACCTGGTTTTCGCGTTTTCGATGTATAAGGTCCGCTTTATTATAAAAACCGATCTAGACACTGTAGTAAAAATAGTTTTTGATCGGTTTTTCTAGTTTATTAACCGGTTTTAGTGATAGAGCAAACTGATACTGTAGGGGTTTTTCAATCCCTGGAACAAGCACGTATTTCATTTGGAGGGAAACCGAAAACAATACAATTATAGATAACAGCTGGTGCTATAAGAAGGAACTTAGCACAGACAGGAAAAGAAAAAAAAAAACGAAACAAATGAACGAAACAGAGCGGCACAGCGCTACTGATGGATATCCGATAATAGAGAGTGCCCAACTGAACCCACTGCAAGCCTTCTTCGTGAATAATCCACCTTTGAAGCTCTAATAATGCGCATTGTTGAAAACAAGGTTGTTTCTTTCTTTCTTTTTTTAATTAGATCAGCCAGCACACTAGCACGACCAAAGCGCCGAAACTTGTTCGCTTTGCTTTAGGGATACACTTACTCTTCAGTAGGCAGTAGCCACGAATCAGTCATCGAGCATGCGTATTTGCTTGCGGTGTCAAGTGCTGGAGGCCAACGCGTCTGAGAATCCTAAACCAGACATCTCTGCCGTCTACACAGGACAGTAGAGCAGATGTTCTATGGTCTCCGCGCGTGGCTTGGGCACAAGGAGCACACGGGCCATTATTTTCCAAGTTGTTGTGTCGTTGTTTTTGGATCCGGCCGCTTCCGTGACTAACAATTACTCCCTCCATCCCTTGAATCTAAGAATTCCTAGCTTCCCAATGCTAAAATAACAGTCAAAGGAAAAGACTCATATACCCTTATTAATTCTTCATCCAACACCGATTACTGTGTCTGCATATGGATGAGCTATTTTTTCTTTCTTTTTCTATTGGACAACTGATGGAGTTGTTGTGTCGTTGTTTTTGGATCCCGCCGCTTCCGTGATGCTAACAATTAATACCTGTTGGAGTTGTGAGGACGGTGATGTTATTGTTAAATCAGTGCTATTAGTACGATATACGAACAGAGAAATGCTCTGTGTGTGTCAGAACCTTGTTACGGCGACCCTGTTGGACGTGCGTACTTGCCGCCTGCAGGCTGCAGCTGTCACGAGTGGTCGCCATTGTGGGCTGCGAATCTTGTGCGTGTGGTGACCGGCCGGAAGTCTGGTGGGATGGTGGCCTTTCTTATCTGAATCTGACGTTGGACGTGACAAGCTAATAGCACACGTCACGATCATCCTGCGAACGAGGCCAAGCCTGATGAGTGCTTCGTCCAGGTCCAGGCTTCCGTTGTGACAGTGAAGCTCGGAATTATTTGGAGCGTAGTGTTGCGTCATCATGTGCTGTCTACTTATCAAGAGTCGTTGCCGGTACCTGCGACAGATGAGCCACCGTCACGGCGCGTGGATTGGTGCAAAAAGCTCGCATCACTTTCTGTCGTTTGAAAAAAAAAGTCCAAACCCGAAGCGATCAATTCGACGAAACCCGCGCGCGGCGTCACTGCTCCAATCTCTTCCATTCCGTTGTGAAGCGTCCAAGAGCTCATCGTCACGATTACTTGTAATACCATAGCATTGTGTCATTCTGTGCTGTCTTACTTATCTCATCATCGAGTTGTTTGCCAGTAGTGACTGCAACAGATCAGTGACGAGCGTCGTCACTCACGGCACGTCGATCGACGATCTCTGCAAAAACTCGCACCGGATTTTGTCGTTTCGAAATAAAAGGTCCAGATAAACCACGAGGACGACGAGTGGTCGTGTGCACGCGACTGGTATCTCTCTTGTTCCATGGCGCTTTATTTGGTTGGACCACACACAGTCAGGTTGGACTCTGATGGTTGCGTGAGCTTCTTCCTGTGCATCATCATCGATCGCTCCAAAGTTGGTTGCAAAAAGGCTCGTCTTTGCCCGGGCGAAACCACGTCCTCCTCCGGCGGCGCACGCCGATCAGCCGCACGCTGCCCGGGGCTATATATAAACTCCACCACCAGGAGCCTCCGCTTCGCTTCTTCTTACCCATTCAGTGTCAGCGTTAATTGCAATAAGAGCAGAAGCCGATATGGCCGGGAGGAGCAGAGAGACGCCGCTCGTTGGCGGGTGGCTCGGCATGTGCGCGCTGCTGGCCTGCAACGTCGCCTCCCTCGCCTACTTCATCCGCAGCTTCCTCGACGACCGCCGCCGCCGCCGCACCGCGACGAGGCCGGTGGCCAACGCCGCCGGCGTCCATCCGCCGCCGGCGGATGACGACGACGACGTGGCGATCCAACCTCCTTCGTCGGAGCAGCACTACATCGCCGCCGTGGCGCCGGGCGCCGTGCTGAACCTGGAGCTCGGGGACCCGACCATGTACGAGCCGTTCTGGCGCGGCGTGGGCCCGCGCGCGACGACGGTGATCCCGGGCTCGGACACCATGAGCTACTTCTCCGACGCCGGCGAGCTGTGCTGGTTCCTCGAGCCGGAGTTCGAGCGCGCCGTGCGCCGGCTCCACCGCGTCGTGGGGAACGCCGCGGTCGACGACGACGGAGATGGAGGAGGAGCGTACCATTTCGTGGTCGGCAACGGCGCCACGCAGCTGTTCCAGGCCGCAGTGTACGCGCTCAGCTGCGACGCCGACGAGGAGAGCAAGCCCGTGCCCGTCGTATCCGCCGCGCCGTACTACTCGGTAAGATCAGATCATTCGATCGGGGAAAAAGTAGAGTCATCCTGCTCTTTGCAAGCCTGCTATGAACGATCTCTAGCTAGCTACAGAAAATTGAAATTTCATCAAAATATCTAAAAATATCATTCAACCATAAAAATTTCATCGTCGACTATCTTTATTCAAGGTATAAGTTGTTTTTTATATATTTAACTATGATATTTCATAGATTGACGGCAATTTCATATGAAATGATATTTGTTATTTAAAAAAAAACATTTAAATTTATTTTGTTCACCTAAATAAATTTGCAGAAATTCGTGTTTATCGGTGGCCCTGGATCTTCTTAAATTTTTTTTTTGGTACTAAAATTTGTTTCCTACTACTAACATTGGGCATGCATGAATTGTGCATGCCATGCATCAGTCTTATCCGCCGCAGACGAACCTGCAGCTGTCGGGCCACTTCCGGTGGGCGGGCGACGCCAACGCCTTCACCGGCGACAGAGAGTACATCGAGCTGGTCTGCTCGCCCAACAACCCGGACGGCGCCGTCCGCGAGGCCGCGCTGAGCTCATCATCCGGCACCGGCAAGCCCATCCACGACCTGGTCTACTACTGGCCGCAGTACACGGCCATCACCGTCCGCGCCGCCCACGACATCATGCTCTTCACCCTCTCCAAGATCACCGGCCACGCTGGCACCAGGATCGGGTACGCCACGTCGATAGCATGGCTATGGCTTCACTGCTTCATTGCTCTCTCTGACAATCAATGGCTTCGCCTATCTGACTGCAGGTGGGCGCTGGTGAGGGACCGTGACGTCGCGAGGAAGATGGTCTACTTCGTGGACCGCAGCACCATCGGCGTGTCCAAGGACTCGCAGCTGCGCGCCACCAAGATCCTCGGCGTCGTCTCCGACGCATACGAGCTCCCGCGCGCCGCCGCCGCGCCGCCGCCGCCGCGCCTCTTCGACTTCGCGCGGCGATGCCTGGCGGAGCGCTGGCGAGCCCTGCGCGCCGCCGTGGCCGCGTCGTCCGGCGCGTTCAGCCTGCAGGAGGAGACATCCGGGTACTGCAACTTCGCCAAGCAGACCGTCGCGGCTTGCCCCGGTAACTAATTAACCATGCGCAATCTCCATTGGTTTGGTCGATGCTGTGTTTTTTTAATCATGCATACTAATAAATCCTCCATTGATTTGATTGGTGGCAGCGTTCGCGTGGCTGCGGTGCGACAAGGACGGCATCGAGGACTGCGCCGCGTTCCTCGCCGGGCTCAACATCGTGGCGCGGGGCGGCGAGCAGTTCGGGGGAGACGCGCGCTGCGTCAGGGTCAACATGATGGACAGGGACCAGGTGTTCGACCTGCTCGTACGGCGCATCGCCTCTCTCAAGATCGAGCAGCCGGATTACCTGGATGCTTTCTGAAATGGCATCAAAAGTAGCCAAGGAATAAAATGAACTCGGGAGACTTCGCGGTGTTGTTTCCTCTGTTCAGCTTCAGCCTGCATTTTTTCTAGCTTGCACAGGTGCGAGCTTTTTGGTGTGTGTGTGTGTGTGGTTCTGCAGTCTTGCACTCGACTCTGTAAATCAGACAAGGGTTCATAACTGTTTACCTTTGAACAATAAAATATCGGAGTTCATCAAGAGCTTTTAATAACTGCAGCCTCATGCAAAATGAGTGCAACATCAGCTCGTAGTTATTCTCATCCTTTTTCTCTCAAATTGATGTTCAAACTGAAACTAATATTTAAACAACAATTTAATTAGGAACCAAGGGAGTGCAGTTCAAACACCATCAGTGCAGCAAATTTGAACGAAAATTGCAACCATTTTAAGACATTTATTCCTCTCTAAGTCACGACTTCATCTAAAATGTTAGATCTCATTGTCATTAGTTTTGACAATCAAATTTGGCAAGCCTCGGAAAATTGGATTTCCGATGTTCCACATCGGAGCATCTGATTTTTGCAGTCTAAACATGATAAAATTGCTAAATCACTATACCATGGTACCAGTCGCTCTACTTGACACATATTAGTCGCTAAGAGTAGATAACCGGTTTTTTTTTAATGTCAACGGGGGGAAGAGAATTCTCTTCCCACCTGAAATTCCATTTTCAATTAAATGGGTAGCGCTAAATGGCTCAAGTACAAATTACAACAGCAAGCTCAAAACACAATGAGCTCAAACAGGTGGAGGCAACAGACACTAAGAGAAGGAAGAAAACAAAGAACACCAGAAATACAACACTCAAACTCCTAGCAGTCTAGCCCTAATTTGAACATAAGTTGAAGAAGGTCACCAGTCGCCAACAAGACGTCATCACCGAACAACATACTTGCCGTCACCACAATAACTATTGGACCGCCACACCACCCATCATGACTGCGCCGTCCTGTTGTCACTCTCCACCTTTCAACGAGGGGAGGAATCCTCGAAGGACGAGAAGGCCGCCCAATAGGATGGGGAGTTGGGGACTAAGAGTGAGGGAGGTGCGCCGATCACTATGAGTCGGACAACGTCGACCTTCCTTGAAGCTGAAGGAGAAACCTTAGGAGCATCGTGTCTCCACGAGCCACCAGTTGAAGCGTGGAGAACGCGGCATATGATTTGGTGACTCCATCAACAAGAACACCAACGACGAAGGAGAGGCGCCAGCAACAATCGTCCATCGAACCACAGTGAAGGAAGACAACCGGACCAAAACCATGGCCAAAACCAAGGAGCTTGAGGGGGGAGGGAGAACAAACAGAGAGACCCCGACACCTTGATCGAGAGGAGCACTAGATTCACTTTGGCCAAGATAAGAGATCAAGCCGAACCGTCTGGAGGTAAAGGACAACCTCCCCGTACATCATATGCGGCACTTTCGTTGCACCTGATCCACACTTGAGCTTGCATAGGAGTTCCACCACCACAACCACGCTCCACCCATCGACATTATGTGACAAACCAGCTCGCCCACCATGGACGCGTCCATTGCGCCAAGAGGAGGCCGAGAGGTAGCACAATGGCCGAGCTCAGCCAAGAGGAAGGTGGTTCAGGACACCACGACAATGCCTCCAGCGAGGAGAATGACGTCCACGGACGTCGTCATTGCCGGAACCGGCGCGATGCTGAGCTAGGATTTCACCAGGCATCCCTTGCCATCCTCAGGCGTGCAAGCCGGGCAGAAGAGAACGGGTTCAGCCAACACCACTGGGCACAAAACACACGGCACCAGCCCCACTATGGCACCGCGCCATCATGGCAACGCCCGAAGCCGCCGCTCGCAGCCTCTGATGCCCCGAGATCAAGCAGAGTGCGTAGCCCCTACAAACCAACTCCCTGGAGAAACTTGCAACCATCCTCCGAGTGTCCCTAAAGATTGAAACTCCCCATCATGGAGGGGCAGAGCTTGCCCAAGATGGCCGGAGTTGATGGGGGACAACGAGCAGCAGGGACGGTGTGCTCCATGGCGGCGAGCATCCCAACAGAATCGTTGTCCAGTCACCCACCGAAGAGCGCGCATGCATCCACGCAAGGTGGTGGCACGGGGCGGTGGACACGCACCAGATCTGATGCCCAGGACGCTTGATCCGGCCGCCGGGACCTCCGTCATGGCTCCAATGGGGGCAATGGCGGTGGGATTCGAGGGGTTTAAGGAAGAAGAGAAACGGGGCGTTGGGGGTGGGGAGAGGAGGTTTGATGGGAGCTGTGAACTGCTGCCATTGGGCGCCGCCGATGGCCGCCACCGCCGGTGTGGGTGGCGGCAGGGGTAGGGAGGCTAGGGTTGGGGGGTTGTCCCCGAGTCGCCTCAGAGGGAGACAACGCGGGGGGGGGGGGGGGGGGGGTAGATAACCAGTTCTTACTTATTCTGTATCGCGGTGTCATGAATTGAAATGTAACATGCATTACTACTTATTCTGTATTGCGGTGTCATGAATAGAAAGGTAACATGCATAACGAGAATATATTTTTTGGCCATTTTGCCTTAATTTTATTGGATATGTGCACCAATTCTTGAATCTGCAAGAAAATCTACTTTATATCTTTTTTTTATTTTTTTTATACCTTTTGCATATTTCTCCATCCCCATGCGATATTCTTATCTTTGGAGGAGACATCATAACTGGCCTGTGAATGCTAGAGGAACCCAAATGTGTGCTTGCCCTGATGGGACATCTTCCAATGAACATTCATCGGCTTTTTTGTCATTACCGATGAGACCGCTATGTCCAATTCTTCATGGTATGGTATGGAGTTTCATGTTGGAGTTGCACTGCTTCTTGATATCATATTTCTTTTTGCATCTTTGGCAAATAAAATAGGCAGTCTGGTATCACCATTTTAACTAGTCTATCGAATAAACAGAGTTGCGATAAAATAGACAAAGAGAGATGCAGAGGCAAATGCAAAATAGGACAAACAAGAGTGTTTCTTGAAAATAGATGTATTGTGTGTTATGCACAATGTACTAAGTGTTGTACCACAAATGTGTGGCACACATAACTTGAAAAATAGCATAACAATTTGTCACATAAGTTTAATGTCTTAAGTATCTAGAACATATTGTTGGAAAGAAGAGTATCTATATTTTTCTTAGATAACAGAAAAAGAGTTCTAGCCTTTTGCATCCATGGTTCACCATTACAAAATAATTAGCCAGTATACAAGCTGCAACTCACTGAACAAAACCAAGACCTAGCTTGTAAATAAGCTAAGAGCATCTTCAACAGACCCTAAAAAACACATTCGCTAACTATAAAACACTTAAGATGAAATCGAGATCCGATAAATCTCCATCTTTGTTTCTTCTTTTTCCCGATTGCTATCCCAACAGTATCGCTCTATATTTTTACCAAGCATGCACCACTCGCCAAAGCCCACCTCGCTCCTCGCGTGCTGTGTCTCTATCGTCCGTTCGGTGCATTGCCTTTCTTGCGGCTCGCCCTCATCCAGCGCGTACGTAACTTGTGATGGTTTACCCTATAGTTTTAGTACGATTTTTATTTTTACAAAGAAGGTAAAATCTTCAAATATAGCTAATATTATACCTAGTTTGTTGAAGATGCTCTAAGAGCAAAGTTTGTGCTGCAACGGCTATCCAAGCTTGGCGAATAAGTCCATGGCCCACAACCTCTATACAAAGACAATCTCTCGTGATGTCGTCCTGAGGCTTTCCTTTTGTAAGGGTCTCTAAAAAAAGAAGCCAATAATAAGTCACTCTAAATATAATCTATATTATACATATATTGTTATAATAATAAATGATAAAATGTAAGATATATTCTTACAGAACACCAACTAATATAATGAAAAAGACAAACAATACTAACAAAAAGAATGCTCGGTACTCAACATAACAAAAGATATAAAAATCCACAACATGATGTTTCAAGGAGCAAGATGGATGACCGATGGAAAACTTTGAAGGCCTCCTATCTACCGAGCACATGGGCAGATCGCCCCCCCCCCTTCCTCCGAAGCTTCATCTTGGCTTCGCCACTATCAAGCATGCTGCCTCACGACCCTCCCATGTACATCTGCTCTGAGCCTTGGTCCACCACGAGTGATTATCTTTTTCTCTCAGAGAAGTCCATCATGCAATTTTTTCTACCCACAACATGGCACATCGAATGTTGTTGCGACTCAAACAAACAACATCAAAAAGCAAGATATTCTAGTTATATATGTTAGGTACACAAGTAAAATCTTGGAAGTGCACCAACCACTACGTAGAAGACATAATAACTAAGAATGAGGAAGCTCATTAGGAAAGTTTGTTGAAAATGCATTGAGGGCTGAGGCTAACATAATAGTCACCGATATCACTCCACTGTGTCACCATTCTCTACCGAGTAAAAAAATAGGTATCTCTTGTTTATCCAATACGTAGGTGATAGCTCATGGCCATTGGAGACCGTTTTGAGGATCTTGGCAGCATGGAGGTGGGAATCCTTGGACACACCAATTGTGTTAAGCTCTATGAACTTGATCTCTTAGACCACCTCCCTAAACTTCAGAAAAGCCCACCTGCGCTATCCATGCAATAGAACAATCAGGTTCAACGGATTATGAAGGTGATCCAGAAAATAAAACACAAAGAATTAGTCTTTCCTTCGAAAAAATTGTGTGGATGCAATGTAGCATCGCCTTGTGCTCGTGTGGCCAATACATTTAAATACGCCACCTTATGATTATGTGTCCCAGACACTTGGATGCATAACCTTGTGCCCAAGTGATCAACACACTTGGATATCTTACCTTTATGTCTGTGTAGCCATTACATTTATTAGATATAGACCTTGTGCGTGTATGACCAGCACATTTGAAGACCTAACTTGGTGCTTGTGGGGCCGACACACTTGGATACATGACTTTGTGCCTATGTGATTGACACACTTTGTTACCTAACCTTTGTGTCTATGTGGATCATACATTTGGATTGTAACCTTGTCCTCATGTAGCTGGCACATGCCCTGATACATATAGTGAAAATTGAAATCATGATTTCATAGCTGGCTGCCTCATGAAGTACATATGGGTGTTGACAACAACCTTCCTGGATTTGCACTTGGCTGTGGCCTTAGGGATGCCACCGTTCCCTTTAAGATATATATATTGTCATCTATGCAGATTTGTATTTTCAGTTGCTGAGTGGACTCTCCACAAATTTCCTCACAATTGTAATATTGAATATTTGCCTTTGTTACCATTAACATAGTTCTTCATAATACAAAAACAAATACTATAAATTCATGAAATTAGCAAGTTTGATGTCACGGTAGTAAATACATAGGACATGAAAGCTTATGAATACATTGAATGCTTCTCCCAGATGATATACTAAGTACACACAATGCAACTATTTATTACTCAGTTTAGAAAGGCAAGGCGTTGCATGAACACGTTGAATGCTTCATCAGTGTCAAGCATGCTGACACGCACAACCCTCCCATCCACATGAGTGATTATCTTCTTCTCGCGAAGAATGCCCTCCAAGGTACAAGTGTCTTCCTTCTCACATTGCAGCCATGCAAATGTATTGGCTCAAATAAATAGTCTTACATACATATTGAAACTTTTTTTTATACTTTTCAATACAAAAATTATAATTTTTAATTGGTTGTGACATGCAAACTTGATGGGATGGTATCCTTAAAGAAAGTGGGGAAAACACATACGAGCTTATCCAGAATGCTAGCTAAAGATGATGCATGTGGCTATGAACGACATGAAGGTTGCTTGAGCACGACTCACCTCTCCAATAGAAGATAGCTCGTATTCATAGAAGAATACCATTAGGATCTTCACACCGTGGAGTTGGGAGTCCACAGACCCAAACCGATATCTAACCTTATGCATGTGTGGTCGGAACACTTGGATGCATAACCTTATGCCCGTGTGATCGACGCACTTGGATACCTAACCTTTTTGCCTATGTCACTAGTATATTTGGATCCTAGCCTTTTGGTCATGCAACTAGAACAATTGCATACCTAACCTTGTGTTGGCTAAAGGATCGAGAATGGTAACCAGAGGAGGAGGAGTGAATGGGAGCCAATAAAAATTCTTCGCAAGAACTAGGCCTATGTCCCAATTACAACCCGACACACCTCTAACTTAATCAACAAGTTGGCAAACATAGCAAAAGCACAACAGAGTCAATAAAGACAAAAAAAAGATCCAAATAAATCATTGAACAAATTCAAACCTGGGGAGGCTTGTCAGAAGTTCCAGTAGTAATTAGAAGTTCTGACAGGGTCATGAAACCAAGATAGCTTGTCGGAAGTTCTGACAGCTAATCAGAAGTTTTGATAGGTTCAAAACAAGTCAATGCAAGGCTTATCAAAATATCCAATCAAAAGTTCTAACATGGCCGAAACAACAACGATGATCCTATAAGAAAAATACCAAATCCTTGTCAAGCGAACTCCAAAAATCATGAAATTTGGACTAGATGTCATCTAGGAATGGCCCAACTCATACAAATGGATCCGACTCAAAAACCAAAGGAATCACTACAAATTTTGGATTATATTGAAAAACCTAGGGTATGGAGGAACTTCAAGAAATCAATGAAATCAAGGGTGCTCATGCCTTGGTTTCGGTCATGAACTCAACATGGATTGTTCTAATATGTTCTAACACCAAAATCCCCCAAGTAATCCATCCCAAAACTCATTTCAAGAGGAGATCAAAATTCACAAAAAAATAGCTCCAAAAATAGAGAAAAAAAGATAAACTCAGGATTTAGAGGATGAGGAGCAACTTGAGCACGAAAATGAATTTTATTTCATTGATTCAAACATCCAACGTACATGGATACATGGCTAGAAAACTTCCCTCATCCTCACTCTTTGGAAGAACAAAAGTTGCCTCTCAGACAACTCTCCTTCTCCACTAGAACATGAAGCACTTTATAGCTCTCTAAAAATGAAACCCTAAGAAAATGGCTTGTTGGGGAGAGACACCCTCTCCAACTAGTCATCCTCTGCTTATATAGACATGTTCTAAATACCTAAATGACCTTGACAACCCTTGTGTCCATGTGATGAACACAATTGGATACCTAGCCTTTGTGCCTACGTAGCCACTACATTTAGTTTAGATACAAACTTTGTACCCATGTCACTGGCACATTTAGAGACCTAACCTTGTGCCCGTGTGGCTGGCACACTTGGATCCATGACTTTGTGTCTATGTGATTGACACACTTGAATACCTAACCTTTGTGTTTGTGTGAATCATACATTTGGATCATAACCTTGTGCCCGTATAGCTGAAAATAAAGACATATATGTAAATAGCATGATTTCATGGGTCGCAATAACAATATATATGTAAAAAACATGATTTCATGGTTGGCTGCTTCATAAAGTATACATGGGTGTTGTCAACAGCGTTTCTAGATTTGCACTTTGCGGCTGCCTTGGAGATCCCACAGTTGCCTCTACGTAGATATGTTTTTTCAGTTAGAGTGGACTCTCCACAAATTTCCTCATAGTTCTTCTTTATAAAAGCTATGGAGAATATTTGCTTATAGTTACCATTAATGTTGTTTTTCATAATATAAAAATAAAAACTGGAAATCGGTGTTTAGCTAGTTTGACATCATAGTAGTGAATACATAGGAAATGCAGGCTTGTGAACACATTGAGTGCTTCTACCAGATGTTATTGCTTTCTTCTAAGAGATGACATACTACATAACACCCTCACACAATGCAACTATTTATTCCCTTATGTCAGGAAGGCAAGGCGTTTCATGAACATGTTGAATGCTTCATCGGTGTCGAGCATGGTGACACACACAACCCTCCTATCCTGTCATAAGTGATTATCTTCTTCCCACAAAGAACGCTCTCCAAGGTATTTGTGTGTCTTCCTTCTCACACCGTAGCCATGCAAATTGAAACTTCATTTCAACTTTTCAATGCAAAAATGGAAATCTAATAGTGGCGGTGACATATCAGCTGTTGATGGGATTGTCTCCTTGTTGAAGAAAGCGGAGCAAACATATGAGCTTATCTGGAATGCTAGCTAAATATGATGCTTGTGGCTGCAAACTGTATGAAGGTTGCTCCAATGCTTCAACATTTTCTTCTAGGCATAATAGAATAGGTGTTTCTCGTATCTAGCGGACACATCCACGAGGATCTTCAAAGCAGGAGTCCTTGGACATAAATAAATAATTTTATGGAAATGTATACCCCACTCGAGTGTTTCTCCCCAATCTAACACTCGACCCCCCCCCCCCCCCCCCCCCACACACACACAATTCTTCACCCCTTCTGCATCTTCAACAAGGAAGCTTCTTTTCTATTGGGGTTGTAGATTGGGGGGGGGGGGGGGGGGAGACTGGTCCTGGCGGTGGTCGTGTGTCAACAACATATACGATGAGGCACTAGGGGAACCGACGACCTAGGTAGTGGGGTACGGTGCATGGGCAGGGTTAGGGTGGGGACGATCATGACAAAGATAAATTTTATTGAAAAATATTGTGTCAGAAGTTTTTGCAAATGTTTTGAGGTAAGTTTTGTTGAATTGTTTTTTAGAAATTTCTAGAATGGAAAGATGGTGGAATAAAATGGTTCCTACATAGAAAAGTTTTGGGTTGTTACACAATGGTCGAGAATTAACTACTTAAGTAATGCAGTCCACCAAGATAAAATAACGATACAAATTTATTTCTTGGGCACATATAAGCAACCATCTTATTCTTCCTTTTTTTTACTAAATTCAAAACATATAATATACCAACTATTAATTTGTTTCAGTCCTATAATAATCTATAAAATTATTGAGAAAGGATGTGACTATTCTTTGATTTTTTATAGATGACTGTTATTTGGTATTGAAGGTTAAGCAACAAGCTGTCTGCACGTAAGCTATTATGCTGCTCTTTGACACACCCAAGAATTGGTTAATGATCAGTATTATTTGCAACAACATCTTCTATTTCTGTACTGCATATTTGTTTGCTGAGACTGAGAACATATCAAGTGCCCCCTGCCTTTTGGTGCTTCCATACTGTTCCAATCGACTTGCACTAGATAAAAGTTAGAACAAAATATGGTAGATAATGTATATTATCATTTATCATCATGTAAAATTTGAGATGCAACAAATTCTTAAGACACAGGAAAACAGAGGAAATCAGTTTCAACAGTTGTGGGTTGTAATTGTTCATGTTAGACCCTGCTATCTGCTATTATTCAAACACTGATTTCTCTTTTTTGTTGCACCTTCCACAGGTACATGTTGCATCTTAATTTTTATATGAGATAGCATACAATATCTATCCATAATTTTATTGAAATGGTTTATGCATCTTTTTTGGTGCAAGTCGATTGTGAGAACACTAGAGCACCTAAACCGGTGGGAGCACTAGATATGTTCCCTTTCTTTGCCTATAACCAGATACATATGTACACCGCCAGACTCTTCCTTCCTACATCAGCAAATTATATTGTTTATAATCTTTTTCTTTATTATATGAGTGATTATTTATGTACTTTTTATACCTTTTTTTCTTTGCAAAATTTAGTGTTGCTTTTATATGGTGTCCAATATGGATGCCTGTGATAATCAGATTTATCTTTCTGTTCATGCCCACAAACTAATTTATAATCATTAATGAATAAAGCATATCTTTACAATGGAATTTGATATTTGAATTCTCTTTGGGTTATAACTGTTGTTACATTTCAGTACCTGTCGCATTAAATTGATTTAAACTGTTTTGCATAAGTGCGCTATTATGGTGCTGTTTCTTAGGTAATTAAAAACAACAGGTACTAACTCTTTTTTTGCGAAGTAACTCATCTTTGGACTTTAGTTATGCACGCAATCTGTCTGTCCGTTTTGCTGCAATGGCAGCACGCCCAGTCCTCCTCCCCTTTGATGAAACACAGTGGATCACCCGAATCTGCCGGATCCTCGAAGAGGACATCGAGCCATATGATGATCAGCCCATCTCCATCTCTGATGTGCCCAAGACTCTGTTATGTACTAAACCTGAAGCCTACATCCCTCAGTTGGTTTCCCTTGGCCCTTATCACCACTGCCGCGACGAGCTTGTTGGCATGGAGAGACACAAGCTCTCAGCTGCCAAGAAAGCACAGATCCACCTCCCAGGCACGGACCTTCAACAGCTCGTGCACAGCTTTACCAAATTGGCACATCGCATTCGTGCTCACTATCACAGGTCGGTTACACATGCCAGAAACTATGTTATAATATCATTAACTTAATGATTCAGATCCTCTAATTTCTTGGTTCTTTCAAGGCATCTGAATCTCAGCAACGAGACTTTAGGGTGGATGATGGTGATCGATGTGTCATTTCTTCTTGAGTTCCTGGAGACTTTCAGCAAGAATAACAACAAGAATAGCATGCTGCTACGTGACATTGTAATGCTGGAAAATCAGGTCCCTCTATTTCTGCTCCATGAGGCGATCGGACTTCGGATACAACCTGCGCAATCTGTGCTAAGCTCTATGCTGATTGGGTTCTTTTATCAAGTGTCTATATTCAGGGGAGTTGGCTGCCCATGCACCGACGTCAACCAACACGCCCACTTGCTTGACTTCCTATACTCAAACATGGTGCCTAGATGTACAGACGAATCAGCTGGCACGGATGAAGATGAGTCACGTTGCAAACATGATCACAGAGAGAGGACTCTGAATTCAATCGTGGACTTTTTTGTTAAGCGCGGCTCGAAGTTTGTGTCAGTGCTAATGGATTTCGTGGTGAGAATCCTAGTGAAGGTTGTCGCCAGCCTTCCTTGCCTCTCAGTGCTCAGCCAACCCATAGAGCAGCTAACACAAGCAGCCTCCGAACCAGAAAATGTCCAGAACAAGAACAACCAATCTCCTCTGCTAGAAGAGATTGCAGTGCCTTGTGTCACCGATCTAGCTTATGCCGGTGTCAAGTTCTGTCCAACGGTCGGTAACCTCTCCATGATCAACTTCTCCTCAGAAACCGTGACGCTGCACCTACCGGTGATTGGAGTTGACATCAACAGCGAAGTTGTGCTGCGAAATCTGGTTGCTTATGAGGCCTCAGTGTGTACCGGGCCACTGATATTTGCGCGGTACATTGAGCTGATGAACGGGATCATCGACACCGAGGACGATGCGCGGCTGCTGCGGGAATGCGGCATAGTTCTGAACCATTTGAAGAGCGATCAAGAAGTGGCTGAGCTGTGGAATGGCATGACTAGGTCGGTGAGGCTGACGAGGGTGCCGGAGTTGGATAAGGTGATTGACGACCTGAACCAGCATTACAACAGCTGTTGGAAGGTGAACATCAGGACGTTCGTGAAAGAGCATGTCCTTGGTTCCAGGGAGTTGCTCGGGTGCCTCGCCGTGGTCATGCTGTTACTCTTCATGGGTCTCCAGGTTTTCTGCGTGGCTCGTGGTTGCGGCCCTGCTTCTTATCGTGTGGCGAGCAGAAAAGTTGGAGCGTGAACTGAATAGATTATTGTAATGATGGTTCCATATAAAAGTCCTTTTACTTTGAACCAAATACAGCAGAGGAGGCTCCTACAACACAATGTTTATAAATTAGTGAAAAAAATATGTTTAGAACAAGAGAAAGCCTTAAATCAAATAGCAACAGGCATCTCACAGCCCATTACTAAACTGGCACTGAAGTAAAGAGTGCAGGATAGTAACTAAATATGGCACATTACTATTTTTTGCATCCAAGTATATGTAAGAAACACTCAAATCCTAACACACTTCACCTCCCTCCCCCTACGTGAGGAGGCGGTGGCAGCCGAGTCTTCCCCCTCCACCACGCACGGCGGAGGTAGGGAGGGAGGGGGGCACCCTCCACACCGGATCCAGCGTGGAGAGTGGCGTTGGAGGCAGATCCGGTGGAGAGGGGCCCCACTTCTCCTTCCTTGTCGACAACGGCCGACCCCTTCCTCCCTCACATGAAGTGGAGGCGGCGGCGGCGGAGGGGCCTCCCTCAACACCGGATTCGGCATGGGGATCTGACAGTGGTCCCCCTCTCCTCCTTCCTTGACGCTCTCTCCCCGGCATCGTGACCACCCTGACTCCCCCTCCCTGGCGGCAATGGCAGGCCACTCAATGGTGACTTCGGGCCACCCGGCAGGGCATTGTTTTTTATTATTTTTATCCTCACGCGTAGTATCAGGCCATATGCTGAAAATGATTTTTGTAGTAGTGTAATACTCATATGAAAAGACTGCATATTATATAAGGAAAATATTCTTGTACCCAATGGGATAGCTACCCAAACAAATATATAAGATTGTAGGAGGTGTTGTTATGGTTGCACAATATTACTTTACAGTCACGGAAGTTGTTATGGTTGTGATCTTTTCTACAGCCAGGTGTGTGTGTGTGTGTGTGTTGTGTGTGTGCGCGTGTGTGCATGTGTGTGTGTGTGTGTTGGTTGGGGGGCGGGGGTATATATGGTTGCGGATGTTAACCAGTTGTGTGGATAGCTATCCCCTATTAGTTAGAAAATCCATGACCTATATAATAATACTATATAACAGCAATAAAATTAAGTCATTAATAAGAGTCTCACATTTAAAATTACTGAAAACAAAATATACCAGTAATTTATTCCTTCTACCGGGTGACTCACACTTATAACACCCGCACACAAGCATTGTTTTTATAGGACACAACTATATTATTATTGTTCCCTCATATTAGGGACGCAAGTCGTTCGATGAAGACGTTGAAGGCTTCATCGGTGTCTAGCATGCTGACACGAACGACCCTCCCGTCTGCTCCAAACCTCGTTCCTCCACGAGCCATTATCTTCTTCTCGCGCAGGAAGCCCTCCAAGTCATCGATGTCTTCCTTCTCATACCGTAGCCAGGCAAATGCTGCAACTCAAATAAAAAAGCGTTAGCTATGATATATATGAAAAAAATACTACTTTTACTTTTAAACAAAACAACCGAAATTTAAAAGTGGGGGCATACGTGCGGTAGATGCGATGGTGTCCTTGAAGAAAGTACAGTAACCGGGGAGCTCATCTGGGAGGCTGAAGATGCCTGTGGCGGCGACAACTGCAAGGAGCTTGTTCCAGCGCTCCACCATTTGGCGCCGTGCAAAATGGAAAAGACGGTTCGCCTCTACAGCAGGAGATAGGTCATATCCGTTACAGACGGCCCTAAGGATCTTTGCAGCACGGAGCTGGGAGTCCTTGGACACGCCAATGGTGTTCAGCTCGATGAACTTAATCATTCGTAGAGCCACCTCCTTGTCCTTCACCAAAGCCCACCTGTGCCCATCCATGCAAAAAGAAGATCAAAGCTGAATGTATTTTTACGTGTATATAGTTTTTATGGTCCATTAATATCTAGTGATGCCAACAATGCACATATGTATAATTCCCTTTTTAAAGATATGGAAGTATAGAATTAACAAGGGACAATTGTGTTTAAACCACATATTTCAAGTCTACTTGTGATCTAGCCCTTGATTTTCAAATTTTGTGTGTTTACCATAACTTTTCTCCAAATCTATGGTAAAAAAGCAATTTCTCATTGTGTTTTTACCATAATTTTCCCCAAATCTATGGTACAAAAGCAATTTCTCATTGTGTTTTTACCATAATTTTTCCCAAAATCTATGGTAAACACACAAAATTTGAAAATTAAGGTCTAGATCATAATTAGACTTCAGAACTATGGTTGAAACGCTATTGTCCGAATTAACAATTGCATTGGCTATGCATTGAGAGAGTACCCTAGCCTCGTGCCGGCATGGCCGGTGCACTTGGACACCGTGAAAAGCATGATGTCGTGGTTCGCCGCCTCAGTGATGGCCGTGTACTGCGGCCAGTAGTAGGCGAGGTCATGGACAGCCCTGCCGGACTTGATGACGGCCTTGCGGATACCACCGTCGGGGTTGTTCGGCGAGCAGACGAGCTCAATGCAGTTGTCGCCGTTGAAAGTGTTGGCGTCGCCGGCCCAGCGGTACAGCCCTGAAGTGAGGTAGTTTGTCACGGACGGGTATGACTGCAGACATTCAAGCAGATCAGTCAGTTCGTCATTGCAGTAAAACATACTATTACCAAAACGATTTACCTTTTATCAGGAAATTAAAAGGTTTATAATTAATCGAAATATTCTCTGAACATGTAGGATCAGCAAGAAATATGAACATAACTATTGCAACGACTTGTGTATAAGATCAGGATTGTGTGTCTCGCACAAAGTAAATATCTGACATTCAAAAGTAGCCTTTGCAACATACAGAAATGAGTAATGCAACATGACGTTGATACCTATTACAAACATATAAAGTACATCATATATATATATAAGAAATGATATAATGTATCATCTTTGCCATATCAAAAGGTAACTAATGCAACATGTCAAAGTAACAACTGAAACTTGACTCGGACATATTCAAAATCTTATCTAATTAATACTTCCTCTGTTCCAAAATTATTGTCGCCATTGACTTTTTTGGTGAATTTTGACCATTCATCTTATTTAAAAAATTATCTCAAATACACAAAATTATTGATTATATTTTAATTTTATCTAGTAATAAATCTAATCAAAAAAATATATGATAATTTTCAAAATATTTTGAATAAGACAAATGATTAAAAGTAACGAAAAAAGTCAATGGTGACAATAATTTTGAAACGGAGGGAGTAACCGGCAAATCTCTAAGCATATTTCTATGATAATAGCAAGCGCCGCTAGATACTCTGGCTATACGATATATGATCGATCTGTTGTTGTTACGTACCGAGTAGTACGGCGCGGGCGAGACGACGTTCATGGGCGCGCCGTCGGCTGCAGGGGAGAGCGCATAGATGACTGCCTGGAAGAGCTGGGTGGAGCCGGTGCCGACGAGGACGTGGTAGCCTTCTTCCACGGCGTTACCGACGAGGCGGTGGAGGCGGCGCACCTCGGTCTCGAACTGGGGCTCGAGGAACCAGCAGAACCCGGCTACGTCGGAGAAGTAGCTCATGGTCTGGGACCCCGGGATCACGATCGTGGCGCGGTCGCCCGTCCCGCGCCAGAAAGCCTGGTACATGGTCGGGTCGCCGCTGCAAAAACAATAACACACACAAGGGCATCATATATATCAGGGGCGGTGTACTACAGTGCCATGCATCGTCATAGATCTTGAAATCATGGATGTGGATACATAAATACATATTTGGACTCCACAAAGATCACAAAAACGGACTAGATCCGCGGATATGGATGGATCACTTCACAAATATCGATCACAAAACAACAGAGATGGTAATGAAGATGGATCACTACTCACTGGTCGAGGTTGACGATGGAGTCGTGGGTGACCGGCGGCTTCCCCGTGGACGCCTCCACCATGCTGCTCATCTCCTCCTCCTTGTTTTTGCCGGATCCGCCCTTCCTGCTGCCGAAGTAGCGATTGCGGATGATCCACGCGAGCGTGATGAGGTTCGCCGCCACGGACGCCACCATCCCGAGCTTCCCGGCGCACCGCATCGCATCCTCCTTAGCCGCCATGATTCACACCCTCCTTCCCCTCGTCTTCCTCAACGCAAGCAGGATGCAAAAGAGAGAGACTGATGATGAGTTGTGTGGAAGCAGGCAAGGGGGGTAGCCCAGTCTTATAGCGGCGAGTGAGCAAGGCGAAGACGGCACGAACGGCAGAAGGGACGATGCAGCAGCGGCCGGCACGGCAACTCACCTGCTTTTTTCCCTGGAGAATGCTACCGTCCCCAGGTTGCGACGAGAGGGCTACTGGCAACGGAAAGGCCACGTCCTCGCGTGCGGTGGATCTCCGGCTGGATGATATGGCCGGCGCGCGAGCGTTTCGGCGTGGAGCTCGGTGGTGCGGCGGGGGGCGCGTGAGGAGGCCGAGGATTTATGGATGGATTGGTACCGATGATTGGGGCGGTGTGAACTGGTGTGGAGTTTGGTTTGGCCCGTCCTAAAAGGAAGGAAATTAACTTGCCAACTAAAAGACGGGGTTAATCTGGAGAGGAGTAATTCATTTAATGAGTTGACTACTATATATATACCCTGGATCGAGAGTAGTTTCCACAATTTGAGATCATAGTACTAGTATCAACTTAGCAATGGATGTTTTTTTTTTGGCCGATCAATTTCGGCATGGTGTGCAACTTCTAAGACATTTTGGTGAACTGAACTGGACGTTTATTACATTTTGAACAAACATTTCTGTCGTAGATATATGTTGACATTGTAGCTCGATTCGGAATGCGACAAGTGTGTTTGTCGTACTTCTACTTTACTCAATTGGAAAAGTATATGTCGGATACGGGTTCATGCAGAGTTCGGTACTCGGTAGTTACTAAGCGTTAGGGAAGATCTATATGCTTCGAAAACGGCATGCAAAAGCGCTATATTGGCGTGAACGGATAGGAGCACGCTTCTCTCCCAAAGTTTTGGAACGACATTAAGGGAACCAGATCCTTTGACAAGGCGACAAAAATATCAATACAAGAAACCATATAGTTGAATCGTCCACTATTCTTATTACACGTGGCTATATCCGATTGTTCTAAAGCCATATAATATATGGATCAATCAGCAACATATGAGAAAGGCGAGATCATTATTTTCTTACCCTACCGCAGCAATCTTGGCACTTGTGATTTTTGATAAAATGGTGTCATTTGTATCTGATAATGTCATCTGCATCAACTACATACACCAATACAGGAATTCAATAGTGATCTTCTGCAAAGCTTACTATGCACAAAAAAAAAAAGCCCTGAGTTTGGCCCAGTCATTGTGATTCATTTCAGATCTGACCTTATTTTGTTTTTTGTGAAACACGGTACAAACACACACGCTATATATGTATAATAAGGACTCACCCCTTATTTGTGATTGACCTCGTATAGTTGTTGTAACATCTAGGAGAAAAATATATGTATTGGAGGACAAACCAGCAAAATTGATGAGTTAGAATATATAAGACAATTGTTATACCCCATATTGTTATTTGATTGTATCATTGTGTTGAATTGTCGTTTACTTGTATTTATATGCTTAACATAAACCATATAGTTATATTAACCATAATGTTATTTCCTTATATCATGTGTATAATTGTTGTTTCCTTATATTCACATGCTTAACAGAAAACCATTACTAACAAAAGATGAGCGATGTTTAGGATTATAGCCCCTTCATCAGGAGACACTCCTATAATATGTATTACCATTCCGTGGATTTACAAATACATTTTCACATTGAACTGAGTTGAACCTTTTCTGTTCAACAAATATATCACTACATTAGTCACCATATATTTGAAGTTCATGTGGAGCTCAGAGTCCCAACATCAGGTGTGTTCTTATCATGGAGAAACCGCAAGAATTCCTTCCGCACCTTCTCCCCGCCTTTTACTGGGTCAAAGCTGCACTTATAGAAACTAAACATTCCCAAAACAAAAACAAAAGAATAAAGTGAGAAGATCAAGGTATACTAAATACAAGCAAAATATATAAGTGTTCAATAAAATGTGCAATCATACATTTCTGAAAGCAAAACTAGCCATATATATTTTTTGAAAATGAAAATTGTCAGAGAAGAACATTCCTCTTTTTATGTGGGAGTTTCTGACAACGTAGTTTTCAATTAATGGGGTAACATTCATTTCATAAGGCTCGTGTTAAAAAATAAGGGTACATACCTGGCATCCATCCCGAGGGTCATCACAATGTTTTGTTCTCCAAATGCAACAATATAGCGTGTGGCTTCTGGTAAATGGAACTGAGCAAATGACCATTCTGAACTGAAGTAATTCGGTAGAAACCCTGGAGGATTTGAAGAGTATAAAGAAATTTGTATAATCAAGAAAAGACGATGCTACTGAGGGGAAGTATGTTCAAGAGTTCAAACCTACCTTGTACAGTAACAACAATCACTATGGGGGTGAGGAATTGATCAAATTTAAAAGTTCACTATGGGGGTGAGGAATTGATCAAATTAAAAAGTTTTAGGGGGTTGAAGAGATGAAATGTTGTATGAAATAAATTGAACAAAACCAAATAGTTGGGTGGTAAAATATGTACTAACGCAGTGACATTCGACTGAAGTATGTAAAGCCTTTTTTTATGCATAAGGAACACAGCTTATTGCAACAATTCAAAATAAAAAGTTCTAATAGCTTGCCGTGGAAGCGATGTAAATAATGTCGGTGGTAGAAAACGTATAGTAGTGTCATGTAGTAGAAACAGAATTTGTCCTGACCTTTCATGAACGACAAGGATGACCTTGCATTGGGTACCGTGTTTGGTCGTGCAAGCGAAGCAGAAGCTGCCGATGGCACGTCAGCTGCATCGTTTTGCCCTGCACCAGCTCCGATCCTCAGGCTGAAAACGTGAAGCGTCCCTTTGTTGCTCGACACTGCCAACCACCGTAAGTCAGGCGACAGTGCGATGCTGTGTATCTCGGCGTTGTCACGCCCCCTGCGCACCTGAAAATTCATCAGTAAATCATCACGTCATCAGTTACGTAATACAGCCTACTACAAATATATACTACACAGATATATATTTTATAAAACAATCTCCAAAGAAATTCAAGATGATATGATTTTCAAGAATATTATTGCAAGAATTATTATATGTAAAAAGCGTGCTCATCTGGTGACCTCTTGCAAGCATGTTCCATCAACGGTGTTGAATACCCTGACGAGTGTGCCCTTGACGCTGGCCGTGGCCAGCACCGTCCCGTCCAGGGTCATCTCCATGCACGCAACGTCCGAGCTGTGCGCGTCGATGAACCTGGTCGTGTCCTCGTCCAGGCGCTCGACGCGGACCTGCCCTTTCACCGTCCCGGGGCACGCGAGCACGGTGGTCTCGTCGGAGCGGCACGAGAGGCAGCACAGCCCGCGCGGGTTATGCGTTGTCTCCACCTTGCACACCAGCCGCGTGGGCTTGAACAGCGGGTACACCCTGACAATGCGGTCCACGACGACGGCGATGCGTTCCCGTGACACGCGCACAGATCGGACGGCTGTGGGGAAGCCACGTTGCCACAGGCACTTGTGTGTAATGTCGTCCCACACCTTCACCATGAAGTGGTCCCTGTTGTTATTGTTATTGTTGTTGTTGGAGGAGGAGAAGGAGGAAGAGGAGGAGGAGGAGGAGACGGTGGCGAAGATGTTGGAGCGAAAGAGCATCTCAGCGACGGTGAACCCGCCGCCATCCTCGTGGACGCGGCGGAGGTGCTCGCCGAAGGGGCAGCACCTGAAGACGCGGAAGTCGGCGGTGGTGGCCGCCGTGAAGCAGCTGCGGTTCTGGTTCCACGAGACCGAAAGGAGCTGCGGCACCTCCTTCTTGACGTCGTCGTCGCCGGCGGCGGCGGCGGCTCCTCCGACCTCGACGTGGCCCGCCATTGGTGTTGAGTATGTACGGGCGAACACAACACCAGATTAATTCGAGATGGTCGGCGATCGACGAAGCAGAGAGGAGGGGAGGACGGGAACATGTTACATGTGATGTCACAGTTAGTGCGTGTTTCGTATCCGGCTCGATCCGACGACGATCGTTCTTGGGGTTGGGGACGTGTTCGCATTGGGTTGGAGATGGAGATCAGCGGCGGCCGTGTCCGTCTCAAACGCAACTGTTCTGCTGCAACGGGCATATGGCTTGCTCGACGATTATTTCTCCTATACGTACTCTTTTTTCTGACACTACGTATCTCTATTCCAATGGACAAAAATCTAGTCGCTTGCAGTCACGTAGCTAGTCATCAGTTAGGGTTTTGGGATTCAGGAGAAGGCGGAGGATCGCCAGTTGGAGGTCGACGGAATGAGAAGTTTGTGAATTTCAGACGGCACATGTATATATAGGAAGTGCAACGTTCTTGATCCAATGCCACATATAGTCTGTAATTACAAGCAAGTAACTTGACAATGCTTAGACTGTCACATAGTAATAGTTTAACATGAAGCATAAGGGCTATCAGTTCTTGCAGAATACACCTGAATTTTAGAGAATGTCTAGTGATTCCTTTTCCAAGCTGAGCTATAAAACAAGGCAACAAATAAAATCTATTCCCTAGAGTCCTGGACATGCAGGTGGGTTGCAGCAATAAACAGTCAATCACTATCCACTCATCACTCCTATTGTTACCACAGCATGTTGCATTCCTCCACCCTCCTCCAAGAGTCATGTGTCGCTTGAGTCATCTACATATATGTCATTCATATGAGTGCATGAAAAGGGGCAAACTCTGGTAGTGTGATTGTGTACTGTATTTTGATCTTTATATTTTATTTTCCATGCTTTCGGGGAGTCTATACAAGCTAGAAGCGAACCCAATATTTGTATTATCATTATATTGGGGTGCAGCCACTGATTGACATGGATTTCATAAGTTATTGAAGGAGATAGTATGTACCCTTTTTTTTCAAACGCTTTTGTGGCCTTTGTGAGATATGAGTGATTTTCAGAGCATGCATGCTTATAATAATTATAATATGTTTAATTCTCTATTAACTCTGTAACACTCATAATTGTACATTTGACCGGCTCTAAGAAAAAACATGGACTTAAAAATGAACTGTTTATTACATAGGTACAAGTTTAGCTTAGTTCTTACTTTTTTCTTTTTGGAAATTGGACATAACAATCTTTCGTTCCTATATAGGACACAAATAAAGTGTATGGTAGAATGAGCATGTTCAAATGAATCAATCAAACATCATATTGATTTGGCAAAATGCAACACATGAAACATAACAAAGAACCATCTGTGGTATGGTCAATCTGCTTCATCTAAGCTGTCGATGAAAATAATAGTATCAATAATAGATTCAGAAGTATTGCAACAGTTCAGATCATAGGGTAAGCATATACCTTCCAGGTACATCAGAAAATTGTACAGGCAAAGTGATGAACCGCTTAACGTCTCCAAGGATATCATAAACTTGGAGCTTCAATGAAAAACAAATGTAAGAGGAATCATTACATTCAATTAGAAATTGTTCATGTTCAACATTTTAATTATAAACACACCTTGAAATCATTCACTGTCTCCACCCATGAAGGAAATCCAAACCAATTGAGAGAAGAAAATCTTCAAACTACTAATAAAGATTGATCCTGTAAGCCTTAATCACACATATTTATAAATGATTTCTCATATTAGATATATTTTCACATACATGAGGTAGATAGCAAGAAGAAATCCCATTGAACGAAACAATCACATCTCCTTGTCTAATGCCAAGCTTCTCCGCAGTAGAATATTGGGTCACCTAGATCATCAGATATATATAGATCAAAAGAGTTTGTAATATTACAGACAAATACTATAAGTTAAGTTGAAATTTACCTGATCTGCAATGAAACCATTTTTAATGCCGTATTTTGTGTAGAGTTTATCAAGATGTGCGATGTCCAGAAGTTTAACCGTGCTAAGGCACATACCGAGCATTGGCCGCGCAATACATCTGCAATAATTTTTATAAATGAATCAAAATTTTATTTTAATTGCATTCTAAGGAAAGGAGATTCAGAGGACTAGGAGATTTTGACTTCACTGGAATATTAGACATATATTTGGGTACTCCAAATAGGCTATTAGTATCTCAAATAATACTATTCTTTCTGGTTAAAAAGAATACACCGCATACAATATCCCACGAGACAAAAGGTTTCATAGGATACATCCCTTTTTTGTAACTCCAAAATGTCATTAGCTCACTATTAAATTGCAGTAAATCCAATATATTTTTGCACGTCGAACAAGCTCAGGACTAAAACATAAATCTATGTTTATGGCAGGTTTAATGTCCAAAAACTGCAGCCACTATAGAAAAATAAATCTTTACCGTGTGCCTGAAATTTTGTCGTATGTTTTATTTTAAGCACATGGCAAAGATGATGTTTATTGTGTACTAAATTTAAACACACGACAAAATATAAAAAAATGACACACGGCAAACCTTTGGGTTTTCCGTAGTGAGCTGAGATTCCATGTCTGCTGTTTCTGAAAGGTGACCAACTCGTGGAAGCTAGCAAATAGGGATAGCATCAACCCTGATAATCAACTAGTTTTTCTTTTTACACAGTATCAATGCATCATGGTTGAATGTCAAAGAGACATAAGTTGCTCTGATCATAACTTAATAAACTACTGTTGAGTTCCAAGACTTTTTAACACATCTTGTGAAGGTACAATGTTATGAAATGTATATTTTGAGCTAGTTTCTAAACTTGAAAGGTGTAAACAAATCAAAGAATTAACAATGGAAGGAGGAGGCGACGATGGCGACCATGCCTGTACCCATGGCGCCCTAGCACGCTCGGAGGAGAAGGAGGCGACGGTGCCCGCACCTGCATTTGCGCGCTCAGAGGAGGAGGAGGAGGCGTCTGCGCCAACGCCGGTGTGCTCGATGAAGGAGGAGGCGACCGTGGCACCCACATGCCTGAGGGAGGGAGGAGCGGGAGAAGGGCGGCGCATGGGGAGAAGGGAGGGAGGAGCGGGAAGAGGGCGGTGTGTGAGAATCAGGGAGGGAGGAGTGGGAGGATGGCGACATGTGGGGAGAAGGGAGAAGAGGGAGGTGGGCAGCGCATGAGGGTGGACGGAATTGGAGAGAGGAAGTGGAGGCAAAAAAAACTGGAGTCAATTTGATCATGTGACAAGACTAATGAGCCTAAAATTTTATAGTGAGAGTGGGATGACATCAGCAAAAAATGCCAGATATTCTCTGACGAGCAATGTGAAGCCCTTTTGGTTGAGGCGCAAAAAACGGCGCATGTATTAGCCGACCAAATAGAGCTAGATCCCTTACCCAAAGTATAAGAAGTTATAAAGTTTAAAATATTGTATTACATCTCTGTTACTGTAATATAACTAAGGTTCGATAAACCGCTAAGCTCTAGATTCATTACCAGTATTATAATGAATTCTTGGGTCGCGCTGCTTTGTATATGTATTGTATGAACTCGTGTTAAACACTTACAACCAATACACAACTCATGTCAGCCCTCTAAACAATGCTCCCAATAACTGATATGAACCATGGAGACTAAGAACTCACTTGGTCAAACACATGCGAATTGGGAGAATTGCCTTGGTTCCTAACAGACGGTAAGAACCCTGGGGACTAAGTAACCCGTTTGGTCGACATGCGCGAGTTAGGGTGATACCAAGTATTAGAATTTGAACCATGACTTAAACAATAACAATAATTATTCACAGAAATCATAAATTGTAAAACCAGATATCATGACCATAATATATATATGTTCAGTAATAAAATAAAATAGAGTTATAATAAACTATAAATATTAGGCATAAAAATAATATAGCTGTAAAATGTTCCAGGAACTTTGAAGCCCCGACCCGTCCTCATGCATTAATCGATAGGCGCCTGGCCGAGTGATTTCCTTTACAATAAAATATCCTTCCCATGGAGCCGACAGCTTGTGCTTACCGACCTTAGACTGAACTTGCTTCAAAACCAAGTCGCTGATGGAAAAACCTCGTGCTCGAACGTTTTTGTTGGGATAACGTCGCAAGCTTTGCTAGTACTTTGCCGACCAAATTAAGGTGGCATCTCGCTGCTCCTCTAACAATAATAAGTCATCACACCTATGATCATTAGAGGTTTTTTCTTCATATGCTACCACACGTGGGGAGGCGAACAGAATCTTGGTTGGTAACATGGCTTCCGAGCCATAAACCAAAGAAAAAGGGGAGTGCCCGGTGGCATGACTTACGTTGGTTCTAAGACCCCATAGCACAGATGATAATTCTCGAACCCACCATCGAGCGTACTTTTCCAGCCGATCAAATATACGAGGCTTAATTCCAGAAAGCAGGAGGTCGTTTGCCCTCTCAACTTGGCCATTGCTCTGTGGATGGGCGGCCGAAGCATAGCCAATCTTAAAGCCGACTCGGCCCGCAAACTCTTTGAACTCCTCTGCCGTGAATTGAGTACCGTTATCAGTGATGATCTTATGTGGGGCACCGAACCGAGTGGCTATTTCGGTCATGAACTCGATGGCCTTTTTTGCCAAAATTTTATCGACTGGTTTTGCTTCAATCCATTTAGAGAACTTGTCCACTGCTACGAAAAGGTGAGTAAAACCCCTTTGAGCCTTCATGAAGGGTCCAACAATATCTAAGCCCCATACTGAAAACGGCCAAGTTATTGGGATATTTTGAAGCTTTGTGGTGGGTACGTGCATTTGGCGTACAAAGAACTGACAGCCTTCACACTTTTGGAGGATTTCCTTAGCATCAGCACCCGCAGTCGGCCAGTAAAACCCCTGCCTCATTACTTTGGCCGCAATTGTTGATGGGCCTGCATGATTCCCACGTATGCCAGCATGGATATTTCCTAATATAACTCTGCCCTCATCTTGTGACAAGCATTTCATCAGTACCCCATGTGGGCTTTGCTTGTACAAGAGATGATCGACTATACAATAAGATCGAGACTTGCGAATGATTCGGAGGGCTTCGTCTTTGTCGTGCGGTAGTGTGCCACAATCCAAATACTCAATGAAGGAAGTGCGCCAATCTACCTCAATGACAGCTACCTGCAGTGCTGCTCTGTCCTTTAGTGCCGACTGCTCCATAGTTTGCTGGGTTAGTACAGATGGCTTTTACAGATCATCGAGGAATACTCCATCAGGTATTTTAGATCTACTAGACCCAGGTTTGGCCAGTTCATCTGCCTCTTTATTATACTTGTGTAGGACATGCTTATACTCGATGCCATCAAACTTGTCTTCGAGCTTCCAAACTTCAGTACAGTAGGCTGTCATGCTTTCGTGAGAACAACACCACTCCTTCGTTACTTGATTTATTACTAACGCCGAGTCGCTAGAAACGCTTATTCTTTGGATACCGAGTGAGATAGCTGTCCGAAATCCATGTAATAGCGCCTCATACTCTGTGGCGTTGTTAGACGCGTGGAAGTGCATTCGAAGAACGTACTGCAACTTGGCTCCATCAGGAGATGTCAATATGACCCCTGCTCCGGCACCTTCCAGTTGTAAGGAACCGTCAAACGTCATTTTCCAATAGCTTAATTCCTGCGGGTTGGGCGGTAACTCACATTCTGTCCACTCGGCGACGAAGTCCGACAAAGCTTGACCTTTGATCGAGTCGCGTGACTTAAAGGTGATATCATATGATCCGAGCTCGACGGCCCATTTGGCAATTTTCCCAATGGCCTCTCTGTTGTGCAGCAATTCACCTAGGCCGAATGACGTGTGGACCTCAATTGGATGATCCTCAAAGTAATGCTTTAACTTCTGAGATGTCATCAGTAATGCATAAATTAATTTATGAAGCTGGAAATATCGTACCTTAGATTCCAATAAGACCTCATTGACGAAATAAACTGGTCGTTGCACCTTTTGAGCCTTGCCATCTTCCGCCCGTTCCACCGCCAGCACAGTACTGACAACGTGTTTGGTTACAGAAATGTACAGCTGCAAAGGTTCCTTTGGCTCTGGGGGAGTTAAGACCAGAGGACCACTAATGTAAGCCTTGAAATCATCCAAGGCTTTTTGTGATCATTCTAGATGAATGACTCTTGCTTCTTGAGTAGCCGAAAAAAAGGTACCTCGAACACCGAGTCGTGATACAAACCGACTAAGTGTTGCCATACAACTAATAAGCTTTTGAATGTCCTTTTGCGAATGTGGGGGGTCCATCCGCAATATGACATTTATCTTCTCTGGATTAGCTTCAATCCCTCTATGTGATACTAGAAAGCCGAGTAATTTTCCTGATGGGACGCCAAAGACGCATTTTTCCGGATTCAACTTCATATTGTATTTCCAGAGGTTACCGAATGTTTTGTCTAGGTCGGATATTAAGTTGATGGAGAGCCGAGTCTTGACTACCATGTCATCTATGTAAGCTTCGACATTCCTTACTATCTGGTTATCCAAGCATTGCTGCATAGTCCGTTGGTAAGTGGCGTCAGCATTTTTCAGACCAAAGGGCATTGTTGTGTAACAGAATGCCCCAAATGGTGTGATGAACGAGGTTTTAAGCTGGTCGGATTGATTTAAGGGAATCTGATGGTACCCTGAATAGGCATCTAAGAAGCACAACAAAGCGCATCCAGCCGTCGAATCGACCACTTGATCAATACGTGGGAGGGTGAATGGATCTTTCGGACAGGCTTGATTAAGACCGGTATAATCCACGCACATCCGCCACTCTTTATTCTTTTTCCGCACCAGGACTGGGTTGGCCAACCAGTCAGGGTGGAAGACTTCTTTAATAAAACTGGCTGCCAGTAGTCGACCGATTTCTTTCCTAATCGCATCCTTTCGGCCCTGCGAGAATCGTCTAAGTCGTTGCCTTACCGGCCTGGCATTTTCGCGAACGTGAGATGACTCTGTTTGGTCCTGGTAGCTTCATCATCACATACAGATAATGAGGTACGGCCATGAATTTGGCGATGGCTGGCCACCCTATGATGGCGTGGTAGGTGGAATCGAGATCGGCGACCTCGAAGGTACAGGGTGATTTGCCCCAGAGGGACTGTTTGCATGTCCGGGATCACACCATGAAATGGCGATCGACTTGGTTTGAGGTCGGTCAAGGGTATGCCGAGCTACTTGAAGGTTTTCACAAAGAGGATGTTCAAACTGCTACCGCCGTCTATCAGTACCCGATTTAGCCGAACTCGGTTAACAGTCGGCGTTAGTACTAAGGGATATTTCCCGAGCCTGGGGATGTGATCCGGATGGTCGGACCGATCAAAAGTAATTAGGACCTCTGACCATCATAGATATTGAGGTACCGCTGGAGAGACCAAGTGGACCTCTCTATAGAGGATCTTCTGCTGGCGCTTCGAGTCTGCCATGGACCTGCCACAGATGTAGTTGACCTCACGTTCGGGGTCTTGAAAGTCCTCCTTATCCTTGTCTTGGTTATCCTTATCCGAGTCCTTCTTGCCGCCCTTGGGGACCCAGGGGCGTTCCTTACAGACCTTCAAGGTATGATGGGCGAAATTCTTCAACTTAAAGCATTCTCTGGCTTTGTGAGCTCCATCGTGGAGCAGACAAGGGCCATCAAGCATTTTGTTGAAGTCGTCCTGAGTGACTGGTTTCCTCCTGTGGAACGCTCGGTGTTGGCCACCATTCGGTCTTGCTTGCGCTTTCTGTCACCGTCTTTGCTGTAATTGGATGGGCCCGACTAGTTCCTTGGGTTCGCTTCCTTGTACCGGCGAACTTGGAAGAGAGCCGAATTGCCCGCAGTGTATTTGTCAGCCATGGTGAACAGTTCTTTGGCTGACAATCCACCAGCGGTGTCTAACCTCCCAATCTTCTTTATCAGATCATCATCACGAAGGCCACCTTGGAAGGCAGCGATGACCTGAGCATCCGAGATATTAGGGATGGTATTTTTCACTCGGCAAAAGCGTTGCATGTACTCTCGAAGTGGCTCCTGGTCCTGTTACTTGATCCGGCCGAGCTCCCAGTGGTTCCCTGGCCTGTCGAAGGTGGCTTGAAAGTTGGCGATGAACTGCCGACAGAGATCCGCTCAGGAACTGATGGAATTGTCAGGCAGGTTGGTGAGCCAGGTTCGTGCCACCGGGGCCAGGCAGATGTGCAAGTAGTTGGTCATGACAAACCTGTCACCGTCGAGTGCTCGTATGGCTGTTGAATAGACGTGAAGCCAATCACGCGGATCCGTCTTGCCATCATACTTCTTGATGCCTACTGGCTTAAAGCCGACTGGCCAGCTGACGTTTCAAAGATCTCGAGTGAAGGCTCGAATGCCAGCCTCCTCGTCATAGTTGTCAGTGACCGGGGTCCGTTCTCGCTCGTAGCCAGATCCCCGGCGGGATCTATCCTCGCGGCGGCCCTCGTCCCGTTGATCACGGTAATGATCGTCTCTGGGTGGCTGTTGTCTGTTGTCACGTTCGTAGTCGACATAACCGTGCCGGCATCGTTCATCTTCGTACTCTTTGGTGGGCCGCGTCGTCGCGCTCCTAGTATCTGCTGTCCAATCGGACCCGCGCGTCACGTGGCGGTATGCCATTGCGTAGGTTGGCGCTCGGATGCCGATCATGGTACTCTGCAATGGGCCTGCGCCTTGGGGCGGCAGGCAGGGTTGCCTGTCGGTTGGAGCGCTGCCGGTCTCTTCTCTCTTGGCTGGTTACCGAACTGGCGGCCCTAGACGTCGCCTGACTCGGTGTTGGTTGTGCCGCATGCATCTCCAGTACTGCCGCGGTCCTGATGTGTGCTTTTAACTGGTTGACCTGAGGTGTCAACTCCGGGGAGACTTGGAGCAAGGGCTCTATGGTGCGCAAGAGGGCCGCTGCAGCCGTGATGTTGTGTTGTGGGGTTTTGAAGACGTCTTCACCATCAAGTTTTAAGGTGAGGTCTCTCATATCTAGGTTTTGCACAACTCGGGGTCTCTGCTGAGCATCCGGTCTACAAAGCGGGGGAATGGCTGCATCGGGATCGTCATCTTCAAGATCGGTTATATGTCCATCTGGTATTGCGCCGCGTGCGGCAGCCGCCGCCGGCGTTTCTCCGTCAGTCCCTCCTTAGGCTGCAGGTGCCACCATGAATACCTCGTGGTAATCCGAGGAGCAACTTTCTGAATCGCTCGTCCCTTCGATGAAGTCCAGGACTGACTCGTTTTCGAGACCGATTGTTGCAACGAATCTTAATTCATCAAAAAAATTGTGATCTTCATCCGACTGATCCACGTGAGGAGTCGGGAGATCAACCGTAGTAAGATCTGAGCCGGCCAAGGTTGTCGATCGGGGCGTTGCGGGCGATGTTGAGTAGGAGCCCGAGAGGGTTTCCGCTTGGAACGCTGTCACCGCATTGTCGAGGCCGAGTGAGAACCGGCCGACCGGAACGATCCGTTCGGCCATCGAAGCTTTGCTTGTGCTTGAGTTTGAAGGCATAGTGGCCGCCGAACGGGCCATGTGATCTTGCTCGACGAGGTTCCTGTCCTGATTGGCGACGAGGCTGCCGGTACCAAAGCGGATCTTGTCTCCCAGGCGAAACTTGATGTCGACGAAAGCCATCGATTTCGGTGAAGCTGAACTCAACGCGGCCCCTTCCTGGCACGCCAACTATCAAGAGATATTCTTGATAGTAGTTCTAGATATGCGTATGAGTATGAAAGATCGATAGACACAGAACACAAGGTTTATATAGGTTCGGGCTTCCCGAAGGATAATAACCCTACGTCATGTTTGGTGTTTCTATATTGCTAGGGTTCATACTGGAATTAGGGTTCTAATACGAGTCTCTATCTTGCCGAAGACCACCTGCCCTCCTTATATATCTGAAAGGCAGAAATTTACATGGTAATCTTTTAGTCGGTTACAACAGATCCTATCTATCTAATATATCTGCTAACCTAACTTGCTGCTTACTCAAACAAGTATCTAAGTAAATATCTTCTGGGCCGAATACACCATAGCCGAGCCCTCGGCCCACTCGACCAGTTAGCCGAGTGGTTAAGTATCCTGGATATATATGTTCCACAATTCCCAATGATAGTTATTGCTGACATCATCATGCACCGTCACAGGTATTGAATCTCAATGACGGCTATTTTTGATGATGTCAGGGATGGGTCCATCACTGGAAAAAAAAATGCCGTGTGTCACTATAGGCCTGTTTTGTACTAGTGATATGCTTAAATTAATAAAGCACATAGCAATAATAGCACATACCTATACTTTGTCCACATTTCAATGCATGTGAGGATCGTAGCGATAGAAGAGATTTCCCAAACTGATGAAATACCTACGAGATCACCAGAGTGGTTAATCACTGGCCCTCCCGCGGCACACTGCAACACAGAATTGCAACCACATTTACACAAACTGAAACATGGATACATCAAGCGATCATGGCAGGTATGATATTACCGGAGGGAGACTACAGTTGAGAAACATGAAGTGATTTTTTTTCTTCGCGCATAATAGTCCCGTGCGCATAGCGAAAGAACAAGTCTTGATTTTTTTCTTCGCGCATAATAGTCATGTGCGCATAGCGAAAGAACAAGTCTCTGTCCCTAGCCATTGTAAATACCTTCTGACCATAGCATGGGCTACAGCCAACGGAAGGTAGCTCCACCTTAAACGATGAGCTCAAGGAGATCTCCAGCAAAGCAAATTGATAGCATTCATTTAAGAACAACAAGCGTCCTTCTACGACGTCCTCATTCAGCAAGTGAACTTCTATCTGCCAAGATGTGATGTGAACTTTTGTGAAGCCATCTTGACAGACAGCATAAACAACCAAATAAGTGCAAATAAAATTGTAAGTAACAAACTGAGCTGCAGGTTACGCTATAATGTGACACACAAATGCGGGCAAGCAGTAAACAGATACAGTCGAAGCGCACAAGACGACTGCACGATGAGTCGATGAGTTATGCAGGCCAGTTTAACAATATAAATGCGACAGTTATCAGAGCAAAGAGTTTGCTTGTATTTTCACTTGAAAAATAAAAAGAAATTCCTTGTGTACCTTTGGTGCAGGATCGTACAACTTCCCGTCGCCGGTGCTGTAACTAGCGACAAGATCGGAAGTCAGTATCCTGGCAAGCCCTTCTTTGCTGTTCCATTGGATGAAGATGCCACTACACTGCCGATTCTCTATCCCATCTGCGCGCGTGCACGCCATTTGTGAGGAACTTCGAGGACGGATTTGAAAGTTTTTTTTTTTTTTGGAAATTAGGGATTTTTACTATCCCGACTTCTGAAGAAGCCAGCCACAGTTTTTACAGTGTTCAAACAAACAATCCTGGAAATTAGGGATTTGAGAGGTTTAGTTAGTTGTTTTTGTCTGTACCTGTACCTGAAGCAGTAGAGGAGACGTGGACGATCCAGCGCGCCGCACGCAATAACTCGTCGCTATGTGCGTATTGCTCGGATCCTGGATAACAGCAGATGTTATTCTCCTTGCGAGGCTCATCGGTGATGGTTTCCAGGTAATCGTGGTCCTCAGTCGCCACCAGGCGCCGGCGCTTTTCGCCCTTGAGGTCTCCGAGCTTTCGCGCTGCCGCACAGCAACCAAGCTTTCGCATGGTTGAGATTCCGGTGTTGGTTGGGGAGGAATTTGGTTGGACTCCTGTGTATAGAGCAACACCGCCCACCTATGTAGACTAATTTGGGCCGTGTGGGCGACCAAAATCCAATATTTTGCTTCAAGGGGTCAGTTTAGAGCAAGCAATACAGCCTAGTAGCCGACCTCTATGGGCTTTGAGCCGTGGGCTACCAATCTCTACTCCATGGCAATGCCATATGCGCTTTCTTCGCTACTCGGATGCACGACAGGATTTTCTGCGGTATTTCTGCTTCGTCTCCTCTACTGAGAACCAGTTGCATGTAAGAATGGTTTCTATTTTCCTTGAACTCTCCAACTCTCATATGGCATTGCATGGATCTAGCACAACAAGCAATCGCTCGAGCTTTTTCTCGCCAATATGTGCAGTTTTAGACCTTCCCAAATCCAAGATGATGAGGACGCTCTGGATCTGTTCATCGATATATAGTTCGTGGGACCCGCCGGAAGGGCTTGAAAGCACAGTAGCAGACTTAAGGTGCAAAGCCATGGCTGCAGTGACACATTTTCTTCTGAAAGTGGACGAGAGACGCGTATAAATGGTTCGACTCGAGCGGATCGAAATAGTGGCACGTTTGACCTTGCAGACAACAAGAATCTCATCGTTCAATATGGTTCTTTCCTGATGCGACAATGACACCAATCTTCACAACAAACGCATATTTTTTTATCCTTTTTTATTTTCAGCTTACGATCAGCCGGTGATGTCTCCAGATTCCAGGATCCTTGAACAAGCAGTGCAATAGCGTGTTATGCAGCCTAAAGCACTAAATAAAAACTTATAATTGGCGTCTTGGAAGAGAAGCTTTATGGTTGACCATGATACTAGGAGACATAAGGTATCATGAAGATAATCTAACCATCTATTTAATTAGGTAATCTTGCAAGTACTTGCTAATTCCCTAGGGTAATTAGGTCTAGAAAAAACTGTTTGTTTCACAAATGAAGGGATGAGCCGTTGCCGCCGCGTAACGCCGTCCGGATCTTTGCTGGTGCGGCGGTGCCAACCGGTGTATCCTTCTTCCAGCCCCTGAGCCTGCTGCCCATTATTCCTATCCTCGAGAGCGCGTTCGGACATTCAGGTTCGAGCGGCGTTTATTGTGCTCCCTCGTCTAGGAGGTCTATTGTGGCAAGCCGGCCGGCCGTATACATACCCAGCCATCTGCTCAGGTCCGTCCATCTTTATCAGGAAGGGCACTGGCCAATACGTTACTGCCGCCATTGACATTCTACCTTAAACAATAAATAAACACCATACAATTTACAAGTTTGACACCATATGAAACCTAATTATAATACCATGATACTCATAGGAGAAAAATGTATCATGGTAATGATCTGAGCCGTTAGATAAAGAAAATGGATGGTATATATTTATTTGGCTCTACAGTAAAAGTTTTCTTGAAACGGGTTGAGTAATTGAGCACAAGCCTCGTGGCTTGGAGCTGGTATGTTTTAGCTAGGAGAGCAAGATCCACCATATAAGGATCTTGTGCTTGCCGTTGAGGGCACATATCATGTGAACAATGATACCATTGGTTAAATGGTAGTGTGCATAATTTATATAAAATGTCCAATGAATGATGGTTAGCCAATCTCCCTGAATTTTTAGGAATCTTTGAGCTGTCCTCTGTATGATGCAAACAAAAGAGTAGGAATACCAAGCAAGCACAAAAACGCCACATAAGATCTTTGTATCAGGAAAAGGTATTGACAACAAGAGATGGACCCAAATTTTGTGTCTCAATTGAATAACTTTCTGTACACTTTTTCTCATATATACATCAAAATTGTTTCGATCAGCAGATCCTTAAAAGGTGGGTGCTAATCGCAGGGTTAGAGTTGGTGTTGGATGAATCTACAAGGTAAGCGTATTCAGAAGAGAAACTCGGCTCTGGATCATTCTCCTGAACAAAGTTTCAATTCCACTCTCAAGCTCAACGATGTCCAACTCCAAAACCTGCAACTGCTCCTCCTCGCACACGACTCTTTTCTTCTGGAATGCCTTGGATACAAGAGACCATTTGCTAGAGCTCGGCATCACAATCTGCTTCAACAGGAGAACCAATGTTGATTCGAGCATCGACAGTGTGATCTCTCTTGCTTCAGACAACAGCCTCACTACTCTGCATCCTTCCATGTCAGAAGTAGCCTTGTTGTTGATCTTCTTGATCTGCTTCAGTGCCTTCTTAGCCAAGCGAGCGTAGGACTGAACCTTGGTCTGAACAGCCGAAACATCTCCTCTTTTGAGAACCGCTTGTGCCTCCATGATAGTAGCCTTGAGCTCCGCGAAGCTCTCTTGCACAGTATTGCAAAGGTCGAGCAAGATGAGAGAGCGCTCGAGCTCCTCCTCCACTGCCTTCCTCTGCTGACGCTGGTTACTGGGCAAGCATGTGAGTTCGTCAATGGAGTTGTAGATGCTCCCAAGCTTGATGAAACCATGATGCATGGCTTCGACAGTAGTAGATGGCGAAGAGATGGTTGCCTTCAGTGTATGCAGCTGTTCCTCAACACCGATCTTGTTGGAACGAGGGCTCGAAGGCACACTCGAAGATCTCTGGTGGCAGGCCATTCTGATGAAGGAAGCTAAGTTGTGGAGCTCCTTTTCTCTTGAAATGGAAGAGAACAGAAGACAAGAGAAGGCAAGATTATGTGATGGTGCTTTCCTGGCCTTGTTTTCCTTTATATAGCGAAAGATGAGGAAGGAGTTCCATACCTGAAGTGCCAGACAGAAAGAATCATTCTCATGTGTAGGCAACTGCACTGCTGCAACAAAAACCACTCAACCCGAGAATAGATTCCCTAGTTGATTTGATTATGGGGCTGTCATGTCTGAGTTATCACAGGCAAAGCCGCCTGCACAGGTGGGTGGCGGTGAGATTTAGCATTTGATCAAGATTCTGAGGTGGAATAACTAACAAGCAAATTGCCAGTGGAGGGACAGCTAGTTGACTTTGCTCACCTCCAAGCTCCCAACTCTTAAGCTGTGTTTGGTCATCTAATTCTGATCTGACTACAGCATTACACGGTGGATTATTGGATACTCCTCATGCCGTGTCTCCGTTTTCAATTGCAACCTCCCAACATACTCTCCTCGAGCATCCTCACGTGATTCTGCAGTTCCAGAATATGGAGTAATTGGGTATTTATCGTGCTGTCATGCCGCTACTACCAGAAGCAAACAATCAGCACAGGCGTGCAAGATGTGTATGCGGTGCCACAAATCACTATCTCTAAGAAGCACCCTGAGAGAAACAAATATGACATGATCAACATATTATATCTCATTAACAAATTGTGGTGAGGTTGGATCAAAAAAGCAAATTGTGGTGAACAAATTACGGTTCCACAGATCTTTCCTCGCATGAACAAAGTCTGAACTCTGATCTAAAGATCAACAATGTCCAATTCTGACTCCTTCTGTTGTCCCACATAACTCTCTTAGTCAATATGTGATGCCTCGAAGATAAGATTCTAGCTACAAATTAGCGTAACAACCTGCTTCAAATAGTGTAATGTCAGTTGGAGAGTTGATGCAGCTTTTTTTTTTAGTAAGAGTTGATGCAGCTATCTTTTTTGAAGGTATCTCTCTTGCTTCATACAACACCTTGACCACCATGCATTTCTTAGTGTCAGAAGGTTGGCCTGAACATCTTGAACTGCTTTGTGTCTTAGCCTAGAAACAAATGCATCTCTTTAGCCTAGAAACAAATGCATCTCTGGACGCTGGTTTTGATCTCCGCAAAGCTCTCCGTCATGACATTGCAGAAGACGAGAATAATGAGGAAGTGCTCCAGCTACTCCGCCACAGCCTTCCTCTGCTGGGTAAACATGTGACCTCGTTGTTGGTGCTGTGGACGACCCCAAGCTTGCAAGCTTGGTAAGACAACAACCATGGTTTCAATGGTCACAGAAGCTTTGAACTCCCTCTCAGGTGGCAAGCCGCGTGCTTGGAATGAAACAGAAGCTTTGAACTCCCTCTATATATAAGTATATAACAAAAAATATTGAAGCCATTGCACAGCTTCACTATCAGACACCAGACAGCAAGAATCAGCCTCATGTGTATGAAATCAGTGAGCTGCAACAGAAGCCACACGACCCAAAAGGCATCGTTAGTTCAGCTTTATTAATTAAGATGCTCATGTTTGCATTATGGATGACAAACTGACCTGCACGAGTGAAGGGGAGTTGAGTTGTATCAGATCCAGATCGTGTGATGAGTTAATTAACATGTACGCTGTCTGCAAGAATGAACAAACAGTTGACTTTGCTCACCTCCAGCCTCCTAAGCCTTGTTGGTTCCGAATTCCGATCTGAGCACCGCGTTGTGGTTTAAGTATAATACTATCATACTTGAGCTCTGCATTGCCTCCATCTCCATGTATCCATATGTTCCCACAATTCGGCATTAGGTGCACTAGGCTATCGCATTTTCATGTTATGACTGACTAGCAGCAAAATTCTCTCTCGACCATGTACAGCATGTGCACTGGTTGCCATCTCTATAGCAACATCGAGATTTCACTAGTTTACAAAGTTTACAAACTTACTGCCACTAAACATTATGCGCCTCGGTTAAAATTTTAATATAAAACCTCATGTTTTCAAGTACCAGACACCTGTGATTAGGGATGTGGGAATTCAGGATAAAGACTTAAACAAAGCGAAGCTGACATAAGCTATAATATCTACAGCACTAGTTAGTAACTGATAAGTGAATTCTTGGAAATGGGCCATGCTAATTAATTAAGAGCCCAAGCCTCACTGCTTGGAGCTGGCATGTTTTAGACACAGAGAGCAAGATCCACTGTATAAGGATCCTGAGCTTCTTGTTGATGAACATGTCATGTGAAAATTAATGCTAATGGTAAAATGGTAGAGTAAATTTCTATAATAATCCAACGATCATTAGACAAGCCATGTAAACTTTTTGTAATCCTTGAACTGCCATGTGCATTGTGTAGAAAAAGAGTGCATCACAGGCAAGCATAGATACTACAAAATTTATCGGCATACGAAAGTTAAATTGGGAAAGGTAGATGGACCAAAACTTTGGTTTCTCAATTGAATAATTTTTGGTGCACTTTTTCTCAGATACATATACATCAAAATTGTTTCGATCGGCAGATCCTTTAAAAGGCGGACGCTAATCGCAAGGTTAGAATTAGTTGTGGATCCATCTACAAGCTAAGAGTGTTCAGAAGAGAAACTCTACTCTGGATCATTCTCCTGAACAAAGTTTCAACTCCGCTCTCAAGCTCAATGATGTCCAACTCCAACACCTGCAACTGCTCCTCGCACACAACTCTTTTCTTCTGAAATGCCTTGGATACAACAGACCATTTGCTGGAGCTCGGCACCGTGATCTGCTTCAACAGGAGATCCAATGCTGATTTGAGCATCAACAGTGTGATCTCTCTTGCTTCAAACAACAGCTTGACTACTCTGCATCCTTCCAGGTCAGAAACAGCCTTGCTGCTGATCTTCCTGATCTGCTTCAGTGTCTTCTTAGCCAAGCGAGCGTAGGACTGAACCTTGGCCTGAACAGCCACATCATCTCCTCTTTTGAGAACCGCTTGGGCCTCCATAATAGTAGCCTTGAGCTCCGCAAAACTCCCTTGCACAGCGTTGCAGAGGTCAAGCAAGACAAGAGAGTGCTCGAGCTCCTCCTCCACTAGTTTCCTTTGCTGACTCTGGTTACTGGGCAAGCATGTGAGCTCGTCAATGGTGTTGTAGATGCTCCCAAGCTTCATGAAACTATGGCACAAGGTTTCAACAGTCACAGAAGGAGACGAGATGGTTGCCTTCAGGGTCAGAAGCTGTTCTTCAACTCCGGCCGTGTTGGAACAAGGGCTCGAAGGCACACTCGAGGATCTCTGGTGGTAGGCCATGCTGATGAAGGAAGCTAAGTTGTGGAGCTCCTTTTCTCTTGAAATGAAACAGAACAGAAGAAAAGAGAAAGCAAGATAGTGTGATGATGCCTTCCTGGCTTTGGTTTCCCTCTTTATATAGTGAAAGAGGATGAAGGAGTTGCACATCTGAACTGGCAGACCGCAAGAATCATTCTCATGTGTAATTAACTGCATTGCTGCAACAAAGCCACCCAACCGAGAGTGGCTTCCCTAGTTGACTTTGATTATGAGGCTGTCATGTCTGTATTATCAGTGGCAAACCTGCCTGCACGGGTGGGGGGACAGTGTGATTAAGCATCTGATCCAGATTATAAGATGGAATAATTAACAAGAAATGGTCAGTGTTGGAATGGCTAGTTGACTTTGCTCACCTTTGGGCAAGCCTCGTGGCTTGGAGCTGGCATGTTTTAGCTACGAGAGCAAGATCCACCGTATAAGGATCTGGTGCTTGCCGTTGAGGCACGTGTCATGTGAAAAATGGTACCATTGGTTAAATGGTAGCGTGCATAATTTATATAAAATGTCCAATGAATGATGGTTAGCCAATCTCCCTGAAGTTTTAGGAATCTTTGAGCTGTCCTGTGTATGATGCAATAAAAGAGTAGGAATACCATGCAAGCACATAGGTTCTTTGAATCAAGAAAAGAAATTGACAACAAAAGATGGACCAAAACTTTGCTTTTCAACTGAATAACTTTCTGTGGACTTTTTCACATGTATCTATACATCAAAATTGTTTCGATCAGCGGATCCTTTAAAAGGCGGATGCTAATCGCAGGGTTAGAGTTGGTTTTGGATCTATCTACAAGCTAAGGGTATTCAGAAGAGAAGCTCTGCTCTGGATCATTCTCCTGAACAAAGTTTCAACTCCACTCTCAAGCCCAACGATGTCCAACTCCAAAACCTGCAACTGCTCCTCCTTGCACACAACTCTTTTCTTCTGGAATGCCTTGGATACAAGAGACCATTTGCTGGAGCTCTGTGTCGTGATCTTCTTCAACAGGAGAACCAATATTGATTCGAGCATCGACAGTGCGATCTCTCTTGCTTCACACAATAGCTTGACTACTCTACATCCTTCCATGTCAGAAGCAGCCTTGCTGCTGATCTTTTTGATCTCCTTGAGTGCCTTCTTAGCCAAGCGAGCATAGGACTGAAACTTGGCTTGAGCAGCCAAAACATCTCCTCTTTTGAGAGACACCTGTGCCTCCATGATAGTAGCCTTGAGGTCTGTGAAACTCTCTTGTACAGTGTTGCAGAGGTCGAGCAAAACCAGAGAGCGGTCGAGCTCCTCCTCCACTGCCTTCCTCTGCTGACGCTGGTTACTGGGCAAGCATGTGAGTTCGTCAATGGAGTTGTAGATGCTCCCAAGCTTGATGAAACCATGACGCATGGTTTCAACAGTCGTAGATGGCAAAGAGATGATCGCCTTCAGTGTCCACAGCTGTTCCTCAACACTGGTCTTGTTGGAACGAGGGCTCGAAGGCACACTCGAGGATCTCTGGTGGCAGGCCATTCTGATGAAGGAAGCTAAGTTGTGGAGCTCCTTTTCTCTTGAAATGGAAGAGAAGAGAAGATAAGAGAAAGAAAGATTTTGCGATGGTGCCTTCCTGGCTTTGGTTTCCCTGTTTATATAGTGAAAGAGGAGGGAGTAGTTCCATACCTGAACTGGCAGACAAAAAGAATCTTTCTCATGTGTAGGCAACTGCACTGCCACAACAAAAACCACCCAACCCGAGAGTGGCTTCCCTAGTTGACCTTGATTATGGGTTCTCATGTCTCGGTTATCAGAGGCAAAGCTGCCTGCACGGGTGGGGATGGAGGTGAGGGGGGGAGGGGGGGGGGGAGAGATTTAGCATTTGATCAAGATTCTGAGGTGGAATAATTTACAAACAAATTGCCAGTTGAGGGACAGCTAGTTGACTTTGCTCACCTCCAGGCTCTCAACTCCTAAGCTGTGTTTGGTCATCTGATACTGATCTGATCACACCATAACACGGTGGATTAATGATAGCTCCCATGTCATGTCTCCATGTTTAATTACTCACAACAAAGCCTCCTCAAGCATCAGCGTGATTCTGCATTCGTCTAGCGCATTGTAGTGCAGCTCTCCAACAATGGGATCTTCATTGTGCTTTCTTGTCGCTATTACAAAAGGCAATGAATCTGCTGAAGCACATGTGCAGGTTTTGCCACTGATCTCCATCTCTGAGAAACATCCTGAGAAAAAAAATATATAACTTGATCAACTCATTATCTCATTATCAAATAGTGGTGAGCAAAGAAACATGACTCTGTGTCTGTGTGCCTTTCGAATTTCAACACATTATCTCATTAACAAATAGTGGTGAGCAAAGAAAATAGTGGTGATCAACACATTAGCTCGTTTACAAAAAAGAAACCCTTTCGAATTTCATTATATTAACACTGTATGACACAAGAGGAAAAAAAAACTATTGAATCTCTGGGAGCATAAACACAATAAATTTCCTAGTTTAAATAAGAATAAGGCAATCAATAGCAGATATAGGCCAAAATCATTGATCTAATATTCAGTGACTCTGTGTGCCTTTTCTATCATATAAATACACATAAAAACTGTTTGTTTGATTGGATAAACCGATAAACCTCTAAAGGAAGTTGTTATATGACCAACAAGCGTAGAGTATTGAGGAGAGATACTCTGGCATGGATCAATCTCCTGAGCAAAGCCTCAACTCCGCTCTCAAGCTCAACACAGTCCAACTCCAACTCCTGCCGCAGTTGCTCCTCACAAATCTCTTATTATGTGATGTTGGCTTGGAGACAAGAGTTAAGAGGCCACTTGGTGCAACATCACATAACAACTTTCTTCAACGATGCAACCTTAATTGGAGTGTTGATCCAGGTCTCTCTCTTGCTTCAGACAACATCTTGATCGTGATGCGTTCCTCAATGTAAGAAACAGCCTCGCTGCTGATTTTTTTGAAATGTTTTTGCGTCCTCTTAGACAAACGAGCATAAGACTGAGTACTAGCCTGGATAGCCATGTCATCTCCGATTATTTAGCCGCACACTAGAATGAGTATTGTGGATTCCTACAAGCTTGGTAAGATAATAACCATAGTTTCGGTGGTCACAGAACCTAGAGATGGTGCCTTCAAGCTCTGCAGCTATTCCTTAACATTAGGCTCGTTAAAGAGGGGGAAGGATACCACACTTACAGACCTCAGGTAGCAAGTCGTGCTTGGAATGGAATGGAATCTCTGGAGTGCCTTTGGCCTGCCTATATATAAGTAAATAACTACAAATATTGAAACAATTGCATGGCTGACCTAGCAGACAACAAGAATCATCCTCATGTGTAGGAAATCAGTTAGCTAGAACAGAATCACCCAAGAAGCATCATTAGTTCACCATGATAAAGATGCCATGTCTGCATTATGAGCGGCAAACTGACCTGCACGAGTGAAGGGTAGTAGAGTTTTATTAGATCCACACCGTGCCAAGAGTTAATTAACATGCAAGTTGTTGGTGCAGGAATGAACAGCAGTTGACTTTGTTCACCTCCATACTCGAGCCTAACAAGCCGCATTGGTTCCAATCTGAGCATTACATGTTGGATTAGTTACAGTCCTTGCATGTGTTGCCTGCTTCTTTGCAGCTAGCCTCCTTTATTTGGTCAGATGATCCATATGTGTACTAGGTGCACCTCTTGAATAATTAGTCTGTGCACTTATATGTTCTGATCTCACTAGCGGCAAACAAATCAGGCCATGCTTGTATAGATTGCAGACATATTAAACATCTACAGAAACATCCAGATTTAAAACATGTCAGTTTACTCATTTACAAATTTTGCAAACTTATTGACTCTAAAATTTAGGCGGCCCATGTTAAGTTTAAAAATAAAATCACATTGACAAATCATATTCTTAATAACCTGTGTGTTAATATTAAGCAATAACCAAAGTCTTTAAAGCACTACAACACCTGTGGTTAGGAATGTGGGAATTCAGGACCACGACACAAACAAATAAAAGCTCACATAAGAAATAACATCTACAAAATTAATTAGTAGTAACTGATAAGTCATTTATTGGAAACAGCTGATACTAATTATTAATAGCCCAGCCTCGTGGCTTGGAGTTGACATGTCTTAGCCACGGCGAGCAAGATCCACCGTATAAGTATCCTAAGCTTTGCTGTTGAGGAATATGTCATGTGAACATTAATGCAATGGGTAAAAGGGAAAAAACAAGTGCAATCTAGTAGCAATCTGCAATCCAATGATTGTTAATCAAGCCCTGTAATTTTATTGTTATCCTTGAGCTGCCTTGTGTATGATATGGAAAAAAGTATAAATGGCAGGCAAGTAAATATACTAAGAAATTCACTGTAATAGAAGCAAGAGATGGGCCAAAACTTTTCTTCTCAAAACTTTTCTGTGCACTTTTCACATGTATCTATACATCAAAATTGTTTTGATCAGCAGATCAAAAGGCGGATGCTACTCGCAGGGTTAGAGTTGGTGTTGGATCTATCTACAAGCTAAGGGTATTCAAAAGAGAAACTCTGCTCTGGATCATTCTCCTGAACAAAGTTTCAATTCCACTCTCAAGCTCAACGATGTCCAACTCCAAAACCTGCAACTGCTCCTCCTCGCACACAACTCTTTTCTTCTGGAATGCATTGGATACAATAGACCATTTGCTAGAGCTCGGCATCGCAATCTGCTTCAACAGGAGAACCAATGTTGATTCGAGCATCAACAGTGCGATCTCTCTTGCTTCAGACAACAGCTTGACTACTCTGCATCCTTCCATGTCAGAAGCAGCCTTGCTGCTGATCTTCTTGATCTGCTTCTGTGCCTTCTTAGCCAAGCGAGCGTAGGACTGAACCTTGGCCTGAACAGCCGAAACATCTCCTCTTTTGAGAACCACCTGTGCCTCCATGATAGTAGCCTTGAGCTCGGCGAAGCTCTCTTGCATAGTGTTGCAGACGTCAAGCAAGGCAAGAGAGCGCTCGAGCTCCTCCTCCACTGCCTTCCTTTGCTGACGCTGGTTTTTGGGCAAGCATGTGAGCTCATCAATGGAGTTGTAGATGGTCCCAAGCTTGATAAAACCATGATGCATGGTTTCGACGGTCGTAGATGGTGAAGAGATGGTCGCCTTCAGTGTCTGCAGCTGTTCCTCAACACCAATCTTGTTGGAACGAGGGCTCGAAGGCACACTCGAAGATCTCTGGTGGCAGGCCATTCTGATGAAGAAAGCTAAGTTGTGGAGCTCTTTTTCTCTTGAAATAGAGAACAGAAGACGAGAGAAAGCAAGATTGTGTGATGGTGCCTTCCTGGCTTTGGTTTCCCTCTTTATATAGCGAAAAAGAGGAGGAAACAGTTCCATACCTGAACTGGCAGACAGAAAGAATTATTCTCATGTGTAGGCAACTGCACTGCTGCAACAAATACCACCCAACCCGAGAGTGGCTTCCCTAGTTTACCTTGATTATGGGGCTGTCATGTCTCAGTTATCAGAGGCAAAGCTGCCTGCACGGGTGCGGGCGGTGAGATTTAGCATTTGAGCAAGATTCTGAGGTGGAATAGTTAACAAGCAAATTGCCAGTGGAGCGACAGCTAGTTGACTTTGCTCACCTCCAGGCTCCCAACTCCTAAGCTGTGTTTGGTCATCTGATTCTAATCTGATCACAGCATTACACAGTGGATTAATGAATACTCCTCATGTCATGTCTCTGTTTCCAATTGCTCCCTCCCAACATGGCTACTTGAGCATCAGCATGATTCTTTAGTTATCTAGCTCATTGTGGTGCAGCTCCAGAATAACTGGAGTTGTATCGTGTTGTCATGTTGACTACCAGAAGCAAAGAATCTGCTCAAGCATGTAATATGTGCATGCGTTGCCACAGATCTTCATCTCTCGGGAACAACCTGAGAAAGAAAAATATGACATTATCAATTTATTTTTCTCATTCTCAAATAGAAGTGAGCAAATAAGATGAGAACACAATAAAAAAACTTTGGAATTTCATTGTATTAACATACATTATTACATCTCGAGGAGTTTCATTTTATTGTTTAGTTTTCTGCTGTACCATGCCAAAAACATGAGACTTTGAAATCACTAGATACCATAGACATAATAAAATTCCTTATAAAAATAATAATAATGCAAGTGACACAAGAAATAGGCTAAAAACTTTCATTTCTGATTGAACAGCTCTATGTGTATTTCCTATCATATACTAGTATACATCAGAACTGTTTTGATGATCAGCTAAATCTCTTATGGAAGATGCTAATCACATGGATCTGAGATTTTATATGACCTACAAGCAGAGAATGTTGAGCCGAAAAACTCTTGTGTGAATGGATTTCCTGAACGAAGTCTCAACTCCGCTTTAGAGATCAACAATGCCCAACTCCAACTCCTGAAGTTGCTCCTCCTCACACACAACTTTCTTCTTATGCAATGCCTTGGAGACAAGGGACCACTTGCTACCGCCTATAACTTGGAATAACACTTGCTTAATAGTGCAATATCAATTTGGAGCACTGGTCCAACTATCTCTTGTGCTTCACATAACATCTTGACCACCATGTATTCCTCAGTGTCAGAATCAACCCTGAGCTGATTTTTATGAACTGCTTCTATGTCCTCTTAGCCAAGAGAGCATAAGGCTGAACAGCCATGCCATACGCTCTTCAAAGAAACAGTTGCATCTCCTGGATGCTAGTATTCAGCTCTGCAAAGTTTTCATTCATGGCATTGCAGAGGTCGAAAAGGATGAGGGAGTACTTGTGCCGTGGTTGAGCTCTGCATTGTCTACATGTTTGCAGTGTAGCCTCTTTTATTAGGTCAGATGATCCACGTGTTCCTGCAATTTTCTAGGACATTAGGTGCAGCTCCTGCATAATTAGTCAATCACGATTTCATGTTCCGACTAGATGCTAAAAATCCACTCACACATGTATAGCATGCACTGATTTAAAACATCCAGAATTAAAACATGTATGTTTACTAGTTTACAAACTTTGCACTTATTGTCACCAAACTTTACAGGCCCAGGTTAAATTTAAAAATAAAATCACATTGGCAAATCATATTTGCTTAATAGCTTGTTAAAATTTAGCAGTGACTAAGAACTAATCGAGCACTACAATAACTACAATACCTGGGATTAGGCATGTGGTTTGGGATCAAGACTTACTCAGAGAAAAGCGCACATAAGCTGCAGTGCAACCTTTTGTAGCGGACTGCAACAATCACTGAAGGCATAACAGCAGCCTGTGCAGTACCTTTTTTTTTTTTGACTCAGCCTGTGCAGTACTGATAATAGGGAATGCAAATTGTTTATGGAGGCCTGTGGGAGTCATCTTGGCAGTTGGCACTATCCTTCCCTCTAGATTCAGGCTTTTTGCATAGAAAAGATTATTCTCATGTCCAGTCTTTTTTGCATAGAAGTTCAGAACACTTGGCGGAAAAACACAACAATAAACAAAAATCATCATATCCCAAGTTGCAAATAGGACGGACACGTCTCGACTTCACCCAAATCAGGTTCTCTTCACACTCACTTGCTGGCCCCTAATACCAAAATCCACTCCAGAGTCGACCATGGCTCTTCCCTCCCAACGATGCCATCTCCAGACTTCAGTTGCTGACAGCAGAAGAGAAATTAAGTAAAATATCCCAAGGAGGACAGATCATTGCATTTTCACTGTAATCGCAAACTATGCTTTAATTGGAATCACAATTTGGCATTTCTGGAAAACAATGTGGCACCTGGTGATCCCTTCTAGCGGCGAGAAGCACACTCGGCCGCCGGCATGACTGTGGACGGGGAATCTCCCCGGACCTCCGAGAGCTACTTGCTCCTGGACGCGGCAACGGATCCGTAATCCGATCTGGTACCATCTCCCCCTCTTCCGGCAATGGCCTCCGATGTGGCCCACGCGCAGGGCTTCTCGCCATCCTCCCAACCGCCGCAGTTCCGCCTCCCCCCATAACTTGCATCCAGCTGCTCTTCGTAGTGGGAGACGGCGATTGGGAGGAGGGAGGACCCTTGTCGATGTCTATCCACGGCGGTGGTGCGTAGTAGGAGGAGACACGGCGGCGGAAAACCGAGGGGACGGAGGAGAACCTGCATTCCGTTTGCGGGGATGAGACCGCCGTCGCCGCCTCGCTGGACAAGAAATGCCGCGACGGCGAGGAATCGTCGCTCAGGGGATGGGTACGGCGAGTCCCACTAGCTCAATCTAGACCGCTTAATTATGATTTAACGGCAGCAGGTAGCCCGCGTTGAGTGGCAAATTTTGCATCGACTCACTGACCGGGATCGCAATTCGCAACTCGCAATCCAATATTTTACGGCATCCTCCTAAAACGAAATCTGAATAATTCTTTTGAAAAGCTCTACTGAAAGAAATGGATCATGAGTATTAGTTGTGAAACTTGTATAATTCACGATCAACTAATAATCATCATCAAATGCAAGGTTCAAAAAAAGATCAAAGAGCAAAAATCTTGATCCAACATGTTCCTTACCCATTGTCCACCTGGAAGAAGAGGTGACGGTGACGCCGAGGTATGACAAGAACCATGAGAGACTAAGGGTGATCCTCAGTAAAAATTATTCTAGCCTTACTCAGTAGAGAGAGGCATTTGATAGCAATAGAAAAAACTAATTTTTGATGGTTATCTAGCCTGCAGCGGTAAGAAAAATCTTGTTTTTTTGAGAGAGCTGAATTGGCTCTCTTTTATCAACAAGGAGGTGATTACCTAGCCTGTATGGTAGAAACCAAACAAAACTCGTTGCTTTTAGAAGTTATGTCCATACAAGCTAGTTTTACCTAGCCTAGCTAGACGGCTAGGCAATGTGTATTTTGAGATCCAAACGCACCCAAAGGAGCAATTCGTAGATGCACTATGAGAAGGGATGTTTAGGAAGGAGCCGGAGCCCAACGGGCCGATGGCTCGAACCGGTCCATGTAAAATTGTCATGCCCGTGTGCTGACACGGTGCAGCCTATGAGCAAGCCAGGCCCGTCACGGCCCGTTGGCAACTCGCGTTCGCGGGCTCCGTACTTTAGTAGTGGGAGACAAAGATGTCTGAGAGTGGTGGACCGCGGCCCACTTGGCCCACCCAATAGCTCCGCCCGCCATGTGGTGGTGGCCGGCGCGACGCGGGACGGGTGACGGCCTCACGCGGAGCCGGCCGGTAGTCCGGAACCACCCGAGAGCGGCGACCGGGTCGTCGTCGTCGTCGTCCCGTCTCCAGAAACCAAACAAAACACCACCACCACCACCTGGATAATATTCCGCGTCCCCCCCTCCTTCCCTCTTCCTCCCACCAGGCCTCCGCCGCCACCGCCTCCTAACGACTCGAGCGAGTCTCTCTCTCGAGTGCGTCGTTGGAATAACGGACTGCACAACTGCCTCGCTTGTGAGCGCGGAGATCCAGGGCTTCCGACTCCATCTCCGACGCCCGCCCGCCCGCCCAAAAGGGACACCGCGGGGCGGCTCCGCCGCGTGCCGAATCCCCGCGCCGATCCCAGGTGATTGGATCAATCTTGCTTGGCTCATCGGTCCTCAGTCCTCACTAAACGGAGAGAACTCCGTGGGGTAGACTCTGGTTTGTAGATTCCGTTGGGGTTCCCGACGATTTTGGTCCGCGCCAGCTACTCGAGGTCGATTCTTAGAGGGATAACTGGAACGGGTCTATTTTTCAGTAGAAATCGTAGCCTTTGGGATTTAGTGGAAATGGAGTGGCACAAGAAATGCTTTATAGAAGCCTGTGGCCTGTGTGTTTTTTTCATTTTTTTTTAGCTTAATTCGTTGGTAAGCTTCAGGTGGTCTGGCAGGTAGATTTGATGATCAATAGAACATTCTGTCCGTCTCTGAGTGAGTGATCATGGGCGAGGTGGGGAATAAGCTACTATGATGGGTGTTTGCCACTCGGTTGAGTGCTCAAATTTTATTTTCCCCCGACTTGATGCAACTTATCTGTCAGAATCAGAACCTAGAGTTACGTTAACCAGGGATGCCCAATGCTCTGCGGATTATGTCCATATCCTTCTAGATCCACACGTGCATTTTGTTTGAATCGATATTGACTGGTTTGCCACTCTTCAGGTTGCATAATTTTGTTTGTTGGTGGGCTTAGCTTTGTTGATTGAAGTTCAGAATGGGAGGCTGTGTGGGAAAGGTGATTCTTCTGAAATAATAACCCATTCTAAGTTTATCTGTTTTTTTTTTTTCCTGGAAGGATAAATTCATCTGTCATTGCATAGAGGGTAATCTTGAATATGCAAGTATTTCTTATTTCTAAAGAGGTTCTTTTACTCTTTGATCAGTCACGCCGCGATGAGGAAGAAAAGCTTGACTACAAAGGCGGTAATGTGCACATTATAAACAGCAAAGAGATCTGGGACCAGAAGATTGCAGAAGCAAACAGAGATGGGAAAACAGTAAGTAAAATTCAAAGTACTGATGTTATCATTTGCTTCTTCTGAAATTTTGTTAGTGCAGTATGTGGTGTTTAGTCCATCACATGACACTGTGAGTGCAATGCTATGAAATTAATTGATCGAAGAAACCAACATAAAGCTATTGCTATCTTGCGCAATTCTTCTTAAGAAAACACTCTGCAATGCAGTGAGATTGAAAGTGAAATGTTGATGTCAACTAAAAAGTTAATTGCTGCTGATTTTTGCTGTCTTGATTCTTGACACAATATGCTGATTCTGGCTGTGAAACTCTTAAAAGTAAAAAGATGTGCTCAGGGTGAAACCCAGTAATATTTTGGAGCATTGAAGATTCTTACTACTGCTTACCCTAGTTTAAGTTCATTCGATAAACTGGACAATATCATCATCTTTTACATGAACAATTTTATGGTGGTCCTGAACTTTTGATTCTTTTTCTAGACCATCTAATTATGTGAGGTAATTCCTGAGAATTTGTGATGCAACTTACTGAATTATCAGAATCTAACTAATCGATTTCTCTTATAGGTTGTTGCAAATTTCAGCGCTTCCTGGTGTGGGCCATGCCGCGTCATTGCACCAATCTATGCTGAGATGTCAAAGACTTATCCTCAACTCATGTTCTTGACAATTGATGTCGATGACCTAGTGGTAAGTGTACCTTATTTGCATCTAATCAATTCTTGGAAATGTACATCCCTTCAGCTTCTAACTGAGAATGCAAATTTATCATACAATTAGTTGTTAATGTTAATTAAAAGGACAATATTGCATACCTACAGGCAAAATAGCTTAGCTTCTGACTTATTCCTTAGATGGCTTTGTATTTGACATTATACTCAACCAACATCAAAATTACAAGAACTCCAAAGTTTGTAATGATACATTTTTTGTTGGCAAGGTTTTGAACCTTGTGAACGAATGATGCACATGTAGTGATAAACTAAAGCATCTTATCATTTGTTGTTTGCTAAAAAAAGAAAAGTGGACATGTCGACATGCCAGTTACACTGGAGTTATCTGACGTGTATTGCCATCCTGAATGGCAAGTGTTATGCAAGTTGAAACCTGTGGGACTGCATGCTGCCCTGGTGCTCCCAGCATCTATCTAACCGTATTTGTGATTCATCACCAGGATTTCAGCTCATCATGGGACATCCGTGCAACTCCAACTTTCTTCTTCCTCAAAGACGGGCAGCAAGTTGACAAGCTCGTTGGGGCGAACAAACCTGAGCTTGAGAAGAAAGTGCAAGCAATTGCCAACAACAGCTGAAGAGAACCGAACAAGCGAAAGTCGGTTATATATGCGTGTGAATTAGGGTCATGCTTATGCTTCCATGTGATATTTTTTCGAATCGAATGTATAGTTCCTGTGTGTAGCTCTGTGTGTATAGAGTCATGCTTTTTTACATTTTGCCTTGTATGGCTGGACCTGCACATAAACATGTTGTCAAGTACTCTACATGCAATATGAACCTATTTTGAACTCTGTACATGCAATATGAACTCTGTATGGAGTGACATGAAGCTGTTTTGAACTGAGTTCTGCAATGTGATGCTTCGAGTTCTCTGTACATGCTTGAACTTGAAATCTTTTTGGTTTGATAATGGTAGCCAGACGCTAGCGGCTTTTGGCTTTATAGTTTGGCAGCTTGCTAGGCCGAACTGTCTAATGGAACTCGAGGAGTAACTTCAACGGTCAGCCTTTCTATAGAATGGCTGGAGAAGCAAGATTAAAAAAAAAAAGGAAATAAACTCATTTTCGTTTTTTTAAGAGGAATGACCCCGTGATCCTGTCCTGCTTTTGATTGAAAGCAACAACATAACAAACATTCAGAGAGCTGGGGTTACCAGCTTGCAAAGCTCACGGGAAACAGCGCGAGAGTAGGTTAGTAGTGCTAATCAGTCTATTACAGTATTTTGGCCAATTGCGATAAACGAAAAAAGCCCAACCCCGTTCACCGCTTCCTAATCAACTATAGTGTTCCTTTCAAAAAAAAAAAAGGATAATTACAAAAACCACCCTATAAGTTACTTCGAGTCTGAGATTTCCACCCATAAATGTTTTTGTTTTAAATTCCTACCCACCCAATAAGTTTAGTTGCAAAAACCACCCCACTTGACACATGTTTAATTGATTTTATATGTTTTTATTAATATAAATTTAAAAACACTAAGTTAAATGAGTTTAAAGGTATTAGAAAAATTTAGTGTGTAATTCCTATTATTTTCATGATTTTTTTAAAAAATTTTAAACTTTGTAAAACATAGTTCAAACTTTAATCAACATTTTTGTTACATATTCCCTATAAAAATATGAAAATTATACTTTCAAAATTTTGTCTATTTGATGAGAACATCATTGGCTACTCTAAATAAACAAAAATGAGTTCAAAAAATACATGTATATATTAGAGTGGTTTTTGCAACAAAACATATTGGGTGGGTGTGGATTTGTAACAAAGTGACTTATGGGTGGGAATCTCAAATTACAAAATTATGGGGTGATTTTTACAGCCAAAAAAAAATCAACGACAGTGTTTTCTGGCATGAAAGAAAAAGAAAACAGACACAGGAAACCGAGGATCCGATGCCGCCGCGCTGCTCCCCGCCCGGGCCAGTACACCGCGATCCAAGGCTTTTTCTCGCTGTCCCAGAAACATGCGCCGCGGGCGGCCCGGCCGGCCAGCACGGGGCCCACCACGAAGTGTAACCTTCTTCGAATTAACCAGTAGCCAAAGCGTTAAACGCCGGCCAGCTCGGCAGCAGCAGCATTCAAGAGCGGGGGAAACTGAACTCGTGAGGAGGCGCCAGGGGCATTTACGGTAAACTGCGCGCGTCCTCGACGGGTTCTGGGCTTTAGCGCTCCCCACTCCGCCGGCAACCTCCTCTGCTGCGCTCTGCCTCCGTTCCTGTCCTGCGAGTTCCAGAGAACTCTGTCGGCAAGGAGGCTCTCTGGTAATCCCCTGCATCCCTCCCCTCGTCTCGATTTGTTCTGTGATAGAGTAGTTTTGTTTGCTTCGGTTCCTGATTCGAGGTTAGTTTCTTGGTTCTTGTCTTTCGGTTTCCTCCTTTCGTCTTCGATCTCTTAAGGAAATGGCGAGCGGTTCTCGATTCTTTGTAGCGGTTCCGTGCAGAGGTCCAGGATTATGGACTTATGGTTGTGTGCGTGAGGGTCCGAGGGCGATCGTTTCAGTTTCCTGTGATTGTTTGCTGCTAGTTCTCGGGGACAGAACGACGGTACTGTTTATTCCGGAGCAGCTCCGATCTGTGCGTTCTCTTTTGGGCATCGGAATTTCGATCGGTATTGCCGGCCTCCGATTCCCCCAGTGGATCCGTTCCTACTGTTCTTTTGCGTGTGTTGGTTCTTGCGCCCGTTGCTACGCCTGAGGATGCTTGTTGCAGTGACCACGGTCTAGAGGCGTTGGACCACTGGTCCTGATGAAATTCCGTGAACAAATTTCCTTTTGTTGGCTTGCTTGTTTCGCTGCAGAATCTAGGACAATTTTGCATTTCTGCGTTCATCTAAAAAATATTCATGATGCTATTGTATTGTAAGGTGTGTGGGCGGTTGGGGGAACATGGCAAGGATGAAGTTTTTTGTGAATTCTCCACAGGCATGGGCTAGGCGTGGCACTGGTCTGTCCCATGTTCCCGTGGGTGGAATGGACAAGTGAATTCTCAATTTTTAATAGCTGACTAGTTCATTTACTCGTGGATGGGAAAGTGAAGAAAAGAAAGAAAACCATTATTACTTCAGTTCAGCATTGCATTTAGTCATATTGAGTAACTGGAAACTGTCTCTGTATCTACTATTTTCTGAATGAAACTGGTCACAGATTTGCTGGCCATCACCTCAGGCTTCCATGTGCCGACCGAGGTGTAAGCACTGCCATGTTTTGTGGATCCCAGACATTTAATAATGTTAAATTGAATGGTCATATTAAGATGCATGGGCACTGACAAGAACATTTTTGGTTGCATGTTTGCGGCATCTTGCTTAAACCCAGAAGTTTTGATCAACGTGGGGTAGAACCTTGTGTTGTCCATTCTTCTTGTCTGTGTTTCAGTTTGTTCCCTAGTTCGTCGAACCCAGTTCTCTGACCTACTTCACAGGAACAGAGCTGTAGTTGCTGCGTCTTTTGCAATTGGACTAGTTGTGATAACCAAGCATCAGCCACTTCATTGGATATAAATAATTAGTATTTGATGTACTTGTTAGATTTATTGATATTTGCCTTGAGGAAATCTAGGCTCGTGAGATTAGATGGATTATTTGCTTATGATATGTCTATGCTTTGACAGTCCACAATGATGTTTTCAGAAATATTTTAACATTTCCACCAAGTATTGTCTGACACATATCCTATCAATCTCAAATTTTGCATGCTTCTTCAAGTAGTTTCCAGTTTTAGAAAAAAGGTCAATGTCACATACTTCATGTTAATATTTGTTGGATATCAAATCATTGCTAGTCCTCAGTTTTCATAACAGTGATGGTGATAAGGTCATCATGCTATGATCCTTTGCCTCTTGTTGGTAGGTGTCAGTTTTCTGGTCCCTGGCATTTTGCATCTGGTTTCTAGTCTTGCTGATGGGCCTTTTCAGAGGTACCATTATTTATTGTCATGTTCTATAGAGCATGGAAGAACTACATCAACATCTAGACAATGCACATGTTAAGTTTTCCTTTTTCCAGGTATTTTAGTCTGAAATTCGTTCCAGAACTTGCTAACTTCTGCATGTCTACATTTGGACTTTACTAGTTATTGTTTTCCTTTCTTTCTTTGATTAAATGAATATTTGAATGAGTTTTTCAAACTATGACTTCTTATAGAACTGTACAGGCTATTCCTCCACACTATTCACTTCTGCTGTTTGCTTAACAAGGCTGTTCTTGTTGCATGTACATTTTTCTCCCTTCGAACTATTCACTTCTGCTCCTTTTTCATTCACAGTTAAGTCTGCATCTTGAAGTATATTCTCTTATATTTTGGTAAAGATGAAGAAAACTCCAAGGGCGCAGTCAAGAAAAAACAACTCATGGTGGTGGGATAGACATATTAGTCCACAAAGCTCTAAGTGGCTCTCTGAAAATCTTGAAAGTAAGGATCGTCCATGCTCATTAAACAACCAGATGGTCACAGTGATTTATAGTCACTTTGTCATGCATAATTTCAGCGCACAGTCTTCATTATAATTAGCCTTACAAGGTTATGTTCTGAATATATAAATGTTCTTTGTGCAGAAATGGAGAAGCAAGTAAAGGAGATGCTGGGGTTCATTGAGGAGGAAGAAGGGGAATTCTCTGCAGAAAAGGCTGAGGTGTTTTACCAGAAACGGCCTTTGCTTATTACTCATGTGAAAAACTGCTGTCAAATGTATCGTGCTCTTGCTGAACGTTATGGCAATGTGACTGGAGAACTGCACAAAAATATTGCATCATCTATGCAATCACATGGTTCTTTGGGTATATCTGAATCAGATTCTGAGACACATGGCTCTGGTGTAAGATCTGATGCATCCAAGAAAGGGAGTGAAGGCTCTTCATCATCTTCAGAATCTGATTCGGAGCTTGAACAGACCAAAGAGGAAAATGGCAATATATTTTATGCCCTGAGTCAAAAGATTACTGAGCTTGAAGATGAGCTTCATGAAGCAAGGGGTAAACTTGAAACTTTAGAGGAAAAGAACATGCATCATGAGGAAATACTTCAGATTTCAGATATCGAATCCAACAACTTTCAGAATGATCTTGAAGAAACAGCTTCTGCATTGGAGAGCTCTACAGAAATCAACAATGAAAAGGAAGCATTGCAAGCTGTGCTAATGGAGCAAAAGAATGAGATCGAGGTGCTGAAAGGAGCAATGGCCTCAGCTTCTGAGCGATTTGAGGTTGAATTGGCACATCGTGATCTTGAAATTGATAAGTGCAAGTATGAGCTTCAGGCACTGTCAGAGAAGTACCTGCATGATAAGTCTACTTTTGAGGCAGAACTTACAAAGCTCCAGGGAGTCATCAAGAATCTTGAAAGTGACCTAGCAAAATTGTCACAAGAGAAATTGCAGCTTGAGTCTCGTATTGAAGAGCTCGAGAAGAAAGCTCAAAACTTGGAATATTCAGCTTCTGAGGTAGTGAAGCTCCAAGAAGTAGTTAAGAATACACAAGCAGAACTAGAAAAGGTTGCAGAGGAGAAAGAAGTTCTCAAAGAAAATGCCATTGAATTCGAGCAACTTTTTAGGGACTTTGAAGTTTCAGGTAAAGAGGTTGCAAAGCTTCCAGAAACCATGAAGAACCTGGAAGCCCAGCTAGAAAGAGCCTTAGAAGAGAAATCAGCACTTCAGGACCGGATCAAGGAACTGGAACAAGTTATGTGTGATTCATTGGAGAAACATTCAAAAGAGCAGTCTTCTCTTCGCGCTGATCTTTTAAAACTATCTGAATCTAACGCTTCTCTTGAAGGTAAGCTGTCTTCCGTTGAGACAGAACTTATGCGAGTTTATGTGGAGAAGGAAGAAGAATCCCTCAATAATGAGAAGCAAGTTTCTGTGCTAAATCAAGATATTGTGAATCTCAGAAGCAAGCTCGAATTGTTGTCATCTGAGAAAGCCACAGCTGATAATAACTTAGCCAACCTGCTTACTGACATTACGTCTCGTGATGAAAAGATGAAGAAGATGGATGACCACCTGAATCAGGTCAAGCTTGAGCACGACAAACTGGTGTCAGAATTTGACATTGCATGCAAGTCATTGTCAGAGCTGCGTGCGCGGGTTTCTGAGCTGGAGGATGAGGTAAAGAAGCAGAAGCTCATGATATCGGAGAGTGCTGAGGGAAAGCGGGAGGCGATCAGACAGCTGTGCTTCTCCCTTGAACACTACCGCAGTGGTTACCAGGAGCTGCGGCAGCTGCTGCATGGTCACAGGAGGCCATTGGTGATGGCAACTTGATAACGGAACCTGAACGTGATGTGCATCCTTCTTGCATGCCCGTATCAGTTTTCCAAAGGAATGCACCTGTGCACGTGTCTTTGCCCTGATTTATTTGTATGTAGCTTTGTTCGTTTGGCAATTGTGCTGTGTAATTCATTCAGTTATTAAATTTTCTGTTGTGTGTAGATGTAAGGTATGGAATGGTGGTGTTGCTCCTCGTTTTTTCGCCTTTGAGTTTGTTATGGTTGTCTGCTATAACAGATGATTTATGATAATTGTCAGCTACTGAACCTATGGGATGTGAACTCTGTTCCAATCTAAGACTTTTTTCGGGTCAAGTATTGTCCTGGTTTTCAACTCCTATATTATTTGACGTGAAGGGCAGACATAGACAACGCCTTAAGAATATGTAGGTGGCAGTTCATATTCGCAACTCTGACCTCTTCAGGAAGATATTGAAGCTGGTCAAGTAGCTAGAACACGACCTGACATATATGGAGGACCCCTTCCTGAGACAGGACATCTGAACTCTGAAGCATAAAACATTTTTTATGACGTAAAAGAATTAGAAATTGAAATTGGAGATGAAGTTTGGCGCCCCACATCTTTTCTCAGATGTAAAGAAATGCTCAGTATACAGGAAAATAATACGCCAATTGAGGGTTTAGCTTGCCGTACGGGAGCACATTATGCATGGATTGAGTGGTAATTTGTTCATTTTCTGTCTCGAACATGCTGTGAAAGACACACAGAAGGATAATGATACAAAAGCTCCCTTGCGGGTACGGAGACCTTTTAGTTAAACAACCATTTCCGTTTCTTTCCACCCTGGAACGACTTTGGTATATTGCATTCTTTTTTAACCGTTGCCAATAGAAATAACCATATTTTTATTCGTCACATGGAACTTGTTTGCAGGAAAGTTTTAAATCCAAAGCATGTTACGAATAGCATAATTTGTTGCTCTGTCAATATGTGTCTTCATCCTACATAACCCATATTAAAGTGGAGTGCCAACTGCCAAGGACAGCTTATGGGTTATATCGGCTATGGAGATGGGATTGATACAAACTCATGCCAAGACTCGGAAACCAGAAGACCTTGATGTGAACCATCGCCTTTGCCTAGGTGCCGATCAGTGTAAATTGTAATAGGTTGGTTAGACATCCATGCACATTTTAAAAACTGTTCCTTGACTTAAAAATAAAAAGAAATGCCATAGTGCACTATGATTTTTGTGTTTGTTTACTGTTATTGGGATGGTATCACCTGCTAGACGCGAAGTATGAGAATGACGTTAATTTGACTTAAAAACAGCAAATTTTATTTGAAATCCATGTGATACTAAAAGATTCTCTTTTCTTTATGGGTATCATAGTATCAACCAAAAAAAAGTTTTTACTATTATTCGAAATAGAAAGAAAATATTATGAGGTTTTTACTTGTAGGTTGCCGCACATGGAAGAAGCTGTCCATTTCCCAGCTGGACAGAGCATATGAGGTGAATTGTTCACATGTCAAAAGAGAACCAAAAGTTCGGGCTCATGCGATCACAACCACCTAACATCTCCCTTTCTTGGCAGGCCAAACATCTTTCTTGAATAAAAAGGGTCACCAAACAGCACAAGTAGTGGTAAAGCAAGGAACCTTGTTAGCAAATTATTGATCCTTTTCATCTAACAAAGGTTGTCATCATGCTAAATTAGTGTACTAATTTCTCAAAACTGTTTATGGGATTACTCGATCAACGCTCTATGCAGTGCTTCAGACCGCGTTGGAATCCTCTGCAGTATTGCTACTTCAGACCATCAGTGCCGTAGTAAACCGGGAATAAAAAAAATTGATTTTTACTCACTGTCTCAGTCCATGACCATGGAGCACATGATCTGCTCCGTATTATAAACCAAAACTGCCTAAAATAAAGAGCAGCATTGGATCCATGCCCAAAGCTCCATAACTCTCATGCAAATCAGACCAATAAAAAAGGAAAATCTCGAATGGCAGTACTGATTAACCGCGCTGAGGAGGTTCACTGATCAACCCTCCCATCATGTGGGCCATAGCAATCCGACGGCTGAGGAGGTTCACTGTGCTCACTGCTGGCTGGGAAGGTCAACTGATCCACATGGTGTGTTGATTTCTTCTAGCTATCTGTTCCCCGCCTCCCTCTGCGTGCTTTGCTGCCGTGGAAGTGAGGCCATGAAGAAGACTCACTTAGTGAGGCTAACCTGCCAACCTTTTTGTTGGCTTCTGTTGTTCTATTATTAGTCCCAACTTTCAAGCAACCACTTTCGTCAAACCTCCCCACTATAATCTGTGGCTACATTAATTAGGCCCGATCATATTCAACGAAAGTGGTCACGTTCGTCCGATTGTGAGAAGGAGAATCGTGAATGCGTTTTGAGAAGAAAAAAAAAAGGGGGGGGGGGGGGGGGGGGGGGGGAGGGGGGCATATCCAACCGGATCAAGTTAGGATTATAAAGTTCAATTTGAGGTTATGCTGCAGTGACGGTATGCTTCAGGGGAGAGCCATTCAAGTTTGTGTTCAGTGGATAATAGTCATTCAAGTTCACAGCTTTCATAAAAAATATAGTATGATCGTCAGATTTGTGTTCAAACCTAACCTCTTCTTCTCCCTCCTTTTGACGCCCTCTACAGTTTAGTGATGGCACAATACACTGCATTGCTACCATCTTGTGGTACATATTTCTTCTAGTGTGAAAATTCGTTGCTGGCGGAATTCATTGCTGATTCACTAACAAGTGTGAAAATATATTTGAAATTTTGTAATAGATGAGTAGGCTTTCGGTATGACTCCCAAGTATAGCTTTCACAGTGATGTTATTATTTGATAGATGATTTTAAAAAAAGGGAATACTTCATTAATATTCTTTTTTGAAAGTTATCGTGATGTACAACATCCACCTTTTGAAAATTTTGACAGTATAATTGATCAAAATTATGTATAAATTATTTCAACAATATAGAGATCTCCAAATTAGAGACCTTATACAGAGGTGTGCAGCACTCAACCCCGTCCTTACAATGTGTCCGCACTTATTCATAGGCGCCAGGGATCGAGCCTGAGCGGCTGGTGTCTCAACTGGACGCACTAGCCACTAAGCTAGAGCTCAGTTCCTAATGCAAAACGATTTTCAAGTTTGGAAGGGCATGTACAATGTTACACATAAACGATTTTATAGGTCATCTCATATATTACCACGTAGGATTTTTGATGATGTAGAATAGAAAGAGGATGGTGAAAGTAAGAGATGGTTGTTTTGAAATACAACCACCTCATACGCTAAAATTTAAGAGTATGAGATGACTCCCATATTATTGTACATATGCTAATGGTCTTTGAAGTCATAAATATTCCTTTTTCTATCTATAAGTTAAGGAGTCATATAATTAATAGGAGACAACTGAATAAACCATCCATTATATAAGTTGTCTCATACCTGTCTTAAAATTATATGTTATGTATAAAATAATCTATTAAATAATATTATTGTACTTGCCCTAAGAACACCCTATTAGAGGTCGGAGCAAATCCTAAAGATCTTTCTATGGAACAATCCTACATGTTGCAAATTACCACGATAAACCCAAAAGTCCTAGTACGGTAACAACTACTCTCTCTGTTCAATATTATACTCGCTCCATACTCAGTTTAGAGGGTATCCTACAAAAACCAACATTTTTCACAAAGGTGGAGTTCTCACGTCTCGACAAAAGTGCAGTAAAAAACGAGGCTATTGGGAGTTGAACTCCCAACCTCAAGTTTTGGTGGAAGCGCAACAACTAATTAGGTGGAGCAATTTTAGTAAATGAAGTAGACCTGTAACTCTATTTATTAAGGGTATACCTCTTGATTAATTGCTTCTTAGTATTGTAAATTATGTTATAAACACCCTCTAAACTGAGTATAGAGGGAGTATAACACTCTAACCTTCTTAAATTTTCTCAAATTATAAGACATCCTCGCTTTTCAATATATCTTTTTCTCTTCCCAATACACCTGTATCTCTATCTCTCTCCTCTTTATTTTCTATACATCCATCTTTTTTACCTCTCCTTAATTCATATGCGTGAAGCCAAAACGTCGTTGAACGGAAGGAGTATACTAAATTGTTGATATTTATGAAAACATACATTACGAATGAAGTTAGCATTCTACCACATTTTTCCTTGACAAAAGTAAGCAATATACACACAACCTTCAACTCGTCGGGTAAAGAAAGAAGGAAAGAAACAGCGCGCAGACCCCCACATGAAAAACACTTAGAAAATTAAAGGAGTAATTATACTTTTTTTTTTTGAAACTAAGGAGTAATTATACTTGAGAGTCAATACCCTCCCCATCCCTGAATGCCACTAATCACCTTCTCACCGTCGGCGACCGACCCAGCGCCATATAAGATTCAGAAGCAGCGAACCTCCTCCTCCTTGTCTCCCTCCTCCCCTGTCCCCTGATTCGCGAGCCCATCGGGGCGCGCGCGCCAACGCCACCGATCCCGGCCCAGATCTCCCCGCCATTGCCGCGCCCTCGCCCAGATTCGCGCGCTCCTCTCCCAGATCCGCCTCCGTGCCAGGGGGTTCTTGCACCGACACACGGAGCGGTAGGTCTGACCGTGGCGCGACCAGTTTCTTTGGCGCTTGCCGCCGTAGTGTCGCTGATCAAAATGGGCCTTTTTTTTTTCCTTTGGCAGCAGGTGCTCCGGGCAGCGTGATTTCGCGCGGTTGATCGGGAAGTTGTGATCTTTTCCTCTCGTTCGTTGGCTTGGTCGTTTGTTTGTTCGTTGCTGGTGTGTCTGGAGGGCGGCGGAGATGGGTGTCGGCGGGGAGAAGTTCCAGTTGGGGACGGTAGGGGCGCTGAGCCTCTCCGTGGTGTCCTCCGTCTCCATTGTCATCTGCAACAAGGCGCTCATGAGCTCCCTCGGCTTCAACTTCGGTGTGAGATCTGACTGTTTCCTCCACCTCAGCTTCTTGATTCGTTGCGTGTGCGTTCGTGGTGCACGCTTCGTGATTCGCGTAGATCCGCGTGCTTCATGATTGGCCTGGTGCATGAGATGTGCGTGCGGGGTTCAAACTTCAAATGATATTGAGAGCAGTTTAGCTTCAGTTGTAGCTTTAACAGAGGACTAGTGGTGCCGAGTGATCCCTGCTAGACTAACTGTCATTGGCGCCATTTGATTGTGAAGGGTGGTGTAACATGTGTGATCTTGGTGCTTACTTCCTTTTAAATGAAGCTTCGATGGTTATGGACGTTGCGGGCTGGATTTAGTTGTCTGTAGTTGGTGTGCGAGGTTGGTTAGCATGTCCTGGTTGTTTCTTTTTGCTTAAGTTGCTTGACACACGGGAGTATCATTGTTTGCTCTGTGGTTACGCTAGAACTGTCTCTGAGTGCATGTACCCATGCATTGTATGGTCAAGTTTGACTTACGTTTTTGTCGCGAATGAAAGTTGACTTTCCCTGATAATTATTCCTGCTGCATTTCTTGCCTTAAAGTGCAATAGGATAATTGTAAATTTATTTGGATCAGCATATTATGAAACATTCAGCATTGATTTCATTGTTTCTGAAAGTTGTCATTGTGTTTTGCAGCCACTACCTTGACGAGCTGGCATCTACTGGTTACATTCTGCTCCCTCCATGTAGCATTATGGATGAAGTTCTTTGAGCATAAGCCTTTTGATTCAAGAACTGTAATGGGGTTTGGAGTACTTAATGGCATCTCCATTGGGCTCCTCAACTTGAGTCTTGGCTTCAATTCTGTTGGTTTTTACCAGGTACAGAGCAATTTTTATATATAAATTCTTGTACTGGACATAATTTTTTAGTTACTTCATCCATAGTCCTGCAATAGATGTGCCGGTTCTGGATATCCTTGAGGAGCTAGCTATGGAGCTAGCTATGGATAGGAGCGCTTGGAGACTAGCAATAGATGTGCCGGAACCGTGATCTTTTTTTTCCTTCTTGCTTACTCGTTTCTTCTTTCTTTTTGCTTTTGTTCCTTTTGTTTTTGTCTCTTTTTTCTTTTTTTTTCCCTTTTTCTTCTCTTTCTTTTGGCTTTTGTTCATTTGTCTCTTCTTTTTTGGGTTCCCATGGGTTTCATCTCTAGCCTACCCCAACTTGCTTGGGATAAAAAGGCTTTGTTGTTGTTGTTGTTGTTGTTGCATCCATAGTCCTGCAACTGCAACTGTTACTTGTATGGTACACTTGTGCTAAAACAGTAATATTTACTTTTGAGAGGTGGTAGTACATCAGTAGTTAATAGGGTACAGATCAACAAAATATCTTCTCATTGTTATGCTGTACAACCCACACTGTTTATGCTATAAACAGTACAGAGGCTGCTTTGATTGGAGTTACAACAACATTTTGCTCAGTCTTTTATTGCATTTGATAATTGATGTCCCCCCTTACTTCCAAATCAATCCACCTAACTGATGTTGAAGTGCTCTTTATTATGTCCAGATGACTAAGCTGGCAATCATCCCATGTACTGTTATTTTGGAGACTCTTTTCTTCAGGAAGAAGTTCAGGTGTGTGTTTGATACATTTTGCGCATCCTTTCCATATATTTTTACCTAACATTTTTCTGACTTTATTTTATAGCCGGACTATCCAGATGTCCCTTTCCGTACTCCTTTTGGGGGTTGGTGTTGCAACTGTCACTGATCTGCAACTCAATGTTGTGGGATCTGTACTGTCCCTGCTGGCGATTATCACGACTTGCATCGCTCAAATTGTATCCTTCAGCAGCAGCTTGTACTCCTAGCACAAATTGTTGTTTATGTGCATTATAATCTGTGGTCTTGGGTAGTTTGGCATACATGTAGTCAGATATTTTGTGTTGTATACATGTAGTTAGTCTTGAGCATGTTGGGAGTTTCCCACATTTCAATAACTATGGTTCACACCCACATCAAAATCCATCGTCATGTCTTACCATTTTATGTTTTATCCTAATAATGGCGCATTTCCCCCTTGCTATAGAACTCTATAGGATATGAGTTTCTCTGTTTTGTACTCTGGTGTATCCTTAACTAATTATCAGATGACAAACACCATCCAGAAGAAGTTCAAGGTCTCTTCAACCCAACTGCTATACCAGTCTTGCCCATACCAGTCACTGACCCTGTTTCTCATTGGCCCCTTCCTTGATGGCTTTTTGACAAACCAAAATGTTTTCGCTTTTGATTACACATCTCAAGTTGTGGTAAGCTGTGAACTTCATTTCATCTAAAAAAGTAGTGAAACAGCGTTTGTCAAAGTATTCCTACTGTTTCATCTGAATCTAATTTTTACTCTTATTTTGTTTGCAGTTTTTCATTGTGTTGTCATGCTTGATATCCGTCTCAGTGAACTTCAGCACTTTTCTTGTGATTGGAAAGACATCTCCGGTCACTTACCAAGTCCTGGGCCATCTTAAAACATGCCTTGTTCTTACCTTTGGTTATGTTTTGCTTCATGATCCGTTTAGCTGGAGAAACATACTTGGAATCCTGATTGCAGTGGTTGGGATGGTTTTGTATTCATACTTCTGCACAGTGGAGACTCAGCAAAAAAGTGTCGAAGTCTCCTCACAGCAGGTACTTGCACATTTTTGCTTCTGTACTCAAGATACGAAACAAGCTATGCAAAAGTAGGGTAACTGATCTTTTAAGATAGATCATGTTTACTCTGTGGTGGACTCGTTTGTTTGTATTTCTTGACTGATTGTAACGTGTTTCCTGTAGGTGAAAGAAACCAAGTCATCCCCTTTGATTTCAGACTCGTTGAGCAAAGTCGAAAACGGGGGTGGTGTTGCTGATGATGAGCCTTTGAAGGTACCAATGTGGAGCTCAAAGTATTCGAGGGCGTGACAATTGCTTCCTCCAGATGATGGCATCATACAGGATTCAGTTTAGTAGGCAGATAGTAGGGTTGGAAGCCAACCCAGAGTGTATGAACACTTCGAATACATTTTTGGGTTTCTTTAGCGTTGCTATCTACTAGCGGCAAAAGAATCTGAGGTTTTTCCTTTGGAGTTTGCAGATCTACCTTGAAACTAGACAGCAGATATTGTATGATTGTGTCTGGATATGCTCCACACTTCTTACTGTAACTTCCAGCTGAGACATGCCTATATCCACAGATAGACTTCATTCTTTTGTATCAAAGATCCAGATAACCAAAGTTGTGCAAGATTTGATGTATTTATAGGTTCTTAGTCCTCTCAGTTAATATCTACTTTGCATTATGCAATACAAGTTTTGTGTGTTTAATGTCAGTTCAAATAAGAAATGTCATCATTTAATCCCCCAACGTAAGAACATGGTCCATGTGTGAACCATATATTTAGTCTTCTGCTATTGAATTAAAGATAAATTATTATCGTCTGTTGATGATTCATGCCATAGATTTATATTGATTAAATCCAATCAAATACACCTTATATTTAAGGATTCAGGCCAAATTCTGAAACACATGTAATACTTTTATTCTTAGGCAATGAATATGGTACAGCTACTTTTACAATCTAGCTTGAGTGGAGAGCCGAAAGCATACATTGGTACAACTACTTTTTACATTTTTTTTAACAGATTCTTGCAGACCCACAAACAATTAATTTCAAAATATCACTCTGCAACAACGGTACTCAGAATAGTACAAAAGCCATTACACCGAGAACCCTGCATTTCATCTTCAATTTTGTCATATTACAATGTAATGGCCTTCAGAGCATGCAATGGAAAAAATGCACTGGCCTCCAGATGTATGCTGTTTACAAAGCTGCCCGGCCAAGAAAATTGGCTACTCTCAGAATCTCCTTGTTGATGTTTCGATTGGTGTAGAAGTTAGTTGGTAATATGATATATCTCCATGTAGATAGGTCACTCGACCTTTGCAATTCCTCCCTCTGGTAGACTGCTATCAGCTACTGCTTCTCGCACGAACCTGCAAAACAGAATGAATTGGTGCACAAGACCGAGTCTTCATCAAGTTAACTCCACCTATGCATAATGACATGATTACAGCTGAAATCTTTATTTCTTCTTCTATACAGCCTGGTTAAAATGGGGGTGACAATGGAGTTGACGGTAATAGGAACAGCTAAACATGAATAATCTTGCTGCATACAAAAGCTATAAGCAGTAACCAAACTACCTGAGGTCACAGATGTGCAGGATGCTTAGAGCAAAGATAGGATACTTTATTGTGGTTATACCAAGAGAGTTGCTTATTCTTCACACAAAATTCTCATAACCAAAATGGAAATGTGCAGAATGGTACCTTGTCAACTTCTCTTGAGATGATTGCAAAACATAAATTGCAAGAATGAAGGACAGAACAAGCCCTGCAGATGCAATGTCTGATTAGTTAGATTCTGAAAATATGTTATCCTTTCACAGAATAAGAAACTTCCATTGGTGACAGAATAAGTATGAGCTGAATTAGCCAACAAACTCACCAGAACCAAACAACACATAAAAACCACCAGCAACATCTATCTCTGACTGCTCCTCCCTGTATAAAAGGATCAACTCAAGAGTTAATGGCTTTCATCAAGGTTTTACAAAAATTATATTAATTCATAAAGAGGAACCATAGAATCTGTACCATGTATATCTAACAAGAACATATTTTGGCCAAGTCTGCTGATCCCAGAAATTCTTCTTTATATCCGGATGAACTTCCACATCTGCCCAATGCACAAAAAATCAGAGCATGGAGTGAAAAATGGACCATATATAACATAGTTTACTAAGAAATTGCCTCCTTGGATACAGAGCAAAAAGGAACGAGGCAACTACAGGTGTTGAGATGAACGTGCAAGCTTTGGAAGTTAACATATATGTAGCATCAATAACATATAAGACAACGGTGAAATACTGAAATCCCTTATCAAATTAGTCGTAAAGTGATAGACATAACTTAATACGCACAAACTCTCTACACTGAAATTCACAAAAATGATAAATTGCGAGTATACAATAAAACGACATACAGTGGTGAGGCATGTCCACAACTTTAGCTGTAACCCCAAGTAGATCATTTCCTGAGTACTTCTGCATAGTTGAAGGGAAAATGGTATAAATGCAAGAAGCGAAACATTTCATCAGAATTGAGTTCACATACAATTAAACAATGACTATTTCTCACCAAATGGAAATCAATCAGTGGAACTTCAGAGCTTTTGCGATTTATAACGTAAAGCCAAGGGACATGGAACTTCTCATGTCCAATTTGAAATGTTCTGCATAGTTGCAATCAGGTGAAGAAATTTTAAAAGATTGTTACAAAAAACATACCAATGAAGTAACTGTCATTTTTTAACTTGATCAAATATGATCCAGCTTAGCCTAAGCAAAGTGCACCTTATATTTTATACCATATGCCACACCTACAGGCCTACAACAAGTGACATATTACAGAATATGCACTTATTCAGTGGAATATACTCGTTTCCTTAATAGCCTATCAAATTCTGCAATATGGAATGCCAAAAGAACAATAAACATCTATTTCTCACAGGCATTTGCATTGCATATCTGAAGGTAATGGAAATAGTTATATATCAGAAGCTGTTTTCATCACATTGATGCAGCGACGTAAGGCTATGGATTTCACTTTTCCGCAGCATACTGAAACATGTTCCATGAAGCAGAAAATCCTAACCACATCAGTGCTTACATGGTCTAATCAAGTAATCCTGCAATCAAGCATTCATGCTACAACTCACAAAACAGACATTAGAAGAACATGGTGAACCGGAGACTGACATTTCTAATCCAGCGAACAAGATCTTTTGAAATTAGCTACTTGCTTCTTCCGTTTTTAGAACTAGTAAACTCGTCTACCCAATAGTGACCCTCATAAAAATTCACCCAGCCACACAAGAATACTGTTGCAGACTGGTGTATATAGCTCGGCTGATGTAATATCATACATGTTCATACTGCACGAAACCACAGAGGCTGCACGATCTTACTTACATCTTGTACGGATCAGCGCCGGTAAATCCAGTAGGCTTTGGGATCGGCATCAGGACCTGCACAAGACATCCAACCAAATCAGCAAACCTCCCCACAAGCAAACCCTGGAGAACCCAGTTCTCGAGCTCGAGCAGTTCCAAGAGACACTCACCTCCCGGTTGACCGCGAAGGCCGGGCAGTGGCGGCCCACCACGTCGAACCACACCGACCTCGACTACAAATTGCACAGATAAAACGAATAGATCAGATAAGTACGGACCAAAACAGCTTCAGTCTCTCTGTTCTGAAGTAAGGGTTGAGGCTGATTGGATACGCCGTGGTACTGGCCGGAACGGAGCATGGGGACGATGTCGCCGGGGCGGTAGGCGACGGCGAGGGGAGCGAGGGACGAGCATAGTAGAAGGAGGGAGAGGAAGGAAAGGAGGCGTCGAGAGGTGGCGCCGGTGCTCCGGCGGGCGGCCATGGTGGTGGCGCGGTGGTCGCCGGAGTTGGGAGCGGCAGTGGTGGGGAGACGGGCACGAATGGAGATGCCTCTTTTGGAGCGTCAGATCTGGGAGAGGCTACATGGGCTTTGACTAATCGTGGCCCGTTTGTAAGCCCAATAATCTTTAAAAGCCGGGCCTGAATTAACTTCGAAGGCTAGAAATGGCCCAGGGATGAAAAATATCCTTTGTCTAAAACAAATAGAAAATTATCATTGTCTCCAAAAAAAAGGAAAGAAAATAGTCCCTGTGAAGAGAGAGAGAGAGAGAGGGAGAGAGAGAGAGAGAGTCAATTTCGATCATAACTTTTACGTTTCTGTTATCATAACTTTTACGTTTCTGTTAGTATTTCGCTACTCATATTTTCTTTTTCTTGCGGGTTACCTGTATTTTAGTTTTCTAACGTAGATAAGGTATATTCTCATAGCCAAAAAGATTATATCTGGTGGCTTGTTGTCATCCATCCTATCATACTCAACTTTTTTGGTCTAACGGAGCGATTTTGTTTGCAAAAGCAGTAGTATATACTATCGTGAAGCATATGCTATATTCTATCACCGCATTTTTTTTTTGAAAAAAGTAAGTTTTTAACAGTAAACACGCTCTAGAATGTTGATGATCCAAGGATAGTGGCTTACCAAGCGGGAGCTTCCCCCACCATACACACGTGCAATGGATGCAAAAGAATTTTGTTACAAGAGCTTTAGGGTTCTTTTGGTATAGCTTTTTAAAATGATTATTCAATAGCTATGTTTCTGCAGCTACAGTAAAAGTACTGTAGCACAAAGCATTTTTGCTTAATCCGGACAAGCGGGTTTTTAATGCTTATCCTTAGTGTAGCTATAGTTGCCGGTCTCACAGTACAGTATTAGAAGCTGATTTTATCAAGCTATACCAAATAGACCCTTATTTGTTTGAGCTGTTTGCAACAATCAATGATATCAATTAATAATAGGGATTTAACTCAAGAGCCCAAGTTTAATGGTATTTATTTTTTGCGAATTAACTTCTCTTGCTCTCTTCTAAAATCAAATAGGGATTTAACTCATGGTTTCAATTAATAATAATGCAGGCTTCCACCGTACCAAATTCATGAACAATTGAACATGTAATACCGATGTTTATTGATTTGCTTTGACAAAGTGTGAGAGTGAATGTTCGAAACTGGAGCACATCATTTACGTATGAAATGTAACAAAAAAAAGTGATAAAGCATTATAAAAGAATACTTTAGGACCAGCTAAAAGCATTCTTCTATAAATCTTGATTTGTAAACAATTCATATTATTCGTCTACCTACCAAGTACCAACAAAGAAAAGGAGTTTCCTTCGCAAAAAAAAAGAAGAAAGGAGGAGTTTCGGCAAAAACGGGAGGGAAAAATCTATCCTTCTTTCCAACATTTAACGGCCAGAAAAATTAAATACCATACCAATGAAACAAAAGCAAAACTGAAAAACTTCTAAAAATAAAATCCCTCCACTGCTCCTCTCTTCCCCTCTTCTTTCCCCTTCCCATGGAGTCGTGTAGCTTCCGCACCGCCACCTCTCCGTCTCCCTTCCCCTCCGTGCCCTCCTCCTCCTGCTCCTCTCGCTCCCCTTGCTCCAACATCCGATTTCCGGTGGGCGGCCTCCTTCCTCTGTCTGTGTGATGGTTTTTCTTCCATTTTTTCTGATTTGTTTTCGTGCAGAAAGCAAGAAACGGAAGGCAGCTTGGCGTGCGGAGGAGGGCGTCTGGCTTTGATGCCTTCCCACCGCTCCCAGGAAAGGTCTTCGTTGACGAGGTGGGTTCTCGTGTTTTTCTTTTCTTTCCCCCTATTTCGAGTTCTTGGATAAGGTAGCATTTTCTTGGTTAGCAGTTTGTTTGGTTAAGAGCTTCGACTTGTTTTAGATATACCCCGATAGTATGGTTGGTGTCGAACTAGCTCCATGGCTCCATGCAGGTCGGATTTAATCAGTAAATGGCTGATATGCTGCGGCACATCTGTTCTGAAAATCAATACAATTATTCTGTTCCTCGTCTAATCCCTTTATGCCGGGTTCTATCGGGGTCGAATTGGATCCTACCTAGATTTGAGTAGTCACAATGTCTGTCGGATTTCATTCACTTCGTTGTTTTAGTAAATTCCATTCAAAGTGGGCAATGGCTCTTTTAGATGTTTTCCCGGTTGGCCGATGAGGTGAGCTAGTGTAAGTAGTTCCATTATTTAGGCTCTATATGGGACACTGGGAAGTCTCTCACGGAAACGACTTGCAACTTGCTGGCATTTCAAATAGATCATTAATTTGTTCTAGAAAGGTTACTTAAGGTCAAGTGAGAGTGAGAATGTCATCTGTGAACGGCTCAGGGATGAACACTGATCTGCTAGCCTTTTTTAAGATCCTTTGTAGTTGTGTCCCATTGATATTTGCCTTAGCTTGACTGGTAACGTCCTATGAAAACGTAAACAGCTTAAGAATCCATAACAGAATTCACGTTCTCATTCTGTTAGTTATAGGCTATATACATATGCAATTTTATGTGTTGGGTTTATATAGGCAATTGGAGCTGAATATGGGGAAGGCTTTGAAACATTTCGAATGGATGGACCACTTAAGGTCGATGTGGTAAGTATATATCACTAGAAGTTGGATGCCATGCAAGTCAGATGTATATTTGTTTCCCAATAACATTTAACTTTAAATATAATTGTTTTGGCTATGTTCAGGATTATCTGAATGAAAAATTGCAAGAATGCTTCCTTCAAAGGATAAGGCATGCTATGAAACCTGACGAGGCGTTTGGTCTGATTTTCTCATGGGACAATGTCATTGTGCGTTCTCCTTTGGTGCTTCTGTATCATTCTGTAATGTTTATTTAAGTGTTCTAAATGGCATTCTGGCCTTCTAAGACTCTATTGACTAAAATTACGGTTCAATGATAATGGTCTAGCTTACACTGCACATTTTTGCCATTTATTGACTGACATATAACATCCTTTTCTGTCCTCTTAGGCTGATACAGATTCACTAAAGTTGGATGCTTGGAAACAGCTTGCGTTGGAGGAAGGTATGCTTATAAACAAAGCCATGCATTTAATGTTGATAAAATGTAGGATACCTTTGTTTCTAGACTGTTTCTGATTGTGATCCTGGGTCTGCCCGGATCGTCTTTCTTGCCTATATTTATCTGTATTTCCAGAATCTCTGTAATAATATCCATAAAATAATATTTTTTGGCTGAAAAGTTATTACTATTTTATGCTGAAATGTTCAGAGGTAGGGAAGGATGCATATTAATTATAAATAACACGGTTTGGTTGTTCATATTTTAGTTTGACGACTTGACGTATTTCATAGAAAAAGTCGGCTTCATTGCATCATAAAAATTTGAGGCAATATCTTGTCCACATTGTCAAGAAAAGGTGGTCGTCCATCCATGGGTTTTGGTTGTACCCTGCTATTTTGAAATATGCAAGAGGCTAATTTCCTGATCTTCTCATTATGGCTCTTGTTTAATGTTGGCTGAAGGAATCAACAAAGAGTACTTTAGTTAGTGACACTATATCATGTGTATTAGCACTATATTGCAAACAGTATTTTGTGAACTTCTAGTCTGCCTTTGTGTTTGTTTTGATCAAATGTCCAGTGATGCTACCTTGGTATACTTATGTTTTGTCTTGTCCAGGGAAGGATATCCCAAGCACTGCTCATGTCAGAAAGAGTATTCTCCATGGTGCTGCTGACCATGTTCTTAGAAAGGTATGAATTTGTTGCATATTCCCTAATATTGTTGATTTTGTCACCATTCCTGAATCATCCACTGCTGTATCTTTTACCAATTGAATTTACAGCTAAATTGTCTCAGCAGAAAGTAGAGGAAAAAGATTAATCACCAGATATATTCCTCTTTTGTTTTTTGCTCGTGATTTGACTTAATTATGTGCTTATCCAGGTTTTGTATTGGGCAAAAGAGGAAGATCGACTGGATAAATTAAAGGCACGCCTGATAGAGTTGTATTATGAAAACCTCTTCAAAGTAATTTCTTCTGCTGTTTTATATAAAATTATCGTTAATGTGTAACCTGATCGCCATTAGCTAACTGTTTGTTTTATTCAGCTTGATACACCGATAAAAGGATTGAGAGAATGGTTGGATGCTGTTCAGACAGCAGGGATCCCTTGTGCTGTTGCATCATCCCTGGACAGGAGATGCGTGGTTGAAGCTTTGGACCGGATGGCGCTAAGTAAATATTTCAAGGTTGTTTAATCCATCCTTTCATCTTCCTATGGTTTACTGAAACATGATTGCCTGAAAAGCATACTGCTTAGCATATTTTCAGAGAAGTCCAGTTTACTCACATCTCCCATCTTTTGCAGGCAATTGTGACTGATGAAGATGATATGGAATCTATAGCGCATAGGTTTCTGTCAGCTGCCATGAAGGCATGTTTCTGCTTGTTATGGATTCTGTTGTTGACCTGTGCTATATCCTGCTCATTTTTGTTATTTTTTCTCTGGCAGTTGGACCGTAAGCCCTCAAAGTGTGTGGTGTTTGAGGATGACCCAAGAGGCGTCACAGCTGCTCATAACTGTACTATGATGGCAGTTGCACTGATTGGTGCTCATCCAGCGTACATATCTGCTCTTCAAAATCCATCACTCTGTTTCTCTGATATCTGACCTGACCACTCTTTTCTTGTTGGATGCAGTTATGAGTTGGTACAGGCAGACCTTGCCGTTGCAAAGTACAGTGAGCTCTCAGTAATCAATCTTAGAAGGTTGTTTGCAAACAAGGGCATAAGTTTCATGGACATGCAGAAGCAGATAATCGAGAAGTCGCCTCCCAAAAGGAGATTGACAGTGGACACCATCTTTTAATTAATTCTTTCGTTATGTTTCCGCCAGTTCTTGAATAGCTGGCCACTTTGGCATTGCATTGTAGCATTGTATATAAGATAGCGATGGTGTTAGTTGATGCCTCGTTTTGAATGTGGTAGCTGTGTTGAGGTAACATGTCCGAACTGATCCAACAACACTTACGTTGTTGTAAGCTGACACTATCTCGATTAATTCATGATCTAGGTATAGAATAAGAGATGCATATGTTTGCATTGTATTCCTGAAATGAAAATTTTAGCTTTGTAGGCCTTTTGATCAGTGAGACCAATAGTAGAACCAAAAATGCTAACTTCATGCAAAAGGCAAAAAATCTATTTAATAAACTTTAGTTGATCATTGTCGTGTCGATCTCAGTGTTTGTAGATGCCACCTTTTGTGTGAACTTACTAGTACTTTTTTTGTCTTGGTTAAGCAAAAAGATATCATAAGACAACTTGTAATTGCCTGAGTGTTTCGACATCGATTGATTGGCAGACGGATTAGTGCATTTGTTATATACTTCTTTAAACGTAACTTTTAAGTCGTGATTTTTATTGATAATTTGCTTTCAGTGCCGGAAAATGTCGCATATATGCTAGGCCGGTAGGCCTTCCCAGAAAATAAGCAATAGGTTTCACGCATGATAACAGTTGCTGGTACTTCTTTTCTTTTTTCTTAAACACGCAAGTGATTTACAACTACAAGTCATTATAATGTAAAAAGTAGTAGTTGCATGCTGCATTCTTTGTATTTCCTCTATTCTTAGATTGTTGTTAAAAACAATATTTCTAGTTTAATATCGATTAAATTTGCTGTCTTAATAACATCAATTTTAACTGAAGAAATATATCTTTTTAGAGAAATCCGTAAGTATTGTCTTTATCGTTTGCCAGACACCAGAGTCAATAATTTTGAATCGATGTTGTTTGGTTGATGAGGAAGTGAGACTCGATGAGGCAAATGTTCTAGAAACAAAATGTGGACTGGCTAATGTGGTGCCAATACGTCTTCCCTGTTCTTCCGATCTGGGCCACGATTTTGCAATGGAAATTTGCTAGTCCTCAGTCATGTGATTTTGCTTTCGTCGAAGTAATATTTAAATCAAGAAACACTTTTATATAAATAATAGAAGTAACCGTATGTTTTTAGGAAGAGCTACACAAATTGTTTGAGGAAATTTTTTTCATATGCACAACTCTTAAACTTGCCAAGAAACATCTTATGCAGGGGCACATAAACAACGACCAAAATACTGTAATCAAATAGTACACTACAGACCTACAGTGCAGTACTGATATCAGAGACCGTCACAACATCCTTGGTCCCCAAGCCGTGCATGCCCAAGGAACAAGATTCGCAGGATGGAAGCTATGCAAGGGGTTTCTACCTGAAGTTACTCAAATGAGCAACATGGTGACCTTCTTCTCACCCCGGGTGACACTGAGGCTCCTTGGTGACGCAAAGCACATTAGCTGGATGGAAGAGATTAGACGGTGTGCATAAGGTAGGATTCTCACTGAACAGCCAAAAGCCCAAGGTAGGATTCTCACTGGACAGCCGAAAGCCCATGGACCGCATGACCGCAACCGTGATCGTGGGGCTCCCAGCAAGATCGTACATCGGCTAACTGGAAAGCGTTTATACATTGACCAACAACAGGATTCATATTTCTCTTAATTGTTCTCGTTGTGATATAAGAAATGACAAGTACATTTTCTTTCATAGCCCTTTTGCAAGAGCAGTTTGGCTTACTTCACCTCAAGCTTCAAAATTGACAGGTTATCAGGTTCCAGCTCAAATATTATTTATGCTATTTTTAACAGCCTCCCTTGCATGGAGGACAAAGATTTTGTTAATTATATGTTGTATTACATTTGAAAATCTGGGAACAACAGTAAATTTCAGAAAAAAAGGAAAGCACTATTTATAACATCATCAAGCCAGGGCTTATCAAAAGACTCAATATGAAGCCCTTGTCATTGAACAAATCTCTAGGGAAACCAAGAAGGTCTTACTGATCTCACTAATTCATTCTATAATGAAACCAAAATATATCCCTAGTTGTATGTATTGTTGCAGGACCGATGTTTCCTTCCATCAAGGTCAGGAATCAGGACTCAGGAATCTAAATAACTTCAGAATCAGGAGCTGTGGAGTCTGCAAATTCAAGCAAAACCTTTCCAGACTGACACACCTCTTCATGCGGAAACATTAAGGATGTCATTTGCAACTCAAATATTAAATATGCTGCAGGTTCAGGAATGCAAAGTCCTCTCAGATTGCATAGCTTAATCAGTTTCTTGAAGGAACCTCATGAAAAAATTCCTAATAATAAGGCATGATGTTAGAGATATTCATCACTTTCTAGAAAACATGAGTGTCAGCTTCCATTATTTTCCTAGAGCAGAACATCATATAGCTGGAAGCTGGTGCTCTAGCTAGGAATGCTCTTATGTAACAATATCGGAAGTTCTCCTATAAAGAACATGTGTAATTGGTCCTCATGGGCTAAACTCGTATATTCATATTTGGCACTCTTAGCTGCCCCAAAAGTTCATAAATTTGCAGGGCATTATCATCAATACTGACATATACTACAAAGAGGATCCAAGTTCGACACTCACAAAATGGTGTACTGTTGTGGAGTTGTTGTTCCATCAAGTGTCGTCTGCATATTTTACGCATGAGCAGTAACACAAAAGCAAAACACTTGGGACAAGAGAAGAAAAACAGTCAGCCTACGAGCATACATGTTGCAACCACTAGCCAGACCAGAATTTATTTTCTGCATAGCCTACTTACTCAAATATGTGTAAGTCATTAGCGTCAAGATCACCAAGACACAATATTCTCCACTATAGCCCTGGAAAGAAATGTGGCTGTTCCACATTAACAGAGTCTTGTCCCTGTAAGAACGCATGCTGGACAAGACTTTCTTTAAACCACCGACCAGTAGGCCTTGGAAACACATGATCCCAACGAAAGTGCTGCAACAACTTGCCCTTGCTGTCACAGTAAAACAGATGCATGTCACCCCCGACCACGACCAGCATATCTCCATAATCAGACACAATGGAAGCAGTAAACCTGTCGCTCTTTCCAATACTCGTCAGTTCTGCTACTGGCAATTCTAACTGGTACTTCATTGACCACATCTCCGTCTCATAGTCCTGAAGCACCCAGAGATCCACCATTGTATAATCATGTCTGGTACAACTGACGCCGAGCAAACCATCCATCTCCAGCACTGCTGCGGCACCAATTGTGCGTTGCAGGAGGACGGATACACTTCTGTGATTCAATAATGGTATCAAAAACAAGTAGCCCGCTTATCTGGCCTACGTTGAGGTGCCAGTGCAGGCAGTTGTGCAGCAAGATGGGTGGGCGGTCACTGGCCTCAAAACGCCCAATGTACCTTGGCTCCAGAGAGGAGCCCACAGTGAGAACGTAGTAGTGAGCATCCGACAAACAACCCTTCCAGCATAGAATGCGATACTCGCCTGACGAGCTGTGATGGTAGAGCGCCGCAACATTATAGCCTCTGAGCTTGCGAATCGCGGCCCACTGGCGCGTAGCCGGGTTGCAGATGTAGAAGGGGCTCTTGCTTGCCATAGAGACCACGAGCAGGCCATCGCAGGAGGCGCAGACCTCGAAGAAGGCGAAGAGGTCGTAGTCGTCGAAACGGAGAATTTATTACTTTAACAATAAATATTTCATACTAACAATAATTAATCATTTATTACTTTAACATCATATTTTGATTGAAACTAATAACAAGAATTTCAATAATAATTCGCACCAAAATTATTATAATAAATATTCTTTTTAAAACTCAAAAAAGTAAAGTAAAATAAAAATAGAGCAAATGCTCAAGTAAAAAAATTGATTAATTAAAAATCTTTTACAGTTACAAAAAAAATATTTTAATCATAAATTTTTTTAACAAAGAACAATGATAACATATGAGTATTTTGCTAATACGCTTTGATTTGAGGTGCCTGGTGGTCGCGTCGCTGGCCCCGACACATCAGAAAACGAGAGTAGTGAGTCCGCCGCGTTACGTGGAGATGGTCATGATCCTACCCATCTGAAGGAAACTGCCGAGGACGTACGGGCATTTGTCATGCGAAGGCAGGATGGCCAAACAGAAGTTGGGCCCATTCATGTACGGCCCGACCGACATGTCTGCAGTGGCGCCGGGCCAAGCCAAACACTGGTGCCGGCGATGCTGTTGGGCCCCCCATCGGCCGATCGCAACACTTTGTAGGAGAAGGTCTGGAAGCTGGAGGCCAGCACACCGCCTCTACCGAGCCCCAGCACGGCCCACTCCAATAAGCCACCGGTGACGGGCACGGGGCACGCCTAGTACGTCGTCGCCCAGCGGGACGTTGATGTCACCGACCCTGAATAGGCTGATGCTGCTCTGCTGTCTTTATATAGGTATAATGCTACACATAGATAGTTTTATAAGTGATTTTATATATTATTATATAGATTTTTTGATAATGTGAAGAAAAAGAGAGTGATGAGAGAAGTAGGTGGTTGTTTCGCAAAACAATTATCTCATGCGTAAAAATTTAGGAGTATGAGAAGACTCTCACACCATTATACATGTTTTAGTGGTCTTTTAACATATAAATATTCCGTTTTATATCCATAAATTAAGTAGTTATATAATTAATAAAACACAACTTAACAGCTGACTATCAGGGCCGGTCCTATGTATTTTGGGGCACGGGGCAAAGTTAAAAGGCAGGACCCTTTATATATATATATATATTTATATATATATATATATATATATATATATATTCAAGCAAATAATAGTATAAAGTTAAATTTATACTCAATGATTGAATATATTACCTTTAAAGTTTCTTGGAATATTTTTAGTTACAAAGTTATCCTTGACAATGGAGTACAATCAAGAATAATAGAGAAATTTTGGCCTCATTTATATTAGATGCCAACAGTGAAATTCTATGGGTTGGGGGCCTGAGTTTCGGGGACCCAGGGTGGCTGCCCTCTTTGCCCTCCTCCAGGTCCGGCACTGCTGAATATTGTATAAGTCGTCTTATAACCAGTCTTAAGATTACGTATCATGCATGATACGGATTATGAGACCATATCATTGTACTTGTCCTGACCACTGCTCATGTCTGGGGACCGTAACTGACGCCTTCGACCCGTACCACACGGTCGCGGGACATGCTATTTAACATGCAACACGTTAAATAGTTATTCAACACAACAATCCTTTGACCATAAATATTTGATTCATAACTATAAAACTATGTCTTGTGATTATAAAAATATGGAAACTCACACCCGCAACCGTAAAATCTTTTACACCTTGATCATAAATTTTTTTAAGTTTGCTTTTATGATCATAAATATTTCATCCGTAACCATAAAAATTTTGAAGGTGCTAAATAACATATTTTACTGTTGTGCCAGTTCAATTCAGGTTTCTCTAGGCCCGTGCTCTTAGGTGGGTTGGCTGGTGTGTGGTATAATGTTTCACACCCCGGCCAACCCACCTAAGAACACGGGACTAGAAAAACTTGAATTGAACTAACCATACATAAAAAAACCAGATAGAAAATCAAACCTACGCATCTAATTGGAAGGCATGTGCAATTAATATCATTATTGCCATTACTATCGGCTATAATCCCTCCATTAAGCACGGGTAGTCGTCTTTTTATTTTCTATATTCACTACCCGATGTGGGTTCTTTTCCCATGATTGGCATTGCCTCCGAGCTCCTCCTCCTTCCAACCCGTGACTTGGGTGCTCCCTCTAGGTGATGATGGATCTGCAGCCGGTTTTATTGGCTTTCTACGCAATCTTTTTCTTATGTCATGATCTTGAAATTTCGTCATTCATGCATACGGTTTCTTGTTGTTGATTTGATTGTTTCTATTGTGAGCCATTATTTGCATGTTGATTTTGTGCTTACGATGGATTGTAGGAAGGCCCCCACTTAGAAGCTTGCCAGCAGATTGTAGAAAGGTTCCCTTGCAAAGTTTCCGGAGACTCCCAGAGCTAACAGAAACACAGGGTGCACGATTATATATGCTGATCCATTTGTGTGAGCTTCACGTCTCCTGATCGACTTGTAGTCAATTAAGTTCTAATCCTTATATTTTTGGCAGATCATAAAACGTTATCTTGTTCCATATGGATCTTGAAGTCCGGTTGGAGAAACAAGCTGAACGACCTGATGCATTCAAATCATTAATCGTTGAATAATGGCATTTTAATATCCTCTGTTGGTATGCTTTTGTTTCTAGTTCAAGTTAAACTACCTCTATCTCTGTACCGTTAATCGTTCAGATTCTTAGCCCATACATCAAATTTTCTGGAACGAATTGACTACCTCATTCCGAGAGCAACCGGCTTATTCATAATTTTTTAAATGGAACGCAAAATTTTTAGGTGAATTCTAAAAGTATTTACATTTCTGTATTCGAAGTGCCCTAACCTTTACTCAAAATAGTTACATATTTTTTTTGGTGAAGCAGAATTCTGTTTATGATTAAGGCATTTTGATTGCAAAATATTATGTTCACAAACTTGGTGTTGTACAACTTTGGCAGAATTTCCATTTTATAAAGTTAAATTTAAATTCAATGGTCCCGTGTGACTGTTGTCTAGATCACAAAACTATTGATTTATCTATTTCATAAACAGCCAGTTTCGAGCTCAAGTGAATGAATTTTGCATATCTTTGAGTCACTTTTTAACAAAAAAATATATTGAGAAGTCATACATATTTTTTTTCTCAAAAACGTAGAAGAGCTGCGCTTCATTATATTAAGAAGAAAATAAATATTTTAACCTTTTATGATCATGCACTTGCCTATCTAGCTCATGATCGTAATGTTCTGAGATGAAACGGGATACTATTTTGTTGTAAAGGTTTGTGATCAGAAAATTACTTATATTTTTTTTGAGTGTCAACGGGGAAAATCCCCCACCTATCCCATTTTCAGTATAAACGGGAGCCCTGAATGGCTCAACTGTTATTTACAAAGTATTTGCAAGATAGCAAGGGAAAGAAAACTATGATTTACATTGAAGAAGAAAACAAAGAGCACTAGGCCGCCGTGACCGAAGCGTCGGCGAAAAATTACTTATATTTTATAATTATGTGAAAAGGTTTTTACTGTCTTATATACTAGTGACCTTAATTTTTACTCATGATCACTAATATATTTGTTCTGAGTTGTAAAATCTACTTTTGTGCAGGTCGAAGATGCTGAGGAGGCCAAATAAGCCCGAAGTGAACGTAAAATGCAATTCAGGCATACATTCTTGTCTGAAGGTACACACGAGGCAGTCGCTGCATCATTTGGAGGATGCTAGACCCTCAGCCAGATGCAATTGGCATTTTGGGATTTAACCAATCTGCTAATACAAAGATAGTAATGTAAAAGCAAACTATTTAGGAGTTAAAGCTCTTTGTTATTTGGTATATGCATATTATAGCAAGAACATGACGGACTGCAAAAGCTTATCTTCAATTTATTAGCTTTTTGGTTGCTGGATGCATAATTGTTTACTATCAAAGGTTGTAACCATAAGATTTATATTATTTCAGTTACATGAAATGATTTTCACGTCAAATATGGCTAAAATGAAAGCAAAATGTAATGTGAGATAGATGTAGCAAATATCCTGAAATGCTTACAATCTGCACGAACTGTTATTCTACATGTGTACACAACGTCAATTAATTTCTATGCCTCAGCGTTGAACCATTTACACTTATATATGTTTTTGCTAATAAAAAAAATATGAAACTGAATATCATGTGGTGATATATATAGTACTCCACAACACAGGAGGCAGTCTTATACACACATGTCGTTACGATGATGACCAAACTAATCTGCAATCACACGTGATTACATTTTACGCACCTCAATTCTCAAAATAAATATTTTTTTGTTCAAGCATAATTCTATTTATGATCAAGGCATTTTAATTGCAAAATATTATTTTCACAAACTTGGTGTTGTACAACTTTAGCACATTTCCATCTGTAATGTTACACTTAAGTTCAATGGTCCTATGTGACTGTTGTCTAAATTACAAAATACTACCACAAAAAGGCCTAATAGCTGCGTAGCCTATATTCCCTTAGCGGTGGCCCAATAAAAAACCGTCGCTATAATTAAAAAATAAATTTTAATGACGGCCCACTTAATTACCCGTCGCTATTGTTCATTTTAGTGGCGGGCCATATTTTCAACCGCTGCTATTGTTCATTTTAGCGGCGGCCCACAATACAATCCAGTTATCCCCGTCCCTATATAAAACAAACAAAACCCTAACCTGCCCCCCACACTCCCTGTCTCTGCCTCCTCCCTCCCTTCCCCGCCGCCACTGCCTTCTCTCCTCTCTCTCTCCCTCCCCCTTCTTCTCTCCTCCCTCGCCTCTGCCTCTTTCCTTTGGCCAACGTGCGCCCCTCCTCCCTCCTCCTCCCTCCCGGCGGCGTGCGGCGAAGACGGCGCGAGGTGGATGCCCTCCTTCCCGGCGGCGCACGACGAAGACGGCGCGCGGCGAGATCTGGCCTGGCCCCCTCCTCCCTCCCGGCGGCGCGCGGCGAGATCTGGCCCCGCCCCCTCCTCCCTCCCGGCGGCGCGCATTCAAGGGGAGGCCCGATCCGGTGCCTCCCCCTCCTCCACGGTGGCGCGCGTTCAAGGGGAGGCCCGATCCGGTGCCTCCCCCTCCTCCACGGCGGCGCGTGTTCAAGGGGAGGCCCGATCCGGTGCCTCCCCCTCCTCCGACGGCGGCGAGCAGCAAGGAGAGGCCGGATTCGGCGCCTCCCCCTCCTCAGACGGTGGCACGCAGCAAGGGGAGGCCGGATCCGACGCCTCCCCCTCTTCCGACGGTGGTGCACGGCAAAGGGAGGCCAGATCCGGTGCCTCCCCCTCCTCTGACGGCGATGCGGGGCACCAGGCGGCTCGATGGGTCTATGGGCCTAGTGCCCAGGGCCTTTTATTTATTTATTTTTGGGTTCAATGGGTAGCGGCGGGTGGAGATGTCACCCGCCGCTACTATTCTGGTTATAGCGGGGGTTCGTTCCGTTCTTAAAATGACCGCCGCTAAAGCTTTTTATTTTTAGCTGCATTTGTGTAGTGGCTGGTCGGCCGACCCGCTGCTATAGTGCCTTTTCGCCCGCCGCTAGAGGCCTATTGTGTTGTAGTGAAACTAATGAATATTGCTTATATTTGAGTCACTTTTTAATCAATAAGTCATAAATATTATAACCTTACACGATCATGCACTTGCTTATAAGTACCTCATGATCATAATACAGGATAATATTTTCCTGTAAAGGTTTATAATCAGAAAATTACTTATATTTTACAATTATGCGTGAAAAAGTTTTTGGGGTCTTTTGGACTTGTGGCCTTAAAACCTTTTCAGATAGTCTGTTTACTACTAAAGATTGTGACCATAATTTTTTTTGCTATAAAAGTTTATGATCATAAAATTAGTAATATTTTACAATTACGTGAAAGAGTTTTATGGTCTTATGGACTCCTGATCGTAATCTTTGTTAATAACTTGTTTACTACTAAGATGTGTCTGCAAAACTAATATGTCATCTAGATACTAAAAAAAAGTTTACAAATTAAATGAAAAACAAATATCTGCACACAATGGCAAGTCTTTGAAATATTTACAATCTCCACAAGTTATTATTTTGCAATGTGGAAGCAACACCTTGTTGAAAAAGATATGGACATAACAGAATCTAATTTTTATTGTTAAAAATGGACCATTTGTGTTTACAAGTATTTTTGTTATCGGAATTAAGGTTGTGCATGTGGTCCTATCGGTGGATCAATTCCAACCTGCGTCATATGCAGCTGGATGCATGAGAATCACTCCACAAGTCGTGGGAAGCAGTGAAAAAAACCAGAAAAAGTGAACCGGCGGAGAGAAAATAAACCGGCACAATCAACCAATCACGGATGGTTTGGCTGCAACCACGTTGGCATGTCTGCAATTGATTGTTGTGCGCGACTGGCATGGGTGCGCGACTCCACTAGTATTGCTAATATAATATACATATGTATATATGAATATATGTATGAGGGTAATTTCTTTAAACATGTGGAAGTCAAAGTTTAAAAAAACACCTCCTAACCTGTTTTCAGAAATGAACTAACCAAAAACTGTTTTTGACTTTGACTTTTTCTGACAGATAACCCCTTTCATTGGATTTTTAACTTTTTTAAAAAACCAAATCCAGAAAAAAGCTCAACCAAACACACCATTAACATTTCTTTCCTTTCTATTTATATTATATTTTCCTTTTCAGATTACACACACACATCCCACCAGCGCTCCCTCAACTAGCTGGTGGATTGAGTGCGACACACACACACACACATAATCTCGTCTGATCTTACACGTCGGGCACGGGACGATGGCGTTGTCGTCGGTTTGCTGAATAGGTAAGCAATTTCTTTGATAAGGCTAGCAGCAATACAGTTAGGATGGAATATATCAAGATGATCAGGAGCACATAGCACACGGTCCGGTCATCCATGGAGATCATGAAGGAGTAGTTTAGGGCCACGGTCATTGCGAGCACCGTCATCATCACCGTCACCGCAGTCATGGTGTGTCGAGCCGGGAGTATATTTGGCAGCATCAGCACGACCACCATGACGAGGGACATGGAGAAGGTAATAGTGTTCAGGATCACGTATCTGCCTGTTTGATTGCTGGCGTGGTCCGTGCTGTTACCATTCTTGTCGAAGAATTTGATGCCGCCCTTGGGATCGGTCATCCAGCTCGGCCGCTGGCTCAAGGCCTGGAACGACATGCCCACGAACAGAGTAGCCACCGTCATGATCCACCCGCGCATCTCGTTATAATTGTAATTCTTTGCCTTAGCATCTCCTGGTTCAGCCACGGCCGTGCCCTGTTCTCCGTCCGTGACTGCTATCGGCACCTCACCGGCAGCGGCTGGCGAAGGGCTGCGGCTGCCACGGTTATTTAGAATTATGTGCCCTTTAAGGGGGATCTCGATAGTCTTCCGTCGCCGGCATCTACCACCAGCTTGATCATGTTCTGTGGATCCAGCAAGTTACTAATTAAATAAATTCCGTAAAAGGACCATGAAATGAAGAAGAATGACGAGGACGAGAACCCTTCTAGCTAGTAGTTTAAGCAGATAAATTTTACCTCCAATTCTTGGGGACTAACAACGGGACTGTCACCACCACAGTTGGCACTCGTAAATTCCTCTGCCATCTCAGCTTCCACTGCTCTTTACTAGCTGGGTTGGAGGTCTTTATAATGCAGGCTTGATCTCCCTCTCCCAGTGCATGTTCAAATCTTTATATACACTCCTCACGTGCAATTGCTTCGACATGGTAGTTGAGACTGATGACGGAGGGAGAATGTCAGAAATGGGGACAAAAAGGAAACGAATGAAGGCCTTCGGACGACTAGAGGTCCACTCCAAATCTTCTAACTCCATGACCGATTGGATTTTGCTGATTGGCTATTGTTTGGTTGATGCTGTAATTTTGGCTTTCGCGACCACACCACTATGTAGAGCTTGCTTCGTGAAAAACGAGGTGCCGAGGAACCTCTTTGAACGACCCACTGTTCTGAGGGCTCCATTAGAGCATCCGAAAAAGTAGGTTGTCCGATGCCTTATTCTGTACGCAAGCGATAAAGCACATCAACGACTCGAGGTCGTCCACTCAATCCTACACTATGGGCTTTTTTGAGAGATTGGCTCGCCGATTAACTTTAAGTTGGATGAAATCATCACATACGCTAGTTTGTCAAAAGAAACATAGTCTACTAACAAAAAATAAACAAAATTGTTCGGTTATTATGAAATGAAATCTATATGTAATAATTATAAAATATGGATTGAGTAAATAACATGTGTCACTCAATTCATATAAAATAAAGAATCCATGACATATTTAGTTCCGTTCCTAAACTCAAAAGGATGAGTTTTATTTCATGCGTTAAGAGACATGGAAAAAACCGATATTGATTCGATTTTATACTATGCTAGACCAAACCAAACGCTCATTTCATGCCATATCAAACCAAGTCCTCGTTCTTGACCGTGGCCGGTCCTACTACATCCACTACAATAAAAAGTCTTTTTAACGACATAAGCCCAAATCATGTAGCGACAGCCCAAAATTGACATGCTGCTATAAATACGAACATATTTGTAATAGTGGCCCATTTAATAGACCGCTGCTACCTGTTGAAACCCACTTACACGGCCATCTCCCCCACACGGCTCCTCCCTCCTCTCTCTTCCCCCACATGACCACTCCCTCCCTCTCTCTCTCTCTCTCTCTCTCTCTCTCTCTCTCTCTCTCTCTCTCTCTCCCCGTGCCACCTCCTCTCCGGCGCTACTTCCTCTCCGGCGTCGGGCGGTGCCCCTCCTCTCCGACTCCGGGTGGTGCACCCTCCTCCACCACCGACGCCCTTCTCTCCCGACTAGTAGAAGTACGATTTATTTGTACTACTTGTCGGAGAAAGGAGTACGATTTATTTGTACTAGCAAAGAAGAGTAGAGAGGTGACAAAGGAAACTGAACATATATTTGTACTACTTGTCGGAGAAAGGAGTACGATTTATTTTCAATCCAAATTTCTACTACTCTACCAAACTAGTAGAAGTATGACAGTATCTAACCTCAGGAATGTGTCAACGTTACAAAAATGTCATTGTCCACCCATTCAGTTTAATATCTCTCACTAAGTACAACAAGCATCATTAGCAATAAAAATTAGGTTTACATTTGTGACGGACATCACATCGTCCGTCACTAAATATAATCTAGGAGACATATCTGTCACTAAGTTGCTCCGATTAGTGATGGGCACATCGCAGCCCGCCACAAATTAAGAGATGTGCACTTATGGCCCGCCACTAAATTTTGCCATCCTCTATAAAAGAAGTGGGTGACGCTCAACCCCTTTAGCGTCACTCCCTTCCGCGTCTTGTCTCAACCGTCACTCCTCTCCCTTTCACCTCTCTCCCTTTCGCCACCTATGGCAGTCTTATATATTTTAAAAAAAAATGCATTGTAAAAATATCACAACTTTATTTTTGTCTCTTTGGGAAGCAAGCGAACTTGACATAAGGCAACTATGAAAATTGAGTACCACATTAGAAATCACATATAATTACTTTTAAAAAAAATGATACTATAGAAAAATTTCCTATAGTATGTACCCCCAAAAGGTATGTAGACAAACTTTTACATGAAAACCCATTTAAGCCATATTACAATCATCTTTATATAATCACTTATATGGAATTTCATTATTTTCTTTGCTTTGTATCGGAGCTTGTCAAAAGAAAAACATAAAAAATCTAGCCCGTGCAACTTGACTAGTTTATTAAAAAGGAGAAAATGAGCACTATGGTCACATCGGAATCGAACCCGGGTGGTGGGGCTCGGATATCACTCGACGGTTCTCGCATTCAACCACTTTGTTTTGCTGTACTATTTAACAGTCAGTGAATGGACTCCGTTCACTGATTACTATATGTTGAAAGAGTCGTGATTCCCCGACCGAGACCTCAGTCCGTCCTATACTTTCTGAAAGCGGAAATCAGGGCTGTGAATGGCGATTGTTGATTGAGCACTAGGGTCACATCGGAATCGAACCCGGGTGGTGGGGCTCGGATATCACTCGGCGGTTCTCGCATTCAACAATCTTATTCTGCTGTATTTAGCAGTCGGTGAATGGACTCCGTTTACTGATTACTATATGTTGAAAGAGTCGTGATGCGAAAGGGCATGTAGTCTAGTGGTTATAAGAGTGTTAGTAGCATCTCAGGTTCTGGTTTTGATTCTTTATGGAGCGAATTTATTAGAATTTAATGGCATTGTACTTCCAGTGATAGGCGACACTCTCATTGACTACGAGATACCAATGATGATTTCATCAATCTTGAGGATTTATCGGTTCAGTCTTCGAGAATGCTCATAGGGGTAGGATTTACGTACATGTCTTCATAGGAATGAGTGTACATGCGTTGTGAGTGTTTGAGTTATACTGTATAATCTAAAAAAAAGAAAGAGTCGTGATTCCCCGACCGAAACCTCAGTCCGTCTTATACTTTCTGAAAGTCCGTCCTATACTTTGTGAAAGCGGACATCAGGGCTGTGAATGGCGATTGTTGATTGACGGAGAGTGCCTTTTTTTGCTCTGGCATCCATTGTTTCGTCTTCGTGGAAGTGAGGTGCGGCCGTACATCACCTTGCCAGAACATGGGGACAAAGTAGTAACACTCTTCATAAGGGGTACAAAAAGGCGTGCTCAAAGCATCGCTCTTATTACATAGTACAAATATAGTGAGTGAGGTCTATATGAATATAATATACACGCCCAGCGGACAAACTCACACAGAATCAGAAACATAAGTAGACAAGCGCGCACACACACATATCCGGCCGTTCCCTGCAGGGCCCTGAGACTCGATTGATGGATGGCAAGTCAAATTAACTAACTAAACCTCAGTGTTTCTTTCAGCGGAGTGCGTTTTGCCCCTGCTTGCCTCTTCCAGCGCTTCCACTTTGGCCTGGCTTTTACTTTTTCTACTCGCCGTCTTCCTGAAAATCGTTGGGCCAAAGTGGAGATACCAAACTGTAACGAAAGCATAAATCACGAAGCCTGCCAACACCCAGATTGTGACGAACCAGTCGTTGGAGCTGCCCAAGACGCATGTAACTGCAAGACACCCGGCAGTTCCATGCACCATAAATGTGATAAGATGCAGGGTCTTCTCAGCGGAGGACGTCTCCCGTAGCAGCACCAGCACCATGACCAGAGCGTTGGCGAATATCAATATGTTACCGGTCAAGTAAAAATTTATCCTCTGAGCTTGAGGGCTCTTATTCTTATTTATCAAAACATGAAAATTTAGCTTCGGTATGTGGAATTCAGATATCTTCATCCAGTCCGGCGGGTGCAGAATCGCATCAAACGACATGTTGACGAACAGGACGGCCACTGTCATCAGCCACCCGCGCATATTGTTTAGGAACAACTCGTCAGCATTTTGTCCAGCAGCTGGATTAGCTTGTCTCCCATTGGATTCAACAGCTGCTAAACTCTTCTTCCCACCAGACTCAAGCGACGGATCCTGCTGCTCGGGTTCCTTCTGAACGCTGATCTCGTCCGTTATTTCATGTTTCTCGTTCTGCAGACCGGAGCAAAAATGAAGAAAACAGATCAAAACAGGACGGCACCATAAAAGTCCTCAATAATTAACGAGTGCTATCTCAATTATATATTCTACCTTCATATCCTGGGCATAGACGATATGGTCACCGCTGGTGCCATCGTCTCCGGCACCAGGCGCCGGCACCGGGTGAACATCTAAGCCGTCATACTCCCGCTCCATACTTTTGTGACAAGGGCTGCCACAGTTATGTAGGGTCAGGGGCACTTTAAAAGGGATCTCAGTAATCTTCCCTTTTGCGTCATCTACTGCCACCCTCATGTCCTGTGGATCCAGCAACTTATGAACTAAAGGATAAAGTCTCCGTAAAATTAAAAGACCAAGAAATGAAGAAACATGACGAGGACAAGAAGCCTCCTAGTTTAAACAGATACTATATACTATGTACTACCTCCAACTCTTGAGGCCTAACGGGATTGTCACCACCACTGTGAGTGGCTCCTTCTCCCGCCTGACGTGGCATGTTGGCACTTGCGAATTCCTCTGCCATCTCAGCTTCCACTGCTCTCTACTACTGGGTTAAACTGTTTTAATGCAGGCTTGATCTCCCTCACTCCTAGTGCACGTTTAAAGCCAACATGTGTACGGCGCTTTATATACACTCCTCACATGCAACTTCAACGTGGTAGTTGAGACTGATGACGGAGGGCGGATGTTGGAAAAGGGGGACAAAAAAAATATAAATTAAGACCTCAGGACGACCAAGAGGTCCACTCCAAATCTGAATCTTCAAACTCCATGACCGATTGGATTTTGCTGATTGATTATTGTTTGGTTGATGCGGTAATTTCGGCTTTCGCGACCAGACCACTATGTAGAGAGCTTGCTTCGTGAAAAACGAGGCACCAAGGAACCTCTTTGAACACCCGCTGTTCTGAAGGCTCCATTAGTTCGAGCATCCGAAAATGCCTAATTCAGGGCCCGTTTTCGTCTGAACGCACTTTGAACCAGAGACGAGACTCGAGGTCGTCCACTGAATCCTATACTATGGGCTTTTTTTGAGAGATTGGCCCGCCGATTAACTTTAAGGTGGATGAAATCATCACACGCGCTAGTTTTGTCCAAAGAAACAAAGTCTACTACCAGAAGAAGAAAAAACAAGTCCCCCTCAAAAAAAAAAGAACAAGTATTATACCAGTAAAAATTCTGCTTTTGCAGATCATGGAAGTCGTTGGAGACCCCGCGTCCTTATAGCCTCTGTAGACGAGACGGCATAGATAGCCGTTGCCACCAAAGAGGCTTTGCCCCCGCGTCGCCTCCACAGGGGTGACTCGGGCGGCGATCTCTTTCAGCCACCATCGGACTTTCTCCTCTTCACTGTTGGCCCCTCTCCCTCCTCGCCTCCGGTAAGCCGCCGGTGGCCGGAGGGAGTGGGGACTCGTTTCTCCAATAAATTTTAAGGATTAAATCCTTGATTAATTTTGAGTATTCCCCATATCGAGTTATTTGATATTGGAAATTTATTTTCTTCTATTCTTATCCGGCGATGGCGAGGAGGTAGGGTGGATTTGGTCTCTCCATGGCGGTTCCAATGAAAGTGGCGGCGGCGACGTCAACAACTTCATGACAACATGAAGAATTAGATTTCCGGATGATGACATGAAGGCGGGGATGATGTCACCACCATAGAATAAAATTCTCTGGATCTTTCTCCGTTTTATCGTGATTAGATCCAATCACGATCAAGGTCTAGTGAGAACTTTGGGTCTAGTTTTTCTTCTTTTTCGGTGGCAGAAATAAGAAGGAGAGAGATATGAGAAAGAAGATGATGCTCCATTTCACCTACAGTAATATTGGCTGTCACTTTTTGGGAACTTGTGGTACTACTTTTGGTTAAGTCGTCTTTAGCGCACGAAGACCACTTGCCGTGTAGTCATCCGTATGGATTATTATATAGGTCTGAATTTGAGCTTTGGAGCTACATGTTAAATGCTCTTAGTTATAATTTCTCTGTTTTACAGAGTTTTTATAACTTGATGTACTTAACTATATATTAATATAAATCTTCTTTCGATAAAAAAAAAAGACCCCGCGTCCTTATATTACCTACGGAGAGCCGTCATTCCTGACCCAGAGGCCAGTCCCACTACATTATTCCGAAGGCAGAAATCAGTGCAAGACCTGAGAAGGGCGCTTATTTGATACCGTGTCTGCTTTGGCATCGTCATCTGTTTTGTGGAAAGGTGGCGTGAACGTAAATGAGAGAACTATAGTTGTCCATCTGGATCAGGTTAAACGGGTCGGTCAGAGGCCCGGCCGTTTTAGCCCGTCATGGGCACAAACCGACATGGAGGCTATGCAGGCCGTGCCGGCCCGAAGCCTGACATGCATGGGCCATGATTGGGCTTATATGCAAGTCCATCGTGTCAGCCCGAGCACAGCCCAATTAACGTCGCCCGGTCTGCCTGCACCAGTGAACCACAGCCTATGGAAGCACGTGGACCCTTGACTTGGCACGGGCCCGGCCCAGCTACTAAACTAGTGCGGCGGCAACCGTTATTCTCTTCCGCAGCGTCACCTGTTCTGCTTCTGCTCTCTCCCAGTCTCTCCTATTCTCCAATTGTTGTCGCTCAGTCTTGCCTACTGCCCCTCGCTCACGTTCTGACGGTCGGTTCGTGCTCCTCGCCCCGGTGGCATCTCTTTGCCCTCTCCTTTTCCCTCAATTGCTGTCGGACGCCACCGCTCATGTCCGGCAGCAGCTGCCCGCGCCTGGCTCCGTTAGAATCTGTCTAGCCCTCGCCTCTCCATCTCTCCCTTTGGCCTCTCTCTCTCTCTCTCTCTCTCTCTCTCTCTCTCTCTCTCTCTCTCTCTGGCCCGCGCCGTCAAGATCCCCTCCTCCGGCCAGTCAGCCTGTCGCCATCGTTCCCTCCCTTTCCCCCCTCCGGCTCTAGGCTTTGTCGCCATGGCGCCCTCCCCGGCCGCTGAGATCCCCTCCTTCTGTAGATGTTCCTCGCGCCACCAAGTTCCTCCTCTGCCCTCTGACGACAACGTGTTTCATGCCAGCCCGGCGCGAACAGGCCTGATTGGCCAACATCACGGTCCGATCCATGTAAAAATTATCGTGCCATCCTTGGGCCTGGCCTCAGGTCCATCGTGCCGGCACCGCACAGCCTGTTAGCCGACCCAAACCATGCCGGCTCGTCAAGGAAACAACCCCACCCGTGTTCTTGCCGCTCTAGCCTCACACACGGTTTGTAAGATTCAGCATAGTATAGTAGAGTAGATATAGATATGAGAAAGGAAACCGAACACACGTCCACGACGATGTGCGATCCATCTTGTCTTGACTCGACAATGTCTGCGCGCGCCGAGCTACTATGAGGTTCCTCCTCTCTAAACTGCGGCGTTCGGCAATCTGTTACCATCATATATATTCACTGTTCCGATATCACACACCGGTTAGCCACGGCGCGCTTTAAACAGGATAAAGGACCTCTCTGTGTATGCTCGTTTGGGCTGGCTTTGATTCTTCCCGGAGCCGGTTTGTAGCGAAAGCAGAGAGATCTACTAAGGACAGGGTTGTGGGCTTGTAACGAGGCGGAGAGAGACAGTCAACCTGCGAGTTTCACCAATGGCGGCATGCCATCTCCACTCTACTACAGTGCGTCGTCAGCGGTGTCACCGCCTTAAGGTCTAGCTATATGCCATATATGTTCTTTTCATGCGTGCGTATCTTGCTGGTTCAATGTTTTTGCTTGGTCTTTACCCCGAGAAGAATATCTAATTCTGACCGTTGGAGCAGGATGTGATGATCAGATAGTTATGCGCCTGCCGGATATCATGCAGGGCCAGATTTGGAGGTCCCCAAATCCTGGGGGTGCCTCCCGTGGCATGTTTATTTGCACATTCTTTGGATCTGTTCGGGTGTTCGAGTATGAAAATAATTCCTGTGCCTTGAAGCCGGTGAAGAGGACCAAATGATGTGTATCTGGACTTCTGGAGTGCTTGCCATCGCTAGCCAATCTCATGGTGGACTCGATGCTTTAAGGTGCTGTGTTCCTGCTGCCTGAATTTGTTCTTTGTTCTGCGCATGCCTGGACACCGAACGAGGCATTTGAGTCAGAAAAGCATTGGAGTCCCTGGCGTAAGTTCAAATCCAAGTCATCAAGGCAAGAAAAACAAACGAACCCCACACGGCCACACGAGTAGTTGCCGATTGCTAGAGACGAGGTTGATATCAACACCATCATGGATAACTTCGCAACATGAAAAGTTAGAAGAAAGTTTTAAGATAATGTAGGAATGATTTGATATGATATTTTGATACAAATTAGTTTTTACCAACTAAAATTATGTGTATGTATAGTAAGTAAAAAATTATATTTATATACAAATATCCTTGATTTTTAGATTGGCATCAGACCCCTAAATTCTCAGCTCTGGCCTGGCAGGATGTCGAGATCCTAACAAAATCACTTAGTGAAGTTAGGAATGTCACAACAAAACTAGTTTTTATTAATATGTAGTTTGTGAAAATTTTCTCTAAATTGAATACATTACAGACACAGACACTCACATACACGTACGAGTTCTTATCCTATGAATATATGTACACACATCCTACCTCTACCTCTATAAGCATTTTCGAAAGATTAAGCCAGTTTGATCTTAAGATTCATGAGGTCACCACAGACGTCTCATAGTCAACAGGAACATCACCTCCCACTAATAGAATAATTAATCATAAATATAATATACTTATCAAATCTGATATTTAAACCTGAATGGGTTGGTATCAGCACAATGAATCTAAGTTTGCTAGTGTGAGAGATTAGCACCTTTAGTACAGGTATTGGCAACATGTATATGTTTCCTTATTAATAGGACGTCGATGCTACTGAAATAATATGTCGTAGTCGTAAGTTCTTGTTATGTCTTCACCAATCACCACATATATGGACCATGACTCTTTCAAAGCATTATATCATTCTGCTGGATTAAGCAAGCAGTGGATGGACACCGGCTGTGTCGTGAAGCCATGTGTCAAGAGAATCATGATTGCTTGACCAATATCTCAGTCCGTCCTACTTTCTGAAAGAGGAAATCCGTCCCAGGGTCCTGAGGGGACAGATTTGTTTGACCAAAATCTAAGGGTGTGCAATAGAACTTATACACCAGTTTATTAAGCAGCATATCCTATCATAAGTCATAAGTTCTATCAAACAAGTTGGAGGCATAACCATTTATTATAATAAACATTAAGTCAAAACCTCTTTTGTACTATAAGCTACAAGTAAAGAATAATCTTGTTTTTCTAGCTTATGAGTTATCTCTTTCAAGATAAGTTATAGGATAAACTATTTTGTCAAATAGGTTAACTGATTATACTACAATAAGCTGGATAAGCATTTTTATCAAATAAATTAAAGCAGAAGTAGTTTTTAGCATAATCAAAAGCTTATCCAGCTTATATCTGTGCCTAAGTCATGTTGTTCCCGCGCCATATATCTGTGCCAAACGTCAAGCTTTCCTACACGAATGTTATTTGTGTTTGTCCATTCCTATCGTGCGCTATATACATAGCCTGCTCCAACTCCATTAGGCCATTATCTTGTTGATCAAGCACATATCTTTACTGTGGTACCATGCATCTAGATGCCTCTAAATAGCTTATGAAGACTTTTACAGTGCATCACGCTATAATTTCAAAAGTGGAATCCAGCGTTTTTTTGTCAATGTACGAAGATAATAATTTGCAATGGTGTATGGCAACTGCCTCAAAGCCATTTCATTGAATTGTTAGCTTATTGATTTTCTTATGTATCATCTAGCACTATTACAATAACTAGCCAAATAGCCCACGCAATTGCGCAGGTAAGAGATATGCATGTTTTTAATATAAATTATAATCAATCTATTAAATGTTGACTACAGGCACTTTAGGATTAGTATAGCTAATATTAAATGTATAGCTGGTAAAAATGATTATAGTAAGATACCAGTCAAATAAGTCAGTGTTTACTATTTGTCTATATTATTATTTTATCCGTTACTATCTATTTAAGGATTGTCACGGCATACTTCAGCCATTTATTATAGTCGGCTTTTTAGAAATTCTCATACTGTCAAGAAGCCTAATATTTTATTCAATTAAGGATGCCTGGGCTATGATGTATTATTTCTACTTTAAGGATTAATCATCTTACAATTTTACTTACAGTCATGGCTAATTAATGTTCACTTTTCTACATTATTTTTATGTTTTGTTTTCAAACTAAAAGAAATGTTCAATATAAACTTTTTATGTCCGAGATTTGTTCTCTTTGTCTAACGTTCGCCGTCTATTCTCCAACTTTTAAATGACAAATGGATGTAAGCTGGACGTCGTAAAAATTTAGCTTGACACGTGATGCTTCGGTCTTTTCAAGGCAAGGTAATGGTTGATATCTTTGAATGACAATGCAATGATTTGAAATCAGTTATACTTCAGATTAAATATATTCATTGCTTGTCCCTAGGACATTGTCAAATCCTGTTCGTTGCCAAATTGAACCACCACTCTTAAGCAACTTGATTTTACTTGGATGTAGGATTAACCAAGCCATTAAACAATATAATCTGCATGTTTGCTTGTCTATTCAACCATCTTACATATGTTCTTCCATATAAATTAGATCGACGCATGAAACTTCCGTCTGTTCAAGAAAAAGTAATGGTTGATATATTTGGATGCCAACGCAATAATTTGAAATCAGTTACTCCCTTCGTTTTAAAATTGGTATCGCTATTGATTTTTTCATCAACTTTGACCATTTGTCTTATTAAAAAATCAAAAAAATATTATATATTTTCTCATAATTTATTTTATCACTAGATAAAATTTAAATGTAACTTATAACTTTTCATATTTGAATAAATATTTTTAATAAGATAAATAGTTAAAAGTAACGAAAAAGTCAATGATAACAATAATTTTGGAAGGAGAGAGTATAGATTAGTTTAAACAGATTGATTGCTTGTTTCTCAAGATTCGTAGGTGCCATTCAATTAAATTAGGTCAGGAAAAAGATGTGTCCGATTAGCATGCATATGATCTCTATCTTCTAATGCGAACTTCTCTTACGTTGATCGAACCATGATGAAATTTTTGTGTCCAGGTGGGTTCAACCCGTTTCTGGTTGACATTCTGGAGAGCTGTCAAAAATTTCACACGAAAGTTACGTCTGGTTGTCATTTTTGTATCTCACATATCTCACAAACAATGTCAAATTTTAAGCTGAAAATATTCAATTTATGCAGTGAGTTTCCGCCTTTTTCACGTGACATGAACTATATTGTAACGTGCACTATTAAAATAATAATAAAAAAAAAAGAACGTCGACAGCAGGGTTCGAGCCTGCGCGGGCGAAGCCCAACAGATTTCAAGTCTGTCTCCTTAACCACTCGGACATATCGACGATTTCTGAGAAATATAAGATTAGAATATTAATATTGCATCATTGAAGTTATGATTGCGGTTTCCTATTTTAAATTATACATACATCGCAAAATCTGTGGCTTGGACCTTAATTTTCTTCTCTAGTAAGGAGTTTCACCCAACGTGAACACAGAGTCCACGTAATCACGAAATGTTTTTACGATGAGATTTTCATCGGGGGCGAGTTGATTAACGCGATGTACGGCAGCGCTGTTGCTCCAGCGATCTCATTGTTGGCCAGCGTTGGCCCCAAGCGGCGTGGTCGCACACGATTGGCAAATCGTGGCCTGGCGCCTGCTCGCCTACCTGTACGAAAATGCGTCTGTCTTCTTCCTCCAGAACCGTGTGATGTGGTGTCCCTCTCCAGCTCTCCTCGCTTCCCCATTATTCTCTCGTTCCTCATGTGCTTTGTAGTCGTAGGACGTTGCTGCAAACGGTCGTCAGCGGCGCGCGCACGCATGGGCTGATGGGCATGCCTGCCTCTCCTCTCTGTAACGACTAACAACCATGGTGTGGTGTACTGGTCGTTGCGAGGCCGAGCGTAACCTGCAGGAAGACGAGGGAAATGTTCAGATCCTGCTTGGCTTGCTACCTGCTGCGTGCTGAGCTTTTAATTTGATTTTTGTCATCTTGTCCTCCTCCATTGTCCTCCTAGCTAAGCTAGATCAAAAAAAAAAATTGTTTAAGCGACCAAGAATAAGCAAAGGCACATCGATGGTGGTCGTATACGCCACGCACTTTTCTCAGCTGCTTCTACTATTTTGACAATGACAGTTAAATGAACTACGTGACATATGTACCATCACGCACACTACACAATTTAATGTGAGAGTAGCACAATCGCCTGGATTTAGTTACTTTTGCAGATCAAGTTGAATAGATAAAGCTGCACCTGACGATTCCCATTTCAGTAGACTTTTTGGTCTTCGGGCTCACACTCAAGAGGCCAAAGACCAAGCCATTTTTTTAGAATGGGATCTGATTTCATTAATAGAAAAAAGAGCTTGTGTTGATGTGGTGGGCCTTATTAACCGACAAAACCTTGTATTGGGCTATAAAGTCACTTCGGTTACATGTGGACTTTCCACGGGCTAGTTGTTCGTCGCGTACCCAACTTCCTTGCTTTCCCAACGGCCCAATTAGAATTGTTTCTTTCGATCGAGAGATATAATTACGGTGACAGTCTGGACTGGTTCCAGAAAAGGAGCATCTCCAAAGCTTTTAAAAAATTACTCTCAAATTTTTTTTCTTTGAAGCAGCCCAAAAAATTATGGGACTAAATTTTTCCTCCTCCAACAGTTTCCCTAAAAATAGATTAAAACTCCTTTTAAATTGGACTAGTGCAGCAACTTCTTGGAAAGGAATCGTGGCAGGTGCATGTCATTGGGAGTTTTTAGAAAGTAGAAGTAGAATTAGAGGCCCTAATTCTTCTCCTATTCGGAGCTATAAGTGGGGTGAGTTTAGGGGAGAAACAAATTTAGGAGAGGTTTAAGGGAGCTGTTGAAGAAGGTCTTTTTATTAAATCCCATTAATTTAGTTTAGAGAGAGTTTATGGGGCTATTTTGGAGATGCTCTATACCGAGGAATTTTGGAGTAAAAAAAAAGTGTAGATATCTACCAGGTCAAAAATAGTGTCCCTGTTGCATGTAAAGATATTGTTGGCAAAGTCATTTTGGTTCTGAAAACAGATGTCACTGTATTGTCACTCTTCCTTCTTGCTATATCTAATAAACTCGCACTTAAAGAGTATAATTCAGAAGCACATTCACAAGTATATATTCTGTGACGGATCACTAGCCATTGAATGACGCATAGCGGACTGAAACCGAGCCGTGTCATGTCTAAAATAAGAGGTTATGACGTGACTCAATATCCGGCTTCCTCCTACGATCTCAGCACGTGGCATGTGTCCACTCATCGGTGCTTGCGATTTGATCTCAACAACAAAACTATATAACCAAAAAAGGGCATATATATAACACCGAGCCCTTAGGATTTGATCTCAGTAACAAAATAAATGCAAACGACATGGTGTATCCAGGTATATGCAAATACACAGTACATATATATTTTTTTTGTCTCAATATATAGAAAATGTATGCAAACGATCCTGTTGGCGTAAATGCGCCTCTTCCGAAATAATGATGCGATCGAAAAGCTTTCACGTATGTGTGCATCTCCAGAGCTAATGAGGAACCGCAGGCCGGCCCAGCATGATGCTCGTATTCGTACACACGCACCTGACCTAATATAATGAGAGGGACCATATACATATACATAACGCCGTCGCCCGTGTCTCTCCTGAGACTGACCAATATTATTATAACTACTCGACGACGTGCCTCGCCTGCCTCTGCCCCAACTACTACTACTCACCGCCGTCCCCGGCCCAGCGATGGAATAATCATGTGTAATCGATTGCCATGCATTGCAGCAACAACCAGCATGTCCGTGTCGAGATGCTGCCTGCTGCTGCCCTCGCTCGTGTCACACGTAGGCGTACACGCGCCACACACCTAATACTACATCGTACACTGAATCACTGATGCATACACGCCGTGACGCCGGCCGCGCCCTGTATATATACGCCGATAATACAGTGCAGCAAGCAAACGATCATTTCGCGCCGGCCCGAACCGTACCAAACTTTGCTGGACCAAAATTAATTCTGCAGGTTCGAGAAAAAAATAATTTGCGCGCGCGATGCATGGTATTGGTATGGACATGGGAGTTACACGGATATCCTACGTGGCGCCCAACAGTCCGAGAGAGAGAGAGAGAGAGACACCTACAGTCCAAGTATAGCTACCAAGCTGCCAAATGGCCCATATGGGTGGTATTAACTCTCGAAAAGAAAACACTGAAGAACAAATCCTATTCCAGCAACGGTCAATCATCAATGACACCGCTGCATCCGATCGACCGATCGGTCTCTTCCTCCTCCTTAACACGCATCTAATCATCAGTGCCTCGCCTGATTGCTTCCTCGATCGTGTTTCCCTCCAACCAAATCGTTAATGGCCGGTTCAGCAAGGTAGATAGATATAAGATCGATATCCGTAGAGATCCGGCGTTCCGGTTGTACTGTCGATCGACGCTGATAGATATCGGGACAAGGACGTTTCTGCACGCGTGGCCGTCTCCCTCCTCTTCGTCCTTGTAACGAGTAGTAGTATAAACAACCAGGTGCGCACGGTGGTGTCGCGTTGCGGATTGCGTCAAGGAAAACGGGAGATCGGTCGAGCGTAAACCTGCAGGAAGATCAGGGAGAAATGTTTCAGAGTTTCAGACCTTTGTTGCTTTGGCTCCTTGCTACCTGCTGCCTTTGGTTTGTCATTTTGTCTTCCTCCATACGCGTACGGCTTGTTGTTAGTAGGTTTTGCTCTTTGTCACTCTTTGACATATATTGTTGTCGGTCGCCTTGTCTCGGATACTCGGATACACACGTCGTCGTTCCCGGCCGCTGTAATTCTAAGTAAGTGGTGTAAAGTTATCGCGGCGAGAGACGACCCTGCAGATGACCCGGCGGCTTGTTTTCGAGCGGCGGCCACGCGCGGAGGCGGCAACGACGATAGTAGTCTCGCCCCCATCGGTTAGACTAACATATCTCCTGAAGACATTAAACAGCGAGCTCGGTCGCATGGGGTGACGTTAACATGCTATAGTATTAAAAAAATTTCTTATAATAGGAAGATTACATTAATCTCAACTTTGGCTTCCAAAGAAGCTACTACGTACAATCATAGTACTCATCTTTGCTTTCAAGAAAGAGCTAGCTTACCACTCGATATAACAGTATAATTAATTTGTTTTCCTAATAAAGCACCGATTGGAGCTAATAGTGCGACCTCTCAGTCACTTATATGTAGCTAAGCCATTAGACACTCGATTAAGATAAGTATACAGCAGGTTGCTACAAGCGTGACTGGATCAAAAGCCACATGAATGCGCGCTAGTCGTATACGACACGCACTTTTCAACTGCTTCCAATTTTTGATAATAATGGCAGTAATAATAGACTCCATGACATGTACCGTTACGCAGCACAGAGAATGTGACAGTAACACACTTGCACGGATTTAATTACTGTTGGAGAGATCAAGTTGAAAGACACATAATATCTGACTTCTTGCCTAAACTATGAGCGGCAATAATCTCAGTCGTTGCTTTTTTGTTTTCCACCACCACCATCACCATGCTTACACCAGCAAGCTGCCGCCGCTACTACGACCCAGAGGAAGGTCTCTCACGCTCGCATCACCACTCCGTGATCGTAAGACAAAAACAAGCTTTGGTTATGGCCACTAACGATGCCGTGTCACGTGCTCGTTGGTCGGCGTCAAAAAGTCAGCTTAGAGAGAAGAGAGAGGGAGGGAGGGAGATCAGCAGGACGCCGACAGCTACTTGTGTACTGCACACAGGGGAGGGGAAATTAAAAGAGAAACCGCTTCTTCTCCAGTGCTTGGCATCACTGCAAATCGAGCCGATCTACTCATATAAAATTCTCTTTGCTATAGTTGCCACACCTTCTCCTTCTCAAGAGCCACGCCCACGCAGCTGCTTCTTCACTCCTTCCTCCTTGACACGCTAGTGACAACCAACTCATTCAGTGTGTGTCAGTAAGTGTGTAGTACATCATAGCTGTCGCGCCATGGCTGCGAGCTGCAAGAAGGAGGAGCGTGAGGCTGGGTTGTTGGTGAAGCAGCAGGGGATGAGCAAGCTCCACGCGAAGATGCTGTCCAAGGAGGCGGCGGCGCAGCTGGCCGTGCCGTCGTTCCGCGTCTACTACTCCGTCGCCTCCGCCGGCGCCGTGCCGTTCCTGTGGGAGTCGCAGCCGGGCACGCCCAAGAACGACTCGTCCTCCGCCGCCGCGCTCACCCCGCCGCTCACACCGCCGCCGTCATACTACGCCGCCGCCGCCAACAAGGCCGGCGACGGCGGCGGTGCCGGCGGGTGGGCCAGGCGGAGGCGCCGCGGCATCTTCACCTTCCTCCGGCTGCGGTCCTCGGCCGGCCGGACAGCCACCACGCCGCCACCGCAGTGCTCCCTGTCGTCCGCGTCCTGGTCGACCTCCTCCTCGTCCTCGTCCACCATGTCGCCGGTGTTCGCCGTGCAGTCGTCCTCGCCGTCCCCGGCGGCGCCGGTGGCGGGCCGCCACCGGCGCACGTTCTCCGCCGGCGAGGACGACGAGTGCTTCGGGATGGAGCACGAGTGCTGCGAGAGGGGGATCGTCAAGGGGTGCAGCGTCGTCGGAGCCGTCAGGAGCGCGCTCGCCACCGTCGTCAGCGCCGGCCGGCGAGCCTAGCTAGAGAGAGAGGCGTCTTCTTCGTAATCCTCCTCATCAAGGTGTGCTTTGCATTTTGCCGGTAGCGTATGTAATCCCGTCACGTGCTTAAATTAGTAGGCAGCAGTATATATGTACTCTCTCCGTGTTCATGAACTGGTTTGCGTGTGCAAATATGTGTGTTCAATTTGCTTGTCACAAATTAAAGTTGATGAGCTTATTATCCAAATATGGTGGCGGCAACGAGGACAAAAGTGGATCTCAACTCGCGTACTCCTTTAGATTAACTCCTTCTTTTTCTTTTTCTTTTTCTGTCATGAAAACTGGTCCTGGTCAAGTTCGTATATACTGACACTCTGCAATATAATTAGTATACTGTGCTGTTGGCAGTCGCCCCAGGAAAAATAAATGACACTGTAAAACAAGAATTTTAATAGAATTGTCAAAGTTTGCGCCAAACGAGTAAAGCCCGTAGCATAACAGCACAAACTGGCCCAACCTAAGCACTCGCTGCCAAGTGACCTCCCTGAATTTCATAAACATGTCATTAGGATGTGGTAATTTTGTAGTATAAGAGAGTGGAACGTACGACGTAGTTTACGTGGAACTCAGCAGAGAAGTCAGCTTCAGAGAAAATTAAGCACAAATCTAGGGGTTTGATCCCCTCTGTCTTGCCCCCCTCGTGATTCATGAGCCATGCAGATCTCTGTCATAGACCTTCACACAATTTGAAACGCAGTGGACTAGTGGTATGGAGCTCTGAACCAGGGGAAGATATTTTAACAGCGACACACAGGTAATTTTAAGATTCATGAGAGGCCGTGGATTTGCACCCTTGGGCGTCGTCGTTGACTCTCTTGATCATAAATTACTGGCTCGTCAAGTATTGTTAATTTTTACTACTGTCTGATGGTCATCAGAAGCTTTTAAAAGTTTATTTACCCAGTCCAAGGTTCATGGATGGTGCTACCAAGAAGAAGACAGTGTAGTGGTTAAGCTGTGGTGTTCTTTTGAATTCTTCAACTCTGAAAAGAGAAGAAGACGCCATTATCGTTTCATGCATGCCTTTGGGTGATGTGGACTGTTGAATTCACCACAAAAACTCTATGAATGATGTGGCTGTTGTTATCTCACTTCATCAATCAGGTTTTAGCTTCCCAGGAAGTCACTTTCTGATGACACACTCCAAAACTACCACTGATTAAATCACTGCTTTGTTTCCCTTTATTTAACAAGGCCGATTAAATAACTCACCTGATCCAATCACGTCTTGCACGCCGTTTGGTTTCAGAACGATGGGACATGAGTTCAGTTACAACATGTACTGCCGGCGTACTGCCAATTCAATCATCTGCAGGCTTGAATCCAACCATTTCCCTGTTCATCTCTTCAGAAGAGCTGAACAACTGTGCGTGCGCCAAACTTTCTGCCCTTGACGAGCTGCTCAGTAATGGCGATGCATGGAGGCCACACTGGGTGAGGGCTCCATATGCTGCAGCACGCTGCAATGCATGCACTTCATTGCCCAATGGCCATTGATGGTGGCCTTGCATTCCCTTGCCCCATATGAGGGGCACCAGGTAGTTGGAGGAGCAGCAAGATGGAAGACACTGAAGTTAATGTGCTTGGAGGACCACCACCACAGCTCATCATGCGATGAAGAAAATGGAAGAAAACAACGATGAAGATGGGATGATGGACCCATGTTTCACTCCATGTGGTGATTATTTTTAGTTGGCTGGAAGCTTCAGCTGGTTGCCAAGGCCGTTTTAGCTGCAAGCATCGCCATCTTTTCAGTAGCAGTGGAGGAATCGTTTCAGGTTGGTCAGTACTCCAGTGTGACAATTTGAGCTCTGGTTGATTGAATTGCAAGTCGATACCAATGTGCGAGGGCAGAAAAATTAGGTGAAGTTTCCAGATTGGTGCATATGCATAACAACCGACTGATTTTTGGAGCTTAAGACAGTTGAGTGGTGTCTGAACTCTGAAGTGATAGGCAACGTTGTTCTTTCTAGGTACCTTTCAAATCATTGACAAACATTGCTTCTGCTTCAGTGCACACATGGGGGGTCATTGGCAACTACACATAACCAAGAACAGTTCGCAGTGTTTTAAACCATATTGGATCTAATACTGACTCTGTATCATACTACTAGTGTGTATAAAGTATAAAGTGGTGTGATCATGAGCCTACGACCCTGTCAAATGGTTTTGGTACGTTGCATGAGTAGACATAACGCTGAAGTATAAATTATTATGGTTCTCAACCTAATCCCTTCCTATTATTTGCACAGCGATCTGCGCAAGCAACTTGACAAGTCTGAAAATGAGAAACTGACTGAGATGCGGTATACACTAGTATAAATTACTTTGTACGGTGCGTACTCATAGATGTGCACAGGGCTTTTCTTATGGTGAAATCCATAACAAAATAATATGGCCTTATTTTTCTTTGGCTTTTTAGCTTGAGGGCAATGTAAGAAACTGACAGTTAAGAAGATCAACAGTACGATGTATGTACGCTAACTACGGTGCAAAGTGCAATGGCAGTCTCCGACGTACAGATGGGCACTCTGTACCCTCAAGGTTGGTCTTATGTGAATGCTCAGGACGACAAATGATAAAAAACAGATCTCTAGCCACTTCTTCTGTCAGGATCAACTGAAGAAACTGATGCAATCTTGGTGCCCAACTCATTCGCGCCAATCAACAATATCTTAGTTTAAAAAAATCAACAATTTCTTGCATATTTTCTTGGGAGAAAAAAAAGTTTATTTTACCTTTTTGTTTTCTGGATCAGATCTTTCTTACTTTCTGTAGAACTAGCCGAACAAGTCTATTTCCAAAATCATTAAAATTGATCTGCCTTAAATTTTACAAAGCTTATATGTATTTCTAGAAATGATTTTTTTTTGCGAGAATGATTTTATACTTGAAAGTGATTATCTCTGATTTTTTTTGTGTAGAAATCTTATATGTATTCATAGAAGTGATAACCACTCTTGACATGTAAGATAATTTTAAAAAGATAATGTTTAGCAAAAAAATCATTTCAGTTAGAAAAATAATGTTTAGCTATATGGAGTTGTGTCAAGCTTGCCTTGAATTCGTTAGAAATGTTATATTCATCATTAATTACATTGATGTTGGTACTATATAAAATTGGTTATATTTAAATTAGTTTAACTTCAACCAACCATACAAATAGACTTATTTTGAGACAGAGTGAGTAATTTCATCAACGTGATATACTGCTATAGAGCAAAATGTTAACTTTTTATTATATGTGAGGTGGCCCCAAGCTCAATTCATTTTTTCAGAAATATTTGTATGACTAAATAATGCCTCTACTTAGGGCACAAATTCATTCTCACCAAGTCTAATGTTATATGCGTATTACAAAAAGTAAAGTTGATCCATTGCTATGAATAAAGCTCCAAATTATTTATTCATGTTAATTATCTCTGTAACTTCTTTAAAAACGATGTCTAAGGAAGGAATCATGTGGTCGGTGAAGTTGTCCAAGTGGGGTTGAGTTAACATTGCTATCTTGAATTTGCAATTGACAAGGAATTGTTTACATGCTTCATTTTGGCTAGGGTAGATGTGATAGGATGTGGTTGCACCACTGTACCCATTTTATCCTTGCCTCACTACTGCTACTTACGGTGACAAGGAAATTGCTTTTGTAAAAGGGTTGGCCGGGAGGCCGTTGGCCTCTTGTCACAAGGAAATGCGTCAACGCGACACCTTATCTGTCGGAGCGCTTGGCATTCACTCTGATGTGAAATTGTGTGAAGACTCTAGAGCAAGCCACAAGCGATTCAGATTTCATCAGGGTTGAAATGGGACCAGTAAACAGTGCCAAAAGCAGCCGCCAAATGCCATATGACAAGAAGGGCCTTTAAACTACAACCTTCCAAGCGGCGGTCGGACCACTAACGGCTGATCCTTGAGAGAGGAAAAAAGAACTTCTATGAAAATGTGTTACTCCTACATTTCAGTAACAAATCAAACAGTAATTGTTACGACTCGTTCTTTTGTGCGGTTCTTATACTTCAATAGAGTAATGTTGAAATGAGATCTGATTTCTTGAGTGCATCGACTATGAGCACGAATTCTCACTCTACGAACACACGCGCACACACACCGTATCTCTATGAGCGCATCGACTGAGTTAAGTCTCTAAATTATATATCCATGACTCCATGTCAATTACAAAAAGCAATGTGCAGTATTGAACTGTAGTGAGTTAAGTCTACGACAATTAGGCACGATGTAGCAGGTACATATGCTGACAAGCCACCTTTGGAAGCTACTGGAATCTTGACAGAATCACCGAAATGTCTGCGTATGCAAAGGAAATAAACCTGCATTTTCCCCAACTTTGTGCGGCAACTGCTACGCGGCTTGCATGTCTGCTGCCATTGGATCCGACCGGGAAGCAGCGGAAAGCAAGGGGAGCAGGAACCATGGAAGCATGTGAGGAGGAGGAAGAAAGGGTAGTTCGTGCTGTAATTAAATCTTTAGAATTCAGCGAAAGGCCGTGTGAAGCGCATATGACCCTTTACCAAACCTCCTTTTTTTTTTCTTGAGGCATTTACCAAACCTCCTTGACTAGGAGCAACGCCAGCGACACATGCTATCATGACGGTTTTTTCTGCGTGTCTTTGTCATAGGCACATGCTGCATTCCCTCCTCTGGTTGCTGCTGCTGCTACTACTTGCTCGCCGGGGCCGGCCCCATTGCCAACACTGTCCCAAAACCGTGTGCCGGATATCTCTAGTGTCGGTGCCCGTATTGTGTAGCTCCAATTATATCCAATCCAACTGAGGAGAACCATAATATTGTTTCCGACGAGTCGCTTTTGGACAATCAGTGAGTCATGCATGGGTGTGTGCCTGACTATCGACCAGAGTTCAATATCCTTTTATTTTCCGAAAACGATACATGAGCGCTGCCATTCATTGCGAAAGCGGTTATACTTCCTTCATATAAAAGAAAGGAAAAAATCCATAGATGTCGATTCCTAATTCCGTCCCCTTCCAGACATCTAATTTTGATCCAGGTAACTGAATAAATAATCTTCGACAGTCACTAACCGTGTATATTGTCATCGGATGAAGTGGCTTAGACTCTGAGAGCGAAAACATGTGTACTCTAGTCAAGAAGGGTCAAGAATAAAAAGATTTTAAATCAGTATACCCCACATGTATATGTATCTCTGCAGTTAGTTGCCTGTGAAAAGATACATACAGCAACAGTACACACGTACTGCGATCGAGAAGCCACTCACCTAACACGCATCTCTGTTCGTCGGTGAGCATGTGTGGTTGGTGAGTGCGTGGTGACGCCTAGCCAAGCTAAGCTACACGAGGCCGTGGCGCCACTAGCAATGCTATCTGCAGCTGACGACGGAGCTCCACTTCTTCAGCGCCGGCTTCTCCTTTCCGTTCCTTGCATGTCAGACGTGAGTCGGCAACCACCGAATTGAACACTGGTCCCTCTCTACTCGAGTGATCAGATTTAACATGTCTCTCGTTACGTTATCATTGAATTCTCTGCCGCGGGTGCGGATACTTCCTTTCGTTTCTTCCCGTTGATGCCCTGATGTTGATATTAATTAGCATGACTTAGTATATGTTGATTTTCCGGCAAAAAAAAAAACTGATGTAAAATATCTGCACGGAATTCTGTCAAATAGGACGTGCCAATCCGTGAGCGGGGCTGCACTCTGCTCACCTCTGCTGCGGTGGGGAATGTTTATCCGTTACCAGTGATTTCTCTGCCGCTGGTGCAGACATTTCCCTTTTATTTTCCTGCGTTTTTCATGGTCTTGTAGCTCGAATTAATGAGACTGTGAATATAAATTATGCAAATTGTTAGGACAAAATTCTGGTGAAGCGGACATGACACAGCCAATGTGCCCAACTGCCCATGTGTACACATGTTTTCGCTCTCACAAGTCCGGCAATGTGTGGCATCAAACATAACATGGGCCGAATACATATGATTCCAGACTCACAGCTCATCTCTTTTGCTTTCCTTACCGTACATACGGCCCATCTAAAGTTCCATCTAGTTTGATCTTTTCTAATAGGGTTAATTAAAAAATCACCCTAGTTTAGTTTTTATCTCCCAATTTTGGATAGACTCCCTCGATTGTTAATCCTTCTTATTTTTCCCTCGATCATAGGGAATGCGCTCTGTTAGACGACAGTTTAGGGCAAGGATAATGAAAGAGCCAGCTGCTGGCTATAAACGGCTTTAAAGCCAACACAAAAAAAATGTTCGTATAATGGATGGGTTGCAAAGCTGACTGGTTATTTGTTTGCATTAAATATTGGAGCACTTTAATATCTCCATGTTGTGATCATCGGTTGGTTGTTCGGTGATCTCGCCGGCCTACTCGCCAGCAATAGGCTACATGCAAGTGTTTGCTTCCGGTGCTGCCCGCTTCAAGAGCTACTGATCAGTGGTCGACTTCTCTCTCTCTCTCTCCTCCTCTTTCATCCACTTAGGATTTTGATGACATGACACCTTATTTAGCTTGCTTTTTTTTTAGGAAAACCTTATTTAGCCTGCTGAGTAAGCACCATTATACTTGCTCTTATTGGGCCTCTGGATTATGGCCTTGGGCTACATGCACATGTATGTCGGTTGTACTCGAATTACTGTGTGGCTCCTATATGTATTCGCACATTACTATCAACATGATTATTGCGACTTCTAATCAGAATCATCTTTTGCTAACAACATATTAAAATTTCTAAAGAAAGAAAAAAACCGTAGAGAAACTGAGATGAATTATAATAGTGATAGTTAGGTCTCATATTCTTTTTAGAATGATAGGTCTTACATTTAAAATCAGCAGAAAATAAGCCGACTTAGAGCAAAATAAGAGGAAGCCATACCGTATGCTCCTTCCGTTTCAAAATTATTGTCTCTATTGAATTTTTTTATTATCTTTGATCATTTGTCTTATTTAAAAGATTTTTAAAATTATCATATATCTTCTCATGATTTATTTTATTACTAGAGAAAGTTGAAACATAACTAATAATTTTATATATTTGAGTTAATCTCTTAAATAAGATAAATGATCAAAGGTAACAAAAAAAGTCAATGACGATAATAATTTTGAAACAGAGAGAGTAATTAGGAGGAGCTGAACTAGGAAAAGCGGGGAGCCGAAGATGAGCCAAGCCAAGCCTCATGGCATACGTGTTTTGATGACACATTTAGGACACTGTCACGTACAACAGTCAATGGCACAAGTGCATGGCTGCAAGTGGAAATTTGAAAACCACTTACCCCAAACTTATAAGGGGAACGAAGACCAACACCAAAAGTCTTACGATCGTAAGTGAAACCCCGTCCTAACTTGTTAATAGTTTTATGAAATTTTTCCTCAAATAAATGAGGGCCTATATATCATTCAGGATGAGCGAAATATGCATACAGAGATAAAGCCGTTGTCATGCTGAATGTTAGGTAAACAGCAACCACGAAAATCGATGTGCAGTTAACCACGTGTTAGTGACAAAAAAATGGAAAGGGCAACAGATTAGACAATGTAGGACAAAGATGTGTGGTCAAAGAACAGGGCAACGACGTTGTAGGCACGATGTGCGGGTCAAACAAGAATTGGCGTGTATGCTATGCTTCTCCCTTGCAAGTTACGCACCTCACTGCCACTGTACTACTGCTAAAACCATCTCTCTCTCTCTCTCTCTCTCTCTCTCTGATAGAGAAAAGTAGTTAAGGTTAAACTACCCGATCCGTATACTAATTAAACAACCCCTTCAGTTTGATCAGTGGATGAATTTTGAATGAGTTCACCCTGGTCTCTGAAAGACAACGCGTAGGTTCTCATAATGTTATGAAGGAATCTTATGTAATTAATGGACAACGTGCCTAGCGCGTGCTAGGTTAATGTTAGTTGGTCAGTGCATATAATGACATCGATTATTTTTACGGTTCTCCTAAAGTAGGTTTTCTAGATTAAAAAAAAAAGTAGGTCTTCTTTCCTAGCGAGCTATATCCACCGCTTATACGTAGTGAAATTGGGGAACCTATATAACTTCAGTAAAACAACTGCTACAAATGGCACTGATGTTTTTTTCTCTCTCTCGAATATCCGCAAATAGATTTCTGTGTCTTTGAACCTCAACAAGGAGGGGAGATCTCAATTATGTTGTTTCTTTTTATATCTTCTAATCTTAGCCAGCTTTTTTTTTTTTTTTTGCCGATGAGCCAAGCTAAATTCATTATGCAATCCCGGAATTGGGAGTCCTTTTTTTATGAAACATTTCTTTCAAGGAGAATAACGTCATGGCACACCTTATTAGTAGTCAATGGCACGAACAATATAACGCAACGAGTGCACTTGATATGCTTATATATACATGTCTATTGCCATCGTAATGGAGTTAGACATGGGAAATGGTTAAATGGCGCAATCATATTCAGGATGACTGCATCACTAATGTGTTTGTATTTAAAACTGCTACTCTGGGTTCAGTTGAGAAATATTATTTCCTTCTAGATGGGATCTTAGATGTGCACAGGCATGCAATATGCCGTCTACAGCTAATCTCAAGGAAACAAGTATAAATAAGAATAAAAACACATGTAGACCTAGCTAGTTTGAAGAGAAAGACTCGGCGGGTCATCTAGCTCTATTATGGAACATTTTTCAACACCCTAGAGATGCGCCTGATGTTGGGCAGAGTATTTAGGGGCCCTGTTCCTAGGAAAACAGTTAACAATCTTTCTGATAATACATGTTGTTAATTTATTTATACTTGCTTTAATTTCCTTAAGGGAAACTGCTGCCACGTCCCTAAGTATGCGTGTTATCAAAAAGTTTTTGCACTTAGAAAATAGTAGATTTGTCGTATGAGGAAGTATCACCATATGTTCAAAAGTCCTCTGTAATCAAATTTATTTTAATTTATGAAAAATATCCTTAGACGGTATTCATATATTAATTGGAGTGTGAATAAGTATATGTATTTATTAGTATGCTAAACAAGTAAATTGGAGGTGATAATTTGCATCCTAATAGCACTTAAAGTTATTTTTCCTCAGTTCTTTAAAGTTTACGGAGAAATTTTAAATTCAAAAGTACTTATAACTGCAATTTATTTTCTTTGTTTCAAGTGTTGGTATTTTTCTATCACAAACCGATGTGTCAAAAAAGGACTAGACGTGAATGAACGGAACTCCTAGACTATGACATTAAAAACAATGAAACTTGTCGTGGTGCATCAGTAGTGGATGCTCTTAACCATGCATTGCAAGTTTCTATAACAATTTTGGATTATTATCCTTTCGCCAAATAATAAATCTGCCATGAACTTCGATCAATTAGTTATAACCTCCAATAATCTTGATCTTGCATATTTCGACTTGAACAATAGCACGTTGAGTGCCAGCTTTCATTGTTATATGTCGGATAAAACAACATTACATAGGAACTAGTTATGGCTTTCAAAAGATCCATTATCTTGTTCTCTAAATTCCTTTATAATTTTTTCTTTTGATCATAATATGTCCAAATGATTGACATAAACGATATTATCATAACCCACCGTCCAATTGGTCATAAATATAGTTAATTTACATTCAGAAGATTCCATCATTTCCATATGCATACATCTATAGTTTAGAGCCTGATTAAACAATAATATGAAGTCAACACAGCTCAGGCTACTCACCAAATGGTACAATCTCTTGACCTCAACAACAAAAGCATTTAATGTTAACTTTTTTAGCCTCTCTCTCTCTCTCTCTCTCTCTCTCTCTCTCTCTCTCTCTCATAAGCGACACGAACACAGAAAACCTAGAAGGCACACCTTTTCCAAAGCGAGTCACTGCCATCCCTGTCTCCCCTTCTCTTGCCTTCATGTCCACTGCAAGGTATAGTATGATCCATCACAGCACTTTCTGAGCAAAAACTATCAGTGCAATTCAGTCCATGGCATCTGCCAAGCTAATCAGCTCCTCAATTATTCCAAGCAAATGTTAGAACCCTAAATATCTTACCTTATTCCATGATCTCATGCTTTATTCAGCCAATGGCAAGACCATGATCTAGGGAAGAAGATCAAGAGGGAGTCGGCGGCTGCGGCTGCGGACCGGATGACAGCGGCACGGAGGAGCTGTAGCCTGCCGGGAGCGGCTGGAGCAGGAGCGGCAGGCGCCGGGCCAGGGTCGGCGCTGAACACGATCACGCCGTGTGCTGCGTGCAAGCTCCTGCGGCGACGGTGCGCGCAGGAGTGTCCCTTCTCGCCCTACTTCTCACCGCTTGAGCCACACAAGTTCGCCGCCGTGCATAAGGTCTTCGGCGCCAGCAACGTCTCCAAGATGCTGCTGGTATGTAACCGGCCAAGTCCACGGCCCTAAACTCTGAACTCAACTTATGCTGCTGGTATGTAACCGGCTAATATGAGGAACTGGGTTTAGTATCACTATTTCCTTATGAGAATGGATATAAAGGAGTGAGCTCGGACACTGATTTAGTATCACTATTTCCGAGTAGTCTGCTAGGACACCGATTTTTTTTTTTCCTGTAGTGTCCTGGTTCGAATTGAGCAGTTGTTCACGATTAGAACTTGAACTCTTGAGTCTTTAATCATCAGACGTTTAATTGGTACGCACTGGAAACTAGAGTTCCCAATCTCTCTGTTCTCCAATTCGAGCTAGATCACCGAAGCCTTATTCCTTTGTTCTTTGTATCCTTGTCTTTTTAGTCTCACTAATAGTACAGGATTTTGAGTTTCAAAAGATGTCTGAAGGACAACTTTGAATTCCTGTTACATTACCATAGGCGGAGCCAGGATAGAGCTCAAGTTCAAGATAAGAATTATGAAGAATTGTAGGAGATTTGCCAGTTGCAAAAAGACTAACTCTACCTTTAATTTGTTCTATAGCACACCGTAAATTTATGTCTCAGTGTGGTGGATCTCGGTTTTTCTCTCAAGAAACCTCAATAAGAATGCAAGAGAAAAATCGACTCATCGAATGCTAATATTCTATAATGTATGGTAATGCTCATCAGTAAGATCAGTCTCAGTGCTCAGATCTTCTTGTACTCCTGCAAGTCAGCAAAGTCTATATATGCATCATCAACAATTACTGAAATGTGCCGTGCCGTGTACGAAAGAGTAATCCTTGATCCGTAACATTATTATATTACTGAAATGTTGGTTAATTTACACACTGCACTGATGCATGGTTGAGCTACTGATCACTGACTGACCATGGCGACCTGATGCATCCGAGTGCAGGAGGTGCACGAGAGCCAGCGTGCCGACGCGGCGAACAGCCTGGTGTACGAGGCAAACCTCCGGCTCCGGGACCCCGTCTACGGCTGCATGGGCGCCATCCTCACGCTGCAGCAGCAGGTGCAGGCGCTGGAGGCCGAGCTCGCCGCCGTCAGGGCCGAGATTGTCAGGCACAGGTACCGCCCGGCGGCCGCCGCCACATCGGCGACCGTGGCCACCGTGCTCCCCTCGTCGCACGCCTCCCAGCTCCTCGCCGCTTCGGCGGCCGCGGCAAGCCGAGAGCTTCCTGCCAGGTCTGCGGCGACAAGGACGGCGACATTAGCCGCGTCATCCTCATCGTCGTCCACGGTGTACGCCGCCGCGTCGAACTCCACGGACTATAGCTCCATCACAAATGAGAATGTTCCCTATTTTGGCTGAGGTGGTAATGGAAGCTGAATGCTATTACTAGGTGGCGCTTCTTCAGTGTATTTTTTCTTTCGCCTCTCTTTTTCTTTTTCTTCTTTTTTATCTGTAGACCTTATGAAAATATTGGAATAAGAAGGCATTTCTGGCAGAGTACATACGTTAAAGTCCAAATCTGATGCAAGTTTTTCCAGTTCCACCATTAAGCAAAATTAAAGCAGTTTGTTCATGGCTTGGTTAGCAATACTTTTAAGTATGTGCCAGCACTCCAAAGCTCATTCTCTGATGCCATTTTGATTGCACTGGTTGGAACTTGGAACACTCTGAGTTTTGGAGTAAATATAACTTCTCTCAAATATCTTTTTTGAGAGACAAGCATGTGAGGCTTCAATTACAAAATAAAAACACTTCATAAATGTGACCATGCAGGCCCAGAAAACCTAGAGGCCCTATGTATTCTGAGTTTTGGAGTAAATATAACTTCTCTCAAATTTCTCTTTCGAGAAACAAGCATGTGAGTATTATTATGATTGTATATATTATCACTGTATACTTCCTCTGTATTACACTTCATATATAAAAATTATAGATATTATATTATCATTGTATAAAATCCACGCTTCGTATCTACTACACTCAGTCAGTAATAAAATAAAATGCTCCATGATTAAATCTTCCCTGGCCCTTGATTCAATTTTATCTATGCAAGCCAGTAATGCCATACAATACATTACCATATTCACAAAAAGTTTCAAAATCCAAGCAGGTGCCAAACTGGTAACAGCACATCCATTTTGAAACGCAAGCTTCTCTCTTTCACAGTTTCACAACCTTATGTGAATTAACAACACATCGAGAAGGGTTGGGGAAGGAAATACAATGGTGTCCACATGGGCGAGCGTCCTGGTTCTGACGCCGTGTGCCCATCTGCTCTCCGTTACTAAATAATCCTGCAGCTCTCTCTTCTTATCCTCTACGCATATCTCTCTCTCTCTCTCTCTCTCTCTCTCTCTCCCCTGAGGCTGCAGTTCTTCCCTGCTACGACCTCTCTCTCTTGTCTGAGGCTGCAGTTCTTCCCTGCTACGCACCTCTCTCTCTCCCTCCTGGGTCAAGCTTCACGTGCTCTCCATGGCAAAATCTAAGCGCCGGCAAGGTTGTACCCTGCACCTCCATGCTGAATCTCCACAGCAAAGTCTAGGCCGACAAGCTCCTCCTGACCTTCTCAGCTGCTCACCGGATTCTCCTGCCTACAATAACCCTCACCGAATTCACTTGCCTACAGCTCCCGTCACACAATTGCTGATGGGGAGGCAGGTCATCCGGGCGGCGGTGGCAGGAGGGCGGCTTCCCCTGTTTTCCCTGAGTTCACGGTTGCTAACGAAACAGGCAGCTCTGTTAAGTGTCATGGCTGTTATTGACGCTACGATCTCTATCTAACAGCTGTGGTATATGGGACGCCCGCCCATGTGGGCACCAAATCTGCTCTCTTGGAATGAGTGCACGTGCATATGGTACTCGGCTAGTCCATTATGTGCTGTGTTTGACTGCATTTGGATCTCTGCATGGGACACCTCACGTCCTCACATGCTTGTCTGTGAACATTTTGTCTACATGGTAGTACTACCCTTGAGTCGTTCTCATTTATGTGGCACAGGAGACAAAGAAGATTGTTTAACCAAACTTTGCATCTTCCCATACATATGAGAACAAAAACTAATCTGCAGCATGACATCATTTTAATTGTGCCGTAACCATAAGTTACAGCATCAAAGTGAATGGTAAACAGGTACTGGCATTTCAAAATTATGAAATCATGAATGGTCAGTTTTGAGTGGTGTACATTAGATTCCATATGAAATCAATAAGTATTTCCTTCTAGCAATCAGTGTCCCCTACAATGGCTACGACCTATGACACCATCAAAAATCTGAATAGTCTAACTCAACTACATCTGCTTTTTTTAGCATATATAACCCACGCTATACCACCAGATTACTCATGTTTCCAATGAGTTCGTTTGTCAACTCCAGAAGGGCTTGGGCACTCAAAATTTAATGAATGTGCAGAGAGATTTCCATACTGGGACCAACATTTTGAGAGGAGGGCGAAATTTCTGCAAGTTAAACTCTATGTTGGATTGCTGAAAAAAAATTCAATCAACTAATCATTGATAACAAATGTGATTTTTACCTGAAAAACTAGCAGGAGTTCCTCTTCATCACGCAAAACTAACACCAAGCTCCAGTAGCAGGTCACTGGTGTCACACACTCATTCAGTAGTGGCTTCAGAATCTTGCCAATGGGCACAAAATGGCGATCAACTCTTCCGCTAAGAATCACAATTAAATGTTTAATCTAAAGGAGCCAAGTTGGCGCCAAATCATCAAACAGCCTACATGTTTTCTAGGCAAGAAAAAGGAGTTGCATAGCTTGTAGCCCCATAAATAAAATTCATTAAGCAATGCAGTTCAAGACTTTGGAAAATTCAGAACTAAGACCAAAGATAGAAGATCAGTCCTCTACTTTTAGATGAGTCCTAAATGCATAATGATCAGTACAATAAAATCCACTTTGTTCCTACTTCTATAATCAATAAGGGAATACATAGAAGTTACCGGGAAGAACAAAATTCCTACTCCCTCTGTTCTTAAATTGTTGTCGTGAGGACAACAAGTATAGTTCAATCTGGAACTAGATTTGTTGTCCTAACAACATCAATCTGAGAACGAAGGCAGTATTTCTTAACCGGCATGTAGAAACTTCTGAACTAAGTAATTGATCCTTAATTCCAGTCTCAGTACAGTGCACAGTTTATGTATCCCCTGGCTTGTAAGGTTATGTTTTATATATTTCAATACCCTATGTTAGCATGCTCCTAGAGAGGAAAAAAAAAATGTTGAGCTAGCCATGGTTTGCTACCTGCTAAGTGCAATAGTTTATCATGCACATGGTAACATAGAGCTGCCAGTGGATAAAGAGAACAAACTGTTACACTTTCCCTCACACTCTTTCTCTACCTTGTTTTGGCAAAAATCAACAGAAAATTGTCTCTATAATACAAACATAGAAGACCCAGCACTCAGCAGAAGTCTCCAATAATTGAAGCCATTGATCTGCTACTCTGCTGGGTAGCATCAGTTATATACAAAAGAGATGCATTCCAACTTTCTACTTAAACAATTTATGGTGAACATATTCAACAGCCAAATTGGTCACTCTATTTTGGTTAACCCTGTTCCCGCAAAGGAGTTCTATTTCAGGCATTGGCACCCTCCAGTTTTATGCCGTGCAATACAATAACATACCATTGTCCATTGATCATCCAGGACAATGGGTATATACAGTAAGAAGGAGATATGGACATGCACTAAAGAGTAGTATGGAGTAATACCTCCAAAAATGTATCTCTAGCTGAACCCCAAAAGATGGCATGATCACTACTGATTCTGCACACAAGGAAAGAGGGACAAAAAAAATGACATCATGAAGGACGTGATGTAAAAAAGCAATCTTATGGTCTAAAACCTATTAAATAATAATATGCAGAATAACCATAGAAATACGTCTGTGATGTGTATGATTCACCTTTCTTCACAGGTTTGTATTGCAAACATTTGGCGACCAGAACAGCAAACAAAATATTCCAAACTGATCCAAGACTGAGGTCCTGTAACAATGAAGCAGTTCAATGTACTATCTATATCAGTCATGGAACAGAAAATTTCAACGTAAGTATAATGTGTTTCAACATATATGAACCTAGAATGTTAAGAGCAGCATCGCCAAGATGAATTGGAGTGTTCTTGAAGAATACAAAAAGCCTTTACAATATTGAATAAAGAATTGTATGAACAATGAAGTACAAACTTGTTGAGTGACTGATAAATATGAGAAACTCAGTGATTTCAGCTTTACATACAAGTTCAGTGAACTAAGACGTCAATTAGATCCGTGAAATGCCAACTGGATTTTTCTTAAAAAGGAATAAGCCTACTTACTCCCCTGAAGTATCGATGTTCATCTTAATAACCCCAAGAAGGAATGGAGATGAAAGAAATGACAGGTGGGCCCAGGCTGCCTGAGAAGAAATAATATAAAGGAACCTGTCATGTGGGGTACATTGCCCTGTCATCATCTACATGGCAATACAACCTACAAAACTTCTTAAAGGAGGTTATTCGATACTTCGGGGGGCTCAGTACCAGGTTTCATACTTCAAGAGGTTAAGTAGACAAACCTTAACAGTTTGGGTGGTAAGTAGAATGTTTTTTCCTAAAATATCTGATTAAATTTCCTCATCAACACAACATCCTACTAATATGTGTAACTGATTGCAAGACGAATGCTACCTTTGCCAGCAGTGATTGACAGACAGTTGTAAGCAGGAAGAAGATCCCTATGTAAGACAAGACGACACGTGATCTGCTCTTCCTAACAAAGATCTCATGGATATGAAGTCCCGTTTTGCAATGATGCTTGTAAGTATACATGCCACTAGATGTTTCTGCTTCCTGTTCATGCTCCATGGTTTCTGTGAATCCAGAAACAATGCTGCATAGCATTTACGCACCAAGGTAAATACATCAGTGATGAGAAAAGAAATGTGCCACAAACAATAGAAATGAACAGAACAAAGAAATTAGCCCATACTACAGCATGTCTCGAACATCAATGGAACAAGAGCTGTCACAACAAATAACTGTGCGTATACCAAATGGCAAAAGACTACTTAATACTGATTATCGATTAAACCCGTCATTGATTTCCAAAGCAGAGGAGCAACAATACCAGCAACCGTGCAACTAACTGGATGTCAATTTGCGATGCTATCTCGAGATCCATGACATGTGAACTTAATATTATATAATACGATTACCCCCAAATTACGCAGCAGGATCATCTATACATGAACAAGATAATTATAGGCGATAGGCATTCAGCATCTATTCGCTAGATTTCGCAACAGATATAAGATTCTGAAAACTGTCGAATCGGCGGTCTTCAAGACCTTTAACCCGCGAATTAGAAACCCAGCGTAAATCGAAACCATAAACTCGAAGCCCCGCGATCTGAACAAATTATACTTGGGAGATTTCACCTACCTTGGCCCCGGGCAACGGCAACCGCAGGGGCCAGCAGTGACGCCGATGCTGGAGGAGCGGCAGTAACGGATCGGCGCCGTTATGCTTCGGGCGCCCTGCGGCGGCCGCAAGGGAGACGCCGGGCGCCGGGCGCAAAGGATGCAACGCCCGGCGGCCGGCGGCGAGTAACGGTGAGGCGGGTGCGGGGGCGAGGTGGGGCGTTTGGGCTTTCCCCCAATGGAAATGGATCCGAAGCTGGGCCGACTAACACCCAAGCCGAGCGTTCTCGATAATGGGCTCTTCCTTACTGGGCTGGACCGTCATTCCCAGTCCTACAGAAATACCGTTACTTTCCTATTCTCCTCTTCTCTGTTTATAAACGGTGTTACATCCAAACTGTTGAATGGCTTGTGTTGTGTCAGAACACAGCAATAAATTTGGATCGAGTCAGGGCGCAACCCCTCAAGAAAACAATCTATTTATGGAACTAACGGCAATTACGGTCTTCAAAATCATGTTCATATAGAAAAATAATGACTCAGATGGTTATACATGTGTTACATTTACGAATAGTTGTTCTTAAAAGGGATGACATCCACGTTGACAGCAAGGTGTCTGGGGTAACCCGTCCATCTCAAAATGAAGCTGATCCAGTCTTAGATTCTCATAGGAGTAAGATGTGCATACAGTCTGTGTTCATATTTAGTAAATACTTGGGAGTGTATGTGGGTGTATGTATTATGTTCATTCGTAAAGAAAGAAGGAAATCATGTTCTTAGATAACGGTATGAACATCAAACGAACTACGGAAGTAGCAAACTTTTGGCACAAGATTCATAGTGAATTATAGAGGAAGACATTGTTCTCAGAAACAAATGAGGCGCATGTGGTGATGGTGACATTTCAGAACAAAAGAAAGATCTACGCTCCCTTTTTCTTCAGATAAAAAGAGGTGCCACTACAAACAAAACCATTATTATTCTCTAAACAGTACCACGACCACGCTAACCCCCAATTATGAGCCATAAATGAACAGCAAAACATCCTAGTCTGACTAGCACCAATGTTCGACTACCCATCCTACTCAATCTCTTGCAGGCCCTCACTCATTGACTAATACTGAAATCCAAAGCATCATTAGCTGTCTTTCAGAAGTAAACAAACGCAAACAAATCGAGCCAAGTATAAAATGTTAGAGCGTTGGAAGCCGTGCAGGATTTGGTACGCAGCTTAATTCGTGCCGCAGCATGTGTGCGTGCGCATTTGTTTTCTCTGCTCGATGGAGTAGTTTCCTGTGAGTGGTGCCTGATCCAAGAGGTCACGCAAGTTTATTCATTTCACAGCCTGCAGGAGATGCAACTGCAAGCAAGCTGCTAAGACTGAATATGTGTTGTTGTCTTCCATAGTGATGCATGTTCTTGATGAGCGCCAAAATCAAAGTTGTCGACATGAAGGCTACTTACACTTACAAATATAAGTAAAGCTTAGTACATCTTAATAAAGAATGTAGGTACCCTGAAAATTCCTGCTGAAATTTTACTGTTGCTGTGGCCCTAAATTAGATTAAAAAAACGTCAACCGTTCTAAAGTATGTATAGACTTGACAAGTATGCAAGTTCATTTAAGTTTAGTAACTCATTGTATCTTAAGGAGTTCTCATTTTGTTGTACAGTTAATTCAAGTTAAGATCTGAATTATATAGTTTAAGGTACTGAAGCTTGCCATATCTTTGCCACAGACTAGTAAATAGTTTCTGAAGCAGGACAAGGAAGGCTTCCAGTTGTCTGATTCTGTAACCAAAGCTTCAATTATTGATGATTCGTATGAGAAGACCACGCTACTATGGCCATGGAACAACCATTCTCGTCTTTTCTAAAATCAGTTGCCTTTGCATTGGCCCGTGAGCAAATATTACTGGTTTCGGTTCTGTTCTGGCATGTCCCTTTTAGGAAGGAATCGGTACCTGTCTTCCATTTTGTGCAACATCATACTTTTCATTTTCAGTGATATCGAATAAATGCTTGCACGAGTCAATTATTTGATAATATTAGGAATTTACGGAAGACGATTGACACCCAAAGTGCAAAGTTCCCCAGTAGAGATATCACATCCTTCCTTGAAAAGACACATAATGCTATTTCTGGACACTCTCAAGATGCATACACAAATTAAAGCAATTTCTTGAGGGAACAGAAGGGAAATGCCCGATGTTTCTATATTCATAAGGGGGGAAACAGTGGCCATCACTAGTGCTAAAAATTTGATTACCAAATTTATCAAAACGTGGTATATCCATCTATATATTCCCTTCTTTTATTCTCTCTCGTGCAAATCTAGATTGCAATTTTTCTCTGCTCGTGGGTGCTTTGAGGGTATCACTGAAATGCACTTTGCTGTATTTCATTTAAAAAAAAAGATGCATTTTGCGGTAGCCTCATTGAGTAAAAGTACGGATGGAAGAAAAAAAAAATTCAATGTGGGTATCATATACAAAGTTAGAATAAACTATGTACCCTGTTAGCTGGCTTTGCTTGAAAACGTTGCTTGCTAGGTTGTCTTTTTGTCAACCCCCTTATAAAATTTAACAAAAGCAACCGCTAATCATTCCTGGTCTAATGATGAATGTCTTCCACTATTAGTTCGCAAATGATGTTCAGAAACCAAGCCACGTATATGATGGTAAACTGAAGACTATGTTCATTAAGACTTCATTTCTACTCCTACTGACATCCCTATCTTGATGCAGAACAAATCAAGGTTCCTTTGATGTGTTGAGTTCCAGGCTCTAAGCAGTGTGTGCTGTGTGCAGCTCAAATTCAAGAACAACCTGCCGTTACATAATTCCATTTTACTTAGTTTTGGTGAAAGAGACCGTCTTCATTTGTTCTCTTTCTCAACCACTGCAGAAGCCATGGAGGGACTTCCTGAAAAGCAGGAAAAAAAGAAAGAAAGAAACTGACAACCCTCCCTCTCCATTTCCATCGGAAGGGGAAAACATTACATGGATGTACACTTACTCCCCAAAAAAGGCAAGAACCACACAAGAGAGCAAATAAAACACCATGCTGGTGGCAACATCAAGCCCCTTGATTTCAGAAAAAAAAAAAAAAAAGAGAAAAAAAATATCGATCCACTGCTATTCAACAATGCAGTCGAGGTGCGGTCTCCACACGGCGGTCCGGCTGCCGGCGCTCGTGCGTCTCCGGTGCGACGAGGGCTTCTTTCGCGACGACGACAAGTCATGGCGGCCGTCACCCTTGGTACGGCTGGTCGTCTTGCCGTCGCAGCTCGCCGCCGCCTTGACCGACCGGTGTTCGCCTTGAGATTCGTGCTGGCTCTTGGCGCCCTTCGTCGTCTTCTTCTCCGGCGGGACCGACGCCGCCGGGATGAGGAAGTATATCTCGCCGCGCTCCAGCTCGGATTCCGGCGACACGATGAGTATCCTCCGCACCACGCCCTGCGAGCACGGCTTGCTGAGCACGTGGTTCGGGTTGGCGGCGAGGATCTCGCCGGCGGCCACCGGCCGGCCGTACTCCTCGATGCGGCCGTTGAGGTGGACGATCCTGATCATGTCCAGCGCGCCGCAGGGGAGGACGCAAGCCAGGCAGCACCGAAGGCTGTTACCCATTCTGCTATGTGTGTGTTTAGCTGCTTCCTTGGGCTTGATGAGCTTGGTGCCTGCCTGCCACCTCTATCTTGAGGATTTTTCTTCTCACTCTAGCTCTGTCTCTGCTTCCCGTCCATCTCCTCACGATGCGGGGAGACCAGTGGTTATATAGTGCCATGGACAGCCAGCGTTGCAGCATGTTCAAGGTAAGCCATGGGTGACAGGGGGCTGATTGACATTGCATTGCTTTGAGGGCAAAAGAGGCCAAATAAAACTTAAAATAATCTGCATAGCTTGGTGTTGAATTTAAAAAGAGATTAGGCTTAAGTAAGAGGGTTATTAAAGGATGGTTTGATAACCTTATCTAGAGTACTCATCTAGTTTAGGACAAGGGCAGTACAACTACACCCCCCATGTTCGCTGCTAGTACTATACAAAGATTATTATTATTATTATTTTCTTGCTCTCTATCTCCCCATCATCGATCCCTGCCTCAATTATACCCACACTCATGCACATTCATGGCCACGCTGCTTTGCTGTACTTTGGTTGTGCACAACGAAATGTAAGCATGTGTGTACCTAGACCGCTCGGCCGGTGTGATTTTGGATGTCCATTTGCCACGTGGAAGCAAGAAATAAAAATTGTATGGACTATGAATGTCCTGTTGATCGGGAACATATGTACTATGTAAAATCAATCGAATTTCTCACCACTGCTCGCCAAGAAATGTGCTCGAAGTATTCGAGATTGCGAAAGAATTTGTGAATTGCCAATGGGTTGACTAGTTGAGTAATGGTTGTATTAGAGCTGAAGGATCACGATTTAAGAATGAAAACTTAACCAATGTCATCAATACCACAGTTGACTAATTGAATAAGCATAGTAAGTCCCATTCTTAATTTGTTAAAATGAGATATAGAAATGACGTGCAGTTCTGTTGTGTACTATTTGAGGGGAGAAAACAGGGTGTTGATATGAGCTTTGGCTGGTGTGATAAATTATTTGAAAATCATTGATACTATATGTCTATGTTAGTTCAGCATGGCCCTGGATCTGCGAAAAAGGTGATTTCCATGGAATTTTGTGCTGTGTCTTGATTACATGAAAAGGAGAATGCAACCATCGTTACCTAGAAGGAAGAAACGCCACTTGGTACAATAAAAGGCATATCGTACCTCTGTTACTGAAGAAAGGAAAAAAGAATGCAATGTGCAAGAATAAATAACATCCTCAAAGTTAACAAAATGCAGAAGACCCCTTTTCCCCCATCATGGCATGCCAAAGTGATGGAAGTGCTAGCTTGTGTTACCTATATGGGCTATGGCTAAGGTAGAATCAGCATAAAAAGAAGAGCGTTAGGTCACAGGGTACTACATTGTTGATCTGTGCACGGAGCTGTACACAATATTCATAAGAATCAAATTTTGGAGTTTCATTCCTTGACTTAAGTTGGAATTGTTCTGATTAGCATAATTCTATATAGCTTTCATAAACAACAAATAAAAATAAGCATGTTCTTGGAGTTTTTATAATTGCAACAAAGTAATCATTTACAGGATGTAACTTCGTTAGTACCTGTAAACTTGAAACATAAGTCATGTATGTCCATGATTTGATGATTACCAACGGTATTAAGTAGTTCAAACCTAAACTCGTAAGGGAATAAAATAACTTAAATTCGCCATCATTTAAAAGCTATAATATAACTGTACCCATTCAAGGCCTTGTCACATACACAGATATACTATTATTTCACTCTTTATAATATATCCCACATTTTTCAATTATTAAAGTATATATTGAGGGCTTTCCTTGTGCCTACGTCGACGCACTGAACAGTAGCACTGCTCAACAATAAAAACGTATTTTTCTTGTATTGTCATAATCACAACTAGTGTGTCTTATATTCAATCAACAAGATATGTCCATCATTATTGTTGGACCTCAGAAAATAGCTTCAGAAAACGATCAAACATATTTAATGATAATAAATAATATATTTATAAACCATCACGTTTTCCCTCAAAACAACAAATACAAAAAAGGAACAAAGAGTTTGAATGGATCAGCATGGGTTGTTTGTTTTTTTCTGCCAACTAGGCAACTATATACGCACCATCAGCTAGCTGCCATGCATGAGCATGACAGTACTACCATGTACTAGCTTGAAGCAATAATCGATTAGATCTCAATTATGGTCGTAAGCCTAGCAAAAATAATTATAGAGCCAATAAAAATAGTCAACCAATAGGCGCCACCGTGCGCTGTACTGCGCGTGTGATCGTCGTTGCCACAAACAAACTGCACGGCCAAGTTGTCGTAAGAAACTAGCAGTGTCGTTTGTGATAATGTTGGTCAATGCCTCAATGGTTAGCTTTAGCTAGGAAGGTTAGGCGCATGCCAGTTGCCAGCCACCGTACGTGTGTTGATGGATATCTTGCGTATGTTACCAGATACTAAGTGTGTACACATGATACATGTCACAGAAAATAAAATTTGTGATTTCAAGCTTGGTCTATGAGCTGTTGCTGGATTTAGAGATTGCATGGGATAGTAATAATAATACCAATTACCAACCGCTCATAATAATACACAACTCATTACTTAACAGTTGTCTTGCTCTTGCATGAGTAGGAGTTCAAACTACACACCAGCTCATCCATCATGTTCTATTTGGAAGACTATCCAGCAGCCGGAGAGGTTGAAGCTCGCAGTGTGAAATCACATCTGCGGATCGGAGCTGCTGCAGTGACTGAGACAAGATGACATTCAGCGCCGAATCCGGAACGTACCGATTCCGTAATCTCCACACGCATATCCAAGCCGTACGTAGGATCCTAATAACAGATCCTTACCTTTATTTGCAGATGGATGAACACTCGCTGTTCTTTTGTAAAAGTAATAAAGTCGTGGTCGTGCACATTCTGCACAGCTAATGTCCTAATGCAACCGTTGAATAATCATCGCAGATCTGTCATTAGTTTACCGATTAATCGCCTCTTCCGTAATCCTTCTCGTGATATCGATGCACATACTTCGAGAGATGATTAGCTAAAGGTTAGGAGTATGTTGAATTGTAGCAGGTGTCAGTAATCTACTGAACTGTTAGTGAATAATAGTGACATTATTATCATATGCCTGCAAATCAAAAGTAGAACTTGTCAACAGCTGGTTAGTGCAACAGCTGCTACAGTCAAAGTATTTGTACGTAAGGTAGGTTCGCACGTGCGAAGTGGCGACGGCCCGACGGGCCCGTACCCTCGAGCCCCGGTGCGAGGGGATGGCTCATGCCACTCTCACATGCTTGCCACGCCTCAAAATTCGCGCGTATTCAGGTGAGCAGTAGTGAGTGGCCGTAAACATGTGTCAGGCGCTTGGGTTACTGTTCCAGCATCTGCATGTCATCTGCCAGAAAAATCTGTAGATTAGGATCTCTGTATCATGCTCATAAAACTGTTTTATTTTTTCATTGAAGAAAAAGATCATAAAACAAAAAATAAACAAAAATGTAATTAAGAAAGCAAACACGATGTTCGATACGAAGCAGCAGTGCAAAACAGGACAAACAAAACGAGTATCAGCATGGCCCATTTCTGAACTTGCAGCTATCTTCCAGGATAAAGAAACTATACGGGCTTCCACACTGGTTTGTAACAAAAGATATCCAAGTCAGGTTTAGAAGATAGGAGTCCTCTTTGTACTATCTTTTGCGCATTGTCATAAATCAGAGGTGGGACCTAATTTATTTTTTTATTTCCTATTTTATCCATAGATAGTGTGCAGGAGCGAGCACTTTCAGAAGGATAAAGGAGCACTTAGATCCCGCGGCCCACAAAACGCGTGAGCTACCGTCATATTGAGCGATACGTAGCTTTAGCCTCAGGTATACATGAGCGCTGCTGCAGAAGTTACCGCTCCTCTCTCTCATGCTTCTTTTTGTTAAAAAATGGATTGAAGTCTGCAAACGTTACCTATTATCAGACCATTGTGGAAGCCCGTACTAGTAGCAACGACAATCGGTTCGATCTCTATTATGGTCATAAACCTAGCATAATTATTGAACCATATATATATAAAGATCTATTTGTTTCGGCTTATTTGTAGTTAGATTTTTTAATCTAAGCTAAATAATTTGGGAGAACAAACAAATAAACCAGCTTATTTAATCAGATTAAATAATCTAAAGGCTAAATTATTATAATTTAATAAGCACCTCAAGAGATAATTTTTTCAGCTTATTTGATAAAAGACCCACTACACTTGTCACTCTTAAGGAAATTAACTACCTATGCCATCGGACATTATTATCTTTATAGAAACCAAGAACATTATTATCTTCACTTTATCTACAACTAATAATTTGAACAACAATAAACTGGGTAAATAAATAATTTTTTAAAATTATTTAATCTAAATTATATAATCAAGATTAAATAATCTAATACTAATAATCTAGATTAAATAATCCACTTGAGAAACAAACAGCATCTAACTAGTGCTTGACAGGGGACGACGACACCGTGCACTGTACTGCGCGTGTGATCCTTGTCAATCTCGCTGAAAATTGCAGGCCAACTTGTTGCAGGGAATTTTAATATTGAACTATTGGTACTATTGTGGTTTGGTGCAACCACACGTACGCAGAATTTCTCTCAGATTTGCACCTCAGTACTGAATGATTGATTTTTACATCAGCCTGAAACTACCACGCCTTCAGTTCTGCTGCGCTGACCGAGACAGGACGGCGTTTCAGCGCCAATCTCGGGTTGATTTCGATCCGAGCTGTAGAGAATCAGGTTAGTAGTACTTTGCAGCAGTACAGCTGGATTAGTTCAATGAATGAATACTGTTTTGGTCATCCCGGGTACCGTGGATCTGTCATTAGTTTAGAGGGGTAATCTACTTTCGCAAGATCTTTCTCGTGATACTATCAGTGCACGTATTTTGAGGGATGATTAGCTACTGATTAGTAGCAACTACTCTCTTCGGATTTAAATTATTGACGCAGTTGATTTTTTTAGCTACGTTTGACTATTCATCTTATTTAGAAAATTTAAAAAATAATCAAATATGTTATTATAATTTGTTTTATCATTAAAAAAATTTAAACTTATTTTATAATATTTTATATTTAAACAAATATTTTAAATAAGATGAATAGTCAAACATAGCTATAAAAATTAACTGTGTCAACAATTAAAATCCGGAGAGAGTAGTATACTATGCTTACTATAGTAGTAGAGTAGTAGCTAATATAGCTTGGCTGCATGGATTATTAAACGAGCTGATATCTGAACGATTAGCTAGTGCTAGGACACTCTCGCAAGTGGACTGGACTTAACAGAGTGGCGAAAGAATCACACGCACCATCCTAAACGAGAGCAAGTTATACTTTTGCCTTACTTTTTTCTCTGACTACCGACTACCGTGGTGGCATACTGCATACTGGTCCCCGGGGCCGGGGTAGCCTCGCCGGTCGGTGAATTCGTGTTCTTCGCTGATCCCTCTCTGCCTGCTTATACTGTACTGTTTGCTTACTGCTTCATCATCCACCTAATTAACCGACCCTATAGCCTTGGCCAGTACTAGTAGCTGCGCAGGTAATGGTGCACACGTACTAGTACCGGTCGGTCGTGTTTGTTCGTACGGTACGGTCGTCGGTCAAAGTTTTACGACGCACGTGCGAAGCAGGTAGTGGAGGCTCGTACTCGTACCAGCAGCCTCGAGCCCCGGCCGCCGTGCCTTGCTCCGTGGGGAACGGAACCACCCACGTGTCGCCGCTGTTTCGTCGCTCGCACGTGCCCGCCCACTTCAAGATTCTCGAGCATGCATGCCGAAGGAGCAAGCACTTCAAGGTTCACGGTCACGGGCACATCAAAAGTGTAAGCTCTCCTCCGATTAGTGTCGTCCATGAGTATAGACAGATTAGTTTGGAATGCTATTCAAGATTGCTCAAGCTGGTTTAATTTACAATACATTTGTCGACATTGTTTTTCTTTTAAAAGAATTGGTGACAATTCACAAAAGGCCAAAAAGAAAAAAAAAACACCACTACACTGACCAAATAGGGAGTTTCATTTAAAGCCCGTCATTGAGAATGACAGCCCACTGAAAACTATTGTATCATCACTATGGTCCTACCCTACGTTCACAACATCTGTTGTATCAAACTGCATGCTCCTCCCGATCCAGTCACCTTACTAGTTCAATCATGCCCCTTACAAAAACTGTTAAATTTCATCAACAAGTTTTAATTTCATGCAAAATAATTCCACTAGATTTGTCTTGAACGTGTTGGAATTTGTGCTTTGCAACCCTGTTTGTGCTTGGAAATTATTTTTGCGAATTCAGTTTCTGTCAGTCTGGCTACAGTTACCTCAATATCAGGGGTAATGCTTCAATAGTATCCACAGGTCATTGCTACAGTATCGATGGAATCGCAATTCGCAACTACACTACTGAACTCTGAAATAAAACAATGCGCAGCGCAAGCCTGGCATCCTCACGCACGCACGTACCGAGACGCACACGCGTTGCCACGGTACGAGAGATTCTCCCGTCGCGTCGGTGACTCGACGGATGTATCACTCGACTCGTCCGCCACGCTTCCGCATACTATTGTATACCAGTCCAGGTCTTGTCGTCTCCTGAGCTTCTTTCCGTATACTTCTGTATACGTCGGCTACGTGTGCAAACTGCAAAGGATTGATTATACAATACCGGCCCAAAATATAAAAAAGGTTCTGGGAGCACAAAATAGCGGATCAGCGGCACAGACCACCGAATATCGGCCCCTTCCACAATGATTCATTTCATGTTTTTTTTTTCTCTTCACCTTTTTTTTTTTCCTCTTCACCCTTGTGCGATAGGCTTGGTGATCGTCGTAATTCTTCCTCTGTTTTCTTTTCTGGTGAATTGGACACCACAAAGTACAACACCATTTAGTTTCGCACGCGTGAAGAGTTTCAAATCCAGATGATTCATCCTCTGTTCGTATGAGTTTCAGAGTTTGTTGCCCCATCTGTATTCATGTTCATCTCCGTACCTTGCTCGACCTTGTAAGTTATAATATCCCCGTGTAAGTTTTCCAGATCGAATTCTATGATATGTGCATGATAAGAGGATATTTTTTCCCCACAAGAATAAGAACGCATTTAAGCCACGATTATCAAAACAAGAAATAGTACGTCCTAAAAGAAAAAAGAAATAATTCTACAAGTTTGATTATTATTTTTTGAGCAAATTCTACAAGTTTGAGAATCTTCTCTCAAAACATGGCACGGGCAAAGTTTGAGGCCCATTTAACTTGGAGATCACAAGAAAATGGGCTCAGCTAACTCTTTACTGATGAATTGGACACCACAATGTATAGTATAGCACTCTATGGAAGGGATTGGCTCAACAGTGTTAAATTTTAGCCCAACCCAAGTCCGACTCATGTATCGCCTCACGCCACAAGACATGGGCCATTCGGAATAGTCTTGTTCTTGTTTGTCGTATTTGGCCCCTTTTTATTATCTCCCTTCTTTTGAAGATACTTTTCCCTTTTCTCCAAGTTTATGGAACATACCGAATTGTATCTGGTCTTTCTGTGAAGCTATAATATGCGGGATGTGCAGTTTTTGTTTTTATTAAATGTGTTAGCATTTTACAGATCTGTATTTTCTACAAGCTAATTGGCTGCCTTCTCCTATTCCTTCTTATTTAAGTTCACATGTCACTTAGCATCTTAAAAAATCCTAAATCTTTATAATGGTACCTCGAGTGCTTCTAAAAACACCTTTAAAATTTCACAATTGTTCTTTAGTGTCCGTCGTGGATACAAGCGAACATTTAATAAGGTTTCTATCACTACAACAAAACAGGTTTATAGTGTCGTTTTCGAAACGAGTCTAACGGCGTAACACAAATTCCCCGCCGCTACATTGTTATATACTTTTTTAAAGGCGGTTTATAAACTCAACCACCGTTAAAAATAAACTTTTAGTGGTGGTTCACAACATGGCCCAATACCTAGCCTATTCTGACCCAATACCTCATAACTTAATACATATACCGACCAAACCCTAACCCCTCTCCCTACCTCCCTCTCACTCTCTCTCTCGCCACCACCCCTCTTCTCTTTCTCTCTTGCGGCCAACTCCCACCAAATCCGAACCTTCCCCAACTGCCCCCTCCCCTTTTGCCTCGCTTAGATCGGAAGCGTGCGACACTGCTCCTCGTCGGGTGCCGCAGCGGAGCCCCTCCACCTCTCCGATGGTGTGGCGGCGCCTCCCCCTCCTCCAACAGCGGCATCCCTCCCCCTCCTCATCGGGCGTGGCAGCGGAGCCCCTCCACCACTCCGATGGCACGGCGGCATCCCTCCACCGACGACGGCATCCCTCCTCCTCGCCTACGCCCTCCACGTCGCCGTGCTCCTAGCCGACGACGAGCGCGTCCGCCTGCTACCGATGTGCGGCCCCAACCTCCCTTGCCCCAGATCCGGTGCCTCCCCCACCTCTGATGGCGGCATGTGGCAAGGGGAGGGCGGATCTGGTGCCTCCCCCTCCTCCGACTATGGCGCGCGGCAAGGGGAGGTCGGATCTGGTGCCTCCCCCTCCTCCGACTGCGGCGCACAGCAAGGGGAGGCTGGATCCGGCGCCTCCCCCTCCTCCGACTGTGGCGTACGGCAAGGGGAGATCAGATCCGGCACCTCCTCCTCCGATGGCGACGCGGAGGGCCGGGGGCCTTGGTGGGTCTATGGGCCTAGGACCCAGGACCATCTCTTTTTTTTTTTTGTTTTTTGGTTCTAAGGGTAGCGATGGGTGAAGATGTCACCTGCCGTTATAATGCTAGATCTAGCGATGGTTTATTTGCCTCATAGATCAATCGTCGCTATTGTATGTTATTTTTAGCTGCGTTTGGGTAACAGCAAAATATCATATCTGCCATTACAGTACTTTTTAACCGCCGCTATAGACTGCTTTTCTGATAGTGTATCTTGTCTCCTCCTTTCTTCTCTTGCCAAAATTCAATGGAGTTGAACCAAGCCCCCTTGACGCCTCGTCTCTGCTCGATCTCGTCACATATTAAATTGTCCTAGAGCCTCCTGTTGTTTGTTGAATGCGTTTTTGTGCCGTGTCAACTAACTTTTAACTTTGACATCCACCAAAAACCGACAATTTCATGCTTCATATCTTATACCCATATATGATCTTTCGAGTTAATCTTATCACCGTGTGCTTGTCTTCAGCTGCAGCGATGATCCAAAATTTGAACTATTTGCTTTTTTTTTAACCAAGCAAAAGAAACATTTGTTTTTTTAAAAGAAGTATTCATGGTACCCCACCTGTCATAGAGCACCACCCATCTGGGCCGTTGTCACTGCCAAGGTGACCCCACCACCGCCCCGCTGCAATATAATGCACACTCCCAGTCCCAGCACCCCCGAATCCCCCGAGGCCCCGATGCTGTCTTTGCTCCTCACAAAGCAGAAAAATGTTGCTGCGCACACGCAAGTGAGTGCAGCGCCGAAAAGGATTCCACCCACTCCAACTCTCCAAGTCGGCGAGGAACCAAACCCAGACGGCGGCGCCTGCCTCCATCCGCTCCGAGATCGCAGTAATCAGGTACGCCTCGCTGGAATCCGCGCTTTTGCGGCTCGTGTTCAGGTGGCGGTGGGGTTTTCCCCTGCGATTCTGGGGCGGAATTCTGGAATTTTCTTGTGAAATTTTGGGGGGTTTGTTAGGGTTTAGGGTTGTGTTGCTGTGTGGATGTGGTCGATGAGGTTGAGTGGTGATAGAGGGGATTGCGATGGGTGCTAATTGCAGTTTAGATGGCACATTGGGGTTTTGTGTTGTTGATCGCTAGGGGGTTAGGGTTTAAGCGGAGGCCAAAATTTCGGGCGGTTGGGGCTGCGGGTCGCAGGGATCTATAGTTTTCTGCGGTCTGTGTGCGCTCGATTACCCAGGAATGGTGATGGTCGGGAGCTCGATGGGCTTTAAGGGGACCGTAATTGCGGCTTGGAAGGCACATTTGGGTTTTACGGTGTTGATAATTAGGGGTAAGTGGAGGCTAAAATCTGATTGCTTCCTGGCGCCGTTGTTCAGATCGCTAGTTGGTTGCTTTATTTGGCGGTTTATCACAATAGTTCGCGCGGATTTGGTGGGTCTTCGGTTGGTGCTCAAGCCCACATGGGTAAACTTCTGCAATTTTGGTCGGCAACTGTACTCTGTACTTGCTTCAAGTTGTTATCTGGTTTGTGTTCCATACTTCAGGACCTTTGGGCTTGTGGTCTCGGGCGGTAGAAGAATTTGATGATACAGGAGCTTCTGCCTTCTGGTGCTATGTGTGTGCCATGTGGGCTTTGGAGTTTGGAACACTAGCTAGAATGTTTGATTTTGTTGTTTTGCAATGAGATGGTTGTGCTGTGCCTGTGCTTCGTCCTTGTTTGCTGATTGTTGCTGTATGGCGATTGCTCTGTCTGATATCCTCGTCCTTAAGTACTAGGGAAACTGAATGTAGCTTCTGTCACTGCGTGATGATTATCCTTATTGGTTTCAAATATTCTTGTGCATAACATTTAGGTTGCACATATATATATGATTGATGAACCGGATGATTCCTGAAACTTTGTATTTTGTAATTCTTGAACAATGTCAGGATGGAAGCGAGTATTGGTTCTGGCCCTGGTTTATTAGGGATGCATAGGGGAGGCATTAATTGTTGGTTAAGACTGAAGGTTGTTTAGATTATTAGATATTACTATCATATTATTAGAGGCTTTGTAGTTGAATGATTTATTGAGAGTATGCTATTGATTTAACTGTTTGGAACTAGTAACTTACTAGTGTGATTGATTGTTACAGTCATATATGACACTATTAATTTATAGCTGTAAAATTTGTTCTTTTCCTCTCTTTTGATCTTTATAGAATGCAAACTGAATAATTTTTAAAATTGATATTTCAAGTGGTTGTACTTTTAAAAATCATATGTTCAATGTTTGGAACCTTTGCGTTTCAAAATCTATGATAAATCTATGCCATGTCCCCTGATTATGAATTCATAACTTGTGTTATCTCGTTAATACCATGCCACCTACTTATGTGTCTTACATGCTCTCATATGTGAAAAAAAGGTTCTGGAAGAGGAGGCATACTACTCTGGAATGCAGATGCATCGCCCTAATAGCAAGTCTGGGGACCTTGCCCGCAATCTTAGAGAGAATCAGCTTGGAGGGGTGATCTTTGGTTGTAAGCATGATACGATTGAAGAATGCTTCCGAAAACAGCTATTTGGTTCGTGAACTGCACCTTTCATCTCTTGTTCTGATTTTTGTCATTTGTCACACCATCCCTAGTTTGTTAATAATTCCCTGGTAGTTTTATTTAGAGAATTTGATGATACTTGGCATAGCGATGCAAAGATTGGTTAATGAAATGTCAACATTTTCTTCAATTTCTAGTCTTAATTCTTCTCCGTGCTGTGCACATGCTGTTAATAGGTCTTCCTTCGGTACACTATTCCTATGTGAGAAATATCAAGCCTGGACTGCCTTTATTTCTGTTCAATTATAGTGACAGAAAGCTCCATGGTCTTTTCGAGGCTGCAAGTCCGGGTCAGATGTCTATTGATCCATATGCTTGGAGTAGAGATGGCTCCTTAAGCACAGCTTTCCCAGCGCAGGTACCAGAAATTTGATACCCAAACGAGGACACTTTTGTTTAGTGAACATGTTTAAGTAATTATGTTTTCCCTGATTTTATATATATTTGAAATTGCCGTTTGCTTTTCAGGTCCATATTCGCATGAAGACTCAATACCCACCACTTCTGGAGACCCAATTCAGAAAAGTGCTTCTTGACAACTACTATAACCATCATCACTTCTATTTTGAGCTAGACCATGCACAGGCAACAGCTTTAGTTTCTTTATTCAAAACTCTTGCTCCTGCTAATTTCAACCTGGTTCCAGCTGTTTCAAGCAAAAGGAGTCTTGTTGTATCTCAACCGAAGGCATCAGTTGTTCCTGAACCACAGAAAGTCAAAATGAATTCGAAGGATGCTACCAATTCATTTAGCATCTTATCAAATGCAAGCAGTGCTGTTTCAGCTAGATGGGCTGATTTGGCCGATTCTGATGTGGATAATGCTAGCGTGAGTGAGAAGTCACGTAGTACCTCTGATGAGAAGGGATCTGGGGAGGTAGCTTCTGATTGGGATGATTTGGATGATCATGTCCTTGAAAACCAATTCGACCGTCATTCAAATCTAGATGCGGTCAGTCAGAAGTCCTCAGTCAAAACTGTTGAACAAGGACTGGAGCATGTTGATTACAATCTTCCAGCTGTCAATACTGTGAGTGGAGAAAGGGACAATTTTGATGAATCAATGCTTGGGAACTCACATAATGAACACACAGGCGCTGCAAATGTTGATGAAATAGAGAACGCAGTTCACAGTAACCAAGGTGATGAAGGGTTAAATCCTGAAAGACTGACTATTCTGAACAAGCTGAAAGAGTTGTGTTCTCTTCAGCAGCAGTCCACACTATCCTGCCAGGACTCTGTAGATTATACTTCAGATCACTGTATACCTGAAGAAACACAGGTCAGTGCAGACCTTGGCTGTGACCCTTTTTGTGCTACAATGGAAGACAAAACCTCGTTACAGGAATGCCCTGGGAATGCTGAGGTCAGTAAGGTGTATATATTATTCATTTGTTAAACCTTCTTTATTTTCAGTATTCAATTCTATTTCATAGCCATCCCCTAACAAAGTGGATGTAGTCATCTCACGTTTTTTTTTACTTCGTTTTGTAGCTGCTACAAATCATAGCTGCTTTAGCCAAGAGGACTGAAGCATTGGAGAAGAAGCAGGTTTGTCATTTCTTCTTCAACACTGGAAAAGAGAAATTGATTAATAGTGAAACAACTAATATTTTTGCTCCCATAGGAAAGAAATAAGACTTTTCTTCCAATAGAAAATAAATAAATAAATGACTTGCATTCTGCTATTTTATTAATTTAGAAAGTATGTTTCTGATCCTTGCATTTCTATCCATGGCGATAGTTGATGTGGGTAGTTCAGTATATTGGTTCCTTTCGGTTGGAACACTGTGGTCTCTTGTATGGGTCCTAGGAAAAAAAATTTGGGAAAGAAAAAATTTCAGAGGTCACCGAAAAACATGAAATTTCGGAAACTTCAGAAATTTTGATGAACAAATTTGATTATTTTGAGAAATAATTGACATTATTTCACAAGAAATTATCTTCAATACATAAGATATTACGGTTACATAGATAAACAAAGCAATTTGAATTGGTTAAAGGTAGTCAACTATGAATTTTCGGCTATCTCGATATTTTGGATTTCATTTCGCCCCCCACCAAAAAATACGAAATTTCGGATATTTTGATGAAATTTCACCGAAATTGTTTTCCTAGTATGGGTCAGTTAGTTTATGTTACATTATTTATTCTACCAACAGAAAGACCTTTTCATTTCTTTTAGAATCCACATATGGAGTAAAATGGATAGCTTTTGTTTGGCTGATCTGCCTGCCTTTTTCTTTTCCTCACCAAATGTATTCATAATACAAGCTCTGCTAGAACTGTTTTGTTGTTTGTTATGCAAATGATCTCCACAGGACTCTTTGATTAAGGTTCCTCTATGCTTCCAGATTGGATCAAATCAACATATACATTCGTTGAAGGAAGTAGTTGAAGACTCAGGAAATAAAGTACAGCAACTGGAATACCTTATAGATGAGTTGCAATTCAAATTTGACTCTTCATTGTCTCATCTTGGAAGCATGTGCAATGATCTGGCTCGGCCATCAATATTCGTGATCGGCGGTTATAATGGTGTGACTTGGTTATCATCTCTTGATTCTTTGACTCCTGATAAAGACATACTGGTGGGTCTCACACCAATGGGTAATGCTCGCTCCTATGCATCTGCTACTGTATTGGATGGTCACATATTTGCTTTTGGCGGTGGAGATGGCATGTCATGGTATGACACAGGTATAACGCATTAATATATGCTTCACCAACTTATTTTGTACAGGCTTGGACTTTGAGTTGCAGTTATTTATTTTCTCTCTCCCTACTTTTTTTGGTTAGTGGAATGCTACAGTTTAAGGAATAATGAGTGGACGGAATGCCCCTCATTGAACCGTATGAAAGGAAGTCTTGCTGGAATCAATCTTAATGAGAAAATATACGCTATTGGCGGAGGAGATGGAAATGAAACTTTTTCTGAAGTTGAGGTGTTTGATCCATATCTTGGAAAATGGATTTGCAGTCCGTCTATGCTGTTCTCTGTATGTTTCAGCCCCTCAGTTGCTTGCATAATTACTTTGCTTGAATATCTAATATTGAACTTTTATCCAATATCCCTTGATCGTATATTTCTAATAAGCTGAATGACCCTAAGAACTATTACATATTTGCAGCAGACTATGGTGTTCCACATGGAACAATCATGCTTCATAATAATGCATTCAGTTAATTGCATGAATGGTTATGTACTATGCCTAGATTTTTGTTACTATGCACCTGTAGGATAGCTGGATAAGGCTACTGAACTGTCTGTGTAACAATATACTAGTACAATTAATTGATCATTCATGGAGTCCAATAATCTTGAAACCAGTATCTTAGTTTAGTGACTGTTTTTCAGAGATTTGCTCTTGCTGCTGTGGAAATGAATGGTGTCATCTATACAGCTGGTGGATACGATGGAAGCATGTATCTGGAGTGAGATTTTTAACCAGCTTCCTTCATCTTATTACATGGTATGCCTTCAAAAATACTTCTGAAATAACTAACAGCATAAAACACGCCAAATACAGAACAGCTGAAAGGTATGATCCAAGGGAGGGCTTCTGGGTTAAGCTTCCGAGTATGAAAACAAGGAGAGGCTGCCATGCGTTAACTGTGCTGGGAGAATCACTGTGAGTAACTTCTCTTTATATACTTTTAATTTTTTTTCCTGAAAAGAAGACTGAACATTGTTGTCTTAAATCTTTGGCAAGAACTTAGCTGGTGGTTGACTTTCTTTTCAGACACGCTATGGGTGGTTATGATGGTGAAAGTATGGTGTCTAGTGTAGAGATCTATGATCCTCGCCTTAACACCTGGAGGATGGGTGATCCCATGCACACACCTAGAGGATACGCCGCTGCTGTTACTCTGGATGATAGCTTGTACCTAATTGGTGGGATGCAGTCCAATGTGCAGATTCTGGATACTGTAAGCAACTGCACAGTGAGAAGCTTCTTGACCATCTTTATGAAACATTTGCTATATTTTAAAATATAACCCCTTTCTTTTGCCATATAGGTCGAAGTTTACAATGCAAGCTCCGGCTGGTCAGTCCTCAATTTCAGTTCAATTGGGAAGAGGTCCTTCGCATCTGCCGTTGTCATGTAGTTACTACTTTGCAGTTTAGGATTCATCCCTTCTGGTTTTGACATATTACTGCTAGTACAAATAGTAACTGCTTTACAAGTTCATCAGGTTTTGACATACTTGCTACTACTACAAGGAATGTTTAAAGGTAAATTGGGGTTAGACGGCCCTTCTGAAGCATTCTGGTCATGAACAGTAAAAATGGCATGGAGTGATAAACTGGGTGGTTCAGAGTTTAACCTTTAATTCTTCAGTTATAGACTATTATAAACCAAACATTGGCAGTTTATGTGCGGATGAACCTTCTATCAGATAGGAATGCCCAAACTAATACAAAAAGAATGTTTTCCATTCCATTATTGAGTTGTGTTTCTATGGTAATTACCGGCTTATATACATGGCAGTGCGAGTTACATTGAATTGGCGTTTTAGCAAACTAGTAAGTTTGGATATGGCAGAGATTGTTGTAGTTATTAGATTATTCAGTTGTTGGTTTTTTCATTTGCATCTCACACTGCCAAGAGGATAGCGTGAGTTAGCACGTGTGTGATATGCAACGTATTTCCGTATAAAGAAAGTGCAATTCGACAGATTCATGTTAGTTGTTTAGTATGTGTGTACAATCGAAATGTATAAGGAATTATGAATTTGTGTTGTAATTGCCGACGGTAGCATGTCAGTCGGGCACAGATCGCAAAATGCTAGATCTTCTGGAAGACCTTTTCTTTCTTTTGCATGGACTGAATTCCTTGCTTAGAAAAATAACCGTCGAAACATCTTTTTTTTTTTAAGAAAAAAAACACCGTCGAAATATCTTTCAAAGCCAAACGCTGGAAAGTATTCGACCATTTGAGCTGCTTGCCAGTTGCCAATATCATGCCAATTGCATTTGAGATGTTTTTTACGTACGACCGTACGGTCAAATGGAGAGATATTTCCAAGCATCAGTTACAGTTGCAACGAGCTTCGTAATGGACACGGTCATTTTGGGTTGTAGCCGTAAGATGTCAGTTCTTTCAGCACGAAAAGGAAAAGGAAAATTCGAGAGCTTCGATCAGTCAATGCGACAATGCCCAATCTGTTAGAAATCATGCTTTGTTTTTTACTTTTGTCAATACTCTGAGTATTTGACAAAAATAGACGAATTCGCGGGAAAAAGTAGGATCAATCAGAGCTGCCATTTCCAAACAGAGGAAAGAAAAAAAGAGAGAGAAAAACCAAAAGCGGGAAGCCGAATCGAGAGAGTTCCGGACCCACGCTACCCCTACCCCACTTGTCATTGAACTTGACGGCTCCTCTGCGCAGCGACCCCACAACACGGCCCCACCACTACCACCACCTGTCACCTCCAGGCTCGTGTTCCTCTCCGTACGCTGCTGCACAGAACGCGCGGCGGTGAGGTGAGACCGTGGGGTGAGCAGGCGCGGCGGAGGAAAAGGGCCCAAAAAGTTGCGGGGGGGAAGGGAAGGGAACCAACGCCAAAAACCAAACCGAACAGCACCACGCGAGCTTGTGCTTGCGCTTCGCTTCGCTTCCCCTTCCCTTCATCGGAGCTCGGAGGAGCGGACTCTGCTCGCAACCCGGACCCCGGTGAGTGCGGCTTCCCGCGATCCCCTCCCCTCGTCCTCCCTTTCATCCCCGGTCGGCCGCGCGCGTCGCCGGAAACGGCCGCGGGGGCCTCATTTCTCGGCGGATTTCTGGAAAAAAAAATTTCGCGTGTGTTTGTTCGGGCGGCGCTTATTGGTGTATGTGTGTGCGCGCGCACGCCCGTGTTCGAGGTGGTGGGATGGGAATGTGGGGAATGGTGGTTGGTTGGGAGCGCGACGGGCTGGGAGGGCGCGGTGATTGCAGCTTAATTCGGTTGGCGAGGTGAGGTTTACCGCTGTTGAACAATTGGGACTAGGGTTTAAGCAGAGGCTAAGGTTTTGGGTACTGGGGTTACCGATAGGTGGAACCGATATTTCGTTGCGTTGTTTAGCTGTTACTGTTAGTCGCGGTCAATCGCGGGCGCCATATTTTGGCTTACCATTTTTGGTTGGTTACTGTGCTTTCGTGCTGCTCATATTCTTTACTGTATTTTCGTTTCACGATGTGGCAATTGGTTGAACTGTACAGAGTCTGTTGGGATGACCTTGCACATATGTATCCCGTGGCATTTGAAACACTTGTACGGTATAATCCTTTTGTGGTGAGGTTGTAACGGTCTTATAGTGTTATAGTTATACCCCTACCTTTTGGACAATTGGTTGTGTATGTTGATTTCATCATTGTAGGAGGTGGCAATGTGTTGTAGACTACTAGTAGTTTGATTTTGGTTTGGTGCAGCTTCCGTGACCAGGCGCTTACATTGGTTGATTACAGTTGCTCATGTGCATTGGTTGGTTCCACACATTTTTGTGTGAGTATGATTTTCCGAAGGTTTGTATTGTAATTTGGTCTGCTCTGGTGAATGGATTTGAGCTTTGATTCTAGCCTTTGAAAAAAGTCTGGTTAATTTGGTGGTGCGTCGGGCAGGCTTTTGATCTTGCTGATCAATACGAGGGTTTAGTCAGATAACACACTGTGACTGTGTAGAGGTTTAGTTGGGTTTGCTTGTTGCATTTCCATATGCTTCGGTTTTTATCACAGAGTTGGTAATATGTATGATTGATTGTTATGGTTGTGATGTCATTTTGCCCTGGAATTTTGTTTCAGCTTAAGTTTCAGCGCTGTTTGACTATTGTGCTGCATAATGGTTTTGTGATAGTAGAATCTAGTTTTTCAACTATGGGCTAGTAGTGATTGCTGGTATGAAAAAGGTGATATGTACATCCTTCTGAGGAATGTTCCTGGGTTATTTGTTATTTTAGTAAAATGGAGGCTGAACTGTGCCGACTTGTGCATTTCATATTGTTTGCAATTGGAAAACCATATGTTGCCATTTGCCAATTTTCGGAACATTTTGAGTTTTCAAAAGTCTGTTAGTTGCATCCTTCTTTTCTCTCCTTTGATTATGTGCTTATGCCCAGTTTTAAATATTTTATTTATGTAGATTTATTTAACTTGTGTGCTTTGCAGAGGTGCTGGAAGAAGAGACCTACAATCTTGCAATGCAGACGCATCATAATCCAAATAGCCAACCTGGGGTCCAGATTCGTAATCTCCGAGAAAACCAGCTTGGAGCGGTGATATTTGGTTGCAAACATGAAACAATTGAAGAATGCTTTGCAAAACAACTGTTTGGTGAGTGAAGTACACCTTTCACATCGTGCTGTAACATTTATCGTTTGTAAAACTATCACTGGGTTCTTACAGTATCGTGCTAGCTTGTGGCACCACTATTGGTCTTTGTTCATAATATAATTGACCATTCAATTTAACTTTTTGTTGGATTTTCCCCCCTTATTTACATTTTTTCCTGCGTTTGTTTTGCAGGTCTGCCTCCAATGCATTATTCATATGTAAAGAATGTGAAAACTGGCATGCCTTTGTTTCTGTTCAATTATAGTGACAGAAAGCTTCATGGTATCTTTGAGGCTGTAAGTCCTGGTCGATTGTCTATTGATCCATATGCTTGGAACGATGATGGCTCTTTAAAGACACCTTTTCCTGCTCAGGTATTGATAAATAAATTGCACATATTGTCAGGTGGAGTGTCTTAAGTAGTTAAATTTATCCCTTTCATTTATATCTGAAATGGCTACTTGTGTTTTAAGGTTCGTATTTGCACAAGGACTAAGTATCCACCATTATGGGAGAACCAGTACAAATCAGTGCTTAGTGACAACTACTATACCCAGTACTACTTCTATTTTGAACTGGACCATTCACAGACAAAAGCTTTGATGTCTTTGTTTAAATCAGTTGCACCTGGTAATCTCAAACAAGTTCCAGCTGCTAATCCCAAACAAGTTCCAGCTGTTTCAACCAAAAGGAGTCTTGTCACATCTTTGCCATCAACTAAAAAGAAGGCATCAGCTGCTCCTGATCCAAAGAAGGTCAAATCAAATTCAAAAAATACCAATCCATTTAGCATTTTGTCAAATGCAAACATCGTCGTTCCAGATAGTTGGGCTGATTCTGATAAGGACAGTTCTAATAACACTGATGATGAGAAGGAATCTGGGGAGCTGGTTTCTGATTGGGAAGATCTGGATGATAACGTTCTGCAAAGCCAATTTGGTTCTCATTCAAATCCAGATTTGGACATCCAAAATTCTTCATACAATACTATTGACCAAAGAATGGATCTTGTTGAATGCGATCATCCAGCTGTGAATCCTGTGAATGGAGAAAGAGATACTCATGGCCAATCCATGCTTGTGAACTCACATAATGAGCAATCAGGTCTTGTAGATGTTGATGTCGTAGAGAGCAATTTTCATAGTAACCCAAGTATTGTTGGGCCACAGCCTGAAAAACTGACTATCCTGAACAAGCTGAAAGAATTGTCTTTTCTACGGGAGCAGGCAGCACTACATTCCCAGTCTAATTCAGATCAATGTGTACCTGAAGAAACACAGGTCAATGCAAATGTTTCTTCTGATTCATTTGGTGCATCAATGGACAAGAAAACCTCCCTTCAGGAATGCCATGGAATTGCCAAGGTGTATATGGATTCCTTTCATTCTTTTCAGTTATTCAACTTCGTTTCTAACCCAATAGCTAGCAAAATGGATGTAGTCCTCTCACATAATTTTTCTATGCTTTCTTTTATAGCTGCTACAAATCATTGCTGATCTAACCAAGAGGACTGAAGCATTGGAGAAGAAGCAGGTTTGTGAAAGTAAAGCTGGTTGATGCCTTTTCATTATGTTTCTTGGAGTAGAAAACTAATTTTTGTTTCCATAATAAAGAACAATTAAATGATTTTATCTATTCTTCAGTTTTTAAAGTTTTTCCGTACCTTAAATTTCTAATCATGGGTAGTTCAACCTCTACGTTCTTTTTTATGTGAACCTACACTATGTTATATGAACCCTTTAGCTCTCATATAAGATATTCTTATTTTTGTAGTCTCATGAAATAAACTGTACATTTGAAAATTTTCAGATTTACCTGCTCTAGTGTTCCCGCCAGCTGTATTTCCTAATACAAGTCCTGGCCATTATTTGCTTGTTTATGCAAACATTGTCTCTATAGTATTATCTGATTATGATTCTGTTATTTCCTAGATCGGGTCAGATCAGTATCTACTTTCATTGACTGAAGAAGTAAAAAACTCTGGAAGAAAAGTACAGCAACTGGAATACCTTGTAGATGAATTACGATTCAAATTTGACTCTTCGTTGCCCCATCTTGGAAGCATGTGCAATAACCTAGCCAAACAATCAATATTCCTGATTGGTGGTTATAACGGCGTAACCTGGTTATCATCTCTTGATTCTCTGACTCTGGATAAAGACGCACTAGTGGGTCTCACACCAATGGGTTCTGCCCGCTCATATGCAGCTGCTGCTGCATTGGATGGTCATATATTTTCTTTTGGTGGTGGAGATGGAATGTCATGGTATGACACAGGTACACCACTGTACTATTCATGATGTGTTTTCCTGTTTTATCTTCTAACATTTTTGCACATACTTTGAGTACAAGTTACAGCTATTTACTTATCTTATTTATTGGTAGTGGAATGCTACAGTTCAAGGAATAATGAGTGGACTGAATGCCCATCGTTGAACCGTAAGAAAGGAAGTCTTGCTGGTATCAGCCTTAATGGCAAAATATATGCTATTGGCGGTGGAAGTGGAAATGAAACCTTTTCAGATGTTGAAATGCTTGATCCCTATCTTGGAAAGTGGATATGTAGTCCATCTATGCTGCTCTCTGTATGCTCTCATCCTCTCAGCTGCTTGAAATAATTATTTAGTTGTTAACTTCTACGCAGCCTATTTCAAATGACTAAGTGATTGGATTTCTAGTCTGCAATTGTGTTCTGATAAGCTTGAGGGCCCTAAGAATTTAGTGCAATAAAGAGGCAAAAAGATTATGTTCTGCATGCATAGTTATGCTTCATGATAATTCATTTTGTTTATTGCATCATTGTATAAATAGTGTCTAGATTTTTGTCAGTTTGTACTAATAGGATTATTTATTTTTGTAAATATTAGTCCCTTAGTTGTACCTAAGAGAGTATTCTTAGAATCGATAAATCTCAAGACCAATATCTGACTTGCACTACAAATGTTTTTCAGAGATTTGCTCTTGCTGCGGCAGAATTGAATGGTGTTATCTATGCAGCTGGTGGATATAATGGGAGTTCCTACTTACAGTAAGATCTCTCACCACTTCCATTCATGTTATTACATGTTTCTTTTCTCTTAAGCACACCAGAAACTAGCATTGACATTACTTTATATACAGATCTGCAGAAAGGTATGATCCAAGAGAGGGCTTATGGGGCCGGCTTCCAAGTATGAATGCAAGGAGAGGGTGCCATGCTTTAACTGTCCTGGGAGAAGAACTGTCAGTAGCTTCCTTTTAAAACTTCACAGCATGGTCTTAAAAATTAAAATCTTGCCAGGAGACTTAGGTGGCTGGTTTATTCCTGCTTCAGGTATGCTATCGGAGGATTTGATGGCGAAAGGATGCTTTCTAGCGTAGAAATCTACGATCCCCGTCTCAACGTCTGGAGGATGGGTGACCCAATGACTGCTCCAAGAGGATATGCCGCAGCGGTTAACATGGACAATAGCCTGTTCCTAATTGGTGGCCTGCGGTCCAATGTGCAGATTCTGGATACTGTAAGTAACCGCTCTGACTCTCAGTTGCGTCCATGCATATATAGCTCTTACCTTTGCTCCGTTCTGAGGATTGTTCCCCTCATTTTGTCACAGGTGGAAGTTTACAGTACAAGCTCCGGCTGGTCAGTTCTTGGTTTCAGTTCCATCGGAAAGAGGTCTTTTGCATCTGCCGTTGTCATGTGATTAAAGCTAATTTGGAGTTGAGGGCTCGTCTTGTCAAGTCTAACATAGTGATGACATGCGTCCGAAGGAGAGTGTTTGAGGATGTGTATATAATGGGACAGACTGCTCTTCTTCCCATGAGTTCCAGTGCATGAAGTATGAACAGTGAGCACCGGTATGGGAGAGACCGGGTGGTCCAAAGTTAAACATGAAACTCTTGTTGACAGTCTAGAACCTTACATGTACGGTGTATCCACCCGTTGCGTGTTGGTTGAACTAATTAGCTGTCTGAGTGTTAAACTCAAACTAGTGGAATTCAGTATAATTAAAATGTTCTGTACGATGCTGCTGTTGCTTCAGCATTTTATCTTATTTCATTGGTACTGGGTTACATGCAGCTGGCTAGTGCGTATTTGCTGGGTACTGGGTTACATGCAAAATGCAACTGGGTAGTTCACTATAACCTCATTTGTTTTACGTTACTTGCTGCTAGCTATTGTTTTACGGACCCAAGCAGCATAGATGCATGGCTTTTAGTACAACATTTGTGCCGACCATTTGGTTCAACGTGCGCGATGCGCTGACGAAAGGCACCGCTACGGAGGCGAAGAGCGAGCAGCTGCCTAGCATGTGACTACAGGAGGAGGTATGACGTTAGAAGAGGGAAATAACTACAGAAGGAAACTGATCCGGCCGGTGCGCATGGTTGTCGCAAAGAAAAGGAGGGAACCTTTGAGTTTTGATGAAACAATTACACTGCCACAACATGATAAATATATTATTTGATTTCTAAATATCACATGTCCCTAGAATTCTTAGGCCTTTTTCTTATGATATTTGCAAACGTACGCAGCACTAAAGGTTTTCTCCTTATATTGTCTTTCAAGATGAAGTTGTCATGCAATAGGGGCTTTATGATGAGATCATATATAGCAGCTTCCTCGCAATATATATATATATATATATATATATATATATATATATATATATATATATATATATATATATATATATATATATATATATATATAGCAGCTGAGAACTTCGTGAAGTTATAGTCAAATCTCTCGGTAGATTGACATTTTCCTACTTCTCTAGAATTTTCTCCAATCTGTTGGAGCTTAATCTCTAATTTCTTGATATTACACAATTTTTTAATCTCTCGGTAGATTGACGTCTTGTACCTCCGGAAACTTAATTTTACAAGCAATTAAAATCTTTATTGGCTCGTTTCGTTTGCACATCAGAGCTCCGTTACTCACTACGGCTAGTTCGTTGCTGCCCATCAGCCACGCACAGCCTCAGGCATCCGAAATGACTCAGGCACGAATGGAAAGGGCATCAACCAAACTAACCTTACTTACGTGTCATGCTTGTTGAGCGAGCCATACGTGGTCATGTATATGTCCCGTGTGTTACTTTGGAAGAAAAAAAGACATATTGTTCTACGGCCTAGTAAAATTGTAAAACATAGTAGTATCGAACACTGCCGGGGAACGCCCTAATGTCCACGCCACGTGCAACATCTTCTCCATTGGCTGGCGGCTGGTGCTTCCTCCTACGGCGGCATGGGTTCTCCGCGAGAACACGTAAGCAAACGGTAACAAAAGCGGTTATATTCGTTCTTTTGCAACCTTAGTCACCACGATCAGAGTGGCGCAGCGGAAGCGTGGTGGGCCCATAACCCACAGGTCCCAGGATCGAAACCTGGCTCTGATAAATTTCAGTTGGGCTTCCGCCTATATTTTTTTGGTTTTTTTTTTCCTTCTATCCTCAGCCTTCGAAACTCTTATTTTATCCAGAGTTTTTCTTCTATCCTCAGCATTCGAAACTCTTATTTTATCCAGAGTTTTTCTTCACGTGAAACGAAGTACGTAGTTAGGAGGTATTCTTGACTTTTACATACTAGTACTTCAGAACAAGAACTTGCTTTTCCTGAAATAAATAAACAAACAAAGAGCCGAGCAATTGACACGAGGCCCACACGTCGGTAGGGGCGGGCGCCCCTTGCAAATGCGGCATGTGACACTACTATGGCCTCAAACAGAAGAGTCACACCCCACTAAACCCAGAGAGCACAGACACGGCCGATCCGGTGCCGGTGGACTTCAACGCCGCCCGCCGTCCCGGGCCCACGCCGCATTGACACTTCTCCCATTCCCGGATTGAGATCCGGTACACTGAACTGTACGCGCGCAATCTTCACTGACACGTGAACCAGGAAACAAGCTGACCCCACTTATCAGCGGGCCCTCAGTTCCTAGCGCGCTTAACTACCCCCCATCCCTCCGTTTCTCCTTCCTACCACTCCCCGCAGCCACGCCACGCCTCCCCTGTCGCCGTCGCGCGCGCGCGGGGTGATTTCGTCGAGCACCTCACACGCACCCCGGCGCCGCGACCGCCGCCATGTCGGGCTTGGGCTGCCTCCCCGCCGGCGACGCGGCGGCCCTCTCCCGCGCGTGCCGCGACGGCGCGGCGGCGTCGCGGCTCAAGACGGGGTCCCTCCTCGCCATCCTCGTGGCCAGCGCCGTCGGCATCTGCCTCCCCGTGGCGCTGACGCGGGCGTTCCGCGGCCGGGAGGGCTACGCGCGGGGCCTGCTCCTCGTCAAGTGCTACGCGGCGGGGGTCATCCTCTCCACCTCGCTCGTGCACGTGCTCCCCGACGCGCACGCCGCCCTCGCCGACTGCGCCGTCGCCACGCGCCGGCCATGGCGGGACTTCCCCTTCGCGGGGCTGTTCACGCTCGTCGGCGCGCTGCTCGCGCTCCTCGTCGACCTCTCCGCCTCCTCCCACCTCGAGGCCCACGGCCACGTCGGCGGCGGCGGCGGCGAGGACCAGCCCAATTACGAGCCGATCCCCAAGAAGTCGGCGCCCGTCTTCGAGCTCGCCGGCGAAATGAGCCCCAGGAAGCGCGCGTACTTGGACGACCAGGAGGACCCGGAGCCGCGTTCCGCCACGAACGGCGGCGACCCGGACAGGGACGACGTGGCGCTCTTCGGGGTCAGGAAAGGCGGCCCCGACGTGGTGCGCAGCGACGAGGTCGCGGTGATTGGTGGTGGCTGTCATGGCGGCGGGCATGAAGTGGTGGAGGTCGCGGAGGGGGAGGAGGAGGAGGCGAGGAAGAAGCAGAAGATGGTGTCCAAGGTGCTGGAGATTGGGATTGTGTTCCACTCGGTCATCATCGGGGTCACCATGGGGATGTCGCAGGATGTCTGCGCCATCCGCCCGCTTGTTGTTGCATTGTCTTTCCACCAGGTGTTCGAGGGGATGGGTCTCGGCGGCTGCATCGCGCAGGTGAGTGTGATACTCAAGTTGCTGTATTGTGTGTAGAAATTGGAATTGAGAAATTCGTGATTGAGTTGTCCATGACAGCATTATGTTTCCCTCCTGCTACTTTTGCTAAAATCTGTGATTTCTGGCCATTTTTCAAACAGAAATGTGATTCGATTGCATAGCTGTTTAAATGGTTCTGCTGATTTTAGTGTGAATTTGGTTCTGCTCGTCAATCTTCTCCCAAATATACTGCAATGAGATAGATTCCGTATCAGTTGACCAGTTGACTGCTTGCGTGCTTTCACATGAGAATGTAGTGTGATGAACTGATAGTCATATTTTTATGCGTCGATTATATTATGTTCTTAGAAACCGATGTTGATGTCTGATATAGTAATCTACACATAGGAAAAAACAGGGAATTGTTTCATGTTCTTTTAATTTCAATGGTTGATGTGTCCGTCTCAGATCAACCTTTCACCTAGTATTTTAATACAGAGTTGGAATGCTTGGCCTATATCACTGTTACTGTTAGATGGGGAATATTTCTAGTTGACCTTGATTTGTTGTGTCCCTGAACCTCTTTCTAACTTTATAATGATTCTTGGTGGAAGGATCCTCGTTGTACACCACATCAACTAGAGAAAGCTTTTGCATGACCTAAACCCATGGAAACCAAACTGTCTTTACAACTTTCTCTCATCCAATTCTGTTTGTCCATGTTCATTGATGTTCACATTTGCATTATGTTTACCTTTTTGTCCTCATGTCACTTTGAGGAAAATGAGGTTGATGTGTTAAGCACAAGAGATGTCTGACAGAACGATAGCACTAGTACCTTAAAGTCCTTTTGGAGGTGGTGTCTTGTTGGAGGGCATTTCAGAAAGCAGATTGATATGTTACTGAAAAATGTAAACAAACTCTAAACGTCAAGCATCATAATGAGCAACAGGCTTATCTTGTTCTCTTTTAACGAGCAGTAGTCTTAACTTTGTATTTTTTTCAACTTAATGCTGCACAAGACAGCAAGGGAAGCAGTGCAATTGTTATCCTTCTTCTCATTTATCAAAAGCATAAAGTGCTTAATAATCCATCTTCTGGAACGTCGGAACAGCCATTTCATACGTCTCTTAAGTTAACAGCATACTCATAGCTCATTCAGCTGATGCTACTCATAGAACTAAATTCCAGTTGTATAGCTGTGTCGTTTTATGAATCTGAGTCAGTTTATTTGTGCATTTTTTCTTTATAAGTCACTTTAAATATACCAAGGTCTACTTCAGAGGGGGGAGGGGGGTCTGTAATTTTTTATTGCAAATAAATACCACTTGGCACTTCTTGTGTTCCTAATTGATAACTGAATATGCGCTTGTTTATTTTCTGCAGGCTGGTTTTGGAATGGCAACAGTGGGCTACATGTGTGTAATGTTCTCAGTGACTACACCATTGGGAATACTTCTTGGAATGGCAGTTTTCCACATGACTGGTTATGACGACAGCAGTCCGAATGCCCTAATAATGGAAGGAATTCTCGGCTCACTTTCAGCTGGAATACTTATTTACATGGCTCTTGTTGATCTCATTTCTCTCGATTTTTTCCATAACAAGATGATGTCATCATCCCTAAAGCTGAAGAAGGCCTCGTACATTGCATTAGTGCTTGGATCAGCTTCCATGTCAATATTAGCACTCTGGGCCTAGGTCATAATCAAACTTGTAGATGAATTATATGTATGATCTTCAGAGAGAAACATGGTGTATTGCTCCTAGGATATCTTGTGTAGGAAGGTCTGGGTACCTTGGGGTCAATACTTCCCTCGTGTAAATTTGAACAATTAAAAATGAAAAGACACGATCATGATTTACTTTTTTTTCCTGAATTTGTGGTCTGTTCATTCACCCAGTGCACATTATCATAAATAAAAAGAACTCTTTTAGCTTCCACTTTATGCAAACTGAATATTGTAACTGTGGTAAGAATATGCTTTCAGGTGATGAAGCTGACTGTACATTGTTGTTTGCTCTGATTTTCATTAGAGGATTGAATGCTCATTCATGTATCTTGCGCTGTTAAGTTTCTGTTGCAAAGCAGGTAATTGGCAATTTGCATGTAATGGTGAGTAAAGATTATGTTTTAGCTATTTTATTGAACCAGCAGTTTAAGATGACTGCAGAATGGTATTGGTTGCATTTTGCAGAACATGACGAGGAGGGGTATGGGGAAGATGCAGGAGACGACATCGGAGGAGACTTATGGATGATTTATGTTAATACACTGAAAGTGCTCAACGTTATGGGGTGCTCAACGTTATGGGGTGGTCAATGAGTATGTCTGAATGTTACTAGATAGCCCAGCTGTTAATCTAAAGCAGAGTACTGTGCTTTTCCAGGATCAATGCCTTGTAACTTCACATGAGCTGAATGATCAGTTAGGACACTCTGTTATGATCAAACTGTGGCAATGACTCCTGTTGCTTCTGGAATAAATTCGCGTTTTAATCTGTACAAGACCAAAAACTTGCATAGATTTCCAAGATCGAGTACATGCAGCCGGAAGCCAAATGAACGTTGAATGTACTGCTCATCTCTTAGAAGCGACGGTTACATTTTAATTTTTCAGAGATACTGCATGTAATATTATAGTTCAGGTGTCTAATATTTAGATACCTGCAATTAAATAGAAAGTCGTTCAGGCATAGATCTATACTGTTTTTGGTCACCACTGCCACATAGATAGGAAATTCAGATCGGATTGTTTTAACTTTCTATAGAACCATGGTCTCCTAGACATCAGATAGAATTGTCTTCCTTGATATAATGTATGGTGGCCGGGAAGGCCCCTCAAAGTTGTTGGCGAGAGGGCTCCAATATTGACCCAGTCCTCCAGCGACGCTTGAAGATCATCTGGTGCATTGGTTTCATATCCTGAAATATAGACCAAAACTTCAGTTACAAGAAAATCGCAATGCAATACGAAATTCAGAATGAGTAAAAAAAAAGCACAAATAATAAAAATGGTATGACCTGATTAATAGATGGGCTAGAAACTGAAGTCATCCTTCCAGATTTTGCACAATGGCCCAATTGCCGTTTTTGTCTCCTACATGATTTTGCAGTATAATATGATGACACAGCATTGCTATCATCATCATAAGAACTGCTCACGTAATTGATTTCATCAATCTTTTCAGGTGGATCAATATTTTCAATTAAATCATCACTCACTTCTTGGGTATTGGAAATATCTCCAGTCCAGTGACAAAAACATGAAGGGTTTGTCTGATAACCATTTGGGTCCAGGATGAAAACTTTTAGGCGAGAGTATTCTTTGCGTCTGAAAATGAGAAGGTCATTCTCTTGCAAGCGATGAGCGACTACAAAATCATTCCATCCAGACTGAAGAATTATTTCATCACCATTGTGCTGCATACATGAAACATTGTATATATTGGAACCAGGGGCTTCTAATTTTATCGTAGCTTTAAACACCTCCTCTCCAGAACTTTTCATCATCTTAAATGGAATTCTCTGCAGAAACAAATTAAAAGGCAGTATGATCTTGACAAACAAAAAGGATTGTATATATGAATCGGAGTAAGCAAAATAATAATATCATGAAGACAACCCTTCTTGACATTGTTTTTTTCTCTACTATGACTGCCACGGACAAAGGAATGTCAGATTTGAATGTACGAGACATTTCCTACACTTTCTCATCCTGTGCCTTTGTTAAACGGCAGCCTGCGGCTGTTAAATAGTCAAATGCAGCTGGCGTTTGAACATGTCTAGGACAAGGCACACTTTCGAGCAAAGAATCTTGTGCTTATAAATAAACTGACAATAAAATAAAAACAATCCTTCTTTATATCTTATATAAAAATGAAAAGAAAATCCCCTAACGTTGCACTGCAAGACGGGCCTAAAATGGGCTGTCATGGCAGCCGGTGGACTTGATCCACCATCCAAAACACGCTCAGCCCATATGGCCACGCCACCGCCCTCAGTGACCAACAGGAGTGAAGGCTTGGCTTCCCCTAAAAAAAGAAGAAAACAGTGAAGGCTGAAAAGAATAAAAATAAAAATAACAAAATAGGGACAGGCAGTTGCGGCGATCCCAACCTTCTTCGCTTCGATTCCCCATCGGAGAAGGAAAACCAAACCTTGTCCGTCTCCGCCACCGAATTCCCCCACCCCAAGCAAGCCTTCCGTTCCTTCTCCTATTTATCGGATCGAGGCATCTGAATCCGTTCGAGAGAAACGGAGGGAGGTATCGATCCCCTGGCGTCGCCGACTTCAGGTTCAGGTAATCAGGTTAGGGTTTCGAGGCATGCCGCCGCCGAAGGCGAAGCCCGGCGGGGTGGAGACGATCGGAGCGACGCCACTGCAGCACCGCGCCAAGGGGCCGTCATCGGAGTGCGCGCGGTCGAGTGGAGGAATTGGGATGCCGTTGAAGGACAGCGGGCAGGGCACGGGCGTCACCCCGGTGGCCGCGACGGCCGGTACGGGGTCGACCGGTGACCTGCCGCTGGCGAACCTCTCGAATCTGGCGATTGGTTCGCCTCGGCCCCGGCGTTATCTACCGGCCATCACGGGATCTGCACCACGAGGCGCCGGGGAGAAGAAGCACACCAGAGCTCCGCGGGTTCCCTCCCTGCCCAAAGCCAGGAGCAACACACCTTCCCCCAGGGGTTCCCCCCGGTCTGTGGTCAAGAAAAATACATATTCTCCGAGGGGCTCCCCGCTGTCCAGGGCCAGGAGCAACACGCCTTCTCCAAGGGATTCCTCTCTGCGCACCGTTCAATTGACAAGCAGTTTTGCCTCATTATCTGTCAACAATGTCGAAACCCCCACCAGTCCTTCCCCAGATGCTCATCTTGGTGACACTGCTGCCTGCAGTGGTAGAGAACCAGGCACCAGTCATCGCACTATGGAGAAATCTGGTAGGGGCTCAAGTGTTATAGAGGTGAGCCGGAGGCCACACGTGACAGCGAGGGCTGGTGTAGGCTTGGGTGGTGGAGATGCGCTGTTGAAGCCTCATTTGACAGCAAAAACTGTTGCCGGCATGAGTGGTGGAGATGTGCAACAGAGACCAGGTTTAGCAGCGAAGACTGGTGCGGGCTTGACCATGGAGACATCACGGAAGCCTCTAGGCTCAATTGGAAAGATGACCCAGAAGAGCTCTGTTGTGACGGACTTGAATGGAGAAACTCGAAGGAGGAACCATGCTGTTAAAAGTTCAAAAGTGGAAATTCAGAAGGAGCATTGCGCAAAGCAGTCAGGTCGGGGTTTGAATGGAGAGACTCGGCAGAAGAACCATGCTGTGACAGGTTTGAAAGGAGATACGCAGAAGGGCGCTGTCTAATGAAGTCAGGTTGGGTCTTGAATGGACAGAGGCTACAGAATAACCATACCGTGACAGGTTTGCATGGAGAGGCACCTCCGAAGAAACATGCTGTGACAGGTTCTAATGGAAAGAATCAGGAGTACAGCATAAATAAGTCCTATAGGCGCTCAAGTGGAAAGATGCCACAGAAAAACCATAGAAAGAAAGAGACTCTGCTGTGCGAAGAACTTTCTGCTGACGAGAAAAGACAGCTTGAGGATGAAATGTTGAAAAATGTACAAGAAGCAGAACATGTTATCCAACAATTGAATAAATTGGGGCTGGGAGAGGATATCAGTTATGAGGAGTTTGAAGTTTACCTTGAACAACTGCCCAACACACCTTGTTTTGACGACTCTATTCGACCGGGCTACGATCAGCTTGATGAACTCCAAATCTGCAATATCTTGTATCGCATCAAGTATTGCAAGGTTTGTTTCATTTATGCTGCTCCTCTTAACTATTGCTTCAGTTTTATCTACTTTTACATATATATGTTGATTTTGCTTCATCAGCAACCTTATTGACTGCAGTTCATACAACAAATGCGCAATGAGGGTGAGATATATAATGCAGAACTGGAAGATGATCACCCACTGTATCATCTTGTGGATAAACTTGAGTGCCTTGGTGAAGATGTAACTAAACTAAAAGGGAATCGCCTTCTGGACTATCTTCACAAGAAAGGTTTACTTAGGGAAATTGAGAATGATGAAATATTTGATTGGTCCTTCCTCCGCACAGTTGCTGGCTTGGATGACTACCAACGTTTAGTCCCCCAAAATTATGTATGTACTTTTCTGATGCATGAGTAATGCATGAAGTCCCTTTTTTTTTGTTTTGTATTCATGTTATTCTGATTTCTAGTTCTGGAAAAAACTAAATGGGAACCTCTATGCGATATAATTTTGCAAAAAGGCACAACAAGGACCTTTGATTGTAGATAAATTTACAGTAATTTTGAATGCATGTTATCATACGTTAGGTATTGATTTATCTTCGAGCAGTTGTCATTACATAGTGACATGTGGCAGCAATGTAGCTCATGAGTTGATTTATAGAACTTTGTGTGGGATAAAGGACAGCTTGTCAAACCTTCTTTCTTTAAATAAGGTCTACGCATTCTACCCTTGTTGAGAATGCTAGACTAGTAGTGCCTCAAACTGATATTTTTCTTTTGTGTATATACTGGCAGGATTTTAGTTGTACTGTTGTAAAACGCCTTGTTTATAATGAAATTCTATGTTGATTGTAATTCCTTTTCTCCCACTAAAGCCTAAACTGTATCTGTCTCTCCGTCATGTAGGGTGATTGTGGGTATGTGAATTGGGCTATCTACCGTGGGTACTTCCACAGCTACAAGGTTGAACTAGAATACCTCAGCTACTGGGAAGAATTGTTAAAGAATCTTAAGGTATGGCATCATATATCACGTTCAAGTTTAAGAAGTCAACTTTGCATTGTGCTTCGATTTTTTTGTTGGAACTAACTATCTTTTTTCTTAAAATAGTGGATGGAAGATTATGTACTAATGGAGCGCCCCTCTCTTACGGTAAGTGAGCATCTGAAAACCATGTATAGAATGACATTTTGTCTGTATCTTTTATCGCTCTGTAATATAACCCCCTATGTTTTTTAGTGGGGGAAAATATGCACCAGAGGATGTTACCAAGCAATCAAGATCGCTTCTCGCTTTTCAAACATAACTGAGAGTGTAGCTCGTGGTGCCTATTACGTAGGTTCCCTTGTCACAATTTGATTTAATTTAGATGGTTTTGCATCTAATTATTATATCTTGCAATTCAGGAATGCATAGAGACGATGTGCTTGGATATCTGTTGGTACAAGGAGTTAGATGGTGTTTATTTCGAAATTTGGCAGCAGATCAAGAAGCTAAAGGTTAGTTGTCTGCAGTCGGCACTCTAACCCAGTCTCTTGTGTTGCTAAGCATATCTGTAATGATGAGTGTGTTGATGAACACCTTTTCTCTTTGAACATCAGATGACTTTTAGAGATGCTTTGGATTCTGTCTATAAATCGAATAAGTTTCCGCTACAGTATCATAAAATGAAAGATGCACTGGATGATGATGACTGGTCCGATATGGAAAAGGAGGTCAGTTTTCTTTTTCTGTATACTTGACTTGCATATTAGTTTACAATACAACGTTTCTAGTTTCATACTCTTATCTGATTCACCTCATTTCCTTTTCAGTTTCATATCTGTACAACAAACATTACCATGGAAGTAAGTATAATGTTATATCACAATTGTTTGATGTTAGTTTTGCTTTGTTGGAATATATTATATCGAATGCCATGTTTACTCTTTATTATGTCTTATAGATGACAGAGAATATAGCTCGGGAGTTTATTGCAGATGCTATTAAAAGTCAGGTCAGTACTTCATGAATGCATCGTCATTCTTGTCAATGTTTACCATGGTGGAATCTGATTATTTTATTGCTTCTATTTTTTAGAGGGAGAGACCAAAATTTTATGCACAATATATCAAAAAGAAGATTAAGATTGCCAAAATACTTGGAATGATTCCTGGGGAACATTAATCCGCAGAAAAACAAATGTGCCGTGCTTTGGTGCTGTAATTCTGCCTATTTGTATCCCTTACTACCGGCCGCTGGTCCCGGTCTGCATCTCCCTCACGTGGCTGCCTCGGACACCTCGGCCCTCCATCTTTATAAGTTACAGTATATTAATTCTGCAACTATGTCACATTTTGTTTTGTGGACATCACCTGTGTGTAGCATTTATGGCTATTGCAATGTCTTCGTCTTATTGATCTCATATTTCTGTCATATATGCAATAAGATACAGCAATTGTTATCACTTGTCTTGTCGATCTCGTTTGGAGTCATAAAGAGTGCTTTGCTCCTTATTCGCAAAGGTATTTTCATATCGTGCGCACATAGTGTAAATAAAGTTTGTTTTTGACACGGCTACTACTGATCTGCACTGCATGGACGGGGCAGTACAGAGGCAAGGACACAGCAACAACGAGGACATGTGGCTGTAAAAGTCACATTTGTCTTTTTTGAACTGGACCATTCACAGACAAAAGCTTTGATGTCTTTGTTTAAATCAGTTGCACCTGGTAATCTCAAACAAGTTCCAGCTGCTAATCCCAAACAAGTTCCAGCTGTTTCAACCAAAAGGAGTCTTGTCACATCTTTGCCATCAACTAAAAAGAAGGCATCAGTTGCTCCTGATCCAAAGAAGGTCAAAGCAAATTCAAAAAATACCAATCCATTTAGCATTTTGTCAAATGCAAACATCGTCGTTCCAGATAGTTGGGCTGATTCTGATAAGGACAGTTCTAATAACACTGATGATGAGAAGGAATCTGGGGAGCTGGTTTCTGATTGGGAAGATCTGGATGATAACGTTCTGCAAAGCCAATTTGGTTCTCATTCAAATCCAGATGTGGACATCCAAGACCAAAGAATGGATCTTGTTGAATGCGATCATCCAGCTGTGAATCCTGTGAATGGAGGAAGAGATACTCATGGCCAATCCATGCTTGTGAACTCACATAATGAGCAATCAGGTCTTGTAGATGTTGATGTCGTAGAGAGCAATTTTCATAGTAACCCAAGTATTGTTGGGCCACAGCCTGAAAAACTGACTATCCTGAACAAGCTGAAAGAATTGTCTTTTCTACGGGAGCAGGCAGCACTACATTCCCAGTCTAATTCAGATCAATGTGTACCTGAAGAAACACAGGTCAATGCAAATGTTTCTTCTGATTCATTTGGTGCATCAATGGACAAGAAAACCTCCCTTCAGGAATGCCATGGAATTGCCAAGGTGTATATGGATTCCTTTCATTCTTTTCAGTTATTCAACTTCGTTTCTAACCCAATAGCTAGCAAAATGGATGTAGTCCTCTCACATAATTTTTCTATGCTCTCTTTTATAGCTGCTACAAATCATTGCTGATCTAACCAAGAGGACTGAAGCATTGGAGAAGAAGCAGGTTTGTGAAAGTAAAGCTGGTTGATGCCTTTTCATTATGTTTCTTGGAGTAGAAAACTAATTTTTGTTTCCATAATAAAGAACAATTAAATGATTTTATCTATTCTTCAGTTTTTAAAGTTTTTCCGTACCTTAAATTTCTAATCATGGGTAGTTCAACCTCTACGTTCTTTTTTATGTGAACCTACACTATGTTATATGAACCCTTTAGCTCTCATATAAGATATTCTTATTTTTGTAGTCTCATGAAATAAACTGTACATTTGAAAATTTTCAGATTTACCTGCTCTAGTGTTCCCGCCAGCTGTATTTCCTAATACAAGTCCTGGCCATTATTTGCTTGTTTATGCAAACATTGTCTCTATAGTATTATCTGATTATGATTCTGTTATTTCCTAGATCGGGTCAGATCAGTATCTACTTTCATTGACTGAAGAAGTAAAAAACTCTGGAAGAAAAGTACAGCAACTGGAATACCTTGTAGATGAATTACGATTCAAATTTGACTCTTCGTTGCCCCATCTTGGAAGCATGTGCAATAACCTAGCCAAACAATCAATATTCCTGATTGGTGGTTATAACGGCGTAACCTGGTTATCATCTCTTGATTCTCTGACTCTGGATAAAGACGCACTAGTGGGTCTCACACCAATGGGTTCTGCCCGCTCATATGCAGCTGCTGCTGCATTGGATGGTCATATATTTTCTTTTGGTGGTGGAGATGGAATGTCATGGTATGACACAGGTACACCACTGTACTATTCATGATGTGTTTTCCTGTTTTATCTTCTAACATTTTTGCACATACTTTGAGTACAAGTTACAGCTATTTACTTATCTTATTTATTGGTAGTGGAATGCTACAGTTCAAGGAATAATGAGTGGACTGAATGCCCATCGTTGAACCGTAAGAAAGGAAGTCTTGCTGGTATCAGCCTTAATGGCAAAATATATGCTATTGGCGGTGGAAGTGGAAATGAAACCTTTTCAGATGTTGAAATGCTTGATCCCTATCTTGGAAAGTGGATATGTAGTCCATCTATGCTGCTCTCTGTATGCTCTCATCCTCTCAGCTGCTTGAAATAATTATTTAGTTGTTAACTTCTACGCAGCCTATTTCAAATGACTAAGTGATTGGATTTCTAGTCTGCAATTGTGTTCTGATAAGCTTGAGGGCCCTAAGAATTTAGTGCAATAAAGAGGCAAAAAGATTATGTTCTGCATGCATAGTTATGCTTCATGATAATTCATTTTGTTTATTGCATCATTGTATAAATAGTGTCTAGATTTTTGTCAGTTTGTACTAATAGGATTATTTATTTTTGTAAATATTAGTCCCTTAGTTGTACCTAAGAGAGTATTCTTAGAATCGATAAATCTCAAGACCAATATCTGACTTGCACTACAAATGTTTTTCAGAGATTTGCTCTTGCTGCGGCAGAATTGAATGGTGTTATCTATGCAGCTGGTGGATATAATGGGAGTTCCTACTTACAGTAAGATCTCTCACCACTTCCATTCATGTTATTACATGTTTCTTTTCTCTTAAGCACACCAGAAACTAGCATTGACATTACTTTATATACAGATCTGCAGAAAGGTATGATCCAAGAGAGGGCTTATGGGGCCGGCTTCCAAGTATGAATGCAAGGAGAGGGTGCCATGCTTTAACTGTCCTGGGAGAAGAACTGTCAGTAGCTTCCTTTTAAAACTTCACAGCATGGTCTTAAAAATTAAAATCTTGCCAGGAGACTTAGGTGGCTGGTTTATTCCTGCTTCAGGTATGCTATCGGAGGATTTGATGGCGAAAGGATGCTTTCTAGCGTAGAAATCTACGATCCCCGTCTCAACGTCTGGAGGATGGGTGACCCAATGACTGCTCCAAGAGGATATGCCGCAGCGGTTAACATGGACAATAGCCTGTTCCTAATTGGTGGCCTGCGGTCCAATGTGCAGATTCTGGATACTGTAAGTAACCGCTCTGACTCTCAGTTGCGTCCATGCATATATAGCTCTTACCTTTGCTCCGTTCTGAGGATTGTTCCCCTCATTTTGTCACAGGTGGAAGTTTACAGTACAAGCTCCGGCTGGTCAGTTCTTGGTTTCAGTTCCATCGGAAAGAGGTCTTTTGCATCTGCCGTTGTCATGTGATTAAAGCTAATTTGGAGTTGAGGGCTCGTCTTGTCAAGTCTAACATAGTGATGACATGCGTCCGAAGGAGAGTGTTTGAGGATGTGTATATAATGGGACAGACTGCTCTTCTTCCCATGAGTTCCAGTGCATGAAGTATGAACAGTGAGCACCGGTATGGGAGAGACCGGGTGGTCCAAAGTTAAACATGAAACTCTTGTTGACAGTCTAGAACCTTACATGTACGGTGTATCCACCCGTTGCGTGTTGGTTGAACTAATTAGCTGTCTGAGTGTTAAACTCAAACTAGTGGAATTCAGTATAATTAAAATGTTCTGTACGATGCTGCTGTTGCTTCAGCATTTTATCTTATTTCATTGGTACTGGGTTACATGCAGCTGGCTAGTGCGTATTTGCTGGGTACTGGGTTACATGCAAAATGCAACTGGGTAGTTCACTATAACCTCATTTGTTTTACGTTACTTGCTGCTAGCTATTGTTTTACGGACCCAAGCAGCATAGATGCATGGCTTTTAGTACAACATTTGTGCCGACCATTTGGTTCAACGTGCGCGATGCGCTGACGAAAGGCACCGCTACGGAGGCGAAGAGCGAGCAGCTGCCTAGCATGTGACTACAGGAGGAGGTATGACGTTAGAAGAGGGAAATAACTACAGAAGGAAACTGATCCGGCCGGTGCGCATGGTTGTCGCAAAGAAAAGGAGGGAACCTTTGAGTTTTGATGAAACAATTACACTGCCACAACATGATAAATATATTATTTGATTTCTAAATATCACATGTCCCTAGAATTCTTAGGCCTTTTTCTTATGATATTTGCAAACGTACGCAGCACTAAAGGTTTTCTCCTTATATTGTCTTTCAAGATGAAGTTGTCATGCAATAGGGGCTTTATGATGAGATCATATATAGCAGCTTCCTCGCAATATATATATATATATATATATATATATATATATATATATATATAGCAGCTGAGAACTTCGTGAAGTTATAGTCAAATCTCTCGGTAGATTGACATTTTCCTACTTCTCTAGAATTTTCTCCAATCTGTTGGAGCTTAATCTCTAATTTCTTGATATTACACAATTTTTTAATCTCTCGGTAGATTGACGTCTTGTACCTCCTGAAACTTAATTTTACAAGCAATTAAAATCTTTATTGGCTCGTTTCGTTTGCACATCAGAGCTCCGTTACTCACTACGGGCTAGTTCGTTGCTGCCCGTCAGCCACGCACAGCCTCAGGCATCCGAAATGACTCAGGCACGAATGGAAAGGGCATCAACCAAACTAACCTTACTTACGTGTCATGCTTGTTGAGCGAGCCATACGTCGTCATGTATATGTCCCGTGTGTTACTTTGGAAGAAAAAAAAAACATATTGTTCTACGGCCTAGTAAAATTGTAAAACATAGTAGTTTCGAACACTGCCGGGGAACGTCCTAATGTCCACGCCACGTGCAACATCTTCTCCATTGGCTGGCGGCTGGCGCTTCCTCCTACGGCGGCACGGGTCCACGTCCTAATGTGATTCAATTGCATAGCTGTCTAAATGGTTCTGCTGATTTTAGTGTGAATTTGGTTCTGCTCATCGATCTTCTCCCAAATATACTGCAGTTGACTGGCTTGCGTGCTTTCACATGAGAATGTAGTGTGATGAACTGATAGACATATTTTTATGCGTCGATTATATTATGTTCTTAGAAACCAATGTTGATGTCTGATATAGTAATCTACACATAGGAAAAAAACAGGGAATTGTTCCATGTTGTTTTGATTTCATTATCTAAGTGGTTGATTTGTCTGTCACAGGTTAAGTATTCACCTATTTATTTTAATTCAGAGTTTCAATGCTTGTCTTATATCACTGATTCACTGTTACTGTTAAGGTGGGGAATATTTGTAGTTGAACTTGATTTGTTATGTTCCTTGTGTGTCCCTGAACCTCTTTCCGACTTTAGAATGATTCTTGGTGGAAGGATCCTCGTTGTACACCACAATCAACTAGAGAAAGCTTTTGCATGACCTAAACCCATGGAAACCAAACTGTCTTTACAACTTTCTCTCATCCAGTTCTGTTTGTCCATGCTCATTGATATTCACATTTGCATTATGTTTACCTTTTTGTCCTCATCTCACTTTGAGGAAAATGAGGTTGATGTGTATTAGCACAAGAGATGTGTGACAGAACGATAGCACTAGTACCTTAAAGTCCTTTTGGAGGTGGTGTCTTGTTGGAGGGCATTTCAGAAAGCAGATTGATATGTTAATGAAAAACGTAAACAAACTTTAATCGTCAAGCGTCATAACGAGCAACTGGCTTATCTTTTTTTTTCTTCTTTTAACGAGCAGTAGTCTTAACTTTGTATTTTTACCAACTTAATTCCGCACATGACAGCGAAGGAAGCAGTGCAGTTGTTATCCTTCTTCTCATTTATTAAAAGCATAAGGTGCTTAATAAATCAATCTTCTGGAACGTCAGAACAGCCATTTCATACGTCTCTTAAGTAAACAGCATACTCATAGCTCATAACTTCAGCTGATGCTACTCATAAAACTAAATTCCAGTTGTATAGCTTTGCCGTTTCATGAATCTGAGTCAGTTTATTTGTGCATCTTTTCTTCATAAGTCACTTTAAATATACCAAGGTTTACCTCAGAGGGGAGAGGGGGGTCTGTAAATTTTTAGTTGCAAATAAATACCACTTGACACTTCTTGTGTTCTTCATTGATAACTGAATATGTGCTTGTTTATTTTCTGCAGGCTGGTTTTGGAATAGCAACAGTGGGCTACATGTGTGTAATGTTCTCAGTGACTACACCATTGGGAATACTTCTTGGAATGGCAGTTTTCCACATGACTGGTTATGACGACAGCAGTCCAAATGCCCTAATAATGGAAGGAATTCTCGGCTCACTTTCAGCTGGAATACTTATTTACATGGCTCTTGTTGATCTCATTTCTCTTGATTTTTTCCATAACAAGATGATGTCATCATCCCTAAAGCTGAAGAAGGCTTCATACATTGCTTTAGTGCTTGGATCAGCTTCCATGTCAATATTAGCACTCTGGGCTTAGGAGCAATATTACCTAATTAAACTTGTAGATGAATTATGTAAGATCTTCAAAGAGAAACATGATATATTACTCCCTAGGATATCTTATGTAGGAAGGAATGAATACCATGGGGTCAATACTTCCCTCGTGTAAATTTGAACAATTAAAAATGAAAATTCACGATTGCCTTTTTGTGAATTTTTGGCCTGTTCACTAAACCATTGCACACTATCGTGGATAAAAAGGATGGCTTTAGCTTCCACTTTCTGCAAACTGAATACTGTAACCATGTTAAGAACATGCTTTCAGGTGATGAAACTGACTGTACATCGTTGTCAGCTTTGGTATTCATTAAAGGATTGAATTCCCGTTCAAGTAATGAGCTTTTAAGTTTCTTTTGTAAAGCGGGTAATCAGCAGTTTGCAAGTAATAGTGAGTAAATGCTCTCTTTACTGAATCTGTTATGCAGTAGAAAATGACAACATTATTGGAATTTGGTATTTGTTGCATTTTGCAGAACATGACAGGGGTCGGGGAAGGAGTATAGGATTAGCGACTGAGGAAACAAAGAAAAGAGACGTTGGGAACCATCTTTTAGTATCTTGAAAGGTTGAAAGTTCTCAATTTTATGGCCTATGGGGTCAATGTAGAATGTCAGAATGTGAATACTATAACCGAAGACATAATATTGTGCTTTTCTAGGATTAACGCACTTGTAAGTTCACATGTGCTGAATGATCATATAGGGCACTCTGGTATGATCAAACTGCCAAAATGACTCGAGTTGCTTCTGGAATAAAATTGTGTTTATAACCTGTAAAAGACCACAAATGGCATATTTTTCCGTCACACTGCTCAAGCATGAACAATTGAATAGAAAACCGTTTAGAGCATATTCTGAGAAGCCTCCTTGACCACAAATCTCGATCCTAATCAATAACAAAATCAGAGATAATAGTGAGCTCTTTTACTGAAGGCAAAATTGTCTGTAACACATCGACAAAGTTGAATTTGTCTGCAACATGCTACGATCTTGTGATTTCTCGTCTGAGACATATTATGACTATTTAACAATTGTTTTTTAACTTTTTTTAATCTCAATACTCATAATATATTAGGGCTTGAAACTTGACATAAATATATATTATTGCATTATCTATCACTAAAAAATATAGCTAAATTTTTTTAGGTGTTTTTCATGTTTGCTCATTATTTTAATATCCAATTTGTCCAACGAACCATGCAAATAATAATAATAATAAATCAGGCCCTATTGTTTAATAATAGATAATGCAATAATGTATATTTGTGTCAAGTTTCAAGTTCTAATATGTTCTAAGTATTGAGATAAAAATATTTAAAATAATTGTTAAATGGTCATAATATGTCTCAGACGAGAAATCATAAGATCATAGTGTGTTGCAAATAAATTTGACTTTATCGATGTGTTAGAGACGAAGCCACGTTTTCTTAGTGTGTTATAGACAATTTTGCCTTTATTGAATGATGTTTAAAGATGGAGTTCACATCCTCCCCACCATGGATCGAAAAACCGAGGAAAACTAGTCGGTTTTCACGGTTTTTGACCAAACCGGTCTGGTTTCAGCGGACGACTGATTTTTGGTCAAATTATTTTTCAAAATTTGTAAATTTGAAAAAAAATTATAATTTCAAAAACCAGTAAAATCGAGTGATAAACCGGAGAAACCGAGCAATAAACCAGAGAAAATGAGCGGTTTTTTGAAAGAAGAAATTTTCTCAATAAACCGAGTGGTAAAACAAGAAAACCGAGAGATAAACTAGAGAAACCGGTCAGTAAACCGGAGAAAGCGATTGGTTAGCTCTAAAATTTCATCCAAATTTGGCTTTTGATATTTGAGCGGTTTATTAAACGGTTTTTTAGTTTTTATAAAAATCATAAAACCAATGTGATCCGGTTTCCTTAGTTCAAATGATTTTTTAAACCCTGCTCCCCACTTCCGACAAAAAAAAGACGATAAACACATGCTACAGAATGGGAGAGCAGGGCGTCCAGTCCCTTTTGTTTCCTCCTGGTGCTACAGCTCAGAATGGCCGACGGGCTTGCGAATGGGATGGACGATCATCTTAAGACTTCCAGTAATCTTCAGCATCAGTTCAAAGAAGCAGATATCTCCAAGCCGGAAATGATTGTCGTGTGCGACTTTGACCACCCTGAACGTGCAGTGTGCCACTCCTTGCTCCGGTTGTCCTCCAGCTGAAGCATCAGAGGGTGTTTTTTTTTCTTTTTTTTTTTTTTGAACTGAAGCATCAGAGCTTGTGTTGTTAACGGAAGACATTGCCTAGCATATTCAATGGAAAATCTCTGAAAAAGAGTCGGATGCAAACCGGAAGATGCAGCCTAATTCTAGAAAATGAGCCATTCACCTACCACAAGTGATGTATTAATTAAATATATACCAAAAAGTGCTCAAACATTTGAATTCGGGAAAATGAGGCATTCACCTACCACCAAGTCATATAGGTGTTCGTAAAAAAAAAGTCATGTACGTACTAAATCTGTACCGGAGCTTGGGCATATACTATTTTTTTAGGGCAACGCTGGTATATACTATTGCTAACCCTTATTTGTTGCAAGATCTTCATCATCCATTAAAATTTGCATAATTACATTTTAAACGTAATAGGTTTCACACTGCGAGTAGAACTCCGAAATTAGAAGGTTACTTCTGTTGTCCCCGTGACGCAGGGTTACACTTGGAGCATGGGTGTGTGAACATCCACATATGAAGGTTAGTAGAACCGTATCTTGTTGGTTCAGTTAGGGAATACATACGCTGTAATCTTTAAAGAGATAATAAAACATGAATATATAGCATATGATATTTTACTCAAGTTCAGATCGTCCGGAGACTAATAGTCCTAATTCATGTTTATCTATATTATTTGTATATTTGGTGTGGAGAATACATGTCGAGAGCTTGAGAAGAGTTCTTATGAAGTTCCTGTTAGAGGAGGAAGAATAAGTGAGAGGAGAAGAGTTCACTAGCGAGCTATGTTCATCCACCCTGGTGCACTGGCACCAGGGTTCAAACCAGATTTGAAGCTTATTTAGTGCCTACTTTAAGCTGTGCAACAGGGAATTTTAAAGCAATGCATCAGAAAATTTGTTATCCTAGCTTTGCCACTGGAAGAGTCTTTGCCCCCCTCCCCCCCCCCCCCCCTTCTGCTCAGGATGCTCCCTTATATTATATCAGGAGCAATCCACATATGGGCATTAAAGAAAGAAGTAAATGCGCACAGTTAGATGGGAAAATCCATTTAGCCGGTGAGTGATGGGGGCCTGGCTGACTTAGACCATGCACGTCTGGCAGCTGCCTGCCTCGGGCCTTGGCCTCTTCTTCTCCTGGACAACACCGAAGAGTAAGAGAGAGGGAGTAGTACCCGGGTCCACCACACCTCACTCTTCATTAACTTGGTGCATTTTTAACCGGCAAGTTACATTTGCATGCAAGCAAAGGATTTATCTCATTTCTCTTAGCTTGGAATCTTGTGAGATCTTCTGTCGCGGGCGCTCATGACAGAAGATCTCATAAGATTCCAAGCCAAGAGAAATGAGACATCATTTGCTTACATGCAAGTGTAACTTGCCCAAATACAAGTTGAAAGCGCACCAAGTCAATAGAGTGTGAGATATGATGGATCCGGATGTTGTTTCCTTTCTCTTACTTTTCTGTGGTGTGCAAGGGAGAAAGAAGCCAAGGCTCGAGACAGGTAGCTGCCAGACGTGCATAGACCAAGGCAGCCAGGCCTCTATCGCTCACTGGCCAAGTGTGTTCTCCCATCTAATTGTGCGCATTTACTCTTTTTTAATGCCCACCTGTGGACTGGTCGTTATCTGATAAAAGGGAGCGTCCGAGGCAGGGGGGGGGGCAGAGACTCTTCTCCTCCCACTTCTTCTTCCTCCTCTAGTAGGAACTTCATGAGAGCTCTTCTCAAACTCTCAACATGCATTCTCCCTACCTACACAAATAATATAGACAAGCAGAACATAGGACTATTAGTCTCCGAACGGTTCAAACCTAAATAAAATAATATGTGCTATTTATCCGCGTTCTATTATCTCTTTGGAGATTATGGCGTGCAGGGGCGGATCCAATAGGGCAGCAGGGGGGGACTTGAGCCCCCCTACTCCCCCTCACGCCATGAAGCCCCCCCCCCCCCTCCCCCTAAAATTTTGACAAGAGAAAGAAGAAAAGAAGGGAGACAAGGTGAAGGAGGAGGGAGTAAGGGGGAAGAAGAAAGAGAAAGAAGAAGACTAGCCCTTCCTACAAATGTTCTTAGCATCCGCCACTAGTAGCCTGTTCGTCTCCTAAACAAACCAACAAGGGCCAGTTCTACTAATCCCCCGTATGTGGATGTTCACTCACCCACAACATCCAAGAAAGTTATGTTGGTAGCTATGATGTTCGTGTTAACCTAACGACTCATTGAAAGAAGCCCTAGCCACCACCGCCAGTTGGTCCTCCTCCTCCTTCTCCTCCAGCAACCATGTCGATAATGAGGAGGAGCAAGAATCCATCCTTCTGTTAGTCTAGTAGTTTAATTAGATTTTGCTAGGTTTAAGATTGGTTCAACAATTTAGGGTGTGTTCGTTTTCACCCTTTGATTTTTAGACCTGTCCCATCGAATATTATAATACTAATTAAGAGTATTAAATATAGATTACTGATAAAATCCAGACCATAACCCTCCCTCTGAATAACGAGACAAATCTATTAAGACTAATTAGGTTATGATTAGATAATGTGATGCTACAGTAAACATCTCTTAATGATGACTTAATTAAACTTAATGAATTTATCATGCTGATGCGTATTCAACTCTGTAATTAGTTTTATATTTAATATATATTTAATAATCATATATAGTATTAAGAAATGAATACACTCTTAGTAAAAAAAAGCTACGGTGTGAGTTATCGTCAAGTTGATGAAGGACATGATGTCTCCATAGTGATGGTGAGTAAATGGGTCATCATTTACAAGAATAAAGTACTTTGACTCCTCCTTTGTCATGTCATGGTTCTTAGCCATTTTATGATCTAGGAAAAAATTTGTTTTTTATTGGCTTCTTTCTTAATAATGTTGATTATATTTATGTTCTCGCATGATAAATTGACGAAGAAGACGATAGGTTCGACGACGAATTCGATGGTGGCAAGTTCATCATTATTGAGTATTGAAAGTTTGAAAGGGATGACTTTCAATTTTCCGTGGTCAAAGATGCGGAAGCTATTGGATGGTGAGATAGCCATGTTTATTTATATTATTCTCATTTATGACATATTCGTGCGAGATGGTAATCTTAGATGATGAAATGTATAACTTACTTAAGATTCCTCGTTTCCTATCAAAATAGAGTTGAAATTGTTTAGGTTACTTAATAAATATCTTTCTGGAGAAAAAATCTACGATATTCATACTGTCCACTGAATCACTTTCGTGTCAAGAAGCAGGGGCTCACTCGCTTTGCCGTTGCACCACACCGAGCGAGCAACGGATACCGACCGCGTGGCGTCGCGCGCCTCGGGCGGACTGGATCGGCCCGCCCGCTAAACCGCTCTTGTCGCGACGCCGCCGGCCAGGAAATCCGTCACCCGCCGCGGGGATCCAAACTAGTACTTACTTTCCAATTGGATTCCTCATCGGAGAGTGGAAGAAGCTTGAATCTCACAACACGTCTCCACCGTATCAGTCGGCGCTTCCCGAATCAAGTGAAGAAGGAATCGACCCCTCATTGTCGGCGAGATCAGGTTAGGGTTTGGAGGTTTCCCGCCGGCCGAAGCTGAAGCCCTGCGGGATGGAGACGAGTGGAGCGGTACCGCCGGTGCACCTCGAGAGGGATCCATTCGGGAGCGCGGCCTCGAGTGGAGATGGGATGCCGCTGCCGAAGCGCCGCGGGATTGGTGGCACTGGCGCGAAGCGCCGCACAAGAGGGGAGGCCGCCGCCGCCGCTACGGCCTCGGCTGGTGAGATGTCTCTGACAAACCTCTCTAACCTGATGATGGATTCCTCTCGGCCCCCGCGTGATGCGCTGCGCATCGAGTTGCCCAGCACCACCACACCACGAGCACGAGTTGCCGGAGAGAAGCACACCAAGTTCAGGAGTAACAGCACACCTTCACCAAGGGGTTCCTCCCTGCCCAGGGTGAGGAGTAACACATCTTCTTCAAGGGTTTCCTCCTTGTCCAGGGTGACGAGTAGCACGTCATCTCCAAGGGATTCCTCCTTGCCCAGAGTGAGGAGCAATGTATCTTCTCCAAGGGGTTCCTTCTTGCCCAGAGTGAGGAGCAATGCATCTTCACCAAGAGGTTTGTTACAGCCCATGGATAGGAGTAACACATATTCTTCAAGGAAAAGGAACTCCTCTCAGTGCATGGATAAGAGTAACCCATCTTCTCCCAGGGATTCTTCAACGCCTATTTCTCAACGGCCCATATCAACAAGCACTGCCTACAGCCGGTTTGCTTTGTTGTCGATAAACAATGCTGATCCCTTCAGCACTCATGTTGATGCTCACCTTGGGAACACTGCTGCCTGCAGTGGAAGAGAATCAGTCATCAACCATCACCCAACACAAAAGGCTGGTATGCAATTCAGTGGTGGAGACATGCCACAGTGGTCACACTCGATACTGAAAGCTGGTGTGGGCTTGAGAATAGAGGTACCACACAAGCACCAGATTGTTACAGACCTGAAAGGAGAGACGGCGCAGAACCACAGGGCTGTTCGAGGCTTGGATGAAGTTATGCCACAGGGGACAAGTGCGGCGTTGAAAGCTGGTGTGGACTTGAGTGTTGAGATACCGCAGAAGCTCATGATTATTACAGAGAGGCCTCACAGGCACCAGGCTCTTACAGGCTCGAAGGGAGAGGTGTCACTTACAGGCTTGAATGGAGTTGTGCCACCAAAGCGCCGAACAAAGGATCAAGGGTCTGTTATTGTCAAAGAACTGCGAACTGCCAGACAGAACTCTAAAAGTGCAGGCTCGAGTGTTGAGATACCGCAGAAGCTCATGATTATTACAGAGAGGCCTCATAGGCACCAGGCTCTTACAGGTTTGAAGGGAGAGGTGGCACTTACAGGCTTGAATGGAGTTGTGCCACCGAAGCGCCGAACAAAGGATCAAGGGTCTGATATTGTCACAGAACTGCGAACTGCCAGACAGAACTCTAAAAGTGCAGGCTCGAGTGTTGAGATACCGCAGAAGCTCATGATTATTACAGAGAGGCCTCACAGGCACCAGGCTCTTACAGGCTCGAAGGGAGAGGTGGCATTTACAGGCTTGAATGGAGTTGTGCCACCGAAGCGCCGAACAAGGATCAAGGGTCTGTTATTGTAACAGAACTGCGAACTGCCAGACAGAACTCTAAAAGTGCATCGTTTCCAAGGCAGTCCTCCATGCTCACCGGTCAGAACCCCAAAAGAATCACTATTTCCCAGGACGTCGAAGAATCTACTGCCAACACAAATGGATATATTACAGAGAAGATGATAATAAGTAACATACAAGAAGCAGACCATGCAATTCAACAGCTTAATGAATTGGGCCTGGGAGAGGATATCAGCTATGAGGAGTTTGAAGGTTACCTTAAACAACTTCCTTGCAGGCCTCCTCGTGTTGATACTTCTGTTAAACCAGGATGCAAGCAACTCAATGAACTCCAAGTCCGAAATGTCATACACCGCATCAAATATTGCAAGGTTGGTTCTATCCGTAGTTCTGTGTGCCATTACATGCCATGCCATATGTTTCTCCATATCTTGTTATGTGCCTTTATGTTGCTTACTTGTACGACCCTACATACATGTCGGTTTCTTATCTTTTGGTTTGTACTTTATCTCGTCACTCATTGACCTCATTGTCTGCAGTTCACACAGCAAATGCGCAAGAATAATGGTATGCTTGATGCTAATTTGGAAGATGATCACCCACTATACCATGTCATGGAGAAACTTGAATCCCTTGACGAAGATATAACTAAACTGGAAGGGGATCACCTTCTGGAGTATCTGGAAAGAGAGGGTTTACTAATAAAAATTGAGAACGATGGCATATTTGGTTGGTCCTTCGATTTCACAATTGCTGGTTTAGATGACTACCAACGGATAGTCCCTCAAAATTATGTATGCACTTTTCATTTTGATGCAAGTATATTCCTGAGCTTATCATGAAAGTTGAAATATTTTCTTTTACGTTGGTTGTGCGATTGGCGTCTGTGATCCATTTCTATGCGGTTTAGTTTTTTTTTAAGAAGCTGTTTTAAGAAAAAATACACTGTCTACCAAGCATCTGTTATCTATTTATCATATCCTTAAACAAATCATTGCATAGTGTTGTGTTATATTCCAATGCCTGTAATTCATGAATTGTGAATCTTATTGGTCAGCTGACCTGAGCTTATCCCAACTTTGGTAATCTGGCCTGCTTGACTAGTTCCAGAATAGTGCCAGCTCACGACATGTTCTTTGACCTTGTTGCTATATTTGGTTGCTTTACCTTCTAGGCATCCAACCTTTTCAGATTGTTATACTCTAATATTGCCTCTAGTTGAATTTATTTTATTAGTTAATTGAATTTACATTTATGTGAATTTGCACTCACCTTTCATTAATACCAGTACATTTGTTGTTGCATTGTTACTGAACCACTGTCTTACTCTGGTGCGCTGGCACCAAGTTAAGAAAAATATTTAGCTGTAAGGAGCTCGGTGCAGCTAATATACACTGCATTCTATTGGTTGTCATTCCATTTGTTTTTCCTCTAACAAACTTGCCATCCCATTTGATGTAGGGTGGTTACGAGTATAAACGCTGGGATACCTACCGCAGGTGCTTTCATAGCTATGAGATTGAGCTAGAATATATCTGTTTCTGGGAAGAATTATTAAAAAAACTTAAGGTATGAATCAAGCTTAAAAGTTCTTATTATTTTATACAGTGCTTTGATTGTTGTCCTGCGAATAACAACCTCTTATCTTGAGACAGTGGATGGAAGATTATGTACTTATTAAGCGGCCATCTCCTAAGGTAAGTGTGAATCACTCATAAAAATCTAAAATGAGTGAATGCCATTTTGTTCATGTGCGCTGTAGCAGCATAATAAGTCTTTGCTTCTTAGTGGGGGAAAATATGTACCAGAGGATGTTACCAAGCAATCAAGATCGCTACTCGCTTTTCGAAAATAACTGAGGGTTTAGCTCGTGCTGCCTATTATGTGAGATTCCTCTCATGTTCATTATTTTCACATTAGATGATTTATATTCTCTCTCTCTCTCTTTTGACCTGAACATCTCTCTCTCTCTCTCTCTCATCAGGATTGCATAGATACCATGTGCTGGGATATTTATTGGTACAAGGATTTGGATGCTATTTATTTTGAGATTTGGCAGCGAATCACTATGCTTAATGTTACCACTATGAACTGTACTTGAGCCTCCTTTTGCAGATAAGCACTATGTAATGCTAGTGATACATGCCTTTTTCTCTTGAACAATGTATAGGAAAGTTTCAAAGATGCTTTAAGTGCAGTCTATCAATCAGATAAGTTTCCTCGACGCTGTTGTAAATTGAAAGAAGCACTCGAAAATGAAAAGTGGTCTTTGATGGAAAAGGAGGTCAGTTAGTTTTTTTTTTCTTTCTGTACTGATGATTACGAATTTATTTCAACAGAAATCTTATTCTCATTGTTATATGGCTTTTACAAACTTATCTGTTTCATCCCCATGCCTTTTCAGTTTCATATTTGCACAGCAAGCATTACTGAGGATGTAAGTATTTGTGTCTTGCATTTGTTTTGTGCATCTAATATAATAGACTTCACTGGATATTCGCCATATTTACCTGCTTTCAGGTTACAGAGGAAAATGCCCGGGAATCAATTGCACATGCCATCAAGAATCAGAGGGGAAGACCAAAGGTCTACGCGCAGTACATCAGAAGGAAGATGGATATCGCCATAGCTATTGGAGTCATAACCAAATAATAAGATGATATTGAGCCTACCTATAATATCAGTGCAGGACTATGTTGAGCCTAGAAATTTTAGTTGTATCACTATTTTAGATCCATTAGGATGAATTCTTCAGCAGATGGTAGATGTACTGTTTACTCTATCAGCAGATATTTATTAACTGGTTACTTTTGTTTGGGAGAGGAGGGAGCTGCAAAGTGATTGTTGGAACTTGTGCTATAACTTGCATGATAAATCCCATTCATATGAACGTTTCACTGGCTAACGTGCTTAATTATTCAGTCCTCTCGAGAGTGACAAGGAAAAATTAATATTGGTACATATGACGGTCTGATGGAATACATGAAAATACGACACGATATTGGTACATATGACAGTTGATGGAATACATGAAAATACGACACAACCACTAAATTGCTTATGAAAAAACAGGCTCAATTAAGTTGAATAATAGCAGGCACTATATAGCAAGAATGCATCAAATACAATCAGAATGTAATGCTTCAATTAAGTTGAGACTCAAAGTTCACGCTTTAGATCACGTACTACATTGACCTTTTGTTATTCACAACCAGAATGCATCAAATTAAGTAATGGGTACGGTATTCCTTGTCCTTGATTTCCTTGCCTTCAAATTCACATGTCAAGATCATATCTCTAGTTAGACTTCAGGAGCTCAAGAAGCCACATCAGACCGTGAAGTTATCAGCCTCGGTTGAGTCGGGCAGGCACCTGCTGTGCCTTGTTGCTCATGTCCCATCATGGAAATTTCCTATCTTCAAACGGTTCAAGAAAAAAAATTTGTCACCAAACATAATGCAGCTATATATTTTGGAGAACTCATTTCTTTTATTAACCAAAAACAATCCAAATTCCAATGACAAGCTGAAAAATATATGAAAAAACTTGAGCCAACTTAGCAGTGAACCCATATAACTTCCATATACAGAAGTACACATATAGTTTGTGAAACCAGACTTGTGTCTGTAACAGTAAATTGAACAATAGCAGCCATCATTACATACGAAATTTTGAAAAGGTCAGTTCTTCAGGCACAGGTGACAGAAAATGAACCTATGCATCAGAGCCAGTCTACATCATCACTACGTAGCAGGTTTCTAAGTTTTAGACGCAGGTTTGGATGCCTCTTTGATACAGTCTCATCAGCTTCATGATCGGCATTGTCCAGATGATGCTCATGTGTATATATCCCTATGATAAATTCAATAAAAGAACAATTGCAAGACTCATCGAAAGCTTTCATATGGTTGTCTGCACGGTAAGTGTCCATCTTCATCCGAAAGCCATCGTAATCATCTTTTCTCCAAACCTGGCGGTCTTCCAATAAATCTTTGCATTCAGCAACATCTTGTCTGAATTTAGATTTCGTCATTGCAACTGCAACCCGGTAAACAAAGAACTTCTTCGTGTCTTCTGTTTTCCAAAACATGACGTGCTTCTTTACCACTTCATAGATTTGCCTCATATTTGCTCTGCAAAATGGTTATTTTGATTTGTGTTAGTCACAAGTAAAAGTAACAAATTTCACAAAAAATGCCCATATTCTTTAAAAATGGTTTGTGTAGCCACAAGGGAAGGGCACAGAAAATAGGTTCAAACTTACTCAGTAACAAGTTTCAATTTCATGGCCAAATCATCAATATGAGAAGTGTCAATATGTGGATCATTGGCATCAGAAGCCTTGTTTACATCGTTAATCATACTTGATAGGACTCCAAGCTCATTTCCAAGAGAGACCATATCATTTTTTTGACACACAGTCTTCTTGCCACCTGAGATTAAATCATTAGTTTGTATTTCCTCAAAAAGATCACACTGCAGTATAAGTAACAAAAAACATTGTTTACCTTTCTTAACAAAGCAGGAAAGCTTCACACAAATGTCTCCAGTATCCTTTTCCAAGTGGTAATATGTGCTCTTCAGGCTAAAATTCCCATGGTAGTGTCCTTTCAGCATTAAAAACTCAAGGCCGCCTATGATTTGTCTAAAGACCATAACATGAAATTAGATTGCGGCATGTACTGCCCAAAGCCCCAAACATCAATTATAACTGAATTTAGTAAAAGAAAATATACCTAATGATAGTACAAATGCGGCCTGCAGGAAGCAGTACCTCATCAGCTAGGGATTTAACATCGCATGGCATGGCCAGAATATTTTCCAAATAATCATACAAATTTCCATTGTATGGCTCAACCAAGGCCCAGAGGTCAGAAGGTTTCTTCGAATCCCTTTTTAAAGCTTGTGCTGTAGGAAGTAATATCATGTGAAGTTTCACAGTGTAGTATATGCTTATATAACTATAATTATCTGGATAATAAAAAATGCCAGTGTATGGATTAACCAACCTACGCTAATCAGAATCTCATTTTGTACCTGCTTTTGAAGATCCTTTCGGGTCAACCGACATGACTACTCTGGCATATAAGATGTTCGGATGGCTGATCTCCCTCATCAACTTTAAGCAGTAACTCCACTCTTCATTGTTTGGAATCAACTTTAAAACTGCAGCAGGATCATTCTCATGGTTGAAACCAGGTGGTGGCACCTCCGAAGGAATCCTCAACTTGCATGAAGCTATCTTAGCGTTTGGAATAATCCTTAGACCCAAGAGATCAAATCTCAGATTATGAACCTGAAATTTGTAAGTTAATGTGTGATGAAAATAGAAGACTCATTGACAAGTGTTATGAAACTCTAAGTATGTATTTGCACCTTTTCCTTCTTTTCCTTAACCTTCCGCTGATCTGAAACAAACATGAAAACTATTACAACATGATCTCTATATAGAGGTCGATCTGAAATTTTCCCACTCAAAATCTATAAAAGTAGAAAGCTCTGTCACTGTGCACGTGTTTTTATTTTCTTTTGTGTGTGTGTGTTAAATCAAAATATGTACTGTGTAGGAGGATATATGATACCTATATAGTTTGTTGCCATAGCATGCTCTAGTGCCTTGACGTTTAGCAAAAAAAGAAGATCTGGAAACAGGAAACAGAGAAGTAAGTACAATGACATATTTCTTAATGAAGCATTTTGAAAGCAAAATGAGATGAGAAACAAAAAAATAGCATAGTTTGATCAAGGATATCCTTTGATCAAATAACATTCCGGCCAGAGATGGAACAGACCATAACATCAAACAAGTCTCAGGTCTAAGGTTATATCAACATAGAGCTAGAGGAAAAGCAATAACTATCCAGTGGATTCACATTTTTGCATGATCATACATGTTAACTGAAACTAGGTAGTGAAGCTACTGGGCAAAATGATTATCTTACCCATCGGAGTAGTCACAACTCACAAGGGTGGATTCATATAAAAACTGAAGGTTTAGGCTTAGCAAAAAGAACATAACAAACCACCGGATCCTCTGCACGTTACTGACAACCATAACGTAGAACCCCTGATGTACATTATCAAAAGGTAACATGGAAAACGTAATCAAAAGAGATAACAATACAAAAATGATGCACCATCTTAGATAGGAGTGAAAACTGAAGGTTTAGGCTTAGCAAAAAGAACAGAACAAACCACCGAAAATCTGCACGTTACTGACAACCATAACGTAGAACCCCTGATGTACATTATCAAAAGGTAACATGGCAAACGTAATCAAAAGAGATAACAATGCAAAGATGATGCATCATCTTAGATAGGAGTGAAAATGGGTAGCTCTATAGGTACCCTACAACAATGCCTGGTTCAAGAAAAATGAACTAGTTTTCCAAAAAGTTGGATCAATTTGGAAAACTAGTTTATTTTGTACAACTATAAGGAGGGTGGGATGCTACCCTTAGGATCACCGATTTTAAAGGGCTATGAAAATTGATAGGTCATCACAAAAAGCACTAGTCATGATGACAAAAGAAACTATAATAGCCATTGTCCTCATAACTTGCTTGGGACTGAATGGTTTTTGTTATTTCTACAAAGCAAAGTCATTTTCTCAATTATAGTAGAGAGAAGATATATGAGCTCAGTACCTCACATTTCAAACATGCACTCTTATGTTTCCTTAAGCTATGATTCATAGTATTATAGCGGAACTGCTATGGAGCAGTGGTCATTGATGAGGACACACCGTTACCAATGAAGGACAACATTAATATGCTACCAAACTCTAAACATGAATGAACCATAGCAAACATAATTGCAAGTAATTCTTACTTGCATTAACGTCCCTCCCTGTATCTATCTATCTACCTCTACAAATATGCTTATCTAATTCTAGTACGCTATGTGTTTATCCTTGCTTCAAAAATGACTCCATCCCCATAAACCACGAAATTACGTAGCGCATACAAGTGATACACATGGAGCAAATTAAGGTAGGGATCCCATTAAAGTAACATTGACAGCCAATGTGATATGTGACTAGAGCAGCAATCGAATGGATTCAACTGCAAGCGTGGACGTCAGGTAGAAAAAGATGTAATAACTCCTAGAGTGATTATGAAGAAAACGTTGGATTGGGACGCAAAGCGCCGACAAAGAGAGGGGCAGGGCAGAGGGCAGTACCTGCGTGGAGAAACAAGCGTCGTCAGGAGAATCGCGCGAGGGAGGTGGCGTCTTCGCCGTCGCAGCCGGACCCGAAGACGCGATAGGACCCTTCTGATCGAGCCTGGTGGGGGAGGGCGGCGCCACCGCGTCAGGCAGTCCGCTGGGCTGGAAGGCGGCGGGGACCGGATGCGAAATATGCTGATGCCGGAGGGGGATCTCGAGTCCAGAGACCGAAGCGTCAGGGCAAGTGTAACGGGGTGGGCGGAGGAGAGAGGGGACGGCGTGCGGCGAACGAGTGCGGTGGGCGGAGCCGCGGAGGGGACGGCGGCGAGTGCGAGGAGGGGATCACGAATTCACGATTGTGGCTTGAACTTATGGGGCCACCAGTCAGTCAGAGAGGCTGAGATGCAGAAGGAATGGCCGCGAGGAATGTCGTTGGGGAATGTTGCGAATTGCGATGAGATCTACTTGAGAGTTGAGAGCATGTACAAGTTTTTTTTTTTTAAAGGCTCTCTAAATAGTTTGGAAATTGCAAATATAGCAAAAATAACCAGAAAAATGTTTTCAACAGCCTCGTCATCGCGTTATGTATTTTAATATCGTTCGTCATTTTGTAGCTGCAGGCTCGCCAAATTTCGCTAGCTAGCCACGGTCGCTCGCCATCCGCTAACCCCCGTGCGTTCCCGCTTCCTCGCGTGCATTCGTTGTCGTACGTACTCGTGACTGCACATCTCCTATCGAACCTAGCTAATCGCCGCTGCCGGCGCGAGTTCTGGATATTGCAGAGCCTTCATCAGCGTACGTACCGCCCGGCGTCCAGGACATCATGATAGCATCCACAGTGCCATCGATCTGATCCGTAATCTTTCCTTAACGTGAGTCCGAAGAACGCACACCATGTAGAGAAATTGCTGTCGGGTCAGTGACAGTGATATGCACATTGGATTGGATGTTGATAAGTGAGAGGGAAGAGGCGGCAAGTGTGGTTGCGGACTTTCGGCTAATACCATCCAGGAGCATGAGATTGCTTTCATCTGAGTCGAATGCTTTTAATACACAACAGATGTGAGGGAGAGATCGTGGCCTGCATGCACATGCACTTGTACGTGACGAGAGAATACGGAGGAGCTGGAAGTACATTCCGCAGTTCACTGTCACCGATTATGGGCAAGGAAGCCAACGTTGTGAACTTGTGGCGTATGGCGTGAAAGCTAGAGTGGATGCCGCGTAAACTAGGCCCATACGGTGTCTTCAGACCCAGAAGTCAAAATTTGCAGCCCATAACCAGTTGAATATTAAAATTTAGAGAGGTTGTTCGTGTATGATCAATTCTTTTGTATCATTTTTATTTTACATATAATAGCTAAAACAGGATTTTGGGCTATCCATTTTTACCTAGTCTCTTGGAGATGCTCTAACGTTTCATACAACAAAAAACATTGGGACATATTTTCCATCGAACATTTGAACTGTTTGAACCGTGTTATTAATATTCAATCAACATCAACAAAAATAATCATATGTTAACTGATTCTAAAAGCAGCTATGTAGACTTGTAGTAACTATCTATATTAATTACGTACAACGAATTATCATTTTACATACAAAATGTTGAATATTTTATCATGAAATATTGATCAAGTCTTGCAAAGATAAAATAGGCCGCATTGTCACTATTAGTAGTGTTGGTCTTTGTTATTTATATATCACATCTTAATATAGTTTACTTTACTCATTTATTCTTTTCTTTGTAGATTATTTTGTTTGCAATTAAATCCCGTTTCACACATCCCTAATAATATTAAGTTCATTGTGGCCTCCACAATTTGGAATAATCCCACTCCACATAACAACACGCTACATATAGTATGTGCACTAAGAAATTAAGGTATTGTATAATTTTTTTTAAGGGAAAGTATTTGTATAGAGAAGTGATTTGGTGGAGCTCTTTTTAAAGTTAGCACAAATCTTAAAGCAGCCAATCTAGTTTAGTTACTATTTTTTAAAAAAGAAAATTCCAGGTTCAGGGCCAGCGCTAGCCCAGCCCAAGTTCAATCCATAATCTTGACGAGCCCGAGCGGCAAATTCAGATCGACCCGAGTAGATGTCGTGCTTCTTCGTTCAGTCCTGTACTCCTCTCCATGCTGTCCGTCAATCGGTGGCAGTGGTGCTCCAACACCGGTGACGGCACGTACGTACGATCCATCACCCAGTGACCGGTGTGGCGCCGTCGCGCTCCTGCTCGCCATGCTCCTACTGCTCCGCCATGGCGGGAACAAAGACAACCTTGTAGTTTCCAACCGCAACAGCAAACAACGCATCTTGTTCTCACCGTAGCCGGTAGCCGGTGCAGCGTTGCAACTGGTTAACCATAATAGTTTTAGCTGATACTTTTGCCGGACAGTAGTTGAAACCTCCATCGAGCTTGAATGTAGAGATTACTGCTATGTCTCGGTCTCGATGACAAAGCCCAGACCAACGAGCAGTTACAGTCTGGTCTGACCCTCCCTCTCATCGATGGTCCATGAGGCGATGCCGATGCAGGAAATGAGACGAGAGGGCGGGGTGACCGAAAGGGGACATGCCACCAGGACGCACGGCGACGACAAAGAGACGAGAAATTGGCACACAAGGAGCAGCTCCGTCACAACCACACCGGTGAGCCGCCCTGCTCTGCACGAACCCAAACCGAAGGCTGGACCGAGACACAACAATGGAGGCCGCATTGTTCCTGCATCATCCATGGCGCCATGTGACGCACGCCACATGCTTCACCTCTGTTGAGTACGTCGACAGATTTGTCTTCTCTGACCTCAAATCGACATCCATGGCCGTGGATCCACCGTTAATCGACGAGGACCATGATATGGTTTCCCGCCGAGCTCCTATTGGTCGGGGTGAAGAATGTTGGAGGAGAAGAAAAGGGGCTCATCGCCTCTGTCCTTGCGCCCACCCACATTGGCGGCGCAACACTCATCCAGCGACATGGCTGGGAAAGGGTTGCGCCGCTCGTCGCAAGGTCACCGCAGTGAGCATCTCTGGCCCGGAGCTAGTACTGGGGGATCGGATCTGCTATGGTCATTCCTCTGTAGCCCAGCATGCGGCCGGATCTGATTGGCCGAGGGCATTTGTACTTTTTCAAGTGCGATAAATAATTTTTTATTAACAAATATTGTCATTATTCACATGCAGATGAAACAAGTCATTGGAAATTTGCAATCTCTACTACATATTAAAACAGGTGAGGTCGTCTCTTCCAAAAAAAAAATCCTGCCCCCTGCCCCTAATCTCTCATACGTAAGTCTCTACTCCGTGAAATCTGCACCCCCTGCCACATATTACGTAAAAAGTCTACCCCGTGAAAAAGAATCTAGCCTCCCTACGATGGCTGTGTTGTGCTCCACCAGGACTACGATCGAGTCCGCCGCGCCGATCCCCTGGTGACATTGAGGTCCAACGTGATATTCGCGATCCACCAGATATCGGTCCATACCTCCCCTATGGTGTTGCACACACGTACGTCCTATTGCTTCCGCATTTGTTGAGCAAGAGTTCCCTTTCTAAACCGTCGTGGAAATCCAAAGCTTCTAGATCTCAATTACATATAGGCATGTCGTCAGTTCACGCCACTAGAAATCTGATCTAACTGAAGATTACCGGATTGTCCACTATTTGCAGTTTCAATGCAGATCAAGGAGAAGTGGAGAACGAATAGTATGGAGGCTATCGAGTTCAATACTTCAGTTCATCTCAGGGTAATGGCAAGGTGGGGATGGAACAGCATGGTGTGCAGGGCGACCCGAGTGGGGTGGAGGCTTGAACCACGTAGTCGCCAACAGCCGAAGAACAGACTGGGACAATGTACGGTGACAGGGACAATGTACGACGGTGGCACCGCATGGCAGCGACGACGGCAGCGGCGCCTGTTCCTAGAGCAACGACGCGAGCATGGGGACAACAGAGCCTGTTCTTCTGATCTTCTCCTCTGAGGTATCAGACTGCACTCGTGATATTATATTTGTGATGAATCTGAGATACTCGTATTAGAGACTTCATGTGCATTCGTAATATACGCAATGGATAAAATCATAAAACATGTGTCTGTGATGTATATGACATACTTCCATATCTGTTTTCCCTGCTGCTTAGCTCCAGTGTTGTATCGTAGGCCTGTAGAGTGCTTTCCTCATTTTTTTGTTGTTGTTCCAGTTACAAGTCTAATTCTTTTTATGCCATCTTCTGTGATGGAGGCATAATATTGAATGAGTGATGCATCATGACTGTCCAATCTGCTTCACATGGGAGACTGGACATGGAGCTGGCAACCATGTCTGATACCTGTGATAATGGTAACGTTTTGCTTTAATTTCTCCATTGTGCTATTGTTGTCAGGGGTGTTCAGATTCTGATCTTATAAAACCAAAAATTATAAATTCAGAAATATCTTTGCCACATCTTTGTTTTACATACTGAAACTCACAAGCAGTCTTTCATTTTCTATGACTTAGGTGCAGAGGTGGAGAAGAACATGCCGCTCCGACCACCTCCGCCGCCTCCCCGGCGGCAACGATGGGGACCCGTCTACCTCAGTGAGATGATTGATCACCCGTAGTAGCTAATTAATATACTTGAATCAAGTCAATAATTTATGCGCATGCTTTGCATATGTGGTGTCCGCGTCGGTGCATGTTCCCATCGTGGTTTGTTTGAATTCCACGTTGGAGACCCTAGCAGATGTCGCCGTGTGTCCGTGTGATACCGACCTCTTGTCCGCCGCCGATATTGTGCATGTGAGGTGCAGCCACGGATAAATAATTTTTTAATAACAAATATTGTCATTATTCACATGCAGATGAAACAAGTCATTGGAAATTTGCAATGATCTTCATAAATATATTCCTTTGCGTCGATGACAAATCTTAGATTGTGTTTTACTTTATTTCTCAAACTATGTATTTTATTTCCTAGACAATGACCACCTAAATTGTAGCCATTAATTCTCATTCTAAATGAAACTCACATCTTTCTTTTTTTATTAAAAAAAAGTTACAACATCAGGTCATCAATCCACGAGAGCAGACCAATTTTCTTTGAATAAAACAAGTTTTAAGAGCATTTCCACCGTTAGCTGAATTTAGAGTTTTTACTTCTTTGTAAAAATAGAAAACACTCTTAAACTAAAGGGTCAACCAACAGACTAGGTAAATAGTTTATTCTATATTTAAAAAACCCACCACGTCAGCATTGTTTCTTTCTTTCAAAGCGATCATCGTCATGCGTGCTTCGTCGATTCTCTGATCAAAGAAATCTGACTCCTGCCGCTAGGTGTGCATACTGCATAGCGCCAGTGCACACGGCTATTGCTGCTTGCTGGTCGTCTGGAGAGCACGTGCGTCGCCAGCGTACCGAAGCAACATGCGCATCGCCAGCGTCATGTAGCACAAAGGAACTGCCGCTTGATTAATTGAGGGTCGTCATGTATCAAAGGTTCAGCGTTCCGTATTTTTTATTCAGTTAATCCTCAATTCGTTATAATCAAGCGGCGGTGATTTGGGGCCTCCGTTGTGCAATTTTTGCGGTGGAATTGGACTCACCTCGAGGAGATTTTGTGAGGGGAAAAAAGAGAGTAGCATGCGGAAAAGGCAGCGGGAGGGCAGCTGATTTCTTGCCGCGGGAAGGCAGCGCACCGCGAGACCAAAGATGCCGAGCGAAGGCAGCGGCCAGCGGGATACCGAGCGTGGAAAGATACAGACTGGGATGCCGAGTCTGTTGGTTTGAGTTTTTCCTCCTTTTCTAAATTTAGCTAACCAATTAGTTTTACAAAGACTGTTGGAGATGCTAATAAGAGCATTTTTCACGAGGATAGTCAAAGGTTGTTTTTTTCTTTCCTAAATATAACTTTTTTTTACCAAATCACTGTTCCAACAGATTAGCTAAACGCAAAGGAAAAATGGATTCTCCTCTATCCCGAACTTTTCGGTAGCCATCCTTGGCGAGGCGGCCTCGCTCGCCATCGCCGCAGCAGCCGCTGGTTCCCGTGTAGATTTCCTCCTTCCCGCGCCGGGCTACGCGGAGAGCTCCTCCTCCCACGCGCGCTCCTGCCTATAATCTTCGATGCCCACGTTTTTGCAACTCGTCCCCTACCATTGCCTGCAAGATCCAGTGGAGAATTGGTTTGCCGGCGGCTCCGCTGCAACCTCTGCCGCCATGTCGATCTTTGCAAAACGAACAAAGAACCCAAGCCAGATCCCTGCTCCGGTGCCATCGCTATCCCGTAGATCGACGTCTGCTCGTGTTGGTCTTTCTCCTCCTGCTCCCCATCATCCGATGCACCATGTCACCGGACATGGCACAGCGGACACCATTGGAGGTGAGCGTTCCGCTGGGAGGGATTTACGGAAGCATCGGGTCCTTCCTATTGCTGATTTGGCTGGCCGGCTGCCACCGTTCCTCGCTGAGCCAGTCTAGAACGACGACGACGAGTTCTCTGGTACGGTGATTCCTATTTGCAATCTGAAATTAGAGTATCACTTGTAGTTCTAGATTGGCATTCAACGATCGCTCTGGTTGCTAGCTTTCCTCTGTCGTTGTACAGTGCATCTTAATTTGTTTAGAGTACTGTTTAGTGAATTAGATTTGGAGAATTTGACTCAATGTTTGTAGAATTCGATTACTGGAACAGATCAGTGTAGCACCCATTGAGTTAATTCAATTTCAGTCTACTTCTTTGAATCTGTTTGATTTAGCATCCTTGTAGTAACCTGTAATCTGTTTTCCCTTAATACAAGAAATAATACTATCGTGCTTGCATAAGTTAGTACTGTAGCAGTACAAATTTTTATACATTTGTTTGAGCATGAAAATGCAACATGGTATATAGTATCTTTTAACCTGTATATAAGTACCTTTTCGTAACATTCCTCTTTTTAATTTTTCAGTTTACATTATTCATTGAAATGCTCTTACTCTGCCACCAATTAGTTAACTATGCATTGTATGAAATACTGGGTTATGTTGCTGTCGTTGGGGATACCTGTAATCCTAATAAAAGAGGAGAAAACTTCTATTGCAGTGAGTGTCTTTGTTGAGCTAGTTCTGAATCGTATATGTACTATTTCTGAAAGTATTTCTCTTGCAGGTGCAGGTGTCATGGATTCAGGGTATTATTTTACCAACCTTATGTCAAACGGATTCACTAACGCAATGGGTTATGCTGCTGGACAGTCTGATGACACCCCAGAGCCTCATGACACCCCACAGCCTGATGACACCCCCCAGCCGCATAACAAAGGAGCCAAAGACCATGGAGCAGCAACTGCAAAAGGACCTCAGGAAAGAAGCAAAAATTTCAGTATACAGGAGGATCTACTTCTTGTTTCAGGTTGGCTGAATGTATCGATGGATGGTATTAATGGAGTTGATCAATCACGCGACACATATTGGAAAAGAATTCATGACTACTTCCATGTCAACAAGAAGTTCACATCTGAGCGATCATGTAGTATGCCCGATGGAGGCAACCGTTGCCGCCGATGGTAACCAACAGTCTTTTCTTTTGATGGATTTATCTGGGTTTTGTTTTTGCTGTCGTTTCCATTGTCTTGGCGGCTGCGCTTTGGGGGTTGGGAGTGATCACTCCAAGCCAAGGGATTAATGGAATGCATGCTCGATTCCATTGACATCTGCTTTGATTGTGTTAGTAGTGATGGATTCCTGTTGACCTCACTTGATAAATCATCGTTGTATCAATGGTTAACATGAACCCACTGAAGAGACCAGCCGAATCATTGGCTGAAAAATATGAAGCAGATGGGATGAATAGGCAGAAGAGTGTGTCAGGATGTCACTCCCGGAAGGTTCTGTACATTTGTTTAAGCGATGACCACTGCATCTTATAATATGTCCAAGAGAAACAAGTGTCACATACTGATCATCCTTTTGTGATGTTAAAAATGGTCAGGTATCTGCTTGATGTTTATGTGGTTGTGATGCGTCATAACACAATTGCTATGCTTGACACAGGAGCTGGAAAGACAATGATTGCTATGATGCTCATAAAGTATTTTTGGAAGATCAACAGAACAAGTAGTGACCGAAAAAGCTCATCATATTCATGCCATCAGCTATTCAACTCGTCACACAGGTATTATTAAAGAGTAAAGATTGCTGGCTGATATTTCTAACTGAAACATAATTTGTTGTGGCAGCATTATCATGGTGCAATGGGGGTTGACCAATGGAAGGTTGTTAACTGGCAAGAGCAACTCTCAAAATATCATTTAATCATGATTAATTTTTTCCAGACTCGTAGCTTTGTCATTCATTCTAAGCTCTGTCCTCATTTGGTTTCCTGTGTTCCTCTGTCTCCATTATAGTTCCTCTATATTGTTTTGATATATATGCCAGTTCCATTCTTCCCCGGATTGATCTGCATATAGGAACATCGATCATCTCATAAAAAGTCACCGATTTTCTCGTCTCAACCTTGTCGATCTTGCTGGCTCAGATAGGTAAGCTGCTAATGTAACATTTTCTATTCTATTCTTATTAGATGTGGATGTCTTGTAACCATACAGTTTCATCACAGGTGCACATACTTGTCATTTTCTTTGGCACTGTCTGATCATGTGTGACTTCTGCCTTATAGGCAAAAAAAGCTCAGGTGAGGAACATTGAAGGAAGCTACCAACATCAACAAGTCGCTTTCAACTTTAGGGTTAGCTGAACATCTTTAAATGTTCACCTAAAACAATAGAAAATATATAAACCTTGTATTTTGAGTTTAGCACTAAACTGAGTGTAATACAAGTTATGGTACTATATACCTGTCCAAAGAGATGGGCTGAACTTGCTTATCATTTTGGGGACCTGGTCGCTCTGGAAGCATAGGAACGAGTGTGTTTTTAACAGTGCTACACCTCGGTTATCAACCATCCTGACTGGTTGGAGAGGAAGCAAAGTTTTGGAGTATGGCTGGAGCCAGGGAAATGTCCTTGGCAACTGGCCTCGAGTCCGGGACCTAGTAGACTCGGTTTGGTTGTGGCAAAAAAATTAGCACAGGCGCGCTTGTGTCCTTAGTTTGTGGTGTGGTGGTGTTCGGTGTTTTGTAAATAACTTTCTTCTTCTTCTATTAATGAAATGATACGCAGCTCCCCTGCATATTCGAAAAAACTATATACCTGTCCATTTCTCACCATTTCTGTCATTGTCATTCTTGCAGATTCGTCATTACAAACCTCATTGTTGTGTCAAGCAAAAAGTCACACCATATATCCTACCGAGATTCAAAATTGACCAGTTGTGCTGCTGAGATGATAAGCACTTTAAAATTTGCATAACGAGCAAACTATATAAGGAATAATGTACATAATCTGCACATGAGTTATTATGGAGATATTGTCTCTTGGCAGCTGGGTACTTCTCTTTGTAGGCTATCATAAATAAGGATGCTTCAGGTGATGTCCTCGATCAGCATGTGTTTACAGATTCAACGTCTTAAGGTATAGATGAGTTTATTTATTTTGAATTCCTATTGGGACATCTTACTGTGTCCTGAAAGACATTTATGTTCTGGACTTCGAATTTTAAACCTGTTTGCTCTAACATTGTGGTTAGTCGTTTGCAATTGCAAGGACTCATAAATACTGAGGAAGGTGGCACTGGATCTCTTGGATCAATCTGCGAGTCTCTTAGCACATTCAAATGGGAACAGGTTATGGCATGTTCACTCCACTTGCTGTTGACAAAAGAGCCACACAGCTATTCACAGGTGTTCTTACTTGTGGAAATTAATGGTCCTCACTAGCTACTTACACTACTTTTATTGGTTTGTTGTGTTCAAAGGCATGATTATGATGATGCCCTTGTCGGTGCGTCTAGGAGGGAACAAGAGAAGGATGCAGAATTGAAGGCAACAATTGCTGCGAAGCAGATTACCAAATAGTTGTCTGTAGTTCTTCAAATGATTTTGTATGTCAACCTTATGAGCTCTTATCCAAGAGCCGAAAAACCAAAGTGCATATGTCATATGTATTCATGTTAACTTATATTCTGTTGCTCCACTAGCAGCTCAAAGAAAGAAGGGGTAAAAAGTATCAAGATGTGGCTTCGGTTTCATGAAGATCAGATCAAAAGATTGGAGAAAGTTGCTTCAGGGAAATTATCCGCTGAAGCGAATCTTTTGCAAGAGGAGACCTTGAGAAGGAATTGGAAGCCCTACAAAGTTAACTTGTTAGCAATCCGAAATTACAAAATTTGCTATGGAAAACTTACAACTAAAAGAGGATCAGCGAAGGTTGGCCATTAGCATTTCTGTAAATATTTTATCCTCTTTAGATAAATGGTTGTCAGTGACTTGATGCTTTATTTCTTTTTGTATGTCTATATTGACAATAAGACCGATTCTTTGACAATGTGTTATTATTGTTTGAAATTAGATGGTTCAGTTAGCCACTTAACCTTTTATTATTTACTCCAGTTACAAGCCACTTTTCAGCATCCTTGAATATTTTACTGTGTGTCATCAACTCAATTTTGTTGTTGTTTGTAACGGTTAGCAAGTAATGATTGGTTCATGAATATTTTATCATCTGCAAGATTTTTGATACATCTTTTTTCATTTATATTTTTTGCACAACTATAATTTAAATTTAAAAGCTTGTTTTTATTTTTTATCCACTTTGTTTTTTTTAAGAAGTAGGTTACAATCATTTGTCTATGAAGGACAGTAGAAAATGAGGCATGAGTATGAATAAATCACTATATTAAAGAAGTAAAGTCATCGCAAAAAAAAAAAGAAGTAAAGATATAAACGGGAGCGATACGAATACGATACCTAAACCAGCCGCCTACTTGCCCGCCGCCCTAAAGAGTCGTGCGTGAGTCAGCCGGACTCTCGCTCTCATCTCCAGTTCTATTCCCCATTGGAGAAGGAACCGCTTTTCCGTCCACCGTGTACGTCTCCTCCGAATCGGTCAGGACCTTCCCAACCCAGCTTCTTTTTTATCGAATCGAGAGTTGCTCCGTTCCGTTCATCGAAAGACGGAAGCGGATTCCTCATGTTGGCGAGATCAGATAGAATTTAGAGGTAAAAATCCGCCGCCGAAACCGAAGATCTGGAGGGAGACATTGGGGCTCTACCGCCGGAGCACCGCGGGAAGGTGATTTTTTATCGCGCAGGCTCGAGTAAAGGTGGGATGCCGCCGAAGCACCGTGGGAAGGGTACTGCGTCGACCGTCGGTGGGATGCAACAAGGACCGCTCCAGAGAGATGGCCGCGGCCGCTACAGGCTCGACTGGAGAGATAGACTTGGAGAACCGCTTGAAACCATCTAGGCCCCGGCGTGATCCGCCAGTCATCACTGACACCACTAGAGAGCCACGAAATGTTGCCGGCGAGATGCCGAAGAGACACATTCTCGTCACAGGGTCCAACTCAGAGACTCAACAGAAGCACCCCATTAAGGGAAGGGCGAAAGCAGATGGTGGCTCAGGTGCAGAGACGCCACAGAAAAACTACAGAAAGGTGAAGACTGGCGCCATTTCAGGAATGCCGGCTGCCAGAGAGAAGAAACACTTAAAAGGTAACGCTTCTCTTTCGAGAGATTCATCCCTGTGCAACAGTCAGGAGCTCACAAGTGAGGCACATCATCGCACTGGTCCGTCCTTGGATACTAGCCATGGTAACACTACTGCCGTGGATGGCGAAGGATCCGCTGCACGTGATGGATATCTTACAGAAGAGATGATACAGAATGTTAAAGAAGCAAACAATACAATCCAGCAGCTCAATGAATTGGGCCTTGGCGAGGATATCAGCTATGAGGAACTTGCAGGTTACCTTCAACGACTGCCCTCCAAGTTACCTCGTGTTGATACCTTTATTGAACCGGACTGCGAGCAGCTCAATGAGCTCCAGGTCCGCAATATCTTGTATCGTATCAAATATTGCAAGGTTCGTCTGATCCATAGTTTTGTCTCCCATTATGTGTCTTGTCTTGCTTGTGTATTTTTGTTGCCTTTTATTATAATCTCACTACTCATCAGTGACCTCATTGTATACAGTTCGCATGCCAAAGGCGGCAAAATAATGAGATGTTCGATGCTAACTTGGAAGATGATCACTCACTATATCATCTTGAGGAGAAGCTGGAGTGCCTGGAGGAAGATGTAAGTAAAATGGAAGGGAGTCACCTTGTGGAGTATCTTGGAAATAAGGGTTATTTGGTTGGTCCTTCCATTACGGCACAGTTGCTGGCTCAGATGACTACCAATGGATAATCCCTCAAAATTATGTACGTATTTTTCATTTTACTTGATGCATGAGTACTCCTCGAATTATTAGAATTCTTTAGTGTTTCCACTGCTTTAATATGACTAGCTGCTAGCTGGTAACTGCTTTTGCAATAAGTACAGAAATATCTATGCAGTAATGTTCTGGAAAAAGTTACTTAGTTATTTAAAGGAATCATGTCTTACAAAAATTTAGATTAATTTCTGGATGAGTTCATGATATGTCTACTTTGGGTTCACTTATTGCTTTATCTTCATAAACAAATCAATGTATAGTCTATAGTGGTTTATGCCAGCATGTTTAGATCTTGAATTTATCAGCCTTCATGAGAAACTTTCCAGCATTACTGACTTGAAAATAATGCCAGCTCAGGACTTTTTTTTTCACCTAGTTACTCATTGATGTGCTTCTTGCCTTCTAGGGAATCATCCCCCGCTCGGCTCTTATTTTTTCTTACAGCTTCGAGTTCATAGTCTGAGATTAAATTTTCTCTACAGTTTCAAGTTCATAGCTCAAGTTATATATTGAGCACTGTCATTCGTTTTTTCCTTCACCTCTGTCTAAACTAAATGTTTTGCCTGTCCATCCTTTGTGGTCTAGGGTGGTTACGAGTATGAAAATTGGAATAGATACCGCAGGTACTGCCATAGCTATGAGGTTGAGCTAGAATATCTCTTCTACTGGGAAGAATTATTAAAGAAACTAAAGGTGTGCATCATACATTAAGCTAACCAAAGCTTAAATCTGGTACAGTGCCTCAATTGTGTGTAGGGACTAACATCATTTTATATTGAAACAGTGGATGGAAGATTATGTTGCAATAAAGCGTCCATCCCTTAAGGTAAGCATGACTTTTTAGAAACATTGAATTACTGAGTGACATTGTGTCTCTATGTGTTCTAGCAGCATAGTAACTTCTTTGTTGTTTAGTGGGGGAAAATATGCACGAGAGGATGTTACCAAGCAATAAAGATTGCTACTCGCTATTCGAAGATAACTGAGGGTTTAGCTCGTGCTGCGTATTATGTAAGATCTCTCCGATGCTTATTAATTTAATTTAGGTGTCATGTATCTAACAACTGCACTTATTGATCTAGGATTGCATAAATACCATGTGCTTGGATATTTGTCGGGACAAGGAGTTGGATGTCATTTATCTTGAAATTTGGCAGCGGATCACGATGCAGAAGGTTAGTAATCAGAGCTGGAACCGAGTCTCATACACGGCTAACCTTATTGATGATGAATGTTGTATAGATGTACTCTAGTAATGCTTGCATTTTACCTTGAACATAGGAGAGTTTCAGAGATGCTTTGAATGAAGTCTATAAATCCAATAAGTTCCCGCGGCACCATCAAAAAATGAAGAATGCAGTGGAGAATGATAACTGGTCTGAGATGGAAAAGAAGGTTAGTTTTATTGCGCAGATAATTTAATTTGCAACATGACCTTGTTCTTTTTTATTTTATATATCCTTATCTGTTTCACCCCATTTCCTTTACAGTTTCATATTTGTACAGCCGGCATTGCTGGGAAAGTAAGTATTGATCCGGTATTTGTCTTGTACTTCTGACATACTATGATGTTTTTTTTCTAATATCTTATCATGTTTATCTACCTAAAGATCACAGAGGACAAAGCTCTGGAGTTGATTACTGATGCTATTAAAAATCAGGTACAGTACTTCGTTCATCACAGTATGCTTACAATAATTCACTGTAATGAAAAATGTTGTATAATATTTGTTTACTTATTTATCCAGAGAGGAAGACCAAAGTTCTATGCGCAGTACATCAAAAAGAAGATTGAGATCGCCACAGCAATTGGAGTCATAACTAAGCCATAGGATATAATATCACTACAGAGTTGAGTATTGATAGGTTTGTTTGTCTTGGTGTTAGATCTTGTAGGATGAGTATTCTTCAACAGCGTGTCTGCTGATGCAAAAAATACTGATCAACATTTATTATTATCATTATTTGTAGAATACTTACCTTACCGCTATTCATTGATATATTTGTTATGTAATGTCTTCTAGATTATAACTAGGACTCTTCATATGCATCCTTGCCGATCGGATATATAAGGCGGTAGAGACCCCCTCATTAAGGACAAGGGATATCATAATATCATATCAATACAATTCACATACAAGACGTAGGGTTTTTACTCTCATTGAGAGGGTCTCAACACGTCTAAATTGTCTTATGTGCTAACCATCAAATTCTTAGTCTAGTATATAGCCTTATAAATATATTTTTAGGAATAAGTCTCGATAGTTGGCATACGAGGTAGGAGGACAAGGCATGCTAGGATCCTCCGTCGATCTTGATGGCAGAGATTTCAAACATCCAGTATTTGTTGGACTTCAACATCTCTTTCAAGTCGCTCGTCTTCGCTATGGATGTCCTCAAAGCTCTAGGCCTCGAGAACCAAGGATCCGACCTGGTCGTTGTCAACTCCATGGCGTGATAATTGGGCTTGACAGATCTGGCTCCAACCATTGATACCACTCGGATTCGACGAAACTGACCTGCCCATCGGGCATGACTATAAGTCGGTCCAGACCTTAGAAGAGAACTTGGACGGTTCTTCTTGCCCTTATCCACAAGATGTGTACATGGAAAAGCCTTAATGGACTCCAGCACCGGTAAACGCGATCCAGCCCGTGAAGAAGCCCCGTGAGTAGGCCATCAACCACGCCGACTGAGGGGATCTCGTGGATCTCGTAACATCGCGCCAGAGCTGAACCTTTGAGACTTGGAGATTGAGATGGATGGCAAGAAGGTTTACACCACCTCGTAGAATAACATCACTGGGGCAAGAACGCTCATTGATGGCTTGATGGTCGATCAGGTGTTTCAGACTCCCATGATGAAGAAAGTGGTGGCCATGCTTAAAGCTATCGCGTTCAAGATCAAGCTAAGGCACAACCATCCCAGTCGGTTGCTAGCTCTGGTCGCTTAGAGCATCCTAGCTTCCAATGGCGTCAAGATCTGAGCAATTCTCTCAATGTCAGCAATGCTCCAGAAATCATTAACTCCTATCATGAAGAGCAGGCTCGTGACAATCAACGTCACTTCGAGAAAGGACGCTATTGGAGGGACGATCAACACCATGACAGGCATCGGGAAGATCGACTCAACGATCAACCTCGGAGGGAGAACCGCATGACCGATGTCATCATGACAATCAGGACTGACGCGAGGATCATAATGAGGACAACCGGTGCCGTCATCACGACAATGACGTTGGACCCCGCCATCCGCACCATACACCTACCTTACATTCTCCTGACCATCACCATAGATCAGTCACGCCTAATGATGAAGAGTTCAATGGGATAAAAGCCTTCGTGTCGGAGCTTCACATCTGCAAGTGGCCGAAGAGCTTCAAAACGGTCGGCATAAAAAAGTATGATGGTCAGACCAATCCCAGAGAGTGGCTTCAGGTCTATAGCACCGCTATTCGGTCGGCTGGGGAAGATTCCTTCATAATGACCAATTATCTGTTGGTCTGCCTTGAGCCAGTCGTTTGAATTTGGCTCACATCTCTTCCAGCAAAGTCAATCACATCTTCGGGGGATCTCAATAAAAAGTTCATTGAGAATTTTCAAGTTACCTACAATCGATCGGATAACCACTTCGATCTCACTCGGATCAAGCAGAAGTCAGATAAACCCTTACGTGACTACATCAAGCGTTTTTGCGTCAAGAAGACGGAGATCCCTAATATTATGGATCAACAAATCATTGCTGCCTTCCAAGTAGGGTTACAAAATGATTATTTGGTTTGGGAGATCGGTCGGCGGTACCACAACCTGGACTTGACCGCTCGGTAGTGTTTTGAGATCGCTGATAAATTCGCTTTAGGAGAGTGTACAATATCCGAGTTAAGGGGAAGGAGAAGCCACGCTAAAACAAACTGGAGTCCTTCAAAGACAAAAAAACGAAAGACTGACACCATGGTTAAGAAGACCGATCCAAGAAGATTAAAAACATACAGTCACATCATAATTCTAAGAATGTGCGGAGTTTTCTAATTATTATTATTATGCAACTTAAAGTAGAATTGCCAACTAGCTCAAACGGTTGACGTAAGCTGTAAACAGAACACAAGTTCTGTTGGTCTGAAGTTCAAAATCTGTTTCACGATATTTAGTTTTATTGTGGATGAATTCTTATACTCCCTTCATATCAAAGAAAAAAAATTCTTATACTCCCTTCGGTCAGAATTTCCTGTTGTTTCGAACAAGGAGAATGCCCTACAAAATAACTATGGCTGACAATAATAAAACAATAGAGAAGTAGTACCTCCCTTCAGAAATATAAGGATTCTTTGACTTTTGAAAAACACATTTGACTCTTCGTCTTATTCAAAATATTTATAAAAATATAGAAATATAATAGATATACTTAAAATATCTCTAATAACAAAAGAAATATTATATTCACAAATTTCTCTATACATAATCTATTAATTGAGATGTCGTCGTCCACTTTGTGTCCGCAAAGTTAAAGATTGGCAAACTCGGACTCTCTATTTTTTTTTGATGGTCAAGCCGGGGGGGGGGGGGGGCTCCACTTAATGGTAATAGCCTAAAGCATGGTTACAATGATTGTTTTGAACACGAGAGACACATCGGTACACACACAGGGGAAGAAACAATCCTCAAGCACACACACAAACAAGCTAAACCTTGAGCACAAACTAGAGACCAACCATCACTAGTCAACAAAACAACACCACTGAACAACTTGCTTGCCGATACCATAATTCTCTGACTGTGAGCCGGAACCTCGTCGACCTTCTTTGAAGCTAATGGTGGTCACCCCTTTTCTGGTGCATCCGGACTCCAAAGCACATGGAGACACCCGGCATAAGATTTTGATGATGTCATCAACAAGAAGTCCGATGATGAAGTAGAGGTGCTAGTGGCAACGCCCGTCGAAACATGATGGGTGTCAACAGTGAGGCCAAGGTCAATTGACCCAGACATCCGTAGCTCCCAAAGATACCAATATGAGCCAAACTGAGTTTCGATCACTATGGTGAGACTTCTGCAGCAACGCCTCAAGAGAGAATAGCTATGGTTCATTATCCTTGCAAAGGTTTTCACCCAAAGTCAATAGCGCTAGGTCATCATGACAACGTCTCCAAGGAGAGAACAACACACAAGGCGCCGCCGTCGTCGGCATCGGCAATCTGCCGGCTAGGGCGTTAGCCCGAGGACCATCATCACACTAACCACAAGAACGGAATCAAACACACAGTGGATCATTGGAGGAAGACGAAGTGCGAACAACTTACCTCAGCCCCTGGCGGACGACAATTGCCGCCACCGCTAGCTGCAAATCAAGCCGTCATGTGCATGAGAGCGGAGGCATGCGCACAGCCGAGTCCAGCCCCTAGCCGACGGACGTAGCCGCCAACCGCTAGCTGCGGCAGGGCTACTACACGCACAGGACATGGCTCTCCTTCGTCTCCACCGGCAACCACATCATAGGCCAGCCCGCCTCCAGCCGGACGGGGCGAGAGGGCGTCACGGCATGGCCGGATCTAGTGGGCCCGATGAGCTTCAGCCCGGTCGCCCTCCACAGAGAGCACGTTAGCGCGAGAGGTGCCTAGGACGGCGTGAGGGCTGGGGGCACCGAGTCCGGTGCTCAAGGGCACCCGAGCGAGTGCTCCCCGGTCGTCCTCCTCGTGGCGCACGACGGCGCGAGTGGGAGCACGAGGCAACAGGGGGGGCGCCATATCAGACGGTGACGAAGCTTGATCCGGGCCGCTCAAGGCCGGATCTGAAGAGGGAGAGGACTCCCAAGGGGAACGGCGGCCGGATCTGCCATCGTTGTGGAGGAGAGGGGAGGGGGAAACAGAGCATGCGGGCGGAGGCCATTGGGCTCCGCTGCCGCCGCTACCGGCTGGCAGCACCGACGGCGACCGTCGATCTGCGATAGAAGGGCTATGCGGGGGGCTGGTTCAGTCACCCTCGAGTCGGGGTGGGTGGGGGGGTGGGGGTGGAGCACGAGACGATGGAGGAAAACAAGAAAGGAGCGGGAGTAGCTTTGGCTGTCGTGGGCCCACTGGCCGCTGGCGGTGGCACAGGCCACCGCCAGCGGCGAGGAGGATTTGCGGTGGGAGGTTGGTTGGCGGCGGGGTTGGGTCACCCCCGAGCCACCCTCGGCGGGACGACGCGAGGGTCTCCTAGAAAACTCCCTCGTAGCTAATTATTATCCAACCACCTTGCACCTATAACTTTGGTATTCAATGAATGTATACATCACGCCATATTGGCTTACAAATATGCAACATAAAAATATTTGTTCTGATTCGGACTCCTCTACACAGGTCTCTGTACGGGGCACATATCTCCTATATCCGAAGTCCAAATAATATATTTCACATATGTTTCAAAAAGGACTCGACGACATCTATAACTTTTGTGTTTTAACATTTCCCATTAAAGCAAGTTTTCAAGTTCAAAATCACATTGCAATACAGTGTTATTTCTGGACTGCGTGAATTGATTTTTCCTTTCGAATAAAGCTTCTAGAAATTTTTAGGCATTGGACCACGACCTCGGCCTTGTGTTGGGCTTCATGAAGGTCCATGGGTGTCTTGTAGGCCTCATAAGCTTATGAAAAGCCATCTTTGCATGTCGAGTTGAGCTTCATATGAGTACTTCTTATATTTGAGCAATTTTAATGTCATTTTACTTTATTTGCAACATAGCACTCAAATAAACACTATATATGAAAATCATTAACATTAGAGGTTAAAAACATGTTTATGATGAGAATATGGTAAAAAATAATAAAAAAATTGTTACTTTTGACTAATAAAATGGTATACTAAGAAGCAGCAACGGTAATATAAATATGATCTTTCATGTAAAAGAGGTCAATAATATTATATACATCTAATAATTATATTGTATAAATGATTAATATTTAAATTATAAAAATTGTTTTATTTTTTAAGCCCGTAGCAACGCATGTATACTTTGCTAGTAATTTAATAAAATGAGAGGTTAAAGATATTATTTCAAAGTTAACAAATCTTTATATTTTTTGGACGAAGGGAGTACTTTCTTTGCTTGATCTGTCTAATTTCCTTTGTATGGAAGCATCTACGGGTTATTTTCTTTTGATATAGCCGCTCGCTATACACCCAGCTCCTCTGCTTCTCCCATGACAAGTCGATATTTCCTAGGATAACAGATGCTCAATAACGATCTGTACGATGTTCACACTAAACTGACACAGACTCCCAATTTGGAAAGCTTAACAAAGAGTCAATGTGTGTGTGCGCGCGCGCAAAATATTCTTGAGACGTTGTGCAACTCACGTTTTTTATATTAATATAGTACCTCAAAAAAATCTTCATACCAAATGTTAGATCCTGAGGATTTAGTTGGCCATGTAAGTATCACAGTAGACCGTGATCGTCTGATCTTGATCCTTACGAGCGGCTCGGGCGGAGACCATATGTAACATAGCCACTTTAAAATAAGAGGCTAGTTACTACATCATCTGCAATTTTCTCCAACAGCCGTATTAATTTTCTAGAGTCTTGACGTAGTTAATAAAAGTTTTATTGTTTGCACTGTTGGACATCACATATCTAAGAGTCATGTTGCAATTAGTTGTGCTATGTCTAATAGCACTGTCGGGTATGCGGACTGGAGCCTCGTTAGATGCAAAATCCATTGAGGTGAAAAACTAGTTTACGGTAGTGCTGTTGGTAATTAAAACTTTATATTATAATGGTAATTTTTTCTTTTGCAAATGTGTTATAATGGTCATCAAAAGATCTTTACTCGAGTATAGTTTGGAAATGGTCAAAGCAAAATGCTAAACACATAATTAATCAGCTATCAATTAACTTAAACTGCTACAATCACTATAGTTAATATTATTTCAATTACTACGGTGCTGAGTGCTGGCCTACGAAAAGACGACATGTTCAACAACTAAGTGTAGCAGAGATGCGTATGTTGCGTTGGTTTTGCGGGCATACAAGAAGAGACCGAATACGGAATGAAGATATCCGGGACAGGATAGGAGTGGCACCTATCGAGGAGAAATTGGTTCAACATCGGTTGAGATGGTTCGGACATGTCCAACGGAGACCTCCGGAGGCGCCGGTATGTAGTGGGGTTCTAAAGAGAGATGCTAATGTTAAGAGAGGTAGAGGCCGACCTAACTTGACTTGGGACGAGTCGGTTAAGAGAGACCTGAAGGCGTGGGATATCCCTAAGGAGCTAGCTATGAATAGAAGTGCTTGGAGACTAGCAATAGACGTGCCGGAACCGTGATTCTCTTCTTTTTTGGGTTCTCATGGGTTTCATCTCTAGCCTACCCCAACTTGCTTGGGATAAAAAGGCTTTGTTGTTGTTGTTGTTGTTGTTGTACTAAAGACTCCGTAAAATAGTAAGAGGTTGATAGCCGACAGCAATCTTGGGCACTGAGACAGGACCACACAGACCCCTCCTCACCTTAATTAAACTGCCTCTCACGTAGCCTATATATGACGCGCGGTAGTCGCACTCCAAAACAACCGAATCATGGTTCCTTAAACAAACGGAGGTCGGCGATTGGAGGGACCTCCATGGGCAGTCGCGTGATGATCTGCAGCTCCGATCGTAGCCATGGAGATCAACAAGCTGGGGCCATGGGGTTGCGTGGTTGCTGCGATCCTAGCGACATCTTCAAGGCAGGTGATTACAGAGAAAGCAAGGGTACATCAAATCTGCAGATGGGAAGGGATTTGACAACAACATGCGTAAGTCGTTCCAGCGCCAACTGATCTCTAATGTCCAAAATTATCATTGAACGCACTATTTCTTTCTTTCTTCATTTGCGAAATACATTCTTTCTTATTTGTTTCACTTTCAAGTTTTCATTTCCCAAGCAGATCGATTTTGGGAGCGTGCAAATATCGTCTTCTTTGAGTACCCTGATCCGATTTGCTCTCCTCCCACCACTCGCACCTAGCTAGATTGCTGGTGACAATCGGAGACCAGAAGCCAGTGGCAAATGCAGAGGGACTGCAACGTCAGCTTTTGGTGGAAGGAGAAGCCTGAAATCCTTTTGATGTACACAGAAAATGTTATGTATTATTGTTTTTGGGAAAATCGATCAGATGTGCATGTGAGTAGAAGAGATAGGTTCATAGAAAGTGAAATAAAAAAATCTGTATGTAAAAGCTTCCAGTGTTGGAAGAATTGTAATATAATCACGGCTAGAAGAATAAATGCGATATGAAATTTTGAGAAATATTTGTATCGTTTGCCATCATTTCAATGTGTGGTCTGTACACAACACGTGTAGTGTTCTAGTAGATAATTAACCAAACTGCCGTGCCAATGCTGATACCTAACATAAACTTGCATGCTTATGCCCGACAATACAATCAAAGGTTAGTGGGGCGCCAGTTAGTTTTTTAGCTGCACGACACAAGGAATCTCCAACAGTGCACAACTGTCGGTAAACAAAACTCTGAGAATGCTCTCGGAGTTAATTCAGGATTACCGACAAAGCAATAACGAGAGGGAATTTCCGACAGTTGGCTCACGGGAAATACAAACCAACAGTTATAGAATTGTTGCCGAGAGTTTCACACTGTTGGGATTGCTGTGATCTGTTGTAGATTAAAAGGACTGATCATCAGGTGATATTTTGACAAAGTAAGAGTTCAAAACTACATACTTAAATATACATAAATTAGTGCAATGTTAAGTTTAGTTATTATAATTTAAATTTAGAATACATAAAACAAATTCAAAATCCAAGTACGAATGAATGATAGCGGAGCGAAAATCTCAATGATACATATATTACAATAATTTATCATAGCACATAGACATAAATCATTCACCACGACCATCGTGGATGGGTGAGGAGGGAATTCACTCGATGGATCACTCCTTCGGGGGTTCACCATTCCAAACGATCTTATTGTAATACTCACAAAAGCCAGCATGTGGATTCGTTCAGAGTTACATAATGAATTAGTATAACCATACACAAGACACATTGAATTTAATGTGTGAATGGAAACTCTTAGGCCCTGTTTGGAAGGCTGGTAATATGCCCAATACCCCTGTAATTTACAGGCCCATTACTTTTCCGACGTGAGCTGAATTTATCTGCTTGGATAACCGGTATTAGACAATAAATTTACGCCGTGTTTTGGCGAATCCAGCGGAAAAATAAAATCGCCTCCCCGAGTGACAATATTTTTCCGACAAATGTCGGGCTTGAGACCTCACTCGCCGGTGCCTTGCTACTCACGATCTCATCCCCTTCTTCCTTCCAAAATCTCCGCCATGATCTTCCGTGGCGCCGCTGCAGAATCATCACATCCGACATCGTTGGTGAATCCTGCTTCTGGGGCGGTGAATCCTCGGCATCCTACCTCAATCTGGCTTTGATCCATACCATCATCAAATCTCCATGACTCCATCGGCACCATCGTTCCCATCCTGTACACGCCGCTGTCATCTGGGTGATGATCCCGCACGGACTGCAGGAGAACATCGAGGAATCGAGGCCCTAACTTTAGGTCCGGTGTCCTCAAATCAATCACAGTGAGCTCTACCTCAATTTACGTTACGATTAGATGGTCGATCTGATTTCTTCAAATTTCTATTTGCTCTGGATTGGAATTTCTTCGAGTTTTCTCTCCAATTTTATCTTCGATTCCAGAAGAAAGTCCACACAACACGTGTATTGAACCAACACAGCAACGATGCCACTCCTCGCCTATTCCATTCCTTGTCAAAATTGGAACGGTCCCTTTTCCTCTTTTTTGTCCTCTTCTGTGCTCAATGTGAGGAGAATTTCATCGCTGTGTTCTATATGTATACTATTCGGTGATTTCATCTGAATTATTGGCTTAAAGCGGTGATGATATAAATCTTGTTCAATTGTAAGGTCCAGCTCTTGCAATGTTTTGTGATTCCAATGCAGCAAAGAAATACCTGTGGACCCTTTTACCGATTACCCAAACAACAATTACAGGGGAGAAAAAAAATACAGTGTATTACAGGTGTTTTCTTGTGCACATGAAAATACACGTGTAACACAATTACAGGGGAAAAGAAATATAGGACTTCCAAACAGGGCCTAAAGTAAAAAGATCATAATTGGGTTCATAACACAAAAGGTAATGTCAATGTCATTCAAATTGAATAGACATTCAATTTGGGTTTGTGTTCAGCATTTTATAAGTATTCGTATTAAACTATTGATATGAAAATAGAGGGCGATAAGGGGACTACCTCATCCATATTCAATCCGTTTGCAGCACTAGTATAGCACATCTGGCATGTTATGATCAGGGCTCACAGATGGGTTTTTTCAATGAAATCAAAATTTATGTACTGTAGCAAAATGGTTTTTCAATCAAACCAAATCTGGTTCCAGCTCGGTTAGCAAGACCGAATGGTTTGCTTTTCAATGAGCCTTTTTGGATTTTTTTTTTCTCTAGTTACCCTTTTCCTTCTCAAACAACACGTTTAACAGTTTTTGCTCTGTTAAACCAGTTTACCAATCTGGCCAAAAATACATATTACTGTAGCAGCTTGTGACCCTTGAGTTATGATAGTAACAAGTAGTTGAACAAATATTAAAATTTGCAACAGAAAACGATATTAATAAAGCAGTTTGGATATTCTGATTTCTGATTGATGAGCTAAGTCAGAACCTGCAACAGGCATCAGAAACAATAATCCAAGAACAGTGCATGATGTTACTCTAAGATGTAACTTCAAATAACAGGTGGCAGCAACATACATTATACAGTAAAATAAGAGCATAACTGTATGGTAGGCAACAGTAACATATCGTTTCATCATTTTTCTGTTTCAGACTTCCTTTGAGCTAGATAAGTGTTGCAAATGCAGTTTCATAACCCAGTGGCACAAGCACAAGCTAGTCATTTGCCCAACCCACCAATTTATAAAGAGTGCACCAGATATTTGGAGTCCACCCCTCCATCTTCCGAAGAAAATCTTCAACATCAGCACAAGACATCTGCATTACAAATTACAATATATAATTCAATAAGACAGCTCGGTTGATCTTGTAACTTATACACCCTCTAAAACCTAATACAATGCAGTTCGGACTAGGGCACTAGGCACAATTAAAGTGACGGGTAAAATGACTATCACCAGTTATATATGGAGTTAAATGGGTTACAAATTGACTAAGGTGCAATTAAGCAGAGTAGAGACAAGAATTACAAATAGTTGCATGGCACTTAATAGACTTGTATCATACTCCCTCCGTCCACATTTAGAGGGCGTATATGCGGCAGCAATTTTTCCACCTAAACAGTGCGCATTTCGGTTAGCCTTGTTTGTGCGGCGCCGTTAGGCTTGACCAGAAGTAATTACATAGTGGCTGCTTCGTCTCCCTAGTACTGGTGTATACGTATGTTGGCATCTTTGTTGGCCTGTTCACATTGCCTCGCTTCAGGTTGCATACCACCGCCACCGTATCAGCTTGCACATCGCACGCCCATGCCGCCGATGCATTAGGTTACATGATGAGCAGTACTCACTTGCGTAATTACTGACACTCGTTGCATCAGGTTGCATAGTTCCGTCGCTGCCGCATCGAAGCATTGGAAACGTTCATTCATGGAGTGAACTGGACGCATCAGAACAGAAACATTACAGTATACACGAGAAATCACTATCGGTTAGATATGCATGACAAAGATGAAAGAAACTACAGATCAAGTCCAACCTTCATGTCCATCGAGGCATGACCAGAACCATCGCACTCGCAAATCGAACTTCAGCCTACATGATCACCCGCATATCAAGTGCTTCGCAGTTCAGGTTCATGGCCGCCACTGATGTGGGAGAAAAGGAAAGGACAGAAGTGCGGTGAACCCTGGATGCAATCGCAGCTTATATAGAGGGCTCGGCAGCAAAAATTTGATAGATGGCGCCATGACGAAAATTTGATAGAAGGCGCGGGAGTGAAAATTTGACTCAGGGCGCGGCAGTGAAACTTTTATCAAGGGCACAACGACGAAATTCTAATCAAGGGCGCGGCAGCAAAAACTCCATTAGCTACCGCCATTAGCATGGAAAAGGAAAGAAACGCAGGCCGTCGATTTCTATGCGGAACAAAGCGTCGCTGGGTCTTGTCATCGGGAGAAACAAGCATTTAATTGTAGATGGTTTCTCTTGGTCTCTGGACCAAAGGGGAATACGTCCTCTATTTGTGGATGGAGGGAGTATTTGGTTAATGGAAACAAAGAACAGTGAACTTATATAGGAAAACATAGTAAATAGCATTTACACGTACTTTAAGATGAGGAACTGCTTTGCAATAGTCTTTCCAGTGCTTGATTATGTGTCTGCACAGCTTCAGATAATCATAGCCATCATTCATCTTATACTTAATTGGCTTTGGTTTCTTCTTGTTATGCTCGAGAACTTTGAGAATCATATTAATACTCTTTGGCCATCCAAAACTAGCAAGATGAAGTGCTGGACGCAACACAGAACTATCTACAACCATCAGATAGAACAAATAACAAGCTTTCTTTTTGAAGGACCAGATGTCCGGGAAATCTTCCAACATGTCAGCAGTACCCTCTCCGATATATCTTAGAAACTCAATCCGGACCACTCAAGAAAACAAGTGACTCAGTGCAAATATTTTTGAAAATGGTCTTAATATCATTCCGCAATTTTTTTTTCTGCTGTTCTCTGTTCCATATCGAGAAGATCCGATTGGCTGCAATGAAAATAGCTTTTATTTAGATAAATGAACTGTCATAAAATCAGAACAATTTTGACACCCAAAACCTATTTGTTTCCTTTCAATAACCCACAAGATTACATGGAACAGAACCCTCAACACTGATGCCATGACATATTGCAGCTGGAACAGATAACAGCAATTTCAGCCTTTCTTCACTGCAATTGTCAGTAAAGAACCTTTCAGGGTTCTCCATAAAAGCCAACTGGGACGCCAAGTTTTGGCTCCCTTCTAAAGGAATCAGTTTAATATACCCTAATGCAACAGAGGATTAAGAAATGACGTTGACCAAGTTGTATGCCCATCTATGTGGCATCCTAAGCTCCATTTCAGAAAGAGTTCTTATATCTATATACGTCATTTTGTTGTAAAACGAGGAATTAGTGAGTCAATATATCAGGATGCTTAGCTGAAACTCACTAGTATGCACCATTGGTCTAGGCGCAGTAGACATGTGCTGTTATTAGTCCTTAACATAAATAAATAGCAGCTGTGGACTAGGGTATGACAGGATTTGCAGGACCGACTTATAACCAGGGGAAACATCTCTAGACAACTAACTTTTTCATTCATCGACTGTAATTTAACAGAAACAAAATGTATAACAGTAAAAATAGGCACATACCTACCTTCTGTGACAAGTATCTGGACTGAGAAGCTTGCTTTTCCACAGACAAAAATATCATCTATTGTGATTGCTTTAGGATACAGATTAATTTCAAACAAATGCTCGAGCGCTCGGGATGTTTTACTACAAGAAAATATCAGAATATAATTTAGTCCAACTATCAATGTTACTAGAAACATCAGAATAAAATGTAGTGTAGCTACAAAAGAATTGCCAACATAAAAGAATACTTACACAATCATCTGTCTAAACGTCTTTGAAAGCCAATTTCCACGTGCATTGATGCTTAACTCAAAGCAGTTTTTGTATTTATCTTGTCTGGCCCAAGCAGCAAAAGTTCCATCAATCCAGGAATGGACAATTCTGGATTGTGTGGACACGAGAAAGTGGTTTTCAGATCTCACAATGGACTCTTGCCTCACATTCTTCATAGTGGAGTACGACGCAAAGTTCACTGGGTTTGTAGCGGACCACCTATTGAGTATGCACTTTGCCTCTAGATCACCCATCATATATGAGCAGTCTTGTAACCTCAAAATATTGTCATCATAGTCGGTGTGATTGATTTTGGGATCTTCAATCGTGCAAACCCCACCTGGTGGATGAGGTATGCGCCGGAATGCTTCTTTATAATGTTCAAGCTCCACATCATGAGTCCTGCAATGCAAATTACAGAAATGTGCGAAGTGTTTACTTCTCAAGTTTAATAACGATACACCAGCATATACAGATTTAACTTCATATCGATGTCATACCTTTGTCCTGCCATTACATTAACCAGCAGCCGTAGCAACGATCTTAGGAGAGATAAATCTTTCAACTATGCTTGGCAGTTGACAGCAGCAAGTTTGGGGCTGATTTAAGATATCATTCAATATGAACACCTGCATCCATAAGTCACGAATATTAAAAAATCTAACAGCAAGGTAAATGATTTTACATGAGAGGAGCAGCATTTCGGTAGAAACAATCTGGGATTAATTAGGTTCAGTTCATGTATGTATCATTGTTTTATATTGTTCCAACAGGCTGGGATAGGTAAAAAAATAGGTTGGTGTATACTGCATGTTTGCACCTTAAAACCCAGCACAAATTACAAAATGAGCAAGACTATGTGGATTACATCCCTTCGGCCCAGCATCTCAGGACTTCTGAATTGTTTTTAAAATGCCCCCTATAGACTCTGCACACTATCATTCTCTTATTTTCAATAGTTAAACTGCAGGCTTTAAAGTTTCAACATGCAATACAAATTGCAAGGAACCGAGCAACAGATTCTAAACTGCCAATTTCTTAATCATGTCTTGTATTTGCATTGTAACATTCATTGATTCATTCATGTAAATACGTTAGACAAAATTCACTAACCCAATTTAAGATTGCTCACTCGACATGCATAGAGTGGAACAGGTAAGCACTGAATCAAAATTAAATAGCATAGAGTGAAACAGGCAAGCAGTGAATCGAAATTAATAAGCATAGAGTGGAACAGGCAAGCTGTGAATACGCCTTAATGAGCAATAAAGTGGAACAGGCAAGCTGTGAATACGCCTTAATGAGCAATAAAGTGGAACAGGCAAGCAGTGAATCAAAATTCAAACTAACATACATGCAAGGATTAAGTATGGTTTTTTGCAACCTTACGTTACTCAGCAGTTGGACAGAAGCTCAGGCCTGCAGTTCTGTTTCTTCTTCAGGAAGATCAAGAACGATGTCGACAGTTGATACACTTGCTGCCGGAAAGGAAGCAAAGGTCTCAGGTATGAACGATTTCTGTAGACCAACAAACAGACTATATATACCCACAAGTCCACAAAACATAGTGTGTTAATTTCAAGATTCGCATGGAGATGGAGTCATTCGGAAAGGGATTAAGCTGGAGCTGACGGGCAACAGAACAGAGTCTTACAAAATAATACTTAAACTAGCATCGCAACTAATCTGTGAGATAACAGTATGGTAAGACACTACGGATCTTCAAACAAACGGTAGACGAGTTAAAGCTGTCAGACCTGAAGGCCGTCGTCAGCGCTTGCCTTTCCCCGGAGACGAGCGGGAGCAGCGCGTGCCCGGGCCAGGCTCCTCCCCGTCGCCAACTCGATGAGGCTTGTGGTGGTCTCGTCGGGGTGCCGACTAGGGTTAGCGACTTATGGAGCCGATTTTTTTTTTGACTCCAGGCGGGTCGGCGTCCAGGCGGAGGCGGCGTCGAGGCAGGTCGTCGTCCAGGCGCCTCGGCGGGTCGGCGTCCAGGCGGAGGCGGCGTCGAGACAGGGCGGCGTCCAGGTGGCTCCATGGGTCGGCGTCAAGACGGAGGGGCTGACGGACGGTGTCGTGGCGGAGCAGCGGACGGCGTTGAGGGGGGGGGGGGGGGGGAGGGAGCTGGCCGCAGGGTGGCGGCTAGGGTTTGCCCGGCTGGAGGAAGGGAAGAAAGATGTCGTCGGGGCCTCGGGGGAGGGCGCGAGCGCGAGGGGACCGGGGGAGGGGGCCGTGCTGGCACGGGCCTTAAATTCAGTGGGCCGTGCTTTTCTTTTCAGGCCGAGCCACTAGTCCAGCTCCCGCCTCTTTGCACAGGTCTGCCTTCGTAGGCCATACATGGGCCGCGCAACGCTGAGATGCATATAGGCAGGCAGGCAGCTTTCTTTCCCTATATATCAAGTAAAAACCCTAACGCCGCCGCCTCCAGTTGCCAGTCTTCTTCCTCCTCTCCGTTCCCGACGAGTCAGCGGCTGCGGCAAGGCCGCAAGGAAGGGAAGATGGTGAAGAAGAGCAAGAAGAGTAAGAGCAAGCGGGTGACGCTGCGGCAGAAGCACAAGGTGCTCCGCAAGGTGAAGGAGCACCACCGCAAGAAGCGCAAGGAGGCGAAGAAGGAGGGCAGGGCAGGCGGCCGGAAGAAGGTCGAGAAAGACCCCGGTATCCCCAACGAGTGGCCTTTCAAGGAGCAAGAGCTCAAGGCGCTCGAGGTGCGACGCGCGAAGGCGCTACAGGAGCTCGAGGCCAAGAAGGAAGCGCGCAAGGAGAGGGTGAGTAACATCTCTTGTCTGTTGCATAATCCGGCCCTTTGTTTGTTTACTTTCACTACCGAAATTACTCTTCACTACCTTGTCAATGTCATCACATATTCACATGGAGATGCTGCCTGTACTTCGATAATTTGCTTTGTTAGCTTTAGGAGCATCGACTTGAGTGTGCCTAATACACTAGATGGCAGTAGCAGTATCGTTGGTTATTGCTTCGGGTTAAATCGTTGATGTATGTTGCACCCGACAGAGGAATGCTAAGTACCACACCCTTGGCTCGGCTAGGCAGACGAACTATTCCCTAGTTGGGTGGTTGAAATTGGGTGAATGTACGATGATTAGAAGTTGCGTTCTCACAGTTCGTGCTGACTTAGGCCTCTACTACCCACTGCCTACTCATTAACTCATGTAACAAACAGTGGAATAACATTCTCCATTGAACTCAATCCATCACACCCATGGCAAAGCAATAGAGAAATCGGGAATAAAAAGTCTAAACTCCCACCTTCCACTCCCTCCTTCAACTCCTTTTCCTCTCCCCATCATTTGACATACACACTGAACCTAAAATTTAGTCGTGGGCTGACTCTTGGACAGCTGATTGAAAACAATCAGGTTGACACGCCACAACCACAAGTTAAGTGCACTTGATTCCTATTGAATTATTGTGTTGTTTGTTCCTGACTTTCCAGTCACGGGCCTTGTATCAAATGTCATCAAGCATTCATGAAGGCAATTAACAGCATAATAGCAAAACTGGTTTATTGATACAGCTTCTTTTTTCAGGCCCGGAAGAGGAAACTTGGATTACTTGAAGATGAGGACATTGCGAATCTTGCCTCTGCAGCTTCTGCACAGGGCACTCAGTTCGCAGAGAAGGATGCAGCAAAGGAGGATGCTCCTTTAGCATTGGCAAAGAGCCATGGTAAATTTGTCTTCTCTTGTTCATGATTTAATTGCCCTACTGAATGCAACCCCTTTTCTAAGCAAGTATATGCTGAATATGTTACCAGATCATTCAGAGAGATCGTTCTACAAGGAGCTTGTTAAAGTAATTGAAGCTTCTGATGTAATTCTTGAGGTTCTTGATGCAAGGGACCCACTGGGAACCCGTTGCATTGACATGGAAAGGATGGTTAGAAAGGCCGATCCAAGTAAACGAATTGTCCTACTTCTCAACAAAATAGGTATAGTGCCATTTTGTTTTGAGAGTTACTTTTATGATGTTATGCCTTTCATCTCAGTTTTGATTTGTAATTTTGAGATCTTGTTTGCACGGTAAGCTATCAGCTTCAGACGGTCATTTTTCACACTTGTATTGTCTGTTGCTTTTTCATATGATTTCCTTTACTTTGTTTAACTCTTGTTGCTAGTTCTTGCGTGTTCCATCTTTAGCTGACTCTGACTTTAATGTGACTAAAAAGCTTTGCTGTTGCTGCTGTTGTAGATCTTGTTCCCAAAGAGGCAGTAGAGAAGTGGCTTACTTATCTAAGGGAAGAAATGCCAACTGTTGCATTTAAGTGCAATACCCAAGAGCAGAGGACGAAGCTGGGATGGAAATCATCAAAACTTGACAAAGCAAGCAATATCCCACAAAGCAGTGATTGTCTTGGTGCTGAGAACCTGATCAAATTGCTCAAGAACTATTCCAGAAGCCATGAGGTAATTTATTCTAATGCTATGAGGTGTTTTTATATATCTAGTTTCAGTCACCTAATGTGCTAGTTGATTCTCGTTGGGGCATATTCATTAACATTAAGTGGTGTCCCATGTATTTCATAATCTGACTTCATTTTAATTGAACCTTTGCTTCCCTTTTTCATGCTTATGCGTGCTTTATGATTAGTTGATTACCATATTTCCATTTATGTAAAAGATCTATAGAATCCTTTTTGTTGTCCAAGGATGTGCTTTCTAAATTTTCTAGCTGGAATTGTGGGGCCTGATTTAAAATAATTGTTTATATCATTATGCTTGCAGCTCAAACTGGCAATTACAGTGGGTATTGTTGGTCTTCCTAATGTGGGCAAGAGCAGTCTGATCAATAGCTTGAAGAGGTCTAGAGTGGTCAATGTTGGTTCAACTCCAGGGGTTACTAGATCTATGCAAGAAGTTCATTTAGATAAGAAGGTGAAGTTGTTGGATTGTCCTGGTGTTGTTATGCTCAAATCTTCTGACAGTGGTGTGTCTGTTGCCCTTCGCAACTGCAAAAGAGTTGAGAAAATGGATGATTTGATCAGTCCTGGTAAGCAACATTTTTTCTTCTTTTTTTTTCCCATGCGTCACTTCTATTAACTCTGTTGAGGCAGTTCATCTAGTACATAAATGTGACCTGAAGTGTAACACATGTTCCATTTTCTTCTTCTTTGTTACTGTTAATAGTCAAGGAGATCCTAAGTATTTGCCCGCATGAGAAGTTGCTGTCTCTGTACAAGGTGCCAAGCTTTAGTTCAGTTGATGATTTCCTCCAGAAAGTTGCCACTCTCCGGGGGAAATTGAAAAAGGGTGGTATAGTGGATGTTGAAGCTGCTGCAAAAATTGTGCTTCATGATTGGAATGAAGGTGGGATCTATCATTTCCATCGTGAATTTGTCAAGTAATTTTGTTTTCGTGACTTGACCCTCTTGTTCATAGGTAAAATACCGTATTATACACTGCCACCTAAAAGGGATTCTGTTGAGGAGTCGGATGCAGTAATTATATCAGAAGCTGGGAAGGAATTTAATATTGATGAAATTTACAAAGCCGAGTCTTCATATATTGGTGGTCTAAAGTCTATTGAAGACTTCCATCATATTGAGATTCTTCCTAATGCCCCATTGAGCATTGATGAAGATATGATAGAGGTATCTCAGTTTCCCCTGAATTGAGATGATAATTTTAATTATGCTTTGATCGCCAAAAAAAATTAACTATGCTTATTACTGTATATTTGTGTTATGTTTCAACTTTCCTGTTATTATAATCCAATAGTTCTTTTCCTTGTGAATTGTGATGGCCAGATGCGTTGCATCACTGGTTGGTGTTTGTATGGCTAGTAGCATGGTCTCAACTTGGTACACATGTTAGGATGTTTCTGTCAATCTGTTTGAGGCACAAAACTTTTAAAGCAGTTTATTACCTTCTCTTGATTTGATGGATAATCCTTGCAAGATTAAACTCTTAGTATGCCAAAGTATTCCTTCAAAGTTTTTTTTTTTCTAATACATAATTCACATGCAAATATTCCATTCAACATGCTTTGTTTGCATTGTTCTCTATGCTTACCCTTGTTAAATGATTCTTTTTTCCTGCACTGAGCAGGATGACAAGAAGCCAAGTGGACCTGTTGAGCAAAGCCATGAGGAGTCAATGTCTGATGTAAATGATCGTGAAGGAAGCAAAGCAACCAGTGCTAGCACACAAAATGACAAGCTGTACACTGCTGAGGGTATATTAGATCCCCGCAAGAGAAAAGCAGAGAAGAAGCGGCGCAAAGTGAACAAGTTTAGTGTGCTGAATGACATGGATGAAGACTACGATTTTAAGGTGGATTATCAGATGAAGGATGCCCCAGCTGATGATGAAGATGAGAGCAATGATTTACCAGCTGGCGGCAAAGATGGGAGCATGGCTGGTGGTGCACCTGAGGATAATGATCCTATGACTGGTGTTGATGATGCCTAAAATATTTTTCTGACTGCAAAAAAGCAGCCATGGCAAATGAGGTAAGAGAGACTTCCTCGAGAATTCTGAGGAACTAGTTTTTATATCCGTATAATGCTTATATTGACTAGCTTCCTACTTCTTCGACAGATACATTTGGCTTATCAAATAACAATGACAGCCTGCTCGAATTATTAGATAAGTGACTTCAGGAAATTCTCACGAGAAAAAAATATCAACTTCACAGAAGAAGCAAGCAGCTGCTGTTCGATGTAAATTAACAGTAGCCGTCAGTTGGATGGAGCTAGAGTTGTTACAATTCGTCTATTCCTTAGTGATTGATCTTGCAATTGTTCATGTCATGCGGTTGTAATTCCAAGGTGGTCGCTGGTTGTTTCGCTTGCTTTCAGATTGCTGAGTTAATATTGACAAATTTAGCTTGATTGAGATGTGTTCAACCATTTTTTTTCCAATGGTTGCTTATGCCCATGCCAAATCTGCTTGTTTAGTCTGTATGCCTGTGTACAGATTTGTTGCTGTTGTTAAAAAAAAAGAGTTACTGGACGTGTTGTTCGGAGTGTTGCATCTAACGTCTTTCCCGGTGGCTCACTGCGTCGTTGTGTTCCATTCGTTGGTGCCGGCATCATACCCAGTTAGCGCAAGCGGACGAACTTCTTCACGAAGCGTCGGCAGACATCTAATTCATCGTGGTGCAGCCTCTTTACGAGGTATATTGGCGACGGATTCATGGGAAAGACCGGCTCATACGGGACTTTTGTAATACGATTATTTTGATAATACGTTCAGATCTATGTTCTGATGGTATTCTGGTCAATGGTCATCATTTATCAGGTCTTCACAGATTGGTTGTTCCACTCTTCTAACTCTGGTAATCCACTTTTTATGTAATATGTTAAATGATAAGTGGCAATGGTGTGCTCTGTTTCATAACACGTTTTATTTGCAACTCTTGCCATATTACTTCTGCAACTAAATTACATGTGTTAATATGCGTTGATATTCAATATAGGGCCTCCATTTTGGGTCTTCTACCCTTACTCTCGCGTATCTTAATATACATGGTCCTAGTTGATTGCAGCTTCATCAACAAAATGATAATAATAATAAATCATAGGCGTGGTTTTGCAAATGCAGCAGGTTTGAAGCTGGCGATCCCAGTGATCTCTCTGCCAGTCACTAGGCTGTTAATGTCGTAGGTTCCCTCATAGGAGAAAATCGGCTCTAGATCACAGAATGCCTGTCACAAAAAGGATTATTAAGGGCACGTTTTTCTGAAAGGATTGTGATTTGCATTACATGGTTTACAAGGCATCATGATCCTATGACAAACAAGAAGCTAGTAGAAAGTCTCAAAAGACAATCATTGAATTTTCTAACTATTTTTCAGGCTAAGAGAAGGTTAAAGGGTACGTGTTGGCTCTTACCTTTGCGACTAGAAAATCAGTCAATATACCATTGCCGCCCAATAGCTCTCGGCCAAGAGAAACTACCTCCCTGGCTTTCCTAGACGTCCATGCCTATATTCAATTGTTTTCAACAAATTGTGCAAGAAATTACTTGTGATGAAACGTGGAACTCACAACAAAGAAATCATTGATAACTATAATATAATCCACAAACCTTGCCTAAACTAGCATGGCCTGGTGTCATTTTGCCTGATTCATACAATTTGCACAGTCGCCAGCCAACAAGAAGCATGGCCTGAATGTTGCCAAGCATTCGAACCAGCTTTTCTTGGTTTAGCTGAAAAGCAGCTAGTGGGGCTCCGAACTGTTTCCTTTCTTTCAAATACCTATCCAAGGGCATACACTAGGAGTAAACTACGTGCCAAGTAGAATGAACATGAAATAGATCCATAAAGTGATTCTTACCGATGGCACATGTCAAAAACTCCCATTGATATGCCAATTGGCTGCCATGCCACCATAACGCGAGACATGGCAAGTACCTGTTTCAGCAGTTAAAGGTTTGCGACAATAAAAATCAGATTAACCCACAGGGAAGGGATGAGCGGAGGTAGCAAAAGATGTATCCAGTACCTTGCTTATATCCTGAAACGAGTTGATGCCTGTCAATCTGTCTTCCTCAGGGACAAATACTTTATTTAGAATTATATCACCATTTTGAACCATTCTGAGTCCAATTTTGTTTTCAATTTTCGTGGCTTTGAGACCAGAACTTCCTTTCTTCACAATAAATCTAGAGAGGTGTATCAGATTAAATACTGGTGAGCAGGGTAATCCATAAATTGAAACATTGCTAATAACACAAGTTCCACAAAAAGAAAGAAGAGGATTACCCATTAAGTTGGTTTGTATCTGCATTCCTAGCTAAAATAACAAGCACATCTGCAAAAGTGCTGTTACCTATCCAACGCTTTTGCCCATCCAAATGCCAACCACCAGGTACCTTCCAAAATATAAAACGACATGGTAAGATAGTGTGGAGAGGATATGGACTTACCCATCATCACTAACACTTAACATGCTTCCCAATGGTTGAACCTTTGTCGCAGAAGTCCGTAAGGAGCTTGCATCACTGCCATAATCTGGTTCTGTCAATGCCTGCACAAAGCAGACAACCCGCAAATGAGAAATATCATATTGCATTCCTCTACTGAAGTGAGGAGTTGTGACTGCATAAATAATGATTAAAACTTCAATCAGGTAATATAACTCACCCAGCAACCAATTGTTTTTAACTGAGCAAGCGATGGTAAGTACTTCTGCTTCTGAGCCTCAGATCCACAAAGGGCTACTCTTCACAAAATATCCAAACATAAAGAGATGAGCTCAGAAGTAAAACATCTTGTCCAAAATCCTATAAAACATGAAGTATAAAATGTTTTGGAACATATGCAATTTACCGATTGTGGACATCGCCAAAGAGGAGTGCACTAGAATAAATGTGGAGCAGCTCGCATCAACCCGTGCAACTTCTGCTATTGAAATAGCACTACCTGTAAGAGAGAGTCCTGGACACCCATAACCCTGTAATTTCGAAATAAAAATTTTGAAAATAAAAACTATCAAATTTCAATGGAATGGAGCTAATGTGGGTCAAATCTGAAATTCTAAAGTAAAGCTCAAATACAAGCTCTGGTATATGTACCTCTGTGGTACCTCCAGCTAAGCCAAGAGTTGCAAGTTTGGGAATCGCATGAAATGGGAATTCAGCCTTCTCCCAGTACTGTGGAAGCAAAATGACACGGAGTAAGCCTATAGAAAGATAATGCGGTATTGTAGATTTATAATGCATCAGCAAGTAGGTTCAAGGGAGATGAGTAGGTTCATATAATGCATCTATTATATGACACAACAACTGTCATATAATAGAATATAAGAACTATAATATCTACTAAAATCACTACAAAAATTCGGCCCAAAAATGTATGCCTTGATGTGCTGTAAAGCTACTTCACATATATGTTCAGTGAGAAAATTTGAAGGGCTGGGACTGTCTTTAGCAAGAACGTACTTCAGTCATAATGGGAGCGATTTCTTTTTCCATAATACCGCGGACCTTCTTCCTTAGTGCCTTCTCTTCATCAGTTAGCAAATCATCAAACTGGTAGTAGTCCGACACTGAAACCAAGAACATATGAGCCCTCATGTAGATAAACTGTTATGTGGCAGTTCATCTTTCACATGTAACAAATAATGATTGTATAATCCACGCTTGTGAGCAACACTACACAATGTTAACTAACTTAGCTCCACCAGAAATTAATTTACATAATAAACCTAGAGTCAGAAAGAGGTTGCAAAACAAAACTCAAGTACATTCTGACAACGACTCAGAAGTATAAATCTACATCAATTATGACATAATACCAAAGATGCGCCCACAAGCCACCCAATATTATTCAGTTGGAAGTACGTCTCATTGCCACAAAGAAAATGAGAACAAGGCAGATTATTTGTGATAAATGAAAGCAAGCTACCTAACAAATCATCAGTTAAAATATGTCATTTCAAGAACATAGAAGACTACTCCTAGTTCATCATAGGAAGATGTCACTGAAAAACCTCATCTTCGTCAATTCCTTTTTGTATCTTGGTTCAGTCTATTTTTCTATGGCTAACAGTACAGTATATTGGTTTATTCTGAACCCAACAAAATTCCACTGATTATTGGCGTACTACAAAGTGTGCCAACAAACCATCTAATCAATATTATCCAACAAGAAGCAGATATGTCAATGAAAATGACAAACAAGGTAATCAATTGCAATTATTGAAAGCAACCCATCGATAGTCCATCAGTTGAAAGCATATGCATATAATATAAGACTCTTAGTCTTAGCTATAGTTCTTTGTGCATAACTAGATTACAAGAAATCCATCGCTCTCCAATTATACATTCCTTTTATTAGTTCAGGTTCTAACTAAACTCCACCAAGTCGAGCCATGAGGGCAAATCATAAACATTACAGTCAAATCCCAAAACTTGACAAAATTCAAAATTTCAACACAGCTCTAGAGCTCCCTGCAGCACAGCCAACTTGTGCCTAATTAAGCAATCGACGGCTAAAGGTTATTCCCATAAAAGGATGTAACAGAACAGTAAAGCCTCCAATGCAACAGTGACAATAATATTGCAACCAATTCCTTCCTCTGCCCATTGCTGCACTCCGGCGGAGGTCGGTGCGGCCGAGGACAAAGAAAAAAGAAAGACGAGGACGTGGACGAGGACGAGGGACCGTGCCGGCACGAAACGGGGGCGAGTGCCTTTACGTGTGGGTTGGATTATAGTTAGCGCCGCCCCTGTCGGTCTGGGCCCGCCCGTCATAGACTGCTGTCGAGCTGGAGATGACGTAGCGCTAAATGATGATAATCTTCTCGGGGGAGGTGGACACGTGGTTGGAGACGTTACGCTTTTTTGGTTGCATTGGGTCGCTGTGCGATGGGGCCGTTCCTTCCTTGAAGGTCACTGGGGCCCAGATGTCGGTGTCATCTAGTTAATTGGCTGGCCTCTCCGTGGGCTGGGCTGAGTGGGACCGCGGTCCACTTGTCCGCCGAGCACCAAATGACGGTTGGTGGGCCCTTCGTGGCAGTGATGGTGAAGCGGGTTGCGTGGCGTGTCGGAGGTAACGGAGGGGGCCGCAAGGTATGTTCAGAATACGAGTCTCCATGGATCAAATCAAACCAAGCAACTGTAACACCTGAGAGGCTGAGACCTGACCCATGCGAGACTGTGGAACTGTGGGCCGTTATGCCACCAAGTAAAAGCCCACCATAGCCAACCCAAAGGACTCGCGTATGTACAAAGGAATGACCCGTAAACCGATGGAAGAAGTCTGATTTATCTTTCTTAACTTTAAATTTTTATGATTGTTTGATTTTTATTTTTTAATTATAAAATTGGATAGAACATTCTGTTTATTTTTCCTCTCCTACCTATTTTGGATGGTAGTTTTGCTGATATAACGTATATTAAGAGTATTTATATAATGACGTGGCAAAGACTATGTAAAAATAAAAAATTGAGGAATGAATTGTAATAGTCCTGATTTTTCCGATTTTGTTGAAAAAAACAAAAAACATCTTGTTCTCAAGAAAGAAAAAGTATTTTTTCCATTTTTTTCTTTTCTATTAGAAAAATCAAGACTATCACAATTCATTTCTTAATTTTTGATTTTCACACAGTCTTTGCCATGTCATCGTATAAATACTCTCAATATATACCACGTCAGCAAAACCACCGTCCAAAATAGCCAAAGGAGGAAAAACAAACAGAATCAAAAGTTAAGAGAGTCATCATACCCGATTTTGTAATTAGAAGACGAAAACTGAACAACCATAAAAGTTAAGGGAGGTAAATTTGACTTCTTCCTAAACCGATTATCCTTCTTTCACAGTCTCGCACATGTCGGTATGTGTGTGTCTCTCTCAGTTTCTCCTGTTGGCTGGTCAAAGGAACAAAAACATCTTAATCCTCGCGTGTAGGTGTGTCACTGTTAGCTACTATGCACCAATTAATTACACCTAAAAATCTAAACTGATAAAAAGATGAAGAATTTACTTATAATTTAACACTCCTCACATGTAACACACTCAGAACACAAACATGAAAATAGAAGCGACGTAACGAAAAATACTATCACCAAGACTTTAACTTAACACTTTTAACTCTAATATCATGCATGTTAGCTACTATACACCGATGAGTTACACTTAAAAAGTTAAATTAATATGAAAAAATAGATAATTCACTTATAATTCAACAATCACTAATAGCCCCACCCATTGATCGGGAATGAGTTCGTCTCCGGATCCAAAGTGGATTTTGGTCTAGCACTTTTCCTGAACTTTTCGCCTCTTCTTTTGCCCCTGAATTAATCAACTCTCCATCACCGGCTAACCACGTGCCCGAAAAGCATATTTTAGGGAACCTGCCACGTCCGGCGCGGCGCGGCGCCGCAAAGTTTGTCGATGTGAAAGCAAAGGGCGGCCGCATGAGTTGTAGCCACACGACGAAGCCGCCCTGCAATCCCGTCACTGTTGCGTGTTAGTGTGCGCCCACTGCTGACTTGAAGACAGTACTACTAGTTTACTACTCGTGTTGAGTTATAAGAGGATCGTCAATTTGTCCCTAATTTAGTACTGTAATTCAACAGGTAAAAGGGGTGCAGTCCCGAGATCACTAGATTGACAGTCCCAAGACCATGACTAATCGGTGTTCTCAGTCCAAAAGGATCGTCGTCCCCTGGTGGGGGTGGTTGGTGCTGGTCAGCAGTAGCACACGTGTGCGCATATAAAATATTCGTCGTATCATGAGGCGATCATCTTCTGAACCATACTAGTCACAAAAGCATATATACCCTGCATCAAGCGAGATGTGGACGTAACGATCGCTGTTGCAGTTCTTCATGCGTACTATAGCTAGTTGCAGAGGTTAAGTAGTAGCCTTCGACTTCCTCCTCACTTTCCTCACTACCACACTGTCTCTGATCTTCTGGCCACCGACAGCCACCGCCGGTATGGAGTCACTCCTGAACGCTGGCTTAATCATCTCCGTTCCGTCCATTATGTTATATGTTCATTACCACGAAATTCAGTGTTCATGTTTTTTCAAGAAGAGGTTCTTGTGGTTGCCTTTTTTCTTGCAGCATTGAGCTCTCACTGGCGACAGAGGATCTTATAACAGATGGCTAGTACATGTCAACCGTTTCCAGAAGGGACGCAGTACGAGCAGCATTGCCCGAAACTGCAGCATGGTTTCTGTGTTCTTCCTTCTTCAGCGTACGGAGACATGGCTCTGCGGCAGGTAAACTCGGCGGCGCCGGAGCGGTCGTCCTCGTCGTCAGGGAGGAGCACGACGGAAGCGAAGGCCCTGAAGATCCACAGCGAGGCGGAGAGGCGGCGGCGGGAGAGGATCAACGCCCATCTCGCTACGCTGAGGAGGATGATCCCTGATACCAAGCAGGTCGGTCTGCAAGGCAAAAGTCGCATATCAACAGTTTTTAACTCTGCAAAAAAAAGGCAGATAAAGTTGGTGCATCTCTTTTCTAGTTTCTTTACAGTCCTCTCTGCATTCCCAGTCCCAGTTCACGTGTTGATACTTAAGTAAATTTATCTACAAGAACTGAACCACAAATCCACAACTGACAGCAGTTTTCTGTTACTGTCTGCAAACGAACAAACAAACAGATGGACAAGGCCACCTTGCTAGCGAGCACAATCAACCAACTCAAGGACCTGAAGAGGAGAGCATCCGAAGAAGCCACACTAGAGCCAATCCCCATCCCTTCAGAGACGAACGGCATCACCGTCGACTGCCACACCGGCGCCGACGAGCAATCAATCTACATCCAGGCCTCCATCAGCTGCGACGACCGCCCGGGGCTCCTCGCCGACATCGCCGCGGCGGTCCGCGGCCTGAGGCTGAGAGCCATGAGAGCAGACATGGCGTCGATGGGAGGCAGGACGCGGTGCAGCTTTGTGCTGTGTAAGGAGATGAGCTGCGACGTGAGCCTGATGATGATGATGAGCGAGGGCGGCGTGAAGGCTTTGGAGGAGGATGTCAGGCAGGCGCTGGCCGGTGCTGCGTTTTCAGAATCAGAGATGGCGGCGCACGGTTGCAGCGGCTCTAGGAGTAGGAGCAAGAGGCAGAGGGTTTTGGAGTCGTCAGGTTTTTTGTACTCGGATATGAACTGATGATGAACTCCATGTTGCTCGGCGTCTTTGATAGTGTAATTTTTTAGAATACTTGCGATTACATAGTATCATCTAGTATCATATTTGACCGTGGATCATAAGTTCAGCTTAGGACCAAGAAACAGAAACTTCTGAAACAGAGCACATCTCTTCCAGGACAAAGCTGAAGAGCGGCAACATCAATCCCACTCCCACCGACTATAGTCTCATTGAGATCCTGTTAACGTTACAAATATCAAGAACCGTGCCAGAAAACACCTAATGTAGAATTATAGAAATACAATCTATCTGAAGCCTTTAGGCTTGTTAGGATTAGGATTGTCCTCCATTCCTTTGGTGCGCCATGAACAATCAATGGGTAGATCCTGTAAGGGTAAGTGAAAGACATCTTTTGTTAATTGCAACTGCAACACTCACAGAAGAGCACCAAAGTTTTTTTAAAAAAAAACTTGAGAATTTATTGTCTTTGTTATTTCGTAGCCACTTACTCCCTCCATTCTGTTTTTCTTGTCGTTAGAAAAACAGAATGGAGGGACATTCTTTGAGCATTCATCTGTACAAGTCATTTATGAACCCATGGAGATATATACTTCTATGTTATAAAAATATATTGATCAATGTTAGTTTAGTTTTCAATCTCATCGCTATAGAATGCATAGTAGTAGTCTAAAGCTGATGCAGCAAAGATTTACAGGCCTCACAGCATTTTGATATACGTGGATGACTTTATTAACCGCCACGTTTGTTTTTACCGACGTGGTCGTCTGCTGCTGCAGATCGTGGCTGCTTCCCAACCACTCAGCGTGTCGCCCGGCTGGCCCGTGTGTCGAAGGCTTGTGGTTGACCTGCCCGCTGGTCGGCCCCTCCTACTTCGATTTTTATGAGCTTGCGCCTCTACTACGGGCCGTGCTCTACCTCCGATGATTCACGACGTTGGTTCGGTCGTGTCTCGAAGCATCGAGCTGGGACGAGATGAGGATGTCTTGTGGAGAGGCAACACATTCGTGCTGCTGGCCTACGGACCACGAGACACAAAGTCGTCATGATTCGGCCAACACCATGCGGCCTGCTTCGTCGGCAGCGAGAAACAACGCCGGCCACCACCTAGAGCTAGACTGTCTACATGAGAGAAATGGAAAGGACTAGCCGTCGGTGTACTTGGGCGAGAGAGAGAGAGAGAGAGAGAGAGAGAGAGAGAGAAAGCTGAAAGACGATAAGAACGATCACCGAATGCAAGGATATAAGAGGCTTGTGATGAAGACGTAGTAGGTGGGTTGGGTCACGGGGCGCCTGTGAGCGTGCAGCTGAAGGTCTGAAACGTGGAGAACTGACGCCGCCGCGTGGCCTGGGCACCCTGTCCGCGTGTCTGTCCGTTTTGACTGAAGCAACAAGCATCATGGTGGATGCCTAGATGGTTGCCTGCTTTTGCATAAAGCTCCTCAATTTTTCTCATATATACGTACGAAGTATGAACCAATTAATTCTTTTACTCATGCAAATTCTATAAAAAAATCTTATCTCTTCTTCATATTTCGCACTAACCCGTATGACAGTTTTACACAAAAGTCTCTATGTATCAAATATTGACGCTTCTGTCAACTAAACACTACACTGACTCATGCAAATTTTAGTACAAAGCTACTCTATGGCCACCACCTACACCGAGCTCAGTGTCTCCGAAATTTGCTAACTGCACTAAGTATGCATGCATGGTTGACCCAGCGTTTTAATTATCAAATAAAAAATATTATATCCTCTGCTGCTGATAGTCCTTCACATGACAAATAAACATGAATGAAAGGGTACCATTGTAGAAAAATGAATAGGGTATTTAGGTAGATATTATTATTAATTCCATACAAAATGTTTCTAACACACATTTTTGGAAAACTTAATGTTTATTATATCCATCCTAAAATGTAATAATTATTATAAAATTTAAATCTAACAAACAAATATCTATATGCATGCATTCTTGCTGGCCTTTTGACTAAAAATATAATAAAGAAAGGGGAAAAAAGAGAAAATAATGTTGCCGGTTAAATCAAGACTAGCTTTTTGATGCAACTCGAAGTCAATATAAAATTATAGTGCCCTTATAATTTATATTTATGTAAAAATTAAGCATATAATTAAATAGGTGCAGCGAAGCGCGCAACTTTAGCTAGTATTTCTAAACTGAGAAACTTTCATCTATTTAATAATAAAAGAAGATGACTCTCCTAGAAAATTGTTTAGAAAAAAGAGAAATAGTCTCTAAATTCTCACAATAAAACAAAATATCTAGCCCTTAATTTCAATCTCATCAAATTCACTAGAGAGATCTGACCATAAATCCCCCTGTAACCAACAGCCATCACGTCTTCGTGACTAGCCGCCGCGACCAGCGTCGTATGTTTCTCGCCTCCGCCGCAAGGATCCTCATGTGCGACCATGGGTCCCTTCCCCATCCTTGTACCATTTAATAAGGAACGATCTGTCGTTTGTTAGGCTTATACCGCCACCAAATGAGCACTCCAAGTCCGACCATAGCAGCCAAAATTACCGAACCAACAACAGTTGACACTACAGCGATTTTCTGGCTTTTGGTCATGCCATCGCGCGGTTGGGCTGGGAGAAAGCAGGCAAATATGAGTACCACCACAGGGCGAAAAGAAAATCTTCTCAAAACTTAATGACTGCAATATCTCACTCTGTGGATCATCTGATTCATCAGAGCTATTATATTGGGAGTTGGGATCGCTAGTAATCAACGGATTTCCAATGACTCTGTATGAACAAGAACAATACAACAATGGTTTTCTTTATATATAATGTAGTACAAACTCGATAAGAGAAGATCAATGGATAATAAGCTGGACTGGTTACCTGTACGTGAAAAAGTTTGCACCAATGTATGGCACCGGACCACTAAGATTGTTAAACGAAAGATCTCTGCAAAAGAAAATGACAATGCAAGCCAATGTTAAAAGGCCGGAGAAACAACGAAAATGTACTGCACTGACTAGTGACTACTAGTACAACGCAAGCGCCGTCGGAAAAATGAACGAAGATGGAAGCGAAGAAACCTTACAGGTGAAAGAGGTTGTTGAGGTCTCCAAGTGAGGTTGGGATGTTCCCAGTGAGCCGGTTGTTGGACAAGTCGAGGTCCGCTAGCATCTCAAGCGTTCCTATGCTGTCAGGAATGGGGCCAGAAATGGCATTGTCCCCTAGCATCCTGCCCGTAACCGAATTTATTAATCTGACCACCTTGACATTCGATCTTTCACTCAACAGAACACGCAAGATTTGAATACTAGTACATAAAGTTAGAAATGGCACTCATATATAAACAGAAATAAAAGCTTACAAGCTCTGCAGCTTGGTCAGGTTCCCGATTTTGGGCGACAGTTTCCCGGACAAGTTTTGGCCAGATAGGCTTCTGCAGACGACGTAGCAGTACATCGCAAGTAAATAGAAGACCTCAAGTGAATTTGGTGCCGGAACCGGCAATGCATGAAGGAGAAGAAAGAGCGAGCGTACAGGGAGAAGATGTGGTCTTCTTCGCACATGATGCCGCCCTCCAAGTCGCAAAAGCCCGTCATGTCGAACTCCAATCACGGTGCGTCATCGTACCGCGACCGTGGACTGTAGTTGAGCTCTGCCCAGATGTCCCTGATCGCCTCAGCTGCGCGGTGGTGCGGTGAGAGGTTAGTAGATAGAGGTCTCCAATTCCAATGTTGAGTGAGTGTGGGTCGGTCTCTTTGGCAACAAGTAAACACGATACTGAACAAGAAACAGGGTAAGAAAGATGGAGGTCTTTCAGAAGCCGCGACCGCGAGCTAGAAGGGGGAGGTAGAAGAGGGTGGGTAGGTGCCTTCTTGGGTCATAATCTGAGAGACGGACGACGACGGCATCAGGAGCAGGACGGCGACCAGCAGCCACCACCGCATCGCCATAGCCACCCGCGCGCGCGGACTAGAACTGTGTTCAGAAGCAAGGATTAGTGGACAGAGGAGACGGGTGAGGTCTCTGTTCATTCCACGTCCAACTGCCAAGACTTTACTAGCTTCCACCAACCCGCAGGCGACACGTGTGGACGAACGAATAACCTTTCCGGCCATCGACGTAGCCTTGTTGGAACTCCACCCAGTGATGGTGACGGAGTAGCCGAGCACCGGGAAGCAGTGACGGGAAAGGCACACAAGCGAACCACTCTACCTTTTGCACGCTCGTGATCGTTGCGGTCCGCTTGCTCTCACTCCAATCATGCATCCGCAATTGCCTCAGTTCAAAAAAGAAAAATGTTCAATTGCCCGTATTGTTGATTTATACTTTTTTTTTTGAACAAAATAACAGAAAATGTTTTTTTTTTCCCTCTGATTTTTGAAAATATTGTTTTCTATTTTTTTTGGATAAGTTTTAATAAGTGCATTGCTTACATGATTACATCTGCAGCTTCAGTTACAGCAATGACCAAGTTCAAGTGATCCTCACAAAAAGAAAAAAAGAGAGAGAGAAAATATAATAATTCAGGACCAGAAATTATGTTCCCCGTATTGGGAGAAGAATCCACTCAGATAGATCAGTTCAAACTTCGACCAACGAATGCCGGTCAGCAAGTGTTTTGAAGATGCTACTGTTTCAGTAGCAATACTTCGTTTGTTTTTTTACCCACAGCTACAACAGTGGAGGTTACACTATGTCCCTTTTTATTACTAGCGCTATAAGCTCACAGCAGTTGTGGTTCTCAAAGAGTCGCGGCTACTTTGCCATTTGCTTCTGTCTCAGTGCTCTCCAACCAATGTCACGCCTAACGAACCCTTCTGGCCAATCAACAGCATCAACAGCGGCATATGCTCTTGCCCTTGCTTCTTCAATGTCCTCGCCCTTTGCAGTGACACCAAGAACTCGGCCTCCAACAGCTACAAGGTTACCGTCTCCATCCAATGCTGTTCCGGCATGGAATATCTTAACGGCCGGAGAAACCTGCTCAGCCTTGTCAACATTTCTTATCACAGTTCCCTTCTTATAAGAGCCAGGGTATCCTTGGCTCGCCATCACTACCACCATTGCCATTTCAGGTGACCAGGTCAGTGAAACCTTTTCTAGTTCTCCTCTGCATGCGGATAGCAGAACCTGTGCTAAATCAGATTCTAATCGCATCATCAGAACCTATAAGGACAGGAAAATATATTAGTAAGGACAGAACAACTTGTAAAACAGATAACACAGTATAATCTTGTTTGGAAACATACAAAATCATCATTCTGATGTATTGTGCAAGCACAGTGAAGATCACATCGAAACGTTGTGAGTCGTACTATCAAATAAAATACAAATAAAAAATGGAGTAGAATGTTAGAGTTTAAAGAAGCGTGCAGTAGGCTATTCATACTCCATATGTGCTTTACCTATTCACTGTCTTTCAATTATCAAAATCAATTGCCTGTATGATTAATGAATGCATACAATGTGAAAAAGAAAACCCCGACAGATATGCTGATGCCTGAAAAACACATTTCTTACAGGTCATATAGACACCATTAAAATTTTGCATCCTGCCTGAATAAATAGCAGTGCCAGAATAATATAATGGTTAAGATGGATTAATCCTCAAGGGCAGCCCATGCTATTTATTCAGGCACAAGATCCATGCTATTCCTCAGTGTGCTTCGTATGCCATTTGCCTGCACAAGATCTATCTTGATATCACATAGACTAACACTACTTTGCAATTGCATACCACCAAAATGCATCATCCTCGATGGAATCTATTCAGCTTCTCCACTAAGCAATAATAAAGTGCTAGTCTTCTAAGGCAAAATGAACTGTCAGAAGCAGACCGATATCACTATAATTGAGCTAAAAAAAAAACTAACTCCACCCAGGCAACTTTCTCAAAGTCACTGACCAAACAAGGAGGCGAACTAAGGGGTCCTGAATAAGTTTTGGTCTCAGTTTAAATGGATAGGAAAGTTTGTTGTCAGTTACTCTCTGGAAATGAATCCTAGAAAGTTTAGAAATATAGATACAGGACAACTAACCTGGCATTCCGGATCACCAAATCGTACATTGTATTCAATAAGCTTAGGAAGCCCAGATTTCTTCTCAATCATAAGTCCAGCATACAATACACCAACAAACTTGCAACCTTCAGCTGCCATACCTTGAACAGTGGGAACAATTATACTTTCCATAACTATGCCCTTAAGCTCTTCTGTCACTATTGGTGCAGGCGAGTATGCACCCATACCCCCAGTATTTGGGCCAACATCACCATCACCAACTCTTTTGTGATCTTGTGCTGATTCAAGCGGCAACGCATTTTCACCATCTACTAATGCAAAGAAAGAAGCCTCTTCACCCTCTAAAAATTCTTCAATGATAACCCGTGAACCAGCAGAACCAAATGAACCTTGAACTAACATTGAGTCTATGGCTTCAAAGGCCTCATCCAAAGTCATTGCAACGACCACACCCTTACCAGCAGCCAGTCCATCAGCTTTAATAACAATAGGGGCTCCTTGTTGTTTGACATATTCTTTAGCTTCCGCGGCATCCATGAATGTGCAGTACTACAAGAAACAACAAGTACTCAAAATACCATCATCAACATGGCAATAATATCTGGAATTAGTGATTCAAAAAGGATGTGACAGCTGACAGCCATTGTTTTCTGTTTCTTTTTAGTACACTGAATTCAAATTGTCCCCTATAGAACACATGAGGGCTTCGTATCAAATGCATTATTATCAAATAAAAGCGTACGTACAAGCAAAACAAACAAGCACCAAAGAAAAACAAACCAAAGCAATTGTCAGAAGGCAACCTGAAATTTCTACACCAAGGTGGCTAATTCTGCTATAAGCACTTTTGCATCATAGTTCCTTTTTGCAGTAATGAACCTTGAACTAACATTCAGCTTAATCTGAAAAGTAGTCTATCTCAAGAGATACTTTAAGAATTAACAAACAATTAAATATAGGTCAGCAGGAAAGCTGCAGCCCTGCTCCATGGAACTTGTGGATGGTTTCTCATAGTGTGATATTGTCTGAACTCTGAAATGGTTAAAATTAGCTCAAATACATGTGATTGTTGCTATCAAACTCGTGTCAAATGAAGGAAACGTATTAATATAATGCCTGACATGGTTTGTCTTCTCTTAAATCATAGACATCACACATAATACGCAGGCATCTCCACTAAACAAAACTGCATAATGTTAGGAAGGTTAAAGGGCTGATAGTCAACATGAATGTAAAACAATGTACCTTAGCTGTCGGAATATTGTATTTATCGCACAACTTTTTCATGAAGTCTTTCGATCCTTCTAATGCTGCAGCCTCTGAAGAAGGACCAAAGGTTGGTATCCCAGCTTTGACAAGATCATTTGAAAGACCCGCGACAAGAGGTGCTTCAGGACCCACTACAACCATTCCCACTCCCCTATTGCGGCAGAATGATATGACAACATTGCTATCGGAGATGTCCAAGTCAGAAATACAGGTTGCATCCCCGGACTGGGAAATACCGGCATTACCAGGAGCACATAAAACTGAACTGCAAGATGGGGAGCGGTTCAGGGCATAACAAAGAGCGTGCTCCCTTCCTCCACCACCAATAACCAATACAATTATCTTCTCATCTGAAACAAAAGAACAACCAGCTTGCTTGTGAATTTTACATTTACACCAATTAAGCTCAGTACACCGATTTCTTTCCTCAAAATAAAGAGAGTAAATTGGACGATTCGTAGAGCAATTTACCAGAAAAACTGCCGGCATCAGTTGCTGAAGCTTCCAAGCTCGAGCGCCACCTTACTGAAGCCGCCTGGGAACGGGATGCGACATGCCGAATCGCAAAGGAAGAGCAATCCCTGCTCCACCCCTGAGGAAACGGGAAGGATATGGAGGACTTGCAGCCGCCGCATGAGGGATTACTGGTTCTACGTCTTACAGCAAGCTTGAGAGTGCCCTTGACAGTATGAGCAGCGCATGCCATGGAAGGGGATAGCTATACGACGCTTCGGCGACAGGTGAGGGAGGCGGGCAGCGGGGAGGCGCTCCGTGCGGTCGGAGACGGCGGCGGCCGGTGGCTGGAGTGAGGTTAGAACGCACGCTGCACGGCTGACGGCTGCAGGCTGGATGCCAGCGGGCCAATTTTTGCTGGGCCGCACGTTCTGCTGAAGGCCCAAGATATTTTTCCAGTGATGGGCCTTGTAGGTAACCAGTATTCTATTCTTACCGTTTTATTAGTAGTTCTAAAATATTCGAGATGCTTTTCACAAATTAAATCTAGATGTTCTTTTTTAGAATATACAGTCTATTTCATCATACAAAAAAGTGTTATCATGTTCACAATTCTACCGTATTTTGGGTAGGGGAGATAAAAGCATGACACACAAATTGCATAAGTTGGTGTATCATGAAAATCCTAAATTTCAAAGAGGATTGCCCCCCTTTTTCTTACGGAGGTTAAGATAGACGAGAAATTTCATTGGGGCTCAGCGGTATGATATGGAACCGATTTTATAATTAAATAAATCATATAGTTTTTGGGCCAATCTTATGGTTTCTTGATGTGTTTACATCTGATTTTTTTGCTTATTGTCTTTATGCACTTTGGGCCATGTGTTGGATAGCATGAATAATCCATACGAATTTAAGTGTAATATAAAATAATTTTTTTTTAAAATCCCTTTCAATTTATGGATTTGAGTGGATTCTCCTCTATCCAAACTGAGCTCTCAAGTGGGCATGAAAAATAACCACCTCAATTGGGCACGGAAAGTGACTAATCTACAAGAACCATTTCTTGGTCCTATCTCGTTTGCTTGCTACTGTCTCCATAACTTTTTTTTTGTCATCGTCAAACAAGAACATGTACATACACACCACATAAACTGATTCTGAAAAGTCTACTTTTATGCTTTTATTCTCATAATAATTCCCTTTGTCTAAATGCTTCTTTCCTTTTCAGAATATACTTATGCCATTCTTTTCAAAAAGGGTTGCTCTAATTTCCATTTTTCTTATAATATATTCCTATATTGTCACAATAGAAATGTCTCTGAATTACAGTACAGATAGATAATTGCACCAATCAATATTATACCTGAGAAAATGGAAATCTTAGCAAAAAATAGTGGGTTATTAAATTGATGTTTTACTATTCACATATCTAACCTGCCATTAGGACTGATCAAACCTCGATTTGATCATTCCACAGGTACAAAATTTAAGAGAAGACAAGTTAGCGCATTCACCTTTCTCAAGATGGCATGCAAATTGTAAATTCGATTCACTACATACATTCTTACTTTGCAACTTGAAGCTTCCAGAAACTGCTGCTAGATTTGCGTACAGAAACTTGAGAGCAGATAATTTTCACAAATTATCAATTAATATTGCGTACAATATCAGTATCGGTGAATTATAAATTAATCCTTATCGCAAAAAGAAAAATCCAAAAAACGGAGGAGACAGTCCGCCTGGGCCCCCGGAGGCACCGCTCAAGTGCAGACGCGGCGGATCCGCCGCCGCACCAACGCCGAGGCCGTCGCCGACAGGCGGGGCCCCCACTTTATCCTCCCGGTAGGACCCACCCGCTTGCTTGGCTGCCCGAACTCCTAGGCAGGCGGCGAGCTCCAGTCCTCCAGAGCACCACTCCGGTCGCTGTCTCGCGGTCCCCTTCTTCGCCCCGATCCAAACGGCTTCCCTCCATTAAAACCAAACCTCCTCCAGTCCAGGAAGTCCACCACCACCACCGCCCCCCACAATTCCACACGCGCGCACAGCACTTGTGCCGTGCTAGCCATGGGGACGTCGGGGTCCAAGGGCAGCGACAGCGTCGCCGGGGTCGGCGGCGTTGCGGCGGGAGGCGGCGCGGTGGAGGAGGCGGCGGAGTGGCACGGCGGCGCGCAGCTGTACGTGTCGCTCAAGATGGAGAACGCGCGGATCAGCGGCGACCTCGTCCCGCACGTCTTCGGCTCCGAGCCCATCATCGGCTCCTGGGACCCCCACCACGCCGTACGCCCAAATGCTTCCGCTCTTTGCTCCCCATCTGGTTTCGCATTCGCGGCTTGTTACTGAAGCAATTTCTATTTTTCCTTTTGGCAGCTCGCGATGGAGAGGGAGCTGGCGTCCATGTGGGAGCTCAGCTTCGTAGTGCCGCCGGACCACGGTACGTGCTGTTTTGTGTCACTATGCCAGTATTGAATTTTTTTTATGGGCCCAATTGGTCAGTTGGGTGTAGTATGTTTTGCTCCTTAGCAATAGCATTGTGCCTCGTGCCGTCTTTCATTATCACTTGATCCTTTTTGGTTCCTGGGTCCTGGTTTTGTTCTGACGAATTGGTGTCTGTTGTTAATACTTCTTTCAGCCTACCAACGTGTCAAATTCCACTAGTTCGTTCAATGGAACAGTGTTTTGTTCGATTCAATTACAAGTAGAAATGGAAGTGTCAAACTCTTGTGCAAATTGCTGTATGCGCTGTCCAGAATATAAGCTCTCGCGCAAATTGCTGTCTGAACTGTTTGGAATATTGCTGCTAGCCTGAGCATGCGGTATTTGCTGCAGAAACACTGGATTTCAAGTTCTTGCTCAAGCCCAAAGAAGCAGCAGCCCCGTGCATCATCGAGGAAGGACCTATGCGGCACCTGACCGGAGGCATGCTTAAGGGTGACGTGAGGGCTGCTCTGTTCAAGCTCAATGGGGAGGACGAGATGCTCGAGTTCAGGGTGTTCAACAAGGCCGACACCGTGTCCCCGCTAGACCTTGCTGCAAGCTGGAGGGTGTACAAGGAGAATTTTCAGCCTTCCAAAGTCCGAGGAATACCTGATATCAGTATCAATGTTGAACCCACTCATGTGACTGAGGTGAGAACATGTGTTTGATTCTTTTATGTTTCATGCTGGTGGAGGCACTTTGTTGCAGAGTTCTATGTGTTATGTCCACTGTTCTATAAATTTCTTGTATAAGTTCCGCGTTGCATAAATGAAGAAGCTCACAGAGGTGGGTGGAACATGTTATAAAGGTGGAAGTGATCTCATCACACATCTTTCCGTATAGGATGGACCTTCGGCTAGCTTGGAACTTGATTTAGAGCATTATGTTGTTCCATCGCCAACTGCACCACCAGTTGAATATGCAGCAAATCTTGCTGCAACCCCAGCATCCTTGATTCAAACTGGAGCAACGTTGACAAATGATATGCTTCTTAGCGATGGAATTCAGAGTCCAGGAAGTGTTTCTACAGATTTGGAAGATCAAAATACCCACAAGAAGGTAGGCTGTGATCAGAAACTGTAGTCTATTGCTTCCATCAACATTTTTTTTGGGGTTTTATATAAACTAATATATTTTAGTCTGATACATGTTCTTAGTAATTCTCTTACTTCTTTTTACGAGTCCTCAAGTTCTATGTCTGAAGTTTATCCGCCTACCAATTCATAAAATGAATCATAATTTATCTGATGGGTTTGCAAAGCACATTGTTGAATTGAATACACGTTTTTCCCAAAGAAATTAATTGTATACTGTATTCTGCAATTAAAGTATTTGAAACTAATTTTCTTTTTTTGCAGAATGCTGAGGCCTTAGTATCTAAGAAAGTACAAACTTCTGGACTAGTAGAGTCAAAATCAGTTGGTACCTTTACACCACTACAAAAGCAAGATGGCCAAAAGGGATTTTTCATTGACAGGGGTGTTGGGTCACTTAAACTGCCAAAATCAGCCAGTTTTGGATCGGCAAAGGTCAGCTCTGTTTCTCGCCTTACCTAACGATAGGTTAAAATGATAGAAAATAGATATCATTATGTGCTTGATGTTATTGAACTCATTAAACGAACTAAAGGACTGTTGATGCGGTTTGAGAATTGTTTAAGTTTTTATTTCCTTCTTCACCAGTATTAATATTTATGCAGACGATGCCAGAAGCAGCAGGAGCTGTTGCTGCTGCAGCTGTAGCTGATCGTCTGCATGGGTCGAAGGAGGACCGGAAACTGGCAATTATTTTGGTAAACAATTGGATTTGTATGATAGTTTTACATGCTCTTAGTCTTTTATTTGAGTTGCGGCTTTAAAACTTGTGATCGTGGATAAGACAAAGCTGACTTGCAGTGTTTATTACATGAATTAAAGCATACGGGTTTTTCTATTCTATGAAAACTAAGATTGCATTACTTCAAAAAAAAACTAAGATTGCACAAAATCTTGAGCAGTATTTGTTAGCAGTTTAGTAGTGGCATAGGTGGGTGTAGGGTGGGTTGTCGGTGCCAGCATGGGGAAGCTCCATCCAGCCCTGACCAAATCCATTTTTTATTGATAGCTAGACACGTCGCCCTTTCAAACTTATAGGTGAATAAATAGCTAGGAAATCTTATTTGGTGGAGAATTGAACTTTATCAATTAACTTTAACTGTGCATTTGGAGAAATAAAATCTCATGTGATTTCAGTCAAGAAGCACCATGTCCTGGACCCCAGTAAGAAGAGTTTATTTGTCTTGCTGCCTAGCATTATTGCTAGTTTTGTGTCAAAATTCACTTCGATGCTCGAATATGTTCCTAAATTTATTGAATGCTTGTTGAGAAGGGTGAATATCATTCTGAGTATATCCCAACTAATTAGGTTGGCTTACCGGCTCGGGGTAAAACCTTCACTGCAGTTAAGCTTACAAGGTATCTTCGTTGGTTAGGTCATGAGACCAGACATTTCAATGTTGGGAAGGTAATTATACTCATACTATAGTTAAATTTCTTCTTGCAGGGAGTATTGTTCTGTGAAAAACTGACTCACTTTTTTCTTGCTTGAAAACATATATGCAGTATCGCCGCCTAAAACATGGAGCAAATCTGGTACTAAGAACTGCATTTTTGTTGTAACACAAACTATGTTTATTAAGTATTATCATGGCAGAAAATTCCATTCTAAGTTTCCTATATTCATTCTTTTAGCTACATTACTAGATATTTTTTGTGCATATAAAGACTGATCATGAGTCACGACATGCCTGTTACTGATTATAAAGGAGTAAACTTGCACAACTCCAGTACGAGTATGACATGCCTGTAGGGTAGCAGTGACCATGTCGTAGTAACCATCACAATTATTAATGTTGTTTTCATACTGACTGGCCCAGCTGATGCATATACTTTTCATTTTCTGGAATTTGTAAGGCACGTGACAACTCTAAGTTGACTTCAAGGTCATGCCACTCCTATGTCTTGTATGATTTGTGGTTCCGTATTCCTTGCATGGGTGGGTTTTCTATCAGTATTTTTTCTTGCTGTACAGTGCCTTTTTGGTCTCCCTTATTGTCTTCACCTAAAAAAAACATGTATCTCCAAGACCCTCATGACATTCGCACATGTAGTGACATATCCTGACACTGGATTTAGTGTGGTGGCAATTTCTCAAAGTTCTTTGTTTATTACCAATTCTTTCTGCAATCATTATTGTATTTGGTTACATCTCTGGCTCTGATTCTTGTTGTACTGCAGATTTCTGCTAAGGCTAATTTGCATACATGTGTAGTCCTTGTACATCTTGTTGAATTTCAATGCAGTTATCTGATCCTATGTCAATAAAGCTACTCTTTATTAGAGGTTGATCTAACAGATTTGTAGTTTTATTGGCTCAGTCTGCAGATTTTTTCCGTGATGATAATCCTGAAGGTATTGAGGCACGCAATGAGGTTAGGATGATTCATTGACTTCGTAAATTTCTTACAAAGCAGATCTCAAAATTCAAAAGAGATGTTATCATAGTCTTCTGCTTCATCAATATCCGGTGTTCTGCATTTTCAACAAAAAATGTTGCCTAGGCATTTTACTTCCCCCTTTTGAATAGCAAACAATTGATCACCATAAGTGCCAACTTTACTTATGAAATCAGGGTCCTATTTTTCTTCCCCCCCCCCCCCCCCCCCCCCCCCTCAAATGTGGCTGAGCACTTGTTTCAATTAGAGGAAGCAGGACTTATTTGAGTGATGAAGTTTTTCAGATTCCTACCAGACTTGCACTGTTTCTTGTGAAAGTCTTATGAGCTTAATCCTCATGTCATTCTTTTACCAATGAAGGTTTTTATTTTAAAAATGTCATATTAAAACCTCTTTGTACACATTCAATACAATCTATTCCTGATTCAACAAAGTCACATGAGTATGGGTTTTCTCCTACATTTTTCTTTTGAAAGTGCCATTGAGAACATCAGAATATCAATTTAGCATCCTATGAGAGGTCAAATGTGATGTGACAATCAATGCTTGTGATACTTATATTAAATTTAAGCATTACCTTTGTTTCGATATATTACTAATAATTTGCTACACTATCTTTTTGATGTGCACATTCTAGGTGGCTGCTTTAGCAATGGAGGACATGATAGATTGGATGCATGATGGAGGCCAGGTGAGCTGGTTCTTGGTAGCATTCTTGAAATGTAATATTTCTTCTGATCATATCCACTTGTGTCTAGGTTGGTATATTTGATGCCACAAACAGCACAAGGAAACGAAGACATATGCTAATGAAGATGGCGGAAGGTAACTGTAAGGTAATTGACAATATTAGTATTTACATTGGGTATAGTTTTTAATCTTTTCTTACTGTTGTACTGAAAAGGTCCATTGGACATTGATCAATGAGATTCATGTGTTCTGGTGATCTTGGTACATTCATATCCTGCATCTGCAGACTCGAGTTCTCTTCCTTATTGAATTAGATTTGGGCAGATTATATTTCTGGAGACAATATGCAATGATCCGAAAATAATTGAAAGAAATCTACGGCTGAAGATACAACAAAGTCCTGACTATTCTGACCAGTGAGAATCCTCCAAATTTTACCTTTAAGATGGAGCAGAAGTAAATTTACAGCCTGAATCAACTGAATATTTTGCAGGACTGATTTTGAAGCTGGACTACAGGACTTCACGGAACGGTTGAAGAATTATGAGAAGGTTTCAATATTTTTTTTAGTTAAAGTGACGTGTTCGAAGTACTTTTCTTTTGTTTTATGAGTTATTTAGTCCTGAATCAGGCAGTATTCCCTTGTAGGTCTACGAGCCAGTTGGGGAAGGTTCTTACATCAAAATGATTGACATGGTAAAAGGACAGGGTGGTCAGTTACAGGTAATTTCTTCCATACTTGCACATTCCATTGTACATGATTCTACCGTAGTAAGGTTGATGACATGCCTATGTGCCAGAATAATCTAGGTCATGGGTACCATTCCATGCAATTCAATACGTATGAAAAAAATAATTGGAACATGCATTTATGTTGTATGAAATGTATGCATAGTAGTATCAGTTATTTACACAAAAGGAACTTGAGTTTTGGCATTTTATGTTTTTTTTTTAACTTGATGTGTTATGCCTTGATTAATGCTCCTTGATTTTTTTGCTCTTATATCTCTCTTTTGTTCTATCTTTTACCCAGGTAAATAATATCAGTGGTTATCTCCCTGGACGGATTGTCTTTTTCTTGGTATGTATTTCTAGGCTCACATAAATAATAGTATTTGCACTTTCTGAGTTAGTGTGTGTACACATGTTCTAAGAACTGTGTATGTTTTTTGCTTGCTTTAAACTATAATTTATGCAAGTGCATTCCCCATCAATAGTTGACACATCTTGCATTATGCAAATGTAACTGCAGGTGAACTCTCATCTTGCACCGCGGCCTATTTTGCTCACAAGGCATGGTGAGAGTTTGCATAATGTTAGAGGAAGAGTTGGCGGTGATACGGTCCTAAGGTTTGCTTTCTCTAAGTTTAAATCTGATTCTGATACCTTTTGAGTCATGCATGAATTCCTAATATTTATGCAATATTTTCCACACTGATATTGCCATTTTGAGTCCTGCATGTATTTTCCAGTATTTATGAAATTTGTGTTGCCCTTATTGCAATATCATGATGCATTGAACTAATAATTTCCTGTTAAAACTGCCTGATAATGGTGTACAGTGAAAATGGAGAGCTTTATGCAAAGAAACTAGCCAATTTTGTTGAAAAGAGGCTCAAAAATGAGAAAACTGCAACTGTAAGTAATTGCCTCTACTTGAATGATAAATTTAATCATCAGAAATGAGCTGGCAGAGTAAGAGGTTTGTCTTTGTGATTTATCCAATTATTTAGATATGGACCAGCACTCTGCAGAGAACAATTTTGACAGCAAGCCCGATTGTTGGATTTCCAAAGGTGATTGCTTGGTGTTTTAGGAGTTTCTTGCAGACCTGTTGGCTGTTGCAAGGTAGTTACATTGACATTGCTCAACTTGTGTTGTTTGTAGATACAATGGCGTGCTCTTGATGAGATCAATTCTGGTGTTTGTGATGGGATGACATATGAAGAGATTAAAAAAATTATGCCTGAGGAATTCGAGTATGTACAATATTTGTTTCATTGAATGTGGTAATCGTGTTGTAGGTTTATTAGTTTCTGCTGTATACAAATTAAGCCTAAGAAGAAAAAAACAGTATTCTTTGGCATTCATGAATTACAATATACCTACAGATACCCCATTATTGCTTTGCACTTATAATTTGGCTGGTCCCATTTGTGAAGTATCTGCGTCTGATAATACCATTGTGATGCTTTTTCTAATGCTTGATTAAACTACCAGGTCACGCAGGAAGGACAAGCTTAGATATCGCTATCCACGTGGAGAATCTTACCTTGATGTGATTCAGAGGTATGCTAAAAAAAAATAGTGCATAATCATTCAGGGGTAATATGTGTTAGTTTACTAGACAAACTGTGACAATTTTTCAGTTCTATCATCACTAACTATAGAATAACTGCAATGTCATAATAACCATCAGGTTGGAACCAGTCATCATAGAGTTGGAACGCCAGCGTGCACCAGTCGTCGTTATATCCCACCAGGTAAAATTTCCACAGTCGATGAAATGTCGATGTGCAGTGAAGCTGATGTTGAATTATTTGTCTTACTGATAGGCTGTATTGCGAGCGCTATATGCATATTTTGCTGACAGGCCTCTGCGGGAAGTTCCAGACATAGAGGTGACACGTTCAGTCTTCCTCTTTTATGCACTAAAAAAATCACATAATTTTGCTTAGTCAACTCAAAACCATTTTCCCTTGTGTAGATGCCACTACATACCATAATCGAGATACAAATGGGCGTCACCGGCGTTGAAGAGAAGAGATACAAGCTCATGGAGGATGAGTGTCAGGCTCACTAAGCAGCTTGGCCTGTTTTGGACAGCGAGTACAGATATTCACACAAATACCTTACTTAACCATTTCATCTCTGGTCCAGCGGGTGCAGATCTAACACCTTCAGACCCCGTTGTAAATTTCAACCAAAAGTACATATTGATGACTGTAAAGCAATACACACTGCTGATAAGGAACTGTAAAAAAAAAACGAAGAGGAACGTGTTTACTGTTCCTAGTAATGAATGAATGGAGCAATACCCTCAGTAATAGTTCCAAAAGAGGCTTGTCCTGAATCTGCCTTTTTTTTTTACATGATGAGCCAAATTGGTTGGTCCTGTGTCCTGTACTCCTGTTGGCTGATGTCACAGGACCTGGATATATTAGACTTTTATACATGACCTGCCAAACTCTGAGCTGTCATGTTCTTCTGTGCCCATGTAAGGACGCAATCAAAAGGCAGTTTTCTTGCTCCAGAAACTCTGCTCCAACCATGGCACGCCGCCGAGAAACAGCGTGTCCCTGGATTTCGTGCGGGAACCACGAACGCCCTCGCTTGTCCTTGCTTCTCATGCTCCTCCACTCCAACAATTACTATTTAGTTCAGCCCACCAGCACCAGGGCGTCACTACTGTGTCCAACAATTATTCAGTCAGTAGTCAGCCATGTTGTTCGCCCGGTACGACGTGAACCTCCTGCTGGTCGCGGTGACCGCGCTCTCGGCGGCGCTGGCGTTCGTCGCCGCGCTCCACCTCTACGCGCGCTGCTACCTCCGCCCGCGCCGCAACAACTCCGACTTGTTCTCCCCCACCACGCTGGTGATGGAGGAGTACCCACAACCACACGAGTTTTTACCTACCAGGTGCACGCCGCATCGAACGGGCTGGACGCCAAGGCGCTGCGCGCGCTGCCGGTGTTCAGGTGGGAGTCCAAGTCCACCAGCAGCAGCCAAGCCGCCGACGCAGAGCCCACCGTGCGGTGCGCGGTGTGTCTTGGGCACATGGTGGACGGCGAGCTGGGCAGGCTGCTCCCGGCGTGCCGTCACGTGTTCCATGCCGAGTGTATCGACAAGTGGTTCGGGACGAGCACCACGTGCCCGATCTGCAGGACAACGGCGGCTGCTGCGGGCGCGGCCTCCTCTCTGGTGCGGAAGTAGCTAGTACACCTCATAGCCGTCGAATGATGAATGATGAGGGTGTACGCATGCATGCTCAGAAATGACTGTCATATATATGCATGTCCCGAATAAAAAATGAGGTACCCGATCTAATTTAGTCTGTTTATCAGAAATGATTATTTTTTTTTTGGTCTTTTGACAACGCCGCGCTACTCGTATTTTGATTTCATTGAACACCGCACTGGTGAGGAAGAAGGGGAAATGTTCTCATATCCATAGCCCAAACCAGCCTCCTCATATCCTATGGCATTTTCATTTATTTTCAAACAAATCTTCATCCAAACAATATCATCAGTTTCATACTACTACTACTAAATAGAAATCAAATTTGCTTACAATAGGGTACATTTTACAGACCATTTAACACCGTTAAAAGCTCTTAACAGAATAGGATCTACTCATGTCTTCAGGTTTTAAAAACAAAACCAATTTTGCAAAGTCCAAAAAAATGGATCATTTTCAGAATTCAAGTCCAAAACATGACCCTTTTTACAATAGCCCCAATTAATTATTATTATTTTTGAATAAAACACAATACAAACACACATAAATGCACGAATCCTCATCTATTTAAATACATGCACGTACACTCTACTTCTATTAGCTATTTCAAAAGACTATTTCGACTTAAACTTGATATTCATGAAGTCACCATATGCATCTCCCTGTCGACACAAATGTCGGGTCTGATTGAAAAATAATTAGTCATAAATACAATAACTATATTAAATTAATACAAGATTTATATTGAGTGTTGGTTACGCAATACGATGTTGTTGTGCTTCTATAGTACACAGTTTAGTGTAGAATCTCTTAAATGTACTTTTTACCACCAACGCTTTCAATATACAAGATAGATGTACCTCATCTTACGAAATCATCTACACTTAGGTCATAACATAAATCTGGAATGAATAAACACCCAAAATATGAATATTGGACTATTTTGGTGATTCTAGTATTTTAAACTAAGAGACGACTGTATTACATGACTTGTTTTTAACTTCAATATTAAGAATAAACTTGTTTTCTCAATCTTTATAAAAATGGATCTATTTTTTCTAAATGACCTCATTTACAGCCTCACTGACGGATAGTTCTTTAAAAAAAACAGATTCCTGCTTGCAAAGATTAGTAAAACAGATTTATTCTTTACTTTAAAGGTAAATACAGATCATGTAATGCAATTGTCTTTTAAACTAAATACTAGCATTATGTTGCTACGGGTTAAAATTTTTAATTTATCATTACGCTCTTGAATAAACTTAAAACAAAACTATAACTAATGGAACCACTTGAATTGCACATTTTTAATACACAAGTGAATGTTGTCACAATTACGTAAGTATAATGTCATCCATTCATTATCTTTACAACTTTAAAGAGTTATTAGTCATATTCATAGTATTCATATAATTTTATTAAAACGTTTGTTAGAATTTTTTCATCTCTAAGTATAGGGAGTCTAGTACAATTCAGAAGTCAATCAGTCTATTGCTCTTTCTTCTATCTCAATTACCGCCAAATGATACTGTTAGACGATACACCCTTATTACCCCGCTCAGATGGTATTGTCAGACAGGCATGCATCAGCAACTTCATGCATTTTCATTGTACAAAAACAATAACTTCTTTTTGAGAAACATGTAAAAGGTGCAAAATAAATATTGAAAAAGAAAATTTGATAATTCACCGTCATGGTCAAAGAATGCACCTGGCATTAATTATCTCCTTACTTTAAAAATTGTTCGTTTGACGCTCAAATGGTTGCGACCGCTAATTTTTTTCATTTTCTTCTAAGCAGAAAGCTTATCTTAGCTCTGAACTAACTATAAACGTGGATTATGAGATGCACAAGAGTTGGTGGTCCTTAGTATTTTCTGAAAAAAAAACAATGATCATGCATCCTCTCGAGGTCAAACAAATCAAGACTAATCAACATAATTGGCAGAACATGTTAAAGTGCTGTTGAACATTTTTTTTTCAAGCAGACAGAACATGGGCTTGTTTCGTTGGCTTGTTCACAAGATTTGGCAAAGGAAGAATTACAGAAAATAATGTCATCTTTTCACTTAATATCGTCAGACCACAATGGTTTGCCCCTCTCGACAATGGTTGGAGCTCCGGCCTCGTGGCTGATCGCGGCGCATTGACAAAAGTAGATGAATATGAAGGACACGATCAAGGGTTGTGGCCTACGGGCGGGTCACGTGAGTTGCAAGGGAAATCAAGAACAAATAAAGAAAAAGAGACCTGGGGGATCAGGAGACCAGGGACTCTCATGAGTGTAAGGCGACACGGACTCTCGTGATCGTAAGAAAACACTACTTTTATAGGTAGGTGTAAATTCAGACACGATGAAGGACAGGTAAATTAGAACAACTTTTTTAGGGTAACCTCAAATGAATATGGCCTATATTTTAGTTGATCTAACGGTCTGGATTTGTTAGGATTTCCTACATACTCTGATGGCAACGGAACAAGGAACGTGGGAGTAGATCTTGCTTAGGGGCAGGGAAAGTAATTTTAAGCACGCAAACGAAAGAAACGATTAGTTGCGAGTTCTTCGCGGATCCTTCGTCCGGACGGTTGCTGAACAAGAGCTAGAGAGAATCATCGTGGTCGGCTGGTCGCCAAAGGAAGAAGACAACAGAGAAGTTGATCTTGGGGGTGTCCGGTGGTGGTGCCGTTGACGAACAGCAAGTACATGGTGCTGCCCAGGACTTAGGTTCTAAACGAAGGAAGGCATGTCAATAATTATGACGGTTAGTCGGGGATGGATAATTTGATGAACTTGCTTTTTATTTTGTTTTTGAAAAAAATTGATGGTGTCTCTTCTCCGCTCTCTACGGCCACGCTTGTGCTTCGGTGACAAGATTTGATCTTGTCGAGTGGATCATTAGCTTATACCAATATAATTTCAGACTCGTCATTGTTGATGTGTACAGTCGAGTGATTAACCTTATGTCTAAGGTATGATACTATTGTTCGTCTAAAACATTAAATTAATGTAGTAGTTTTTATATGAAACAGATCCAATACATATAATTCTAGTAGTAAGTATTACTACTTACAAGTAATAAACAAGCACATAAATAAATATTCTAAAACACAAAATGAATTCTAAAAATTAATAAAATAACAGGAATGGATAGAAAGATTTTAGATGAATCTAGGAAGAAGAATTAGATCAAATGGAGCTTGAATGGATGAGGTATGGATTTTATAGTGTGGAGCAGCTTTGGATTAATTCCAAAAATAAAAAAGATGATTAAAATGGTCTAATTCCGAAAATAAAAAGATGAGGAAAAATGGCAGGGCATGCTGGGCTGCTGGTTGTATTCGGTTTGCGAAGTATGTGGGCTGACTTGGTGGCCCAACACGGAATAACTTTGTACTATTTAAGGCTTATGTGAAAAGTCTACATAAACACGGTAATAAAGACATTTTAAAACGTATATAAACTGAACAGTGGGTAGGTGGCAGAATTTTGGTGGAAGAGATGACTTCACCAGATTTAATAAGTAGAGAAAAGATTAAAAAATTAGATGACCAAAATGGGCTTAAAAAAACAATGCGAGCGAAGAGCGTCAACACGAAGAAAACACCATGCTGCGAGGCAAACCGAGCCAGCGGCAACGTGTGCTCGGTGCGGCGTGCACTGGTCGTCTATCCAACTGCGAGCGGGACCTATCGGCCTCTCGCCGACATGTAGGCCTAACATCCACAAAGCAGGGCCCACCAAATCCTGACCCCCACAGTTCCACAGAGCAATGGGCCCGTTCCCCCTCCGCCGCACCCTACGATTCCATCCTACAAATAGCCCCGCCTCATGGGCCCTTTTCCCCCCGAAAGACGCCACGGCAACACGACCAAAACCAATTCCGTCGCAACTCCTCCCTCTCCCCTCCGCAGAGGGCAGTTGCGTGCTCGCTAGAAAACGACGACGGCGCCCGCTCGCCTCGCCGACCGGTTCCAGCGGCGGATCGGCCTCCGGAAAAGGTATACCCTTCCGATTCGGCCCCTGATTCCCGTGTAACGCGTCCGATTCTGTCCCCTAGTTGGTTTGATTTTGATCGGGCTGTTTTTGGGAGGGCATCGATTGATGGAGGGGTCAGTTGATAGCGTTGGAGGTGGAATCGTGGTGTTTAATTGGATGCTGATGGATCGATTCCAGATGGATTGAAGTTTCGCGGTCAAATTGATGGGGGATTTGGGGGCGGTGTTGGCCGTGGTCATGTGTAATCAGTGCGATTTTAAGCGGGACGGTTTGTTGATTATGCTCAGAGATCGGGCTGAGCTTGAGGGGAGTGCGTGGTTTCTACTGGCGACAACACGGTCTGCTTACTAAATTTGAAATGCCCCAAATCCCTCAATCCAATCAGGCAACCTCAATGCGTTTGCTCATGTCATTCTGCCCTCATCGCTTCGTGCTTCGCCGTGGGAGGTCGTTGCAACAAGCAACGAGCTGCTGTCATCTCTGACTGCATGATTCCTTTTTGGTATTCGCTCCGGTGAAATCCCTTTCTACTGTGACGCCTGTAGGTGCCCTTCCGGTGAAGTGATCGTTATCTAACTACACAAGTCCGTCTCAGTTTTCCAGCATTCAGCTTGCGGATAGGTTATCAGTGCAATTTTGTAGTGATGCAGCTGGTCTTTGGTAGGGGATGGGGATGCAGCCTTTTACGCTTACCCACTTCAAGAAAAATGAACTAATGATTCAATTTTTTGGAAATGGGTACCCATGGCCATGGGTCGTCCCTTTCCTGGACCAAGCTCCTAAGGTTTTGTGATTTAAGCGAGCCAGCAAACTATAGGAAATGTTAAGTTGTGCTATTCTTCAGTCATGATTTCCTAGCAGTCCAGGTATATATAGCATTTCAGTCGTCTCCTTGTTTTCATCCATCCCAACCATTGCAACCTATACCATTTAGTTAGTTGACCATTTTCCATGTGCTACATGCTTCATTCTCTAGCATATGTTTCTGATGATTTGGGAACCAATGTTTCCTAGTCATGTTTACCCCTTATTCTTTACTTCAGGATTCCATGTGTATATGACACACCAGTGAAAGTATTGAAGAATTTTGGTTTACCTTTATTCCATGTCCTTGTTATGTAAGGCATCTTTAGTTGCAGCTTACAAAGAACCAAGAAATATGTACCCATAGTAATATAAGCTCTCTGGAAACCGTGTCTCCACTCTCCAGTCGTTTATTTGAATTTTTTGTGGTTTTACCATTTTATTGCTTTCTTCTGTGTGCGTGCCTAAAATCTTTTGATCACGATTTCTTGTGTATGTTAGTGTTAAAATTCTAAGCAAGAATATTGACAAAAGTATAAACAGTTATATGTTAGAGATTATATTCATGGTATCCTTACATCTAATTGATCCCAAGACAAAAGACGTATGATATGCGTGACTCCTGCCATGTCTCAGACTTCAAGTGTACCATCTCCTTCCAACACTGCTACCACCATTAGATTGTGGAGGTACACGCTGCTTTGTTCCATCTTGGTTCTTTATATTTTCCGTTGGACAAAGCACGCATAAGCTCGACAGTCTTGGTCTTTGCTTAGAAGCAGGAGTGCTCAATATATGGAAGGTACAATATTATTGTCCTTCGACTCAATGGTAATGTTTGAAATTCAATGTTACTTGCATCGGCATGTCTTCTGCATCTTCAGGTATTCTTTGTATGCATTTATGAAACATATATCTATAGTACTCTATTTGTTAGGAATGGCACAGAAACCAATTTGTTTTATGGGAATGCAGGTTAGTGGGATCTATCTTCCACTGTAGTTCACTTTCTTGAAAGAAGTGATCTAAGACATTAGAGTCGGAGTTAAATCTTTGGGGACACAATTCAATCCTGTTGTTTGTCTGACTTCAAATTGGGGCAAATGCGGGCATTAGGTTGGGTGAGGAGTTGCCAATTTCCTGATGATCAGTGAGTGAATAGTATCTGATTTATTCTGGTAAGTTGGAAGCTGTCACTGATGGTGAGAATCTTAATTCTTTGAGCACTGCTGTCACCCATTTTATTAGGGGACCAGAAATTTATATTGTTCTCCTTTACACCTCAAGGTTTCAGGGCCTAATGTGGGCATTCTTTTTTTTTTTTTCATTTCTCTAGCCCCTTACTTGTTTGTTTTCTAGTGTCCAGCTAAATTCTCGAAACAAGACTAATTTGTTTCTCCTGGAGAAATATCAAGTTTCAGTCCCTTTAGATATCTGTAGCGTTTTTATATACTTTGATAATTTGAACTGTGTTCCTGATGACATTGCAGGTACTAGTTGATTGATCAATGCAGTGTAAAGACAATTTCTTTTCTTGTTTGACATCTTGATTTGCCAAAATCATGGTCACATTAAGGTGAAACAAATGGGCAAATTTGGGCTCCTTGATTCATTTTTCCAGTGTTAATGATGAATGCGGCAGTGGCATATGGGGGGATCTAATCCATCTGATCTATGCCATCTGTGGACATGTACTTTGTCCTCAGTAAGAGCATATGCTTAACATCACTGTTGAGTGGTGTTGCCATTAGATTGAGAGATGGTGACTATCTTGCAAAGATTATAGCAGCTTTTAAACTGCACAAGAGAGACCCACTAAATGTGACTTTTTGAAGAGCTAGTTGCTGATAACTTCTTGTTGCGTGGTCTGGAAAAGGTGCATATACTGCTGCCACAGTGCCATGCTTAGCAACTGCCACCTAGTACATTGACCAAGTTCAAAAGGCGACAAGCTTAGTCTAATGGCCCACTCTTAACCTGTAGCGAGGGATAATAAGATCCATGGAAGTGGCTGGAGGAGCATGATCACGGATCACCTGCTAATACAAGACATATCAAATCAACTAATATTGATTTGGACCATTCTGGTTGATGGGTGTAAAATCTGGAAAAGAACTTTAAGGCTATGTTTCCTGCCGAATTAATTGATCTGAAGGTCTTTTCCAAGTAAAAAACAGCTTTAGCTTGTAGAACTGGCTGTAAGGAGGGGAACCGGGCTCTTTGAAGTAACAACCCCATTCTGGTTACTTGGAAAATGCCATTGGCACATAGCTATTTGATGCCACTGAAAGGAAAGAGATGCTAGTTGATACTAGGTGAATCAATGATGGTGGAAATAAGATGCATTTATTCATAAGCAGAAAAAAGGATAGAACAATTTCATGGAGGAACCTTATTGATGTTGTGTTTGTGATATTTACATACATGAGCATGTTTCTTCCAAACATGCTAACTTCATGTGTTGATATTCCCTGAGGCTTCTGAAGCTGATTCATATCACTGTAGTTTCTGCCTTAGATATCTACTTTTTTTTTCTTTTAGTATTTTGTACATTTTCTCTCCCAGCGACAGTTTTCAATGGGCTTTTCATGCCATGTAATTAGAGATCTTTTATACTTCTTAGAATGTAAAAAATAATTGTATTGTTGGAGAAGTGCTATAAGTTGTGCATTATTTCAACTTTTTTGACTACTTGGTACAGATACATAGCAGTTTTGTCATTTATTAAGTTTGATCATTTCACTTGGTGTTCTTCAGAGATCCCGATTTTATATGTACTGGTTCGCTAAACAAATAATAAGGCTAGTTTTTCATAGATTAAGGGTTTAACCTTTTCAAGGTTTACACAGCTATTAATAAAATTCATTACCTGGAGAATCTTGATGTGCTGATTTTATTTTGTAATTGATAACATTTATTACCTGGAGAATCTTGATGTGCTGATTGTATTTTGTAAGTACAATCATTCATATATAAAGGTGGAGATTGTGGGAGTATACATGACAATACGTCCTGTACCTGCCAGTTCGCCGTATATCTACCAGTCTCCTGATTCTTTTTAGCCCAAAATGAAAATATCTACTTTTATTAAAAAAAAAGCTTACAAATTACCATAATAGCAACACAATATAGTCACTGCTTTACCTAAAAATGTGTTGCATTTTTTGCCTGCTTGTACTTTCTTTCATTGTCAATTTTTTCTAAGGAGGTTCGTCGTCAGTTACTTGGATGAAAACAAATTCTACAAATCTGAAATTTATAGTTACAACTTTGGCTGAGGTATACATTTTATAATGTATTTAAAGGCTCAATCAACAATGACATTGTATGTTGAGAGTTCCTCCTCAATCTGTGTATATGTTATCAGTATCAGATAGGTATCCTTTAAATCAGTTCTGAAACTTGGTCATATGTGCTGTATATGACAACTAAAATTAACTAAGCCTGGATATATGATGGAATCATTGTTCCTTGGGCATCTCTGATCTGTGTGACTGTTATCTCACATCATGTGCTGTTTTAAGGTTCGAGTTACCCTTTGATTTGTTCTGGGAGTAAAAGCATTTTTAATTTTTTATTACTTTTTAGTTTATGGTTTTTCTTTTTGCAGTTGCAACTTCTTTTGCTGGAATACTAACTCTGGGCGTCCAATTTTGCAGGTTAAACAAAATCTGACTGCACTGTTCATGTTATGGCGGGACATCATCATAATAATTCCCAGATGTCCAGGATAGATCATGTGAACCAGCGACATAATGAATCTGTGCCTTTTGGTATATATTCAGTTCAGCAACACAAAACTTCTACTAATTATAATACATATCAATCATTGTGGACTCATACCTTGTTATCTCAGGTCAAAAGTTATTTATGCATCCAAGGCTTGATGCACCAGATGGAGTTGTATCATCAGGATATGGGAGCACAGTAATGCGATCAAATGATTTTGCATCCTCGAGTTATGCTGGGCAACCTCATACTCAGCAGAATGGAGCCCCTGGGACCTTGCAAGGTTCATATGCTAGCTATCCTTATGCTGGAAGCTCTAGTAGCATCTATGCACCACATAATACCCAACATCTGCCTGCTTTGAGCTATCCACATAGACGTGAGGATAGTTTTATTCCGAATTCCAATAGGGATGACAGAAGGATTGCACAGAAACGAAGAAATCCGATTATTCATCCTATGGATGGAGCCAATGTTGGAAGTTATTACGGTGCCAGTTCTTCCAATCCACAGTTCTCCCAGCATGTGCCTCCAAATCCAATTCCAGCTCTAGAATTCTGCCCTCCTCGAATACCCTCAAATTTCAGTTCAAGCCGCTGGAGTGAAAATCACTTCAATGATCATGGAGGGTCTCTGAGGAATGTGAGAGGACGCCATGATCACAGTTCTATCCATTTGGGACACGGTCCAGCTGTAGCTAGCTCATCAGGCAGCACCCATGTACCACCACACCATTCTAATGCAAATGTTCCTTCTCTAAATACATCAGTGCAACAAGATAGAGCTTCTTTTCCTATACCTGCAAGAGTTGCTCCCCCAGGTAATTTTCAGTCCCTGCTCTTATACATAGTTTCCTTTGATCTGGCATGCTTTATTTCGGATAGCTTTTGTGTGTTAAATATCAGGTGGATGTAATAATTGTCAATAAGTTGGTAGATTCAAGAAATGAAATCATTTGTTGGTATTTATATGCAAGCAACTATATCCTAAGTTCAATATATTTGTAGTATATTCCTTTTCCAAATGAAATAATAGGTTGCTCAGAACATCCTTTTTTATATAATATATTTATCGCTGCTATCATTCAAGATGCTCCAAACTTTCCGTTGCTCTACAGGGACTGGCGGAAACCCTAGCGTGGCATTCAGAGAGAGGCCATACTATCCTCCTCCTCTGAGGACCAACATAAGTGTGCCTGTGGCAACACTTCCTGGTTCTTCTGATAACCTACCATTTCTGCATGGTGGATATGGCCCAAGATCAAATCCGCACAACACCATCCTCACTTATTCTGCTCCGGCTTTTGCAACTTCCTCCAATTCAGGGGCAATCTCCTATGAGCCTGCTATCCCCAGCTATCATCTTACTGCCCCTAGTTATTTGCCTGCTTCCTCTGCAGCATCATCAAGTGTCCAGCCATTTCATGCTGAGCCTGCTGCATCTTTGAGGCATCTAGGCCATGCAACTCGGCCCAGTGGCAGTGCGAGGAGTAGAAGGTCGAGGGATTCCTACCATCGCTTTCATACATTAATGATTGAGGAAGATAACTTGGGACGATCGGCGGCTGAGGTAGGATATGTTGATTTTTTTCCTCGCATAATCATGCTGACATTCCTTAGATTTTAAACATGTAACTAATTCAGTTGCATTCTGTGAAGCAATTTATGATGCTGGACCAGTTAGTTATCCATGAATCAAGAGAAGCGAGTGATCCTCACTGGGACATGAGACTGGACATTGATGACATGAGTTACGAGGTAAGAGATTAGCTTGTTGATACCTCAAAACACCATCAGAATGTTTCTTTAACAAAAGCATCTTTATTTGTTGTCGTATGCAGGAACTCCTGGCTTTGGAAGAGCGAATAGGCAATGTCAACACTGGCCTGGCAGATGAAAAAATTTCTGGATGTGTGATGGAGATAGCCTGCTGCAGCTCAGCTCGTCTACAGAATGATAAAGAGAACGCAAGCTGTGTAATTTGCCTGGTAAGACAAATTTCCTATTACACTTCCAGACAAGTTTCATATTGCACTTCCAACTGCTGGTTGGCACCTGTGGGTTCCCTGTTTCAAAGAAAAAAAAAAGCATGTCTTAACTGCTGATTGTTGCAGGAGGAATACAAACTTAAAGACTCCCTCGGGAGCCTGAAATGCGGCCATGATTTCCATGCCGACTGCATCAAGAAGTGGCTGCAGGTGAAGAACGCATGTCCAGTTTGCAAAGCTGCCGCTGTGGACGATAGCGGATGAACCGACTGAAGGCTCCGTACACTCCATTCATCTTAACTTAGGTCAATTGTGCCTCATTCGGCTTGTCTTCTTTTGCTGTGTAAATAAGAGGTAAGAAAAAACTGGAATTATTAATTAATGAGTTGAACGCTGTCCCAGAACCTGGTGCCCCATGTAAATGCTAATCCTCAAACTAGTTATTGGTCGATATGGAATTGTGCAATATGATTGACATGCTGCTATACTTTCTGGAGATTCTTATGTTGCGTCTGCAGGGCTGATCGCGGGCATGGCTGTTAATAGGTTGTTCTCATGCCAGCTTCCGGTCTGCTCCATGGATGGTTCGATGTACAAATCAGTGATGGCACACACTACCTCGTCGCTCGAACCTTGCATTTCTCCCTGCTCACCATTTGTTTGCCCGCTAGCGACGGATGCGCCACCCCTCCTGATACAGATGGTGAGGTCGCCAAGTCACCAGCAGCTCTGGATAATATATATGCGCAGGTTTGGATCGTGAGTTTGGACCGAATGCTTGGATTTATTCTTTTTTTTATTATTTTTTGTGTGTGTGACAGAGTTTTGTGCAATTTCACACACTGTACCATCCCGATTCCCGAGTGAAGTCGCTTGTATCTTGATGCACAATCAACATCGAGATCATGACATTTCAGCTGAGATCTCCTCCAAGCTACTGTTATCTCCGGCAGGACACTGTAGAAACTTAGTTAAGCGGTCCTTACGGCGCCAATCGTCGTTACCTAGATCACGATTGCCAGGGACGAGATTCCTCCAATCGTCCCTTAATTGCTCCCTCAAGAAGCTAAGCCAATCCACTTGCTGCTTAACGTTCCATCTCTCCCAACTCACCATGAGCCCATCCATGCATGGCGCCTCGCCACCTCACTCTCCAACCAACACAGCTCAGCTATCCATCCTCCTCCTTGTTATATATACCACGGCATCCATATCACTGCAGTGCTGCACAAGCACAATCAACCATCAGCTATACCAGCAAAACGAAGCAACGCTCATTGCAGCTTGTACCAAAATGGCGCCGCACGACGACGCCATCGTCATCGCCATCTTCCTCCTCCTCATCTCCTCCTCCGCCGCCCTTTCAGCCCACGGCCAGACCACGTCAGCCCCTGCCCCATCCCCATCCCCACCGCCACCGAAGACGATCACGGCGGTGCTGACCAAGGCGGGCCAGTTCACCAAGTTCCTGCAGCTCCTCAAGTCGACGCAGGAGGCCGACCAAATCACGAACCAGCTCAAGGGGAAATCCTCGACGGGCGGGTTCACGGTGTTCGCTCCCCCCGACAACGCCTTCGCCGCGCTGCCCGCCGGCACGCTCAACTCCCTCTCCGACGAGCAGAAGACGGCGCTCGTGCAGTTCCACGTGGTCCCGCAGCTGCTCCCGGCCGCGCAGCTCGACACCGTCAGCAACCCGGTGCGGACGCAGGCGGGCGACACGGGGAGGGGCAAGTTCCCGCTCAACGTGACGTCAGACAGCGGCGGGCGGACAGGTCAACGTCTCCACCGGCGTGGTCAACGCCACGGTGGACAACACGGTGTACGCCGGGGAGAGGCTGGTGGTGTACCAGGTCAGCAAGGTGCTGCTGCCGTGGGCGCTGTACGGCCCGCCTGTGCCTCCCGCGCCGGCGCCAGTGGGGAGCGGGAAGAAGAAGAAGAAGGCCGACGGGACGGAGGATCAGGCGGCGGTGGGTGATGACGACGATGCGGCGGGGACGACGTCGGCGGCGGTGGGTGCGCGGGGAGGACGAGGTGGGTTCGGCGTGGGGGCTGCCGCCGTGGCCGCAGCGATATGGTGGTGGCGCATGTGATGAGACGGCGACAAATGTTGAGCGCCGCCCTGGTGTTGCCGTGAGACAGTTCTTTCTTTTTTTTTCCCCCCGGAGTTTCCCAAATTCAGTTTTTGTTACGGGTCTTGCATGTATTTGGTGTTTTTTTTGTGTGTGGCATTGACGTATTTGGTAGGGTTGTGATGTCGTTATTATGCTTTCAAAGCAAGTTGTACATGATGGTATAATGAACGCATTGTGTTGTTGTCTCATCAACTGTTATAAGAGTCATTCGCAAAAAAAAAAAAAATGTTATAAGATGTTTAGTTGATTTGTCTTGAGTAGTTTATCAAAAAAACTCCGCTCAACATGTTGCTGTCCAAAATTGGACATCAATCTCTGTTGTTTTGTTTCCAAAAATGGTCCAAGCACACCGCTCTTCATGAAGCTAGCTATTCATATTTTTCCCTGCATGGTACCCTCACCTAGATGACAAATATATACGAAGACATATTTGGCCATGAAATTGTATCTTAGATTCATTTTAAGGATTTTTTTTGGGAACATGTTCATTTGTCAGTTTGCCACGTTGCAAAAGCAGCAAAACTGGGATAAATCCATGCACAGCTGAGCCAGACAAGAACCCCCCCTCACAAATCTCCACATTTCAAGGGAAACACTCCCACAGTTTTTTTTTTAAAAAGGAAGGCACCTCTGTTTCTAGTCTCATTTTCAAGGATATAACAAAAGAAAAAAAAGGAAAACAAATCAGGAAAAACTCATCATATAAAATGGCATACACATCCGTGCACGGATCAAGAGAGTCAATGCACAAAACTACACAAATGTAATTATTATGTAAACTATCGCAAAAGTTATCGTTATATTCCTCTTGCTCCTTTTCGTTGTACAATTTACATGATTTATGTTAGAAATATTTCTCTTAACCTGTAAATATTGTGGATTCAATGACTGATATGGCTAGTCATGGTAGATCATTTGACAAATGTTTTAGTTGTCAAATTTACAGGCTTCAATTGGAGCCTGCAGGTTCACGCTTTAAAACCATGAACAAGATTGACACGACACGAGCCTACATTCACATGGAAACTAATCAAACTCAGTCAGATACATGACCATAAGTCATCTCTATTTGGAATGTCTTGCAAATTTTGCATGAATTCGTGCATTCATAGCTGAATGCTGCCGAGCCTGGGTTCTTCAGTAGACAACTAGGATCTTTATGGAATACTATCGTATACTCAGGGGCCTATATGAAAAAACGACAAGATGTTACACGTATCTTCCCCTTCTGCCCCGCATCACTCGTCCTCGTGTACTCGCAGCTCGGCTTCCGACCGCATCGCGATCAATCTCCTCCTCCGTCTCCACCTCATCGGAGATCAGGCGAGGCGCCGACGAGATGGATGCCTCCTACCGCCGCTCCGGTGCCGGGGGTGGCTCTGCGCCCCGCTCCGTTGAAGAAATCTTCAAGGACTTTCGCGCCCGCCGTTCCGCCATCCTCCGCGCCCTCACCCACGGTATGCGCCCGCGCGCCCCCGCCGTTCCCGCTTGCCGCCGCCCTGAGCTCCGGAACCTAACCATGTACTTTCATATTCCTTCGCAGACGTCGAGGAGTTCTACGCGCAGTGCGATCCAGGTGAGTTTCCCCTCTCCTTCCCTCCGCGCGATCACTCCCTGTTTCTGGCCTTCGATTTGATTTGGACACGAGACTGATGCGGTTTTGGCGTCGGGTTCGTGTAGATAAGGAAAACCTGTGCCTGTACGGGTACTCGAATGAGGCGTGGGAGGTGGCGCTGCCGGCGGAGGAGGTGCCCACTGAGCTGCCGGAGCCGGCACTCGGGATCAATTTCGCGCGTGACGGGATGAACCGCCGCGACTGGCTCGCGCTCGTCGCTGTCCACTCCGATTCGTGGCTCATCTCCGTCGCATTCTACTATGCCGCGAGGCTCAATCGCAACGACCGGTATGATCCCGCCCCAATTGCTCCTGTTCCTCTGGGTCTAGTACTTGTGTCGCTGTTATTTGTTCCTTGTTAATCTGCTTTCTTTGCTGATTGAGACATAGATGGGCTAAGGCTCTTTAAGGAGCATTCTGAGTTGAAGTGGATTATGCATATCGTGGTATGCATACGTTCAGATTTGATTCGAGATTTGCTTTGATAAGTACCAGTTTAATTTTGGGTTTGATTCAACGTTTTTTCTGAAATAAGCCACGCCCTTCTTAGATTGAGAAAGCAATTGAGTTTGTTCCCTTAGCTATAATGGTTGTTTGCATTAGAATTATCTTGAGGTGTAATGAATCTATTTTAATTCTTTGGATAGGTAAATGAACAAAAAGGCCAATGAGAAAAACTCTTCAGTCATAGTTCGATCGGAAGGTGGAACTTTGATTTACTTCTTTACTAGCTCAAGGCCCGTGCTTCACCATGGATCTTAAATATATAAACTTTTAAACTATTAGTTTGAAAATAATAAAGATCTACAGATGTCATTGAAGATTCTTGTGTCAGTTTCTCTTTGAAAAACAAAGTCTTGTCTAATTTAAAGAGATATTAGCAAAAAAATTTAGGCTAGTAAAAAATCTGCATCTTTAGCAATTTATATAAGGTACACTGGCCTTTCAAATTTCACTGCAGATTTCTAAACACTAAGCAAGAAAAAATGGCAAAACCCAATGATCAGTTGCATGGTAAAAAAAAGACACCGGCAAGATTGAGCTTTAGACAAGGATGGAATTTTAAAACAAAAAAGACTCTTATGGGCCCTTTGCGATGGGATCCACGCTTGCCTGTTTTACTTCCCGGTCCAACAATTCTCCCATGTGCATTGTCTATTTGTCGCTCTTTCACCTTGCTTCTGGCTTAGTAAAATTAATGAAATTTCTTGCCAGTGATCGATTTCTCTCACGACCAGCCACCATGTTTCTCCTCTCTAAGCTAGTATCCCATTTTTATGAATTTGTAACACCTATCTAGGTAGAGGTAGACATCAGAACGGTGAGGCTTCACTACAGCTGCGACTGCAAAATCTGCCGCTTGACCAAATTCTGAGGTGGTTGGGGCAGCTTTGGCGACAGAGGCAGACGAGCCGTAGTAGCAGGGATAGCAGCGAGAGAGGTTGGGTGGTGTGCTCGCACCATCTCAGTCCCCTCTCTCTTGTGAGGCAGCCTCCCTTTGTCCTCCCCGTCAACCCAATCCATGAGATGGGGATTTGAGCAGCGGCCTATGGCCTGCACGGATGCTGATGTTGCTTCTCAGGGAGGCCAACCAGAAGTGAGAGTCAAACACGGCAACCTCCATCAATCCGATTTGGTGAGGCTGCCAATGGCCACCGCTAGTGAAGGCGCCCCGAGCACAGTTTGTGATGTCCGCCCGTACATGGATTCACCCACGTGCTTCCCAATCCTGGGTACCACAGTGGCTATCTCGACGCTCACACGCGCAACGGTCGCAGACTCGCAGCAGCAAGACGAGGATGCGGGCGCTTGCGCCAGGGTGGGGAGACAGCAGTGGTGCAGGATAAAGAAGATGAGACCGATGCAGATTTTTTTTCTCGATGACAGATGGAGCTGTGTTTAGGTGGACCCACCTGTTGGCGCACGATTGCAGGAGAGAATGGAAGGCACGACGACGACCGACCGCCGGACACCACCAACTACAATGTTTATAGTAGTAAAGATAATTGTGCAAAGAAATGCAGTCATATTAGTATTTGAAGGAAGTTCAGTTGTCAGTTCTGACAATGCGAATGTAGCAGTATAACTTAGGGCCTGTTTGGATCCACCCAGATTATAATAATCTGGTTTATATAATCTAGAGGGTCTCCAAACAGGGCAGTTTTTATACCAATTTATATAATCTAGATTACCAGATTATTATAAACCCATTATCTACTCTACCCCAGCTAAAACCAGATTATAACCCCTAAATTACTGTCTGTCCTTTAACTTTATCGGATAATTACCTGATATGCCATAGCTTCCAAAAATAAATCAGGGGCAGACATGTCATTAGGTAGTTTAACTAGCTGGATTATAGTTTGTATAAACTGGCCTCCAAACAACCCTACCCAATTTTTTTTCATAAACCAGTTTTTATAATCTAAGCTTCATAAACCAGATTATTATAATCTATAGTGGATCCAAACAGGGCCTTACTTGCATACTTTGTCCTGTTGTTTACTAGAGCCTTGCAGAGTAAGTTATGATTATATGCATATAAAGTTTCATTTTGGTGAAAAGGAAGGAACTCATGTGCTGTAGTTAGCGTGATGCACACTGCTGAAGGTCCATGCGTGCATAGAATTTTTGCTCTTCCCTAAGGTGATGATACTGTCGTAAAGAAGAGTGGTGGTGTTTATTCCTGTGGAAAGCTGAGTGATGACTCTGTAGTTTCATCAGGAATCAGGACACCTCCTGTACTAAAGGTACTTTCTCCAGATGCTTAAAGATATGAGGGCAGTGCATGCCCTTTCATTCTTTGCGAGATTGGAACTTTATTGTGATAGTAGCAACTGGTGGTGGGTTGTGTGGCATGTGTTGTAACTGGGTTCTAGTCCCATTCTTCTTCTTAATATAATGAAGTGCAGTTCTCCTGCGTCTTTCGAGAAAAAAAAAGATAGTAGTAGTTACAAACGTTTTAGAATTAATAACAAAGGCAAGAATTTGTGAATTTATAATTTCTCCTGACATCCATTTTATTGATTCAAATTCACATCCCAACCTCATCAGATTTAAGTTCGTCACGGCTCCTACTTCTGTCAATAGCCAGTTTTAACTAAAATAGTAGCTAAGTTCAGAATTCGCCGATGGTTCTGATTGTACGTGTTTGCTTCAGTACTCCACTTTCAGTATTTACTAATCTTGCAGCAAACGTAGTTGTTATTGACCATGCCTGATCTATACTGATGATCTATATGGTTTGGAATGGCACCACCTCCAGTACCTCCCAAACTGTCTTTGTTCTATGCTTTTTTAGTTTCAGTTGTTGTCTTCATCACTGGGGACAAAAAGGAAAAGAAAACTATGCAAGTGCTTGAAATCTAACTAATATACACAGCTGCTCATGATTAGTGGTCACTTCTGCTTTAGGACTAGTGCTTCTCTCAAAGAGGAGTATATAAGCAAATTCTCCTTATTATTCTTGCAGTGCTTTACTAAAAATAATTGCATTTGTTAGATATCTGGCTACGTAGTGTGATGCTTCCTATAGGGAACTTATTGCTTATGTAATCCCCACAGTTTGATTCGAGCTGAATACATATTCTTTTTTGCATAAAGAATTTGTATATAGTATGGAATTTGCTTAGACCTGAACTAGGATAAAACAGCACCATCTACATTGTTGCAAATAAATTACTTTTGTATCATTAAATTTATTGCGCCATGAATTCTAAAGTATAAGTACATTCTTATACTGTATAACTGTATCTAGCAGTTTAGTATGCGCGGCTGTTGATTCAAATTCGAAACCGTGGGACATCTATTTGAACTATTTGAGTTGGACCTAGTTATCCTTTGTTCTTTGATCGATACATCCATTTTTATACTTTTGTTTGTTGCCTTTGTTCGTTGTGCTTTGTCACTGAAACACCAATGCTTCGTTTAACTCTTGCTCTTGTGTGTGGTGCTAACATTTCTTAGATTTGTGTAAAGCAACATTTTTTGATAGAGTTAACCATTTTTATCATCTTCACATGTGCAACCTAGTTTAGTTTGAGTAATATAGCTGCCTTGTAGGTTTCAGAATTTGGAACACAGGTAGTAGTGTGTGCTATTAGAGTTGAATCCTGGTCCAAAATTAAGTTGATGTTTCAGCTAAAATTTAGGATTTTATTTTAAGTTTGAGCGACTGGATTTTGATATTTACTGCTCTTAATTTTGTTCTTCTTGGACGATACAGGCCTCATCCGAATAAACTATGTTCTTCATCATGGCTTTTTTAGAGCAGCTGGTGACTAATTAAACTCTTATTTTCTTCATACAATTTTGGATGACGTGTGAGTATGATAATTTTAGTCATCAAGTAAATCCACCTAGCTCTAGGTGATAAACCACCACTGAGAACAGCCTTAGTATCAGTACTGGTTTCCTTCATACAAAACCAACTGTTTTAAGAAGTGAAGTATTTCTTTCCGATATTATTTAGACCGTAACAACTTCTGTTGTGATACTGAGCTACTGGACTTCTGATAGTAAAATCAAGAAACAATGTCTACAGTGGCATATAAAATGTTCAACTTCTATTGTAGCACAATTCAAGCCTACTTGATAGTTTGAATAAATAACTAGACAAAGTTAATTTTTGGAATATTGACAAAGAAAATGGCAGGATTATGGAGACAACAAGAACTGTAGCATTGTTGCAACTGACAATTTAACTTATCTTATTGCTTTTGCTCTGGTATGCAACAGGAAGCGTTTGTTTGGCATGATGAATGATCTGCCAACTGTTTTTGAAGTTGTCTCTGGTGGTGCAAAACAATCTAGGGAGAGGGACAGATCCGGTAACGACAACAGTGGTAGAAACAAATTGTCAGCAAAGGTAAGAAGATTTTTCAACTGTTTTTAGTGGTAAGGACAAATTTTCCTTTACTTGCCTCTTCACTCATGTTAAGACTGTTCTATCTCCCCAGCACACGAGTGAGGCACGCATAGAAAATAATGTCAGGGAGGCGGATGAAGGTTATGACGAAGATGATGGTGACCACAGCGAAACCTTATGTGGGACATGTGGCGGAATATATAGCGCGGACGAGTTCTGGATTGGCTGCGATGTGTGCGAGAAATGGTATCATGGGAAGTGCGTGAAGATAACCCCTGCCAAGGCAGAGAGCATAAAGCAGTATAAGTGCCCGAGCTGCAGCTCAAAGAGACCTAGGCCATAATAGCGCCGTCCTCACCCTACGGTGCAGCGCAATTGATGGTCACGTGAAGCAGCAGTTCAGAGTTTAGAGACTTGTGCAAGGTCAATGCCATCTTGCAGATGTTTACTGTATCTTTGGTTTTAGCTTACATGTGGCGTTGACGCTAATGTGAGTAAAGATCACGCATATTGAATAGCCTTCAGGTTTCTCCATGCCTTGGAGTTACGGTAGCATGTGTATGTTTGCCTGTAAGTGATAGGTGCAGTGAATGTTTCACTGTAATGTTGCGAGGTAAATTGAGCAGCTTATATGACAATAATCCGAGAGGTTTATGTTAATATTTTAGCTAAAATATTTGTTATTGTTCGTTAAAAAATGTTACTTTGTTAATATTTTAGCTAAAATCTCGAGCTCCGGTAGTTCTGGATATGGATCCTCAAAACTATTCCAGCTTGGAACAAAATAAAATTTAGCCTCTGAAAATGTTTTAAAGACGTCACGAAACTGTTTATAGACACGCCAAAATCATTACTTTGCTCCCCGCCTCATCCATAATTTGTTCCAAATCTCCAACAGCAGAAGATAATCAACTGACGTGCTTCCACCAGACAAGGAACATCAGTGCATAATGCACGGCATCAATAATATCTCTGCAAGCATACTTTGTTACTGTACCGAAACACTACTCAAATAACAGCACCAAGCCATCAACCGATGTGCTCCCACCAGATAAACACCAGTGCATAATGTAAGGCACCAATAATATCCCTAAAAACATGCTTTGTTACAATCATTAACTTCTGTTTTAAAATTGAGCAGTGTGAAGTCCGTTAGCTGCATCAACTAAGTTACAAGACCAAAACTGCAACCATGATGAATAATGGTTTGTACTCATGTCCAGTACAAATGAAACACGAGTGGATCACAGCTTGTAAACCGGTGTTATCCCGAGCAGCTGGAAGCACTGTCTCATGACAACGGCGGTCGCTCGGCAAAGCAGCAGCCGGCTCGTCTCTTCCGGTGACCCAACCACCTGCCGGATACAATGTATATAGTATCATATTTTTCAGGGTATAAGTAATAGAGTACAAACTGTACAAAACAAATGGTGCTTTCAATTTCTGAGAGCTACTACGGTATATAAAGACAAGATACATGATGGAGATTGGTGCAAATAGAAACGAATATATACCTGACAGTTGGTATAGAATTTCGTGAACATTTCAGACAAATTGTATAAGTATTCACACAGAACATTTGGAAGGAGATTGGTGCACGCCTCCTCCACAACCTGCAAAAGATTACACTGATAAATACGAGGCAAGAGAAGTTATGTATCACTAATGTATGTATCATTGTTGCATTCATCAGTAGAAAACATCTTAAACCAAATTTATACAGTGCTTCTCACACATTTATGTGGTCAATTTGATAATCATGACATTTCTGTTAAGTGGAATTGCAAAAACCTAAAGCTGAATGGATAAACATTCCTAACATCCACAATTGTTGTAGACAAGAAAAAATACAACTAAAGATCAGCACACTGTTAGTGACTTGGTCCTGACTTCCTGGACCTTATGAAAAAAAAATAGTGATGAAAACTACCTCCGCGAATCGGATTAGATACAGTCCCAAGACACGCTCATCTGGATGGTCGAGAGAAATAGTCCCACTCTGAGAAAACAGTAAGCGAATATTTCAGTCAATGACTGAGAGCCAAGAGCCATGATGCCAAACCGTAATCACACACAAGTACTAGTAAAACACAAGGCTTACCATTTTCAGCTCTTCCACATCCTTGTTGGATTTACGAATGATAGAGCAAATGCGAGCATGAGCATACTGAAGATACACAGCAGTATTTCCCTATTCACAAAGAGAAAAATATGAAACTATAAGAAGTAAAGTCAGTTTGTACAATTAGACATACATTGAAGTTTGGAATAAGCATAAGGAACCAAGACTACTACAAAGCCCAGCAAATGAATGAGTCTTCTTATACCTTATCGCTTAGCATCTGTTCAAAACTAAATGTGTAATTGGTCAGCCGATTGTTCTTCAAATCAGCATACCTGTAATGAAATTGAGGAAAAGTATGAGAATACTGATTAGATTACTGTTGAAAACGCTTAGATGTTTCTATTCATATTTCGACAAAACAAATTTATATCTAACTGTAGGTTAGAGAATTTGGTACATACTTCACTGCACCATATCCAACTGCTTCTGAAGTTTTTTCCAGTTCCTCATCCGTCCACTCAACAATTTTACCTGAACAGAATCATGATCATATTTAGCTGAAGGATGATTAATGACAAAATTCCAAGACAGTATAATTTACCATTTTCAGTGAGGCGCTGCAATAGTTCAGATTTACTCCGAGATTTAGCCTCATCGAGTAGCTCTATCAATCGAACAACTTCTGTACTACGAGTACGGAAGCGCTTGCCATCTGAACCTAGAACAAGACCAAATCCAACATGACTTGTTTTTGGAAACTTCTTTTCTTTTGGATCTGGTAGCCAGCCAGCCATCCTTGCAGCCTGTAATATAGAGAAGATATAGTAAAAGCATTGCAAGGGGATACATCATCTAATGCGCTCTGATTACAGTAACATATTCGCTTACACTGAAAAACATGTCAAAGTGTTGTTGCTGACCAACATCTGTGACATATATTATCCATTCAGCCTTTTCGACATTGAGCCGATACCTCCATGAAATCATAGATGAAAAAGGTTTCAGAAAATTTATTACAGTGAAAACTACAGACAATTAATTCAATTTGCTCTTCAGAAAATAGCTAAGGGGGTGTTCGTTTCCTAGGCCTAAAGGGCTAAAACTAAACTTTAGCCTAAAGTTTAGCATAAGAAAAACGAACAGGTGTGCTAAAGTTTAGCACAAGAGAGAAAAAGAGGCTAAAAGAGGAGCTAAACTTTAGCCTTCCAAGAGGTGCTAAACTTTAGCACCTCATGGAAACAAACACCCCCTAAGTGTTCCATCAAAAATTACCAAAGAGCAGCCAAGTCTGTTGAGGCATAGTTGAAGCCACCATCTTTTTTAACCACTATCAAAGGAATTTGATGACCTTCAATGAATATCACTTGAGCACCATCACTCTCCTTGATCAAGCCTTTGCTATAAAATTCGTCCAAAACTGGTCGAATATAAGGATTATAGAAACTCTCCCCCTGAAAAGTGGAGATTTGATTAACATGCTTCTAAATCAATGGCTGCATCGACAGCTCAATGTGAAGAACTTTGATTTCACAGGAGAAGTATATGCTTGGTTAAAATGCAAATGGACCCATACATGGAGCAGGATCAATTCAACAAGCGAGAATTTATTGAACAAATATATTGCATAAATTTTGCATTCAGAAGGTGCGTATACCGTATAGCAAGGGATGTTGAAGATAACAATGGAAACAAATATTGTGAGGTTCATCTAAATCCTAACGATAGTGTGCGCCTATGTTTAAACACAGATGGAGGGTACTAGTGTTGACTCAAATGGCTGTTTTGCTGAATTAAACAGCTACTTATCGTTTACTGTATAGGAAAACACGGCTAATGACTTCATAAAGACTTCAAGCTGCAACTGCATTCCGCTAATGAGTAACATTCTGAAATAATTAGTCAACATACAAACAGAACTATTACCTTTTCTTCAAGCTCCACATTTAGGCGCTTGTAGACCAAATCAAATTCACTTCTGCTGACCTCACAAATTTTTTTCCATGCATCTCGATATTTCTCCTCCCCTCTCTATATTTGATACACTGCTTGATGAGAATTTGCCACAATATTCCCAGATTTGACATTAAAAAAAGATAAAATAAGATCCAACCCCACACACCTGTAGCAGAACAACTGCTTGTTGAGCCCTCTCCTTAAAGTCTTCATCATTATCAAATTTTGTCTTGGATGCTTTATAGAAAACCTGCAGTGTATATAAAGAAAACGAATATGATTAAACCCTCTGAATAAGAATTAATATGTTGCAAAGTGAACACTGCTTTCAACTGTCAATCATTATCTTAATTATGACATTTTCCACATATATCATAAGTTACATAGTGGTCAAATTTTGCATCATATTTGACCTTGAAAGCTCAGTCTTCTTATTCTTGTATGGAAGTATTTTTTTAGTGTTATCACAAGTAAATAGCTTCACATCAAGCATGTCTTACTTGTACCCATAGGTTTGCATAGTTGGTTTATGCAAAGGGTTCAGTCAAGGTGACATACAATAACAACCACCACATTACCTGAAGGTCACCAATTGCCTGGCCACCTATCTCTTTCCAATTTGGAAATTTCTCAAAAAGATATTCAATGAGCATCCCAAACTGCATAAATAAAACGAAAAATGGTTTAGTTTTTATCTATATAATGCCTTCAGGGCTACCATACAACAAATTTTTTTTGAATAAACTGGAAAGTGGAAACAAGCACAGGAATATTAGTCCCATGGAATGCACACTGACGCAAATGATGGAAGGAGTACGTAACTTGTTTAAAATAATATAACAACAACGTAAATATTCAGGTATAGAACAAGCACTACCAATCATTTTTTTAGTAATGATAGCATATGGAAGCAGGAAAAAACAGCACCCTTGCAGAGAAGGGGAGATATTAATTGCTCAAACTACCTCTCTAAGGACAGGACAGAAATATTAAATTCAAGGAGTGATAGGTTTGTTGCAGTGTTTTAACCAAAAGCAAGTAATTTGGTACCTCAAATCAGAAGATCCAACATGTACATTACAGTGTTTTTCACAAAAAGCATACTGAAGCAATTAAAGTCAGTACAAATCTGGTTACCTGAGTACCCCAATCTCCCACATGATTCCGACGAAGAACTTCCACATTCGAGAACTCAAACATCCGTGCTAAGGTATCTCCAATAATTGTTGACCTTAAATGTCCAACATGCATTTCCTTGGCAATATTGGGCGATGAAAAATCAAGCACCGCCCTCTTTACTGGCAGAATTGGCGCCCAAGTTCTGATCCCATTCACAAGCATGTCTTGTATTCTCTGCAATGATGTAGTTCATTATTAGCAATAATAAATTGTAGCACTGGTAACCCAAGCAAAGTTTCTATATAGAATCTCTCAACCAGACCTTTGCAACCCAGCAGTTCGATAGGACAATATTCACAAAACCAGGCCCAGCAACAGAAGTAGACTCGATAATATCAGAGGGCGGCAAGTTCTTGGCAATGGCCTGGGGAAAATGTCAATGGTCCAATATGTTATTGTCTCAATGGTTTAAGATAAAGTACACATCAAAAAGTTAAGTAATGAGCACATCCTACGGAAGAGTTTTTCTAGTATATTCTGCAAAGAGCAAAGTCATTTTGAAAGAGGAAGGGGAAAGAAAAAGATGGACAAACAAACACATACCTGTCCAATTGCATTCGGGTTTTTAAAACTTGTCCCAGATCCTTTAATCTTTGACCACAGTCCCATAGCATTATTGCTGCCCATGGTTTAGGAAGAACCAACAGAAGAAATGCAGTCAATAAAATTAGCAACAGGCTATCAGATAGTCAATGAAATGCATGAAGCAAGCAAAACAACAGGCGAACAACATACCACTGGTAGTCACCAAACTTTGCTGTGCAAACTTCAACCATAGGCTCTACTTCCACTTCAGGCACTGTCGTGCGAAGGGACGAAATAACCAACTTGGAGAGCTGTTGCTTGACACTTCCAGCACTCTAAATCATAGCAATACATATGTTCATTTCAATCACATAAGTAATGAGGCAAAAGCCTGAAATGCACATGACGCAACCATCTCTGGAACCAAATACTCACCTGTGTGGTTTCCTGCTGCTGGGCAGGAACCGAAGCCGACGTCGAGGTCTCGTCACCCATGGTGGTTGCGCTGCAAGCACTCCTGAGCAGTCTTGTGGAAGAAGCTGCTCTACAGTGACCTAACTAGGTTGACAACCGCAGAATGAGCCGATTGGTCCAAAATTTAGGCAACGAAAGATGCATTCTGAACTTCATGAAAAGTGTGGCAAGAGCAAGGATCATCACAGGGAGCAATCCCACAGAAATAACTAAAGCTACCATGACCCATTAACCTCTAATAAGTAATATATGGCTCCATCTTTTCTCCAACGAATATTCTATAGAGTAACCTAACGCCACGCCCAAATCCAGGCGGACGCGAGCAGACTAACAGAGCAGATTCACCGTAGTAATAAGCAACTATGAACATTCAGACCCTGAAGCTGTCTCACAATCCCCTGCAACCCAATCAGTCCAGCCCAAACCACCCTAAACCCCAATTGCACAAGGTACACAACCCTAAAATCCTCCAATTTAACAGACGGCGCGGAGCCGCGGAGGCATGCAGCAGCTAGAGCGGCGGATTCGATTCGGGGGACGAGGGGGCGGGAGAAAAATCGAGAGGGCGGGCTCACCGGAGCGCAGGGCGCGGGGGCCGAGAGGGAGCCGGAGACGGAGGCGAACGGGGGTAGGCGCCGCCACTGCAGTTGCTGCTGCCGCGAGAGCTCGCATTCTCACCTCGCCCCGCGCCGTCAGTTAAATACTCTCGCGTCTCACGGGAGACGGAGGCACAGATGAGGGTTTTTGCCTTCGCTTTTCCTTATCGGGCCGCTCGATCCCGTCGCCGTGGGCGACGGGCGGGTTTGGATTGGGCCAGGCTAAGATCGGCCGTTGATTCCAATCAGCTGGGTTACGTGGGTCCGACGTCCACAGCTGAGGAGGAATGGAAAATTCCGATAACTATTTAGCACAAGTTCACTACAAAAAATATCACTACATATTGCCTTCCTCTCTCTAGCAGCTAGCAGGAACCTTAAATCTGGAATTGATCTTGCGCTCTAGCGTGTACACAGCAGGGCTGCCGGGACCTCCTTATAGAAACCAGATGCCTGCTAGCAAACAGAAACTCGGTCTAGTTCAGCCCAGCAAAGTTGCGGCGCACCGGATGCCCCACCAAGCACGAGACACACCTTCTGACTCGGTAAACGAAACGGTCCAACATTTTATTGATTTTTTTTATAAATATATCCTATTTTGCCCCGTGCCTCAAGGAAGACTTTAAAAATATCTTAAACTACACATAAAATAGCCTCAAGGAAGACTTTAAAAATATCTTAAATTACACACAAAATAGACACTTATAATACACATACACTTACTCCTATAAACACATATATATAAATTCTACCTCTATAATTATCTTCATAAACTAAACCGACAAATTATCTAGATTGACTAAGTCACCATTGATATCTCGTGGTCGATGAAAGCGTCACTTATTATTAAAAGCACAATGTCGTTAAATCCTAGTAAATTCGCTCCCATAGATAGTCGAAACCTCCAGACCTTAGGTGGTACTGAGACTCTTTTTTTTTATAAAATACTGAGACTCTTATAACCACTAGACATGTAAGAAAAAGTTTTGAAGTTCTGTTAAACTATGAGGTCCTATTAAATTGTCAGTGTAAACGGGTGGTCTCTCGTGACGCAAATGGAACTTTTATTATTAATTTTTTTGAATTATTTTGTTTTAATAAATTAAATAGTTTAATAGAAAAATCAAATGTTCTTGTACAAACAAACGTTACACAAAGCAAATGCTTCACTCTCTACGAGTGCAGAGTATGGGTGCTCACTGGTAATATCCTTTTTAATGACGATTTTAAACTATGTAAAAACTTATAAAGGCTTCTATAAACTCCACAAATAATTGAATCGATAACTCCTAACCGGTGTAGACCATGCCACTTATCATAGAGCAAAAGTACAGCACAAAGTGTCACTCTGTGACCACACTAGGCTGCATGAGAATGGATACTCTCTTATTAGTGTTGGAATTTAGTCCCTGTTAGCAACCCATTCTACAATTATATGTGTGTCCCAAATTTATAAGAAAAAGTTTGGATGGATGTAAAAAGATGGTCATGTAAATATTTTATACTATATTGGTCATCTAGGTAAAAGTATCCCAACATAAATAGTGGATTATCGATTGCTCTCCAATATGGACAAGTGTTAGACAGAGATAAAGACAGTGAATAACACACACGCATGCACGCATCACGTTTTTCACGTGCTTAACATATGACTTGTGACGTTGCGCGTTCGTGTCGTGTTTTCTGTTATACACTTTCTTTATTTTACCGCATAAGGAAGGGATATACTTCATCAACACATTGACTGTCACGTAAATCTGAGAGTAATGGTTCGTGCAATTTTAATACATGTTAATATCTCGTTTGATTGTTGCTCTTATCAATTTTATGTTGAGAGATTTCAGAAGGGCGGTTTTCTGTGATTATGGCAGATCAATACGAATTGATTGAGCATGTTTTTGTTCCTATATATTATATCTCATGGACAAGGAAAAGGACAATTGACTCGCCCCATTCTCACATTCTACGCACGCCGTCTTCGAGCTTGACCATCCCTCTATCCGCCGTGCAGCGGGTTTGGGGAGAGCGGTGTCTCCGGTCCGACGCTGGTGTTTTGTGGACCTGCATGGGTGTACCAGCGATAAGGTTTCTGGGAAGTGCTTTTGCATTAACCGCTTGCTATACTTTGACGGCTATTTCGACTACGTCTCGGTTCCAGCCTCTTCTGCTAAGCGAGATCCATTATAAGTATTTCTTTGTTCCAATTTGTCTCTTGGTAGGTCTTATTGAAGATCTTTTTATCTCGATCATGAATTGTATAATACTACCATGATTTTTATTGACTGCTAGTAATTTGGTAGAACTCTTCTCATGCTGGATCAAATTAATCTTACACCACATTACTTTTGTAACAGTTACCTTATGTAGCGTTAGAAGATCTTTCAAATCTTGCACAAATGGAAGATCTTGTAACACGAGAGGATTTCACTTTCTCTTCTATCTACAAAAGCTGCCGTATCACAATATGAAAGCGGTAGTCCTGCTGCCACCACGCGATGTAATTGAAGAAAAAAAATTGTGACACGAAGATTTATCCAACCTGTTATCTTTTTGGACTCTATAAATGTTTATATAAGAGTGGAAATTAAGAAAAAAAAAACTCTCTAAACAATGTGGCTTGTAACACGATAAAACCGCACCTCACAATATCTCATAGACGTCTCTATCGAGAATTTTATTTTGAATTATATTTCAACAAACTAATGTTATCTCGTAGCAAATAAAAAATTATCAATAAACTCCCTTCAATACTAAATAATACCGAACGTCAGCAAGTCATTAGGACTCAAACAATAACACCAACCAAACTTCAACATTGCTAAAACTTCATAACTCCACTTACAATAAAGTATTATACTCTTTATAATCGAGAGCACTTAAAGGAATGTGATTTGTTATTAATTATGATTGAACTGTATTCATAGTCTTGCAGCAGAATATCAGAATATCGAAGTTGATAAAAATCATGTCGAAGAAGATTAACAACACTAAAATCTACAGCATCACTAAAATGTTTTGTGTGCATGAAGTAAAATCTGTAGACTCGTAGTACACCATCTGTAGCAAGAAATCTAGGAACCAACCATCTGGTATACCTTTACGTGCACTAGCGCACAACACACAACTCTGTTCTCTTCGGTACTTGATGCAGAGACTGGACAAATGACAAGTAGATCGAAAACTTCTCTGGCATAGCGGCGGGTAACAATGGATCAGCTTCAACAAGAACCCGCCTTGGACTCGAGTGCTGAGTCGCTGACTTGAATTGGCACGAAACGAGGAAGCTTGACTTCACACGGAAAAACAATTCCGTCACTAACCAGCCTTGGGTGGTGTTTGGTTCGACTCTGTAAACGCAAACACAATGGGAATGAGAAAACAGTAGTAACGTAATCTATTTAAGCCAATACCAAATTTGTTTGGTTCGTCTCTGTAACGGTAACAGTTTGAGTTAGATCTAAACGAACAGGACAAACAAAACTCGATAATTCCGGTTGATTTGGCACAAAGGCTCTAGCTAGTCTCATCCAAGAGCAACGAAATCGACTAGAAATCATGCAGACGACATGGATTTCAAATCCAAACATGCATCAAACAGGGAAGCTCTAAAAGAAAGGGGCAATCGCACAGAAGCTCTAAAGCAGAGAGCCAATCCAGAAATCTCAAGAAGAATTACAGAGCCTTGCTTATCGACCAGATCTGCTCCTCGTAGAACCTAGCGCAACGACATGCAGCCAAGCTTGGCAAGGGAGAGGTGCGGCGCGAGTCTAACCATGGAGGCACGCCCCAATCCGCAAACTGTTGGGTACAAATTGGATAGGCTACAGTAAAGAAAACTTAACGGAGCCGTTGTTCGTGTGGTTGCTGACGCCATAGCGTGAAGGGATTGGGTAGGATTGAGGAGCCCGTCATGGACGCCATGGACATGGAGTAAAGCACATAAGAGATAGGATGGCGATGGGTGTAATTGGTCAGCTCAATCCGGTGGTGGCTCGTGCGCCTGTTGGTCGGCAATGAGGAGATTCCATGGAAGCAGCGAGGTGGAGATTGGATAAGAGCTGCGAGAAGCGAAGGAGATCGAGAGAGCGAGAGGCCGAGAGCTACGAGAAGAGGGGCAGAATCGATGTTGATACCGGTCTCAGGAGGAGGGAGTCAGATTTACATACGCTCATATCTGATTACAGGGTATCGGATTAAAGGAGATGTGCAGCCAAACATTTGTAACGGTTTGTCTTACCCTTTGCAATTCCATTATGTTACAAAATGCCGAACCAAACACTACCTTGGACTCTGACGAATGTCGAGTCACGGAGGCCAGTGAGTGTAGCAGCACGTTGATCACAGATGCCACGGGAGCGAATCCCGTCACAGATCCATGGCACGCACGGGGAAGCAAAAGCAGATGTACGACCGCGATGAAGCCAGTGCCTGGTCACTTGACGGCACAACAGTCGATCGAGACACCAGGGGAGAAGCAATGCAGCTGGGCAACACCTTGTAGAGAAGCCGACGACTTGGGCTCGATGGATGAAACGCTGAGTCGTCGAGATCGGCAGAGATTAATCCGTTTGAATTCTGCCACGGATAAACGCGGTGCATAAACCACGTCTTAAAACGTGGGTTGCATTGACGAAACACCGAATAGATCTGAACAGGGAATAGGAAATAGAACTATAATTTTTTTTAACATATCTCGTATTTAGATTTTGATATCACTGGTTAGCAAATCTCTACAATCTATTAATTTAGATGAACATGTTTAAATCTGCCGTACGCTCAAAAAATTAGAGATTGAATTCAAATCGGTTTTGTACTTTTCATCAAGTACCGAATTTAAAAAAATCATAAATCCCTCATCCGGAGTTCAAATGAGGCAAACTTGGATTCTATCTCGCGGCCCTTGAAAAGTTCTACAACTTTGATATTCAATGGAAGTCAAGATTCCACCGTTTTAATTTCCAAATTTATGATATAAAAATATTTATTTAGATTCAGATTGCTCTCTTTCATATAAAAATGTCAATAATTATATTATGTAAATAATTTATATTTATAAATCATAAAGAATGTTTTTTTACCCGTAGCAAATCATGGGCACTTTGCTAGTAATACATAAATAAGATCGAAATAAGATACATATTTACGTGAAAATAAAAACTCTTACAAGAAAAACCATGAGCACTAACCGACAATCATCACTAGTAACAAAATTCTTTTGGTAATTACCAAGAGACCAGCCAATAGCTTTTTTCATTTTTTTGGTCAATATACTATAGCATATCCCCAGATTGGAGAGTACACCATATCATCTAAAAAAAGAAGATTTTGAGGACCTACGAGATGGAGATGGCTCATTCTCTAGTTTTCCTATGAGAGGCCTCCACTATAGCTTTCGCAGTAGTAATGGATGTATTTTTTCAATTCATTTATTTATTTTTAATTTTAGAGGATTAATTTCTTATTGGATTTTAGTTCCACACTTATAGGTAAAGTATTGGGCACAGTAATCCAGTATTTCATCAACCATATATGTTAATTCTCATGTGGGTAGCGCCTCCTTCCCATGGAACCCGAATTGGATCATCAACTGGTTGGCTCCGAAACGAAGAACTTCTTGGAGTATGTTTACTTTGCTTGCCCTGTCCGCCTTTCTGGAAGCCTACTTGGCGATGAGCAAGACATTGAAGGTCAAGTAAACTAACAAAATGCTTTGCTACGAGCTTTAGAAAAATATATATATAAGCAAGTGCTGCCGGTAGTGACGAGAATTATTGAGGTCTGGTTGAGATACACTCAAAAACAACTTAATCCGAAAACAAAATAATAATAGGCACAAGCAATGGTTAGACTTGCCAGATAATTCTCTTAACCCTCTATCTTTGTAATAAAAAAACATTACCAATCAATTCCGCTTAAACTTATTAGCCAATAAATGTTAGGCAGAAAATGATCAAATCATGTCCCCATCTCCAAGAACTTCGTCAAGGATTCCTTTTAATTAATTTTAATCTAATATCTACTATAATCTATATATTTTAATCAAATCATGTCCCCATCTCCAAGAACTAAAAATCATATCTCCATCATCGTGCCCTCATGGATAAAAGTACTAAAGATCAGATTCATAACATGGTTTCATTTGGCATCAAATAAAGTCAGAGATAAGCATTAGTCAATCAAAAATTTATAATATCATTTAAGATCACCAGCGGCATGTTTGGCTACTTGCACCAGGATAAAAGTCATGAGTCCTCTTTACAAATAACCTAAGACAAATAATGTTCTCCTTTATATATATAATTAAAAATATTATAGAAATAAAGTGTAGAATACTACTTCAATTATAGATGACTACACGACAAGAAAACTATTGAACAAACCAGACATTTGAACGTCTCTCTCCTCTATTGTACCTCTTGGATCACAAGAGCAAGAAGCATGTTTGACTACTTGATGAACATGAACTTCCAATACAAACATTATAAATGTCATATGACATCAAGTTGTGTTACCTTCAATAGAAGAAAGCTCAAGCAAAAATTATATCAACATTAGCAAGGCTCCTAGATATCTCCAATAAAAACTCTAATTCGGATCATATTACAATGAGAAGAATCATACAATAATAAATCATATTAGAAGATAATAGTAACTATCTTAACTTGAAGCTCATAATAAGGAAATTGAGAAAAAAATCAAATTGAAGCCAAAAACATAAATTAAAATACATATATGCTAACAAGAACTGCACCGCTTTTGATGGGTGACATTATTTTGAAGGAAATTATTTAATGCTTTATGTAAATAATATATTCCATTAATACAAAAACATTAAGCTAAAATAAAATTAAGCTAGAGCATAATGGTTGTTCCACATGCAAACACCAAGTAACCAAGGTATTACAACTCCCCAATTTGCAATTTGAGAACTGAGACACACAACAATGGACCTTTACCTCCATATAAATAGATGTCTAAGTAATTAGTACTACATATTTATTGGCTTGAGGGTCTCTCATATTATTCTATATCTATCTCTCATGCTATTCTCTATCTCTACACCCTAAAAGGCCACAAGGATATTGTGAAATGATTGACCTCATTCAAGTACAATGTTCTACAAGTAAATTACCGGTATGGTATTTATGTATGGACTCTTTATATTCGAGACATATCTATCATGCAAGCTATCTAGTTCAAGATATTTATATGACTCGCCATATTTGTGTGAAATTGATGACCATCAATTTGTGTCCTCAAACATCCCCTCAATTTGGGTTTGTAATTGTAATAGAGCATTCATCGGTATATATGAAATAATATTGTTAATATTGTATAAGCATTCACATTATCCACATGTGGTTGGTTAGAACAAGAGAGCTGGATTCAAAAGCTACAATTTTGAAAGTTAGGAGTTGTGAGGATTAGGACTTCACCGTGAAAGTTGTGCCTTCAGTTCCATTGCGCCTAACCCTCTCGTCCTCCATCGAGCACAAAACACCCCGGAAGCAAGAAAGCCACGTGAGCTGTGAAAGCCTAGAAGCAAACCCGGCGCATGCCTAAGAGCATCTCCAGTGCTACTGAGTATTTTGGACGCCCTACTTCTTCATTTGAGAGTCTATCTTCTAATTTGACCTCTCAAATTATATTTTTCAACTCCAGTGGTACTGAGTATTTTGGACCTCTCATTTCTCTCTGTCACACGGGACCCAGATGCTAGCGACTGCAAATCTGGATCGAAATCAGAGACCATAGCACCACCAGACTCCCGCTCGCTGCCGATCGGCGCCTGCCCGTCGGCCCGATGCCTGTTGCCCGCCAGCCACGACCCCGTCGGCTACCCTCGCCTGCCCGCCGCCGCCGGTCTCTCGCTAGTCGTCGGTCTCCCGCCCGCCGCCGATCTTCTTCCCGCCCGCCATCAGTCATCCGGCCCTTGTGGTAGCGGGATCGAAAGAACGGAGCACCTCGCGCGCACTGTTCGCCGCCTCTCCGTTGTCGGCCCTTCAGCCCGACGCCCTCCATCGGATCTTGGAGGCAGAAGGAGTCGGAGAAGACACGATGGCGCGGGAGCTTCTTGGTCCCTGTGGGAGAGGACAGGAGAGATGTGGACCGGCGGCAAGGGTGAAAGGGAGGAGCACGAGGGCGAGCTCCTGCCCGCCATGGCCTGGGCAGAGTACCTCACGGGCTCCTCGGTGGCGATGGCGGGGCGGCGCCGCCAAACTCTGGCGGTCGGCCCGGGCGAAGCTCCGGGCTGGGGGAGGGGGGCGATGGCTGCGGCGGACCGACTGGATCGAGCGTGTGCAGAGGAAGAAGAGAAAAGAAAAAGAAAAAAATGGTGGGCCTCACATTTGAGAGGGCTATAAAACTTAGAGAGCTCAAGAGAGGAATATAAGAGCCTTCTGAAAATGAGAGCCCAATTAAAAGATCTGCTGAAGTTTATTTTATACACTAGATTCTCAAAATATAGTATAGGAGTTTAGTTTGAGAGTTCTACTGCAGATGCTCTACCGCACCCACTCGTGCGTGTGCCTAATTCAGCACGTTGAGCACGCCCGATGTACGCATGTTTTGACTTGCACGTCGCCCTTCGTCTAGCACACGTGCCGCAGCTCTTCCGCACGCGACGAACGCGGTTTAGACTTGCACCTCGCCGCCCGCGCACTACATATACGCCGCAGCTGCGGACTGGCGAGGCAAACCTCCTCTCGGTTTCTCACACGCTCACAAATGCAGACGATGATGATGACTGTTGCGTTTGGGAATAAGAAGAAGAAGCCGCGGAAGTTGTACACGATCTCTCGGCCACATGAGAACTGAGAAGTGGAGCGCCGAGGAGCACGAGCGGTTCCTCCACTCCCTGCTCGTGTTCGGCCGCGACTAGAAGACGATCGAGCAGTTCATGCATGGGGACCTAGATGGCCACGCAGATCCGCAGCCACGCGCACAAGCACTTCCTCGAGGTCCACAAGCTCGGCCTCACCGCTGCAGCTGCCCCACCCGCGCCGCGCCGCGTTCCTTCCAAAGTTCCAGTTCCACAGCAGAGTTTGATGGCGCCGGCGCTGTCCCAGACTCCCGGCACGCGGCAGAGCTTGGACTGGCCCAACAATGGTGGTTCGTTTGTGGCGGCGACGCTGATCGGAAGCAGCGAGGAAGTGCCGATCGACGGTCGCTCGCCGATTGGAGAAGAAGCCTGGTTCGCTGACGGCTTATGGCGAGGCAATACGGTGGTCCAGCTTCCGTTGTCGCAAGATGATCTGCGATTCTCTGAGGTGAACAGGTTCATTGCCGACGTCTTCAGCTCCGGCACGCTGTGGCCGGTAGAGGCGCAGCTGCAGAGACTGCACGGCGTGGATCCTGTCGTCGCAGAGACGATCTTGCTAGTGCTAAGGAACCTCCAAGATAATCTACGTCCATGAAAGAATTAATAACAATACTAGGTCGTAATAGGCTAATAGCTGCGCATATACGCATATAGAAGCATTTCAAAGTAGATATACATTAGTGGCTGAATTTAAGGTTAGCACATATATGAATTTTCAGTGAATTTCAAAACCTTTATTTTTATCCTTTCTTATTGAACCACAAATATTAGTGGTTCTCTTACTGATAGAATTGATCTCGTTTGGTTATTCGGCATCTCCTCTCCTCCTAAGTGATATGTAAATGGAAGATACTAGGCAGGCGATCTCGGCTGACCCTGTTTTTTTTTTCTAATGTCTCATCCAACCAGATGTACATGATGTGGCTGTGCAACAGTTTTTTTGAAGCTATAACCTCTTCTCTAGTTTCTATTGTCTTTAAATATTAGAAATTTTTGTCTGCTATTAGTATGTTTAAAATAGAGACCTCAAACCATATTTATCCCTCGTTAGTTCTCAAAATAAGAATAATATTACAACTTTCAAAAGCAAATATTTAATATTATATTTGGACCAATTCATGGGTTAATTTTGCAGTGGTTCGAACTCATCTAACCGCGAGGGATCGTGTCCCTTGAGAAATTGCTGCCAGCAAACCTTGGATTGACATGGGGCAGACAATCTCCCCAGTAGCCGCCACCTTTCTTCGAACTTCACTTGAAGCTAACATGCTAGGATCTCAACCGCTCTGGTACCAATTGTTAGCCAAAACAATAAAAAAATGAAAGTGAACTAGAATTTGTGCAGCTAAAAGCAGTGTTGTGTTTTCTATTTACTCTTTTGGTGAGGGGATTACAACCAAAAGTGTGGCCGAGTAGCCACTAATTTAGGCCTCAGTGGACCTATAACTACAATATGACCAAGAACACGGTGCATGCCTACCTAAGCACTCAACCCTATTGACCGAAGAACACATCTGCTATGAAATAAACTACCTGTGAATTAAAATGCATGCATGAATTATCTAACATTTGGAAAAATTTCTTGAGGACATAAATCTTTCCTATCGAGCTCAATCAAAAAGTTTGAAGGTAGCTGATTTTCGAGATCTAATGGTTAAATTCATAGTATATGAGGATGATCAAGTGACTATATTTGTAAGAAAATAAAGTGTGATTAAGATGATATGGGTTAGAAGTTAGTCATCATAAGTTAACTTGAAACTTCCAATAAAGTAATTACAAACTAAAAATATAGTCCAAGTAAATTTACAACCAATAATTATGTATAGTTGAGCAGGTGCAACACTTTCAAAAGCAAATAACTAATTTCAATATAATAACATTAGGCTAAAATGGAATTAGAGTAGAGCAAAAATGTTTGTTCCAAACAAACACAAAAGTAAACAAGGTATTAGTCGCTTAATTACAAGATCTAATTTTTATGATATTCTAAAGTGAAGGTATACATGAGTTCACCTTTGCCTCCCATAATATTGGTCAAAATAATCAATATATAAGAATGATGTGATGATTATCTTTCAAGTAAATTTGGTACTCTATGATATTTGTGTCCACCCATGATATTTAAGTCATTCCATACAATGAGAAATATCCAGATCAACAATATTTCACCATGAGGTCAAATAGCATGAATCATCCCATATGTCGTCTGGAGTTTTGAGATTTTTCTGCTATAAGTATTTTTCAAAAACACTCCAGCCCACACATAGTGACATACTTAAACGATTTCATCTGTTTTTGCCTATATGAACCCCCCCCCCCCCAACACACACACCTCAATCAATCAATCAATAAATAAGTTAACTAAGTTAACATTGTTGAATTGTTTAAATGAGACTGATTTATCTTATTTTCATAAAACATGTATTCAAATATAAAATTCTATGGAGACATTGTTTATACTCTATTTTTCTTTTACAAAATCTCAATAGGTACAAAGATCATACTCCCGAAATTTTGTAAGTTTGGGCTAAGGACACCATCAACCGCTCCAAACATATGAAACCATATTGAATTGATTGATCATGTTCGAATTGGAACGGGCTTTACAACAAAACCTAGTAGGTGAGTGGTTATTTGCAATAAAATGGATTATGGGTGAAAATATCACAACTCGAAGTGACTTATGCGATCGTTTATGTTATTATACATTCGTCATCAACCATATGATGCCATTTTTATAGCATGTATCCACAACAAATATTTTTTTACTTGTGGAAAATCTATGACCTTCAATTTGTATCTGCACTACCTTAAAATCTATGAACTTCATATTACATATCCTATCTTTTGTTAGTATTGTATCTATAGCTGGGCATTTGGACCGTGTCAAATGGGGCAGCTAGAGCCCGCATGTTTTGGCCCAGCATAAGTCTGGCATGGTCCAGTCTATCATGCCATGTTTGGGTAGTCCCCCAAGCATAGGGCACAACACGAGGCATGGCCTGAAAGGAGAATGCCCCGACTACGGCCTGAAAAGATGAAGCCTAGCATCATATTTCCTCCACAGTGTTCAACTGCCCAATGAAAAATGACCCAGTGCCATACCTCCCTTGCTTTCTTCCCTCACTCCCTCATGGCCTTAGCGAATCCCTCGCCCACCCCACCGGCCGCCTTCTTCCCTCCCTCCCTCGCCCACCCCACTGGCCCTCACGCAACCCGCATTGCCTTCTTTCCTCCCTCCCTCACCCACCCCGTGCGACCTTCTTCCCTTCCTCCTTCACCCACCTCGTTAGTCGCTGCTCAGCTTGCACCGCCTTCTTCCCTCCCTCTCTTGCCCACCCCCACCCGGCCACCCTGCCACTAAGCATGAGCGCGCCTCGCCCCCCCCCCCCTCCCTAGTGCCGCATGGCTACGTTGTCACCTCTCTCTCTCTCTCTCTCTCTCTCTCTCTCTCTCTCTCTCTCTCTCTCTCTCTCTCTGCTGCCACCGGGCTTTGGCACCATGCCATCGGGCCGGTCTGGCATGACGAAGTCAACTCCGTGTCGTGCTGTGGGCGGACCTCGAGCATGGGCATGGTCTCGACATGGCCCGGACAGCCCATCATGCCGTGCGCGCCGGGCTGCCCGAATGCCCAGGTATAATTATAACCATTGACGTTACACATGGTCGGTTATTTAGAGCATGAGAGGTAGATTCAGATTTTGAAATTTTGAAAGTGAATGGAGTTGTGAGGATGGGATCAACCATTTCACTTTGGAGGATCCACAAAATATTTAAAAAAAAAGTATTTTGATGCCCGTTTTATATTAAAGTACATAAGTAAATTTATCTAGCTTCATTTATTTTGTCCATTGAAATAAATGCATTTGAGGCCCATAATTTTTTCTTTGTTCCCACTTAGATTCGTGGACTTTCAAAATGATGATTTCCCCACAATCGATTTATATGGGTTATGTGGCTTGCCATATTCTTTTTGACATGGAGGTATGGGTATTTCTAGTCAAAGACATTGGATCATTTTAGAGCTCATGCATAGTTTTACTTTTTTTTAGCTCCACCCATAACTGTTACAGTTCCCTTTCATCTAACAAACTATGGCTCCACGTCATCGGTCATCACCAATGAGGTGGGTTAACTACCATGCTACATGGAACCTCTATTGTATCACTTAAGTAATCAAGTGAACACATAAATACTATTTGCGAAGTTCACAGACCTAAATGTGAGAATAGAAAAAAATAGTGAAAATTTTTGAGTCTGTGAACTTTTCTTCCCTTCTTAATGAAAACGGACTCGAGTAGATATTGGACAAAGAGGTACAAAAGAAATTGTGTTGCGCTCGGACCACAGTAGTGTACTGACTGGACTACTAGGAACAACCGAAGAAGCTAGTATATGTTTAGGAAGTTTTTCGAGCCGTACCTAATCACGTATTTCATTAACGGTAGTCGATGCAAAAAGCACAATGTTGGTGCCTCCAGTTCGATTGCGCCTAACCCTTCGTCCTCGATCGGGCACGAGACACCCCGGCAGTCACCAACAAAGCCACGTGAGCTCTCCAAGTTGAAGGTAGGAAGCAAGTCCAGCGCACATCTAACTCGTGCGGCAATCGCTGAATCGCACGCGCGCGTGTGCCTAATCCACCATGTGGAACACGCGCGCAGCTCTTCCACACGCGAGAAACGCGGCTTCGACTTGCCGCTCGCCGGCGGAGCACTGTTATATATGCGCCGCAGTTGTGCACAAAAACTCATAAGCCAATATCTCATCTCTGCCTTGCTCTGCTCTGCTGTCTACTCCTCTCTGTTTCTCTCACACGCAGCAAGACCGAGAAGAAGATGATGACATCGGCTAGAAACACACCGGCGTTTGGGAACAAGAAGAAGCCCCGGAAGCCGTACACGATCTCTCGGCCGCGTGAGAAGTGGAGCGCCGACGAGCACGAGCGGTTTCTGCATTCCCTGCTCATGTTCGGCCGCGACTGGAAGACGATCGAGCAGTTCGTGGGGACCAAGACGGCCACGCAGATCCGCAGCCACGCGCAGAAGCACTTCATCAAGGCCCACAAGCTCGGCCTCGCCGCCGCACCGCCGCCGCCGCACCCCCGCCGCGCCGCCGTCCTTCGGCAGCGGTCCGCCACCAGCTGCTCCGTCGACGATGATGCCGCGGCAACGAGCTTGATCGCGCCGGTGACTCGGCAGAGCATGGACGACTGGTCTGCGTCATGCTCCACCTCAGCAGCTGGAGCTCCCCGCTGGCCCGACCACGACGATTCGGTCATGGCGACACCGAACAGGAGCGTTGGCTCACCATCGAGCGAAGAAGCCTGGTACGCCGACGGCTTAGTGCAGGACGGCACGGTCGAACTCCCGTTATCGCCGGATGACCTGCGCTTCGCCGAGGTGTACAGGTTCGTTGGAGAAATCTTCAGCTCTAACGTGCCATGGCCATGGCAAATCGAGACGCAACTGAAGAGGCTGCATGGCATGGACCCGGTCGTCGCGGAGACGATCTTGCTGGTGTTAAGGAACCTCCAAGACAACCTGTGTGCCTAGCTAGCCAATTTGTGTTTCTCGTCAGACAATGGACGAATGGTATAGGTTATATTATACAGTGATCATGTTTGGATACTCTAACAATACTACAAGTATGAATGGTATAGGTTATATTATACAGTGATCCTGTTTGGATACTCTAATAATGCTAGAGGTTAAAATTAATTTCTACCTCATAACTAAGGGTATGTTTGGTATAACGTATACTCTAGTTTATTGAACAGATTATGGTGTGATAAGTAATAAACTGTACCAAACACCCTGAACTTATAAGTATTTATTGGCATAAACAATCATAAACACTTTAACATTTTATACTAGAGAGGCAAAGCAATCAAAATCTTTTTTCTAGCTTATAGACCACATATCTCACGATAAGCATACGTATAAACACTTTTACCAAACGGTTGGATTGTTTATACTTTAATAAGCAACATAAGCTTAAGCACTTTTTGACACATAAGCATAAGTATAAGCAGCTTGAAGTATAAGCAAAAACTCTACCAAACACACCCTAACTTTGAACTAACTCTAACTCTTGAGTTATTTGGATGTAAGTTAGATTGACAATAAAGGTAGTAATGTAATCATTTGCCTCCTATGAGGATAGAGAAAAAGTTACCTTTTCAGTGGACCCCACTCAAACTAGCTCGAATTAGCACCTCTTGGGTGGGATAGTTTTTTTAGATGGGTTAAATGTAACTAGCTCAAACTAACTTTTCCTGTTTGAAGATTTCAAGGTTAGTTGTGCTTAAACTAACTCAAACTAACTCTAATCCATAGATCCAAATAAGGACAATGTAATTGTGTAATGATGCATCCCTCCATATTTTTTTACCTGACATCATTAGAACACACAATAATTATTATAGTTTAAATTCATACTAACAAGCATGTCCTAATTACATTGACATTTGACATCAAGAGATAGTACATATTGTAACATCTCTCTGAGTTGATCAGATGTTTCAGCTATTAAATTTTGGGAAGGCACACTTCAATGTTCAAAATGTGGACATATTATGTATTCCTGTTTTTTTTTAACAATTTTAGTAACCAATTTTTGCGGTCATCTCTAAGCTAGTATAAAATATGGACAAATATCATGATAATGAATAGTTGGTTGTTGCATCATTTAATTTTGGATGAAATTGTAGCTATATGAGCATGTTTGCAGTTCTTAGAGATGAAACAATATATAACTGGAACATGCCAGATTCTTATAAGACATCAATCGAATAAGAAAGCTGAAATGGTATTGTCTACGCATAATTCCATCCATGCTCCTGTCTAAACCCTTTTCGGCAAGGCAATCCGATATCAATAATAGTAACTTGAGCTCATCTACAAGCGAAACTTGGATCAAGCATTGTATTGAACGGCGTGCCAAATTTTATACCCGCATGTGCCTAATCTGCCCCCTACATTGAAGCTCGTGCATTGACAAACAGATAAATCATGATACATATGGTATGAGTCAAAAGCTAGTCATGTATAAGTTAACTAGAAGCTTACAATAAGGTAAATTCAAGCTAAAAACATAATCCATATAAATTATAACTGATAATTATATAATTTTATCATGTGGTAATATTTATGATAAAAAAATACTTTCATAAGCAAACAACAAAATCAACTGATAACATTACGTTAAAAAGGGATCTTAGTACGACAAAAATGCTTGCTCCAAACAATCACAAATGTAAGCAAGCTATTAGTTGCTTAGTTACAATATCTAATTTATATGATATTCTAAAAGGAAGATATACAAGATTTTGATCTTGGCCTCCCATAATTTAGGTATAAATAATTAACATATCTCATTTTTCTTCTAGCAACCATAAAACACCCTACTAGGTTATAAGAATGATGTCATGATTACCATTCAAGTACATCGGGTACGCTACGATATTTATGTCCTCCCATGATATTTAAGGCATTCCCATCATGCTAAATGTTCAAGTGTAGAGACTTTTATAGTTCACCATGAGTAAAATTGCATAAACCATCGAACATATATGGTATGATGTTGAGATTTCCTCCTACAAGAGACTTTTTGTTGCAAACCATCACCCTCTTACTATATTTTGTTAAAAACAAAACAACCCACACATACTTAATCTTTTTCATATTTTCACCAATATATATCCCTAAAAAATAAACTAATAATAAGTTAATATTGTTATTGATCTATCTTATTTTCCTAAAACATGTACCCAAATGTAAAACTTTATGGGGACACTATTTAAACTCTAACATTTTTTAATAAAATCTCTAAAAGTACAAAGATCATATTTCTGAATTTTTGTAAGTTTTGGGTAAGGACACCATCGCGTAACATGCGAAAACATATTGAATCGATTGACCATGTTCAAATTGAGGTGGGTTTTACAATAAAACCTAGTTGTAGATGGGTGGTTATTTGTAATAAAGTGATATATGAGTGAGAATCTCAAACTCAAAGTGACATATAGAATCATTTATGTCATTATATTTTCAGCATGAATTATAGGTGATAATTTGTTCTATATATAGCATGCATCCACAAGAATCATTTCCCCTATGTAAAATCTATGGCCTTCAATTTGCATCTTTAAGAGCATCCATAAGAAATAATACACCATAATCTTAAAATCTATGACCATCATTTACATGTCCCATCTAGTTAATATTGTAATGATTGACACTATGACATGGTAAGTTAGAGTTTGATTCAAATTTGAAATAAATGATCCAACCATTCAACTACAGAAATTCCACAAAATAATGAAAAGAACAAGAAAAATATAACTTTAATGTATGTTTTGTATAGAAGAACATATTTTCTTCTAGTTTCATCTAGTTTGTCCATTGAAATAAATGTATTTGTGACCCTTAAATATTTTTTTACTTTCCCATTTAGATTTGAGGACTTTGAAAATGATGAATTTTCATCCACAATCTCTTTATATGGACAATGTGGCTTGTCATATCATTTTTCATATGGACAAATGGGTATTTCCAATCTAGACGTTGGATCATTTCATAACTCATGCATAGTTTTTATTTTTGAGCTCTACCCAAGATTGTTACAATTTCATTTCAGACCTCTATTGTATCACTTGAAGTAATCATGAACACAAACACTATTTGCGAAGTTTACAGACCCAAATGTGAGAATAGAAGAAAATAGTGAAATTTTTTGGATCCGTGAACTTTTCTTCCCTTCTTAATGAAAACAGCATTGAGTAGATAATAACTAGCATTGGACAAAGAGGTGTAAAAGAAATTGTGTTGAAACCGGACCACAGCAGTGTACTGACCGGACTACTAGGAACAACCGAACAAGCTAGTCTATGTTTAGGAAGTTTTTCGAGGAATCACGTAGTATTTCATTGAAGTGTAGTCGATCCAAAGAAGGACAGTGTTGGTGCCTCGAGTTCAATTGCGCCTAACCTTTCGTCCTCGATCGGTCACGAGACACCCCGGCAGTAACCAAGAAAGCCACGTGAGCTTTAGAAGGCAGGCAGCAAGTCTAGCGCACGCCTAACTCGTGCGGCAATCGCTGAATCGCACGCGCGCGTGTGCCTAATCCACCATGTTGAGCACGCGCGCAGCTCTCTTGCGCACGCGAGAAGCGCGGTTCCTACTAGTCGCTCATCGGCAGCACAGTCGTATATATGCACCGTATCTGCGCACAGCAAGATAACTCACAAGCCACACCGAGAAGAAGATGATGACATCGACGAGGAGGAACATGCCGGCGTTTGGGAATAGCAAGAAAAAGCCCCGGAAGCCTTACACGATCTCTCGGCCACGTGAGAAGTGGAGCGCCGAGGAGCACGAGTGGTTACTCCACTCGCTGCTCATGTTCGGGCGCGACTGGAAGACGATCGAGCAGTTCGTGGGGACCAAGACGGCCACGCAGATCCGCAGCCACGCGCAGAAGTACTTCATCAAGGCTCAAAAGCTCGGCCTCGCCGCCGCTCTGCCACCGCCACACCCTCGCCGGGCCGCCATCATTCCGCCGCCGCCCACCACCACCTGCTTCCTCGACGATGACGAATCCGCGGCAACTAGCTTGGTCGCGCCGGCGAGTGCAGCCGCGCAGTTGCAGAGCGTGGATGACTGGTCGGCGTCGTGCTCTGCCTCCGCAGGTGAAGCCTCTTGTAACAGCAGCGTTGGCTCACCACCGAGCGAAGAAGAAGCCTGGTTGGCCGACTGTTTATTGCGAGATGAGACGGTCGAGTTCCCGTTGTCACCGGACGATCTTCGCTTCGACGAGGTGTACAGGTTCGTCGGCGACGTCTTCAGCTCCGTCGCGTCGTGGCCGGTCGAGGCGCAGCTGCAGAGGCTGCACGGCGTGGACCCGACCGTCGCCGAGACGATCTTGCTGGTGCTAAGGAACCTCCAAGACAACCTGTTTGCCTAGCTTGCTAATTTGTGTTTCTCGTCAGACAATGACAAATGATATAGCTTGTATTGTACAGTGTAATTAGTACTCCCTCCATAATCATTATAGTTCAATAATTCGAACTAACAAACATTCGGCATCAGGAGGTAGTACATTCTTTGACATGCCTTTGAGTAGATCAAATGTTCAGCAATCAGCTCTTAAATTTTAGGAAGGCACATATGGATGTTCAAAATGCGTGGATATGTTCTGTATTCCTATGTTTTTTTTTCTTTTGACAATTTTAGTAATTAGTCTTTACGGTCATCTAGGTAGTATAGAATATGAACGAATGACAGTAGCAATCAATTGTTGGTGTTGTTGTACTTAGGGGTGTAATGGATCGTGGTCCGTAGGTCCTAAATGAACCCTAACCAGGCTTTATATATTGTAGGTCTAAAATGAATAAGATTTCAGTTCGGTTCTTTTTAACCCGGCTCTTAACAAATTTAGTATAAAATTTTGGGCCCACTACCACCCCTAGCTGTACCATTAATTTGCATGTACAAGAATTTTCGCTGTTCTCACAGATGAAGCACGACATAACTTGAACATGTTATGTTCTTGCAAGGACACCAATTTGATTAAGAAGTCTGAAATGGTGTTGTCTACGCTTAACTTTATCCATGCTTCTGGCCTAAATCCTTTGCGGCAAGATAATCCGACATCAATGATACTGACTTGAGTTCAGCTGGAAGCGAAGTTTACATTCACATGTGCCTAGCTAATCCCCCCTCCCCCTAGTTCAAGCTCATACATTGTGTACCCAACATGGATGGTCATAGAAACAGGGTTCAAATAACCGATTTAACCGGCTGGCTCGGTTCGATAGAAAACCGACCAGTTAACCGAGATAACCGGCCGGTTAACCATATGGCTACAGTACCAAGTCCGGTTTTCTTCGGCTAACCGGTCGGTTAGCACGACCAGCCGGGACTGATTATCCGGTTAACTGGGATAACCGGTCGGTTTTATTCGGTTATTCCAACCCTAAGTGTTCTACAACATCTCTGCATAACTTATTAAGGGTTTTCACAATGGTTTATTGTAGCTAGTTATTGCAGAAATTTAAGAAAAAAATGAGAAAAATAGGAGATAGAGATAGTATATCTGTGATAGTAATAATCATTTATAGAAGAGTTTGTGTGACTCACATGTCTTTTTTCTCTCTATTTTCCTCCTGCATAGCCTGTATACAATAACATCATCTATTGATAAGTTAGTAATGATCCATCTTTTATGCATATCCTTTGCGAATTATAGATACCAAACTATTGGAGTTGCTCTAATTTTATTTGAGTCCACATATCAGTGACTGTTAATGCCCAGCATTAGTTGAGAGGAGTTATTATGAATGAATGGAGGTAATACTAAATTTGTGTTCATCCTTGAATCTTGGGTTGAATTGAATAAAATACGGTGTGCTTATGCGCTACAATATGAATAATTGAGTGACTATTTCTCAGGTTTCTTTTGTGAAAAAAAACGGCCTCAAGAAAATTGTTACATGGTTCACATCTTTTATTTATTGCCGCACGTGTTTTATGCATGCGCTCTGCTTCACGTTAGACGGAAAAGCTAAAATGTGGGTATGTATAAGGCTCCGTTTGGCTCAAAAGGAAATTCAAAGGAATTATAGAGGAACGAGTTTCTTAGGAAGGAAAATGCATCGATATGTTTGAAATGAAGGAAAGGAAATAGACGATGAGTATTTCACTAGAAATGAAACATCTACAGAATCTTTGCGCGCGCTCTCTCTCTCTTCAGGTTAGAGTTTTTTTTTTTAAAAAAAATCCTTTTCGATTACGTTGTATGTGCCTGTGACCTTTATTGATTAACAAAATATTTTTCTATTGAAATGCTGCAGTCCGTGGTATAATAATCCCTTCCTCAATTCATTGATGAAATAATTGTTTCTCTAATTATGGTTTATCTTATTAAAAATTTATCTTTGATATATTTAAACTATTTCTATTTCTCAGTTTCTGTGTTATAAATTCCTGCAATTCAAATATAAAAAATTTTCAATTCCTTTGTTTTTTATTCCTACGATTTTTTCACATCTCCTATATTTTTTTTCCTATTCCTATATTTTTTATTCTTTTATTCTGAACAACACCCTAAATGTTATTACCTTCACACCATACAAAGAAGATTTAGAAGAATTCAATTGCACGAGATTGAGCTAAGGCCTAAGAGCATCTCTAAGAGTGCCCCAAAATCTCTCCCTAAATCAAATAATAGGGGATTTTATCTAAAAAACCATCTCCAATAGTATTCCTAAATCATCCCTATATTTATCTTCTTACTAAACTCTCCTCATTTGTAGCTAGAAACAGGAGAAGAATTGGGAACCCCAATCCACCTTTTCTCAAGAGAAAGTTAAAATCTGTAGACCCAAGTACTGATATGGACCAATAAAAAAATATTCTTATATTATTTTAGGGAAGAACTGTTAGAGGAGAAAATAATTTTTTTCTCTAATACTTTTTAGGCTGCTCTTAAAAAAAGGTTTTTAGAACCTAATTATTAGGAAGCTCTTAGAAATGCTCTAAGGATATGCTTTCGAATCAAAGTTTTCTTCTGTTTTCATCCTGCCTGTTGATGAGTACATGGAATGGAACATGGTTACCATATCTCATCAAGTAATAATTTTTTCCCGAATAAAAAAAAACAAGGAACGCAAAAAACATTCTCTCACCGATACGGCGATACCGGCCCATGTCAAACGCCAGGCCAGCGGCCCTCTACCGGCCCCACGTGTCCACGAGGCACGATCTCAAGCGTCGATAACCTTGGCCTTCATCCCCACCGTTGAAACGCGACGGACCCAGTTGGCCGTCGAATAAACCCCGGCACGCGTCCGCCCGCCGCTTCACATTCGTCCTTCGCCTCGCCGCCGCGGCCTCCTACTAGCCGGCTAGGGTTCTCGCGACTCCGCCGCTTCAGGTACGTGGCCTCACTCCGCGCGCCCGTGGTTGGAACATCCCTTCGGTGTCGATTCTTCACTCGCTTCTCCCGCCCGCGCCGCGCCGCGCCTTCACCGATTGGTGGAGTGGGGTGGCCGCGCGGGTTCGTGCGCGTTCTCCCATTTTCCGCGCCTTATTATTACCCATTTGCCGCGCCTTGTTTCCTCTTAACTTGTGATGTGTTGTTCATTCGTCGGAATCGTTTTTGCAGTTCTATTTCGAAATTTTTCATTTGCCCATATCGTCGTAGGTACCACGATTGACACGGATTTGTTCCTGTAAGGAGCCAGCAATGCGTGCGGGAACGCGTTCTAGTGTTAGGATGCTGATTAGATTGTTTTTCTTGGGTTTGTTGTGCGGGTTGGCTAGTGAAATTCTGGCCCTTGAATCACGTTTTGCTAGTTGTATGTCGCGGTCTGCATTTACCTAATCTTTGTCTTTCAGAAATCACTTGAATCAGTTGAGGTGTTCGCCTGATGCTGTGCTAGGAAATGTTAGTGTTTTACTGTTTTAATGTATTGTGGCACAGCTTAATACAAACTTCAGAACTTATTTTGAGTTGCGTACTGTACCTCAATACTTGGCAGTAGAACTGGTAAAACGGTGAGTGAAAAATAGAAGATATTTTTATTTTAATTTTGCAATTTTAATCCCTGCCATATGTGTGCAACCTCCATAGAAATGACATGATTAGGGACAGGTAGACCAATTAACTGAGGGGATGATATTGCAGCACACCAGATCTATGCAAGTTCATTTGCGTATCTCTGTTGCACAAATGCTTATTGTGCAGTTATTATATCCTGAATATTTGTTTTTGTCTTGCAGTGCAAAATGTCTCGATATGATGACCGCTATGATCGGTATGATGACCGCTATGATCGGTACGACGACCGCTATGATCGATACGATGACCGCTATGATCGCTACGATGACCGTTATGATCGTTCTGGTCGGCATGGTACAGACACCAAGCTGTATGTGGGACAGCTCTCTTCGTGTACTCAGATAAAAGATCTTGAGGACCTTTTCAGCAAATATGGCAGGTGAGTAAATTGAATCTAAGTTTAAGTCTTTGGTATGTACTCGTTGGGAGTCTCCTGAAATGCAATAGACCACTTGGTTTAGCTTGTTTTGTGGAATTGCTATATCTGTAAAGTGAACCCCACGAACTGTATTTGGTTCCATATATGTTTACTAACTCGCAAGAGTGACATACATCATTAGACGTTTTATAGTAACGACTTGTAAGCAAATTTTTTCAAGCTGTTTGTTTTCTGACTTGCAATCTGCAGTTTACACAACATATTCCCTTCAGGTTATGGGTCCTGGGTTCTTCAGAACTGATGTAGCCTTAATTATAACTGCTGCTGTACTAGTGTCACTGATAGTATTTTATCAATTTCAATCCGATTGATGTGTTCTTTCTAGTTTCCCATTAGATAAAGATGTGATTGGGCCTCTACATCAGAGCTTCGCAATTTGATTTTTGTTCCACAATTTGACTTTTGTTCCATGACATGTTCTTATTTAATTCTTTCTGTTATCATTTTTACCAACTTAATAGTATAGAGTTTCAGAGGCTATTGAATAATCATGTTTAGCTGTAGGTCCCTTATGTTCCATGTATTTTAAATTGTTCATTATTGGTTGTGACATGAATGCAAATTACCATGAGAAGCTTATAAAGGATATAAAGAGTCTGATTGCGCTGTGCTTTCTCTTTTTACCACCAAGTTGGAACCAAACGTTCAATGTTTTCTTTTCCCAGATCCAGATGTTTCTGCTGTTTTGAAACTTCTTACGTAGTGCTATCAGGTGCTGCGATTTTATAATGCTGCTACATTGCTGGGGATTTCTGACCATGCAGGTTGCTTAGCCCTTTTGCTTCCCTTTTCTACTGTCAATCCCCACATTACATGTCCACAGCCCCTTGTCACCCTACATTGGTGTCCATTGTGAGGGTCTGTGCCATTGGTGGAATCTGTGTCTGTTCATCCAAAGTTCAATGAATTTTGGCGATTATCTTGCAAAACTTGTTATCTGTTTTTTTTATGCAAATAAACAATTATGGCAAAGTGGAGTCTAATTTGATTACTGGATGGTAGCACATTTTCACTATTGGAGTCTTGATTGTTTTTTCTGTTGAACCATTCTCCCAGAGTGAAGCATGTGGATCTGAAGAGGGACTTTGGCTTTGTGGTAAGAAAAACTCCACATTCTTTTAATTGCAATTTGCACTTCTGGAATATTCCTATTTATTAATAAATACTTCAATTTCCTATGCAACCATGGCTACTACATTAAGATGTGCACATTGAAAGACAGCCCTATGTTTTTATTCCCTGGATCATTGCAGGAGTTTAGCGATCCCCGGGATGCAGATGATGCTAGGTGTGACCTTGATGGCCGAAAATTTGATGGGAGCCGCATCATTGTTGAGTTTGCAAGAGGGGTAAACTTTTTTGTTGTTTTTCACAGTTCTAAACTACCTTTGACACGTTCCCAAATCCTATGCACTTTCTTTTCTGTGTTTTAGATGCTACACTAGAGTACTTCTATTGCTGCTCTCTCTTGTCCAAAATGACAGGTTTATGTTAATTTTTGTAGGTCCCTCGTGGTCCAGGAGGTCGACGGGAATATATGGGCAGAGGGCATCCTCCTGGTTCTGGCCCCTGCTTTAACTGTGGGGTAGATGGGCACTGGGCTCGTGACTGTGAAGCTGGTGACTGGAAAAATAGGTGCTATAACTGTGGAGAAAGTGGCCATATTGGAAGAAACTGCCGGAACAGTTTTAAGGATCTCAAGTATTTCCTTGAATCCTCCAGAGATCTTTCATGTGTACTTAGTTTTTAAGCATCCATTTGATTTGCTACTTTCACAAATACAGGCGAGGGAGATGCTACTCGAGATCTCCATCTCCTCGTCGTGGAAAGGACCGAAACAGGAATTATGGCAGGAGTCGCAGTAGGAGTTATGGGTATGTCATTTGGACTTGATTTCAAAATTTGAAATTGTGCTATACATTACTTAAGCTTATGGTGTGAACTGAAGCAATGTGTAGTGACGATGATACTAAGAGGCTTATTATCAAGAAAGAGCATTGTGAGGTTCATGTGTATCCTAGTTGTGTTTGGTCAGGGAGCAGCACTGTCGGTCTTGTTGTGTAACACTGGTGACGCATATATTGACATTGTGTATGCTAGCCGCCTAGACTTATTGAACAGGGTCTGTGGTCGGTCTGTTGTGTTGTGTATGTTGATGTGTTAATGAAATATGTAGTTTAACCAATCCTCATGTTTTTAATGGAAGGCGGTCTTAAGCTAATGGATCATGGGTGTTACCAAAAAATAATTGCTGAAGTTATTTTATAACCCATAGCATGTGTTGTGCTTTTCATTCCAGTCTGCTGCTACTTAGTTGTTTCCCCTAAAATAATCAATGTTGAATGTGTTTTCTCATCAACAGACGGTCGCTATCTCCAACTAAGGATAACCGTGGTGCTGGTCACAGGGAACAACTGCCAAGAAGCTACAGTGGCAGCCCCAGGAGCCCCTCGCTAAGGACGCAAACTGCACACAACAACGGTTCATATCCTGGTGGGAGCCCAAGGCGAGGTGACAGCCGTAGGAGCCTTAGCCCCAACCACTGAAGTGCTTCCGGGTACTGCCACATGTTACGCCTGGGAAAGCTCACCTCGCCCTGAATTGGAAACCTGGGCTGTGAATTCTGAAAACATGCTCTCTCTCTCCCGAGTCCTGAATGTTGGTTTTGTTGTGCCATGAGATTGCCCTGAATTCGAAACACGGGGTTCTGAGTTCTGAGTCATGCTCTCCTGAATGGTAGCTACGCCTCGGCGTGATACTTCATGTCTGATGGTTATCGTGTAACTTCTGTGAAGATTGGGCTATGAATTCCAAATGCTCTCCTGATTGTTAGTGATTATGCTGAGGCCCTGAGGGGTATGCGACTTTGTTCTGTAGGATTTCTATCGTGATTATGAAGAACCTTGTATGCTCTTTATCTGGTCTTTGTGATCTTCTCATAGTGTTGATCGGAGAACTAGCTTATATGATATCAAGCTGAATAGTTAAAGGTATCACTCTCTTTATCATAAGCACTATCGTATTAATTATCAGTATTTCAGAGAAATTGACGCATCTAAGTGACCCTCACAAACTTGCAATGGTCAAGCAGCAACCCCAGGCTGCATGCGCGCCAGACTGCATGCAGACGAGCCCCAAAGGCGTCACACGTAAGGATTTGCGATACAAACTACGATCTTTGGCGTTCTTAGGATGGTATATTGGAATTTCAGATATGTGACTGCACAAAAAGAATTTTTTGCTACTACTTCCTGCCTCGCCCGCATCCTCAGAAGCATATATATACGCACAACACTACGTATATGCTGTTAAGTATCTTGCCGAATCATCTCATCTCAGTAATAAATTCAGAAGAAGTTGGTAGCTTAAAGAGGTAAAACATTTTTGGGTAGAACCTTTTTCATTCAATAATCAATAAAGTTCCACAAAAGCTAATCATTCTTCCAAGAATGCATGTAATTACTGGGGTGCAAAACTTTTAACGCTATTCAGATCAGGGCAAAGGCTCTTTCCAAGCGTAAGCAGCTCCAACATTTTTCAGTTACCCCAAGAGAGAAATACAATCCGGTTCACCTCCCCTCAGCATTGATGAGCTGTGAGAAGGCATTGCTCGTCGACATGTCAGTGTAATCAACATTTGTGCAGCTTTCGCCTGCAGTGCTGATCTCGAGGGAGCTTACTCTCTTGGCATTTGAAGGTAGTTCAGATATCTGGTTCATGCTATCAATGTTGGAGATGTCTGGGCCTGCCTCCTGCAGCTGCAGCACAAACTCCAGGTTCCATAGTACATCACCCATGGTGGGACGTTCAACACCATACTCGGCAAGGCATTTCTCAACGGTCTCGCCATACTTCCTCAGTGCTTCAGGCCTGATTGTCCCAGCAATCCGTTGGTCCACGATCTGCTCAAGCTCTCCTCTCTTTTGCCACTTGATAGCCCATTCAGCTAGGTTAATCATTTCTCTTGGAAGAGTGGGGTCGATAACCGGCCTTGCACATATAACCTCAAGCAATACAACACCAAATGAGTATACATCTGACTTATCAGTCAGCTTCTGTCTCCGGAAGTACTCAGGATCAAGATACCCAAAGCTTCCTTTCACAGCTGTGCTAACATGTGTCTGATCAAATTCAGGTCCAACCTTTGAGAGGCCAAAATCAGAAACCTTGGCCAAGAGATTTTCATCAAGGAGTATGTTTGCTGACTTCACATCACGGTGTATGATTGATTTTGCAAAGCCCGTGTGAAGATAGTGGAGGCCTCTTGCTGCTCCTATGCAGATTTCAAGCCTTCTCTTCCAGCTGAGAGGAGGCATATCACTGCCATACAGATGGCTCTTCAGAGTGCCTTTTTCCATGTACTCATACACCAAGATCATCTCGTTGTGTTCATCACAGTAACCAATGAGTGACACAAGATGACGGTGCCGAAGACCAGACAACAGCTCGATCTCTGTCCGGAATTCCCTCAATCCTTGGTGAGACTTCTGGTTGCCCCGTTTTACTGCAACTTTGCTGCCATCCTGCATCACTGCTTTGTAGACCTTCCCAAAGCCTCCAATTCCAATGACCATCTGCTCGTCAAAGTGATTTGTCGCATCATGCAGCACAACAAAAGGAATCCGGTAGCTTGTGTCGGTGGTAGTTCCAGATGTAAGAGTGGTCCTGCTAGTGGTTCGGCTACCTGTGGTAAGGAAGCTCAAACCGTTGAGGGGTGTCCAAGAATTTGACGGCCGACGTGTTGGTGGCTGTGGCTTCTTTCTTCTGCAGAAGATGCAGAGAACAGAAGCAATGAGGATAGCAGCAACACCTCCAAGAACAGAGCCCAATATAACAGCCAGATGTTGTTTTGCCGCTGACGGAGGTGGCACAATTTCAACAGATCCTGTACTAATGTTCATTTTCATGATCTCCAGCCCATTCAGGATTCCATCTGGTGACACATTATTTAAGCTGGAAGGTCCAATACTGATGGCGAGCTTGCCAGACGGATCACTTGATTCCAAGACAATATCCATGAAATATGGAACGGCCAAGGTCCCACCAAAACCCTTTGTGGAGAGATCAAGATCTTTTGACGCTGACAAGCTGTCCACATAAACATCAAAAAGGAGCTGATATGCAGCCTTGCTCACTATGTCACAGAAATGGAACCGGATGAGATAGCTTGACTGACCATCAACATTGAATTGCCATGTCATATTCGAGCTGGTGTTGTTCTGTGCAAGCAGCCGCCTTGCAGTGCTATAGACACTGTCAGGTGCATCCTCCTGGCTTGCTGCGCTACCTTGGTAATTCAGCTTTCCTGGAAAACTGACAGCTTGAGTTGTAGTGGAATTTAGGAAAAAACTCTGATCAGTAACCCACGTTCGCCAGAGTGTGTCATTGTCAGCAGTCACCTTCAGTCCCCCCACATTTACCCTATAGAATGTCTGCATTGGTTGCACTGATAAGCCGAGATACTGACCGATAGGCTCCAAAGTTTGCACTGAATCAGATATTAGATCATCAGGAACCGAGATGACCTCAATAGCATTGACAAAGGGTGTACTGTTCCCAAGAGGCACGAATGTTAGGATGAGCATGTCCTTGGTAATGTTCAGAGAATACTCCATGACCACCGGTGAGGAATTACTTGGCACAGTAAAATTGTTGAGAAGTACAACATCCTGCGTCGACACCTTGAAGTTCGATGTGGCAAGATCATAGCTCTGGTACCTGAAAGGGAAGAAGTGAAGCCGGACAAAATGCCGGCCCTGCCTCCTGATCTTAAAGGAGTAGGACGACCTCACTGCAAATACTCTGGCAGTCTGGTACAGCAGACCGTTGTCCAAACCCGAGACTGAATTCAGCGAGGCTGTTACCGCCGTGCTCTGAGGGGATGTCAATATAGTCTCCCCGGAGTTGTCAGCTGAGAAAACTCTCCGGCCAACAGTTGCATCGACCGTGGAGCCACAGTTTATGAGGTAGTTGTCTGCAGGGGTGAAATCAGCATTACAGGTGCCAAGAATCCAGACCACCACAGAAAGGCCTAGAAGTAGCTTCAGCTTAACAGTTCTAGTATCCATGACCATTTCTGACGCAGAACAGCAAATTGGAGCTAGAAGAAAAACGGAAGGGACATGAATTGCACCAAAATGTAGGTAGGCTACTTACAAGGAATGAACAGAGTACAAATGCTCAATCATTTCACCCAGAGCTGCGTGCACGCCACTGAACCAGAGTTAGGCCTTTCCAGATTGTACGGGCAGGAGAAATCAGAGAGGGGCAAAGCTATTCGGAAGCTGAAAATTCTGCAGGAGGTGGAACCGGAATCACAGCAAGACAAGGCTTGTAGAAACCTTCCTTATCAGTCACGAGAAGCTCTCACCAACACCGCCCACGGCCACAGGAGGCGGCGTTTACAAAGAACTCGATCTGCGCAACAGCTGGGTACGAAACCTTCAGAATCTTCTCCGTCTAGCATACAGGACCTGAAAACTCAACAGATTACCTCGGTAATTAGCCCCGGTTCCCCCAACAGAGGCAAAGGATAAATCCACGAGAGAAGGAGTCCGCGGAAACTTTAAACAGCAAATACCTTTTGCTGCCGAAGAAATTGCAGTCCGTCCCGCAGAAACCTGGAGCTTTTTTCAGCACCAAAATCCGAAACGACGCGGAGAATGAACCCCGCCGGAGGAGGGGAAACCCGAGCTCGTTCGTCTCGAGAGGTAAATCCGCCAGCCGCGCCGGAGGCGGTTTCTTGAAGCCGAGAACACGCAAACAGCTGGAACTGGAAAGGAAGCGGACGACGGCACCGCTCTTGCAATAAATAAAGAAAACACGAAAACAAACAAAGCGAAGTGATGACACCAAACCAGGAACTGGCCCAGCCCTGTAGTAGAAGAGGTCACTAGAGTCGCACTAATCTGAGACAAGTTTCGCGATCAAGTGATAGTTAGTGAAAGGATTTTCCATCAGTGGAGGAAAAGCGGTGCTGTGGTGTGCAGCTAGCTGGAGTACGTAGCTGGACATGCAGAGTTTTTGGATTGTTTTTTTTTTCCTGATAGATTTTATGGGCTGATATGAATGCAAGAGCAGGGTCATTAACTAACCAGGTCGGTGGGCCCGCATGGCAGGGAGAGGAGGCCGATATGAGAACGGAGGAAAGTTTGGTGGGAAGATATGTGAAACGGGTGGAGAGGTGTTGAGCTGGGCGTGGGCCCACGGCTCGCAAAGAATGGATTTGGGTGGGCAGGCGTTAGTTGGCTTTGATATTGCTATGCTACACGCGCAAGGTAAGCTATCATCTGCCATTGATTTGCCTTGGTGACCTCGGAAGCCGACGCAGGCCATAACTGCGAGTTGAAGGGCCTAAATTAGCTTTGGCGACCTCTGAAGCCGACGCATGTCATAACTGCGAAGTGACGAACCTAATTACGTTCCATTCACCCAGGCAGCGGCAGCGAGAAGAATGTACGACAAGGACCTGTTGCTGTTGGTTAGGATGGAGACGTGTGCATCAGCATCGCCGGCGAGACGCGTACAACCATGCAGCGATTGCGACGGCCGATCGATGGGTATGCAGCCGCAGGTATTACAGCCAAGCTTGGGCTGGCTGTCCGAAAGCGCCTTAATTACGTGAACGGAACCGGTCTCGGCGGCAGCTAAGCGAGGTCCAACAAGCATATGCACACGCCATCGCCCACACACACATCGCCTTCTTTTCCTTTTCTTTTTGGTTTATAAATCCCTTTATTCCCTTTCTTCTCCTCGTGAGAAAAGAAACTTCTCAGTGTGACGGACACCTTTTTTTTTTCTTTTACCAAGCGTGACGGATACCTGACTGGTTCTTGCGCTGCTTTTCCCTAGAGGAGAAAACAAAACCGGGCGTGCATTGTTCAGCAAAACAAATAATCTGAATGTAAAGAGGAAGTCTTCGTGGAGAAGACGAGGAGAGATACGAATGTGACGAAGGGTCATTGAACTGGTCTGAATGTCTGCTGCCGAACTGCCGAAGTGAAAGCACCGCCGCACCTACAAGGGATATATGGTATATTGATCAATCATCAAGCGGAAGGAAAAGAGGATTGACGCACACCTAACTCAATAGACGAAAATGCGACATGTTTATTTTCTTAAACTTTCATCAAAGATAAAAAAGGAATTTACTAACTTTTAGTTGATTAAAAGTTTAAAATTATTATATAGACAATCCTATAAAAAAATCAAAATTTATAATAACAAATCATTAATTAAAAGCTTTTCAGTAAACTGAATGCCAAGAAATATGAAAAAAGGGTAATAAAAGCAAAACATTCACCTTTCTAACAGGGTACATTGGAGGATTCGAAGAGAGGCCCGGTGTACATTATAACTGCACGACGGACTCGGCCATTCGCCACCTTGACACTTTCCATCTCCGTTTTAGATGGACGGCCGGCCGGCCGGTGAAGTGATGCATGAGCGGGAGGTGCCGGATCGCTAGCTGATGCCAGATGGTAGTAGGTGGTGACGACGACGACGCTAGTGATTGTGAATTCGGCTGTACTGGTCCCATGCACATTTGATGGTGATTGGTGGCTTCTTTTTCTATCTTTCTTTTTGGATGCTTATACTTTTTATTTTAAAAAAAGCTTCGATTGGGACTGTAGCGAGTTATTAGACGGGACTGACATTGCAGTTGTTACGATAGGAATATTGTTTTTAGAAAACCAGCGTTAGCCTGTCAGCAAATACTGACAGACAGCTTTCTTCTTGATCCAAGACTTGTTCAGAAAATCAGAAAGAGATAATCCTGTATATGTCATTGTAAAATACTCTAATCTCAAATATACCAATGTAAAAAAAATATTCTCATATATATCATTAGATTACAATTTATTTTCCTAAATATGCCATTAAACGTAGGAAATAACTAAAATGCCCCTTTCTTCCTCCTCTAGCATTTCTTCCTCCTCGTACCCGTGAGCTCAGCCCATAGCCGCTGCACCTGAGCTCCCCTCGTGCCACGCTGCCGGCCCGCGTGCGCGTCGTCCTTGCGCGCCGCCCCGTCCCCGCGCAGCCGCCCGCCAGCACTGCCGTGCTGGAGCACCGCCTCGCCCCCGCGCAGCCCGCCGGCACTGCCGTGCTGAAGCGCCGCCTCGCCCCCGCGCCTTGCGCTCGCCGGCCTGCCGAGCAGCCGCTCCGCGCGCTTACCCCCGCCCGTCCCTGACTCCGTGACTTGCGCTCGCGGGTCCGCCCAGCCGCCGCTCCGCGCGCTCACCCCCGCCCGCCCCTGATTCCGCGACTAGCGCTCGCCGGCCCGCCCAGTCGCCGCTCCGCGCCACCCCCGCTCGCCGTTTCCCGGCCAAGGCCCGCGTGCTCACCCCCGTCGCCGGCTGCTCCTGCTGTGGTTAATCAAATTAATTACCACAATTAGAAAGGCAAGGGTAGATTAGTCATTTTTTGAAAAAAATGTTAACAATTTAATGGTGTGAATGGTATAAATAGAATAAATTTTGCAACATAATAGCATATATGATATAAGTGATTTTGTGATGACGAATCTAAGGGTGTGTTTAGCACTGTTTATACTCAAAGTATTTATAGTGTTTTTAATGTTTATAGTGTTTAATTTTAAAAACTGCTTATAGTGTTTATTGTAACATAAACAGTCAATTCGTTTAGTAAAATTGTTTATACTTATCTATTAAAATTGCATATACTGACTTATAAGTACTATAAGCTACATTTTGCTGCTTTGTTCAAAGTGCTTATGGCTAGTATAAAATGGCAAAGTGCTTATAGGTACTTATACCTCATAAACACTTTGATATTTTATTGTTTAGCAGTTCAAATTGCTTATTAACTATAAACACTTTTAATAAGCAGTTCAATAAACAATGCCAAACACATACTTTCATTGATGAATTTTACAATAACATCTACGGAATTGACCCAATAAAAAATGTAGGTCGTACCTTTACTAACATACAATCGGCCCAATACAACCCGCGTCCACTGGTTCGTTTTGTTTAGATGGGCTGGAGAGGGCCTGTTTATGAATGGGTCAACGGGACTGGGGCACAATAACCCGGTCCAAAACAAAAGCAGTTCCTTTTTTTCTTCCTGGTTTTCTTTTTCTAGAAAAAGGATGGCTATTAAATAAGTTTCAAATTAATTAGTTTTCAATCATTTATTTTTTGCAGCTTGCGTGTCGGCAGTGAATTCATTCTGAGTTTTGTACTATGATACTATGATATAATGGTTGAAAGCTTATGTTTTTCAAATCATATGTACAGTTTGATGATGGAAAATGTGCCATAAATTTATCTAGTGGGCTGAAGCATGACACAATACTAGAAAACAATGATATGGATTTTTATTCTCTTTGATGAACCGAATACATAGACTTGTGAACTATATGCTTTTGTAGACTTTTTCTTCTTATGGGCATGCAATATTGTCTTTTTTTGTTGGTAGGTTTACACAATGTATACAACGTAAGTCATCTTGAAAGTACCACTGAGACTACTTTTAAAAAGGTGAAGGTTAACATTGTCAAAAAAAAACAAAAAGTAGCACATATTTTTAAAATTTGATATACATTCATAAAAAACAACTAAAGTTATAAAAACCGGAGCTATATTACCATGCACTCCACTTTTATATCGGTCAACCATACCACTACAGTTGGCACCTTGGATCAATGGAAAGCGTAACGCCTAGACAAAGACAGGCTCCGAGAGTAAACCCTGACGCGGGTCCCACACGACATCCAAAGCGAGGAGCAGCAAGCACGTCGCCCTACTCCACCTCTCCCTTCCCCCTCGCCGCCCGCATTCTCCACTCCTCGTCCCACTGGTCTTCGCCTTCTCCGTTGCCGTGGTCGGCGCCGCCCAAATCCAAAAACCCTAACCCTAGCCTCCGCGCCAGAGATGTCGTCGTGGCTGCGCAGCGCGGTGAGCCGGGCGGTGGAGGCCGGCGGCCGCAGCGGTGTCGCGCGAGCGGTCAAGGGCTACGCCGACGTGGTCGCGCACCACGCCGGCCAGGCCGTCGCTGACATCCTCCACGACCGCATGGTGAGCTCGATCCCCTTCCCTTCCTCGGTGCTCTCCGCGAGGCATCTCCTTGGGCTAGCACGAATCGGAATGCGGGGCTTCGTCTAAGGCTTGGGGCGCAAATCGGACATGATACGGCCCTTTGAATGGGCGAATTCGTTCTATGCGCACTCTATTTCTACGCGCGTAGTGAATCAGCTGCGAATCAAAGCTTTAATCGGTTGCATGAGGCTACTGCAGTAGCGTCCCTAGCTTGCTTTCCTTCGAGCTGAACGCTGACCAGCGTCCCTAGCTTGCTTTCCTTCGAGCTGAACGCTGACCGAATGTGAAATGTCTCTTTCTGTTTACATTGCTGAAAGAAAAAAAAATTGATCATAATAGAACGATCCTGAGTCTCTGGCATCACATACATCGAGGTTCATGAATGGGTGCAAGATCAGGGATGCATTTGAAAAGCTAAAACTAACATTTGTGCGATTGGTTTCATCACATCAATCTATATTTGTGACTTGCCCCAGTGTAGTATAAATAGGCTATCATTCCCGAAACCTTTGTTGCCCTCTTCGGGTCTTCTAAGTTGGGTTTGTTACTGTGGTGTGCAGGGCACTCAGAACTATAAAAGCTTCAAGAAAACAGTAGCACGATTGGAAGAGGCAGCAGTTTCATGCCGTGGGGGTGAAAGAGTGGAATTACTAAAACGTTGGTTGGGAGCATTGCAAGATGTTGATGCAGAGCATGGAGATTCAGATTTGAAGGTTTCTGAGGATCATAATCCCTCTAGTGAAACGGACTCTTTGAAGGCACCGCTGGTCAGTTTTCATGCTCACAACTTTATTTTCATGGATGCTTCTAATTTGATACTATTGATTTTAGTTAAGTTTGTTATACATATCTTAGTTAACTTGTAGATGTTAATATGGAGAAATATCCTTCTTAAACTTAACTATTGGAAATAGGTTTTGTTCTATGACGCTGATATTGATGGAGCACCAATGAACTTCCGTGATGTATTCTTGTACAGCCAAGCACTTGAAGGCATCACAATGTCCATGGTGAGTTAGTTGAACCACACTTTCCTATGTTGTTATTGTTTGTGCTTACATGGGTTGATGCTGAGGACTACTTATCTTATTTACAACAAAGATTCTTGAAGCTCCTTCCGAGGAGGAAGTTTCACTGCTTTTGGAAATATTCGGGTGAGTGCGCTTCTGAGGAGGAAGTTTCACTGCTCTTGAAACTCATGTTTGTTTGTTTTTTCTCTTCAAAACTAACATAAATTTTTTTGTGCAACAGTTCTAACTAAATATCTGTATATTTAGTTAGATTGTTTTTTTTACTGCTTAGCTAGCAACTTGTGTGATTACTAATTTTATCTTTTCATGACACATGAAAACATAGACCTTTAGTTTTATCAGGGATAAACTTTTGCTCTGCCTCTGTAAGGATTTGTACTTTGCTTTTGCTGCCGAATCTACTGACTTCTGTTCCTTTTGGGTTTATATTGATGCTTGTTTTTTTCCCCCACTCCTGTTCTAAGTTTACAACTGGGTTTGTCATTCATATACGAGTTTACAAGTCAGTGCTCTGCTGAACTTACTGTTTCACACGCAGCGAACCTTTATTTATTAAAGATACTGAATGAATTTTATTAGAATAATCTCAGCTAATTTTATTAGAATTAGTCTTTTGAATCATATTGTACTGCTATAACCACTTCCCTGACCAGTGATTATTTTGCGATTTATTATATTGAAGATTGCAATGCTGTTGACTCCTGCAGCATATGCCTTACTGGAGGCAAAGAAGTCAATGAGGCAGTCATGAGCAAGGTACAAGAATTGGCCAAGGCATTTGCAGGATATAAAGATGAAGTCCTGGTATGCTTTTGCTGCTTTTAAGCATATTTGTTTTGTTAGTACACATCTGTGCCTTTAAGCACATAGATGACCTTTTTTAGTCTCATTGTGTCAGCTACTTTTTGAATATTGACCTATTATCTTTTGAAAATCATTAAGTCTTAGGTGTTTTGCTTGCTATTACACCATACATGGCTATAGTCACATGTCCATGAAAATATAAGTCTTAAATAGTATATGATTTTGTACTAGTCTAGATTTAGTAACATATCGATTTTGGCCTAATCTAGATCCGTAGTTCTCATTTATTATGATTTCAAGGGTATTGGATTATGATTTTGTATTAGTTTTCAACTTCACTTAATTCCCATATCTTGTTGTGTATAGACTTGGACCCTTCGTATAAGCACTACATTTGGTCCATGGTGTAGCGATCACAGCATCGAATTGAGCCCTGCTCTCTATTTACTGTAATTTGAATTTCCCTTGTCTGTTACCCAACTTTTATAAGTAGGCTTCATATGCCCATGTACTGAGTGACTCGTCGGTTCAAATGTGTTGAAGCAGGAGTAATGACTTATCTGGTTTCAATGTTCCTGAAAAGGAAAACTGAAGAAACAAAAGAAACTATTTTTACAGCAGCAAACCTAACACATCTACCTTTTTTGTGGAACTTTTGCCAAGATGCACATAACCTAGAGTTATAGGTCAAAAATCTGGTTTGCAATGTGTCCAATGGCTCACTGTATTTGCATGAACAGGTGAAGCGTGAAGAACTGCTTGAATATGCCCAAAGTATCATTTCAGGACTTAAGCGAAATGCTGACATTTTGAGGTGATATTTTATTTGCTAATTATGTGTACAGAGTAGCAGTTTTTAGCTGCTTCTCGTTTAGTCTGTATTTTAATTACAAAAGCCTTTTTATACCGTGTGTTAATTTTTTAGCAACTAACCAGTTCATGTGCTTATATGAAGGGGCCAACTAATTGCTACAGTAGATACTGTTACTGTAGCACACATTTCTACTGTACCATTTACAAACTAACCAGTAATCACATCTTAAGGCCTCAATCAGACCTCTATAATATCAAATGTGATCTATCAATGTTAGCTATGATTGTTCATTTTTGCATAATTGAAAGTTCCAAAATACGTTTAAAGAGACATCTGATTCTCTTATATATAGTTTCTTGCTTCTTTAGCTTATTATATATGTTGTATTTTATTTCAGGATAGATGCAGAAACCCTAGAACTGCAGAAAAAATTAGATGAGAAGAAGAAATCAAGAGTTCAGTCGACAGATGATCGAGAGAAAAAATCTGAGAAGATTGCTGGTGCGAATCTTGAGGTACTACCTATTCGGTCTCAGCCTCTGATAAAAAATACTTGTTGTTTTGGACATATGTGCTATCAAACCTTCAACTCTGTAAACTTTGACCATCAATATGCTTTCAAATGTCTAGCCTGGAAACCTTTGCGTTCATTTATCTTGCATTCTGATATGTACTGCCATGTCATTACAATTCTATTGGGTTTGATAAAGCATAACTTGGTGATCAAAGTTATGTATTGGAAACTGTATCAACATCCAACATGATGTTATGATCCTTTGGTCATCAGGGGTAAACCCTGTCGAGAGGAAGGCTGGGCAGAGTCAGCTTCTTAGAGGGAGACTAGACTCTAGATTAGGACTCTTTCAAGTGATTCTTCATTCCTTAATGACCCATGATACAAACTCCATCTATATATATCCACCAATCTGTCCCTAACCCTAGCTGCTGTTACAGTAACAGTAGTGAGTCGCACTACAGTAACACTGGTTCATGTTACCTAACCGGCTGCCTTGTGCCCATGACACATGATCAGTGTGTGTGGTTGGAGGGAGTTCTACCTAGTCAATTATGCTACAGATTTGTTTTCTTTTTTACATCATATTTGATTGACTAGTCCACTGCTCAGTTATAAACTTATATAACTGTAAAGGCTTTAGCCTTGCCTATGGCTTGAGAATTCATTGTCATTGGTGGTTCTGTAATTGATATTTGCGAGTAAATACTCTGTATAAGTTTGTTGCTGACTAAATTAGGTGACTTTCTCTGTTGCAAGATAAATTTCATTCACACTGCCTTGTTTCCATATGTAACTTTGATTATCAATTTTAGCGGGAAGAAGTTAACTAAAAACAAAACATGTCATTTATGAAATATTTGCATGAAAAAAATCTAGTGGTACCCTTTTCACATGATTGATATAGTTAATTATGATACCTAGTGGCTACTGGCTATATACATGGTTAACTGATTTTCTGCTTACTGGAGAGACTCTAATTGGATAGTACCAGCTGTAACTCAACAGTTATGAAATTAAAATTTTGTCTCCTTATGGTGCATGTGTATGAAATGCCTATATAGTGTCTAATATCGAGATTAGTAACTAAAGTGTTAATTAATTTGTTTCATCTGTTCTGCTATTCTTGTGCTTTTCCTTTTCTTTAAGGCTTGAAAAGGAGATAACCTCAGAACCATAGTCTCTATCTTTACCAGGCTTTCAAAGAAGCACTTAGTGAAGTCCGTTTATGCTCTAGAGTTCAAGAACTTCTACTGAAGAAGAAATCAATTACTCCTGGGGACTCCCTAGAGATTCATTCTCAAAAGGCATGTTGCACTTTATCTTTACAAAACCATAATTTTGAGTTGTGATCCCTTCAATTATTGTAGAATTGTAGTGTAGTGTGTCACTCCTGGCAAGCTATTACATCTTCAAAATTTTCTTTAGCTTATAATATGTTGGCAATTTATGATTGTGAGAGCAGTCCTCCCTTCAGTCCCAAGACTCTGTGTTGTTTTTTAACTATGGAGATCTTCACTGATCTTAAAAAAAACGTACTTAAGAATTGTGGACTTCAGGCCTTCATATGACCTTTACTAATATGCACTTTCTTGCCAATGCTTTTGTTGGTTGTGCGGCCATCCCCTATTTTTCATGACATACTTGGTAGGATTAAAAAAAATGATCCAAAAGTTCTATTCTGGGTAAGTTTTCTGTAAATAGGATTTATGTGGCTCAAGATGGTGTCTTGGTATTCTTTTAATGACTATTGATCTCTTGTAAGAATTTTAGGAGCAAATTTGGTAACAGTTCCTTATCATACACTCTGTTAGAAATGCAAATCCATGACCTACAAAGCTAACAGTATTAAAAAATCACCAGGTTGATAAACTGAAAGTCTTGTCAGATTCACTTGCAAGTTCATCCTCCAAAGCAGAGCAACGTATTTTGGAGCACAGGTTGGCACTTGTACATTTCTTTGATGTTTTCTCAATCTGTTATTTTGTTGAAATTCTTGATCTCATTATATATCACATTCTTTCAATTTCCTTTCCGCTTTACAGGTTGCAATTCCTTTCCTCTTTACAGGTTCATCAGAATATTTGAAATAAAATTAACCAGCTCTATATAAAACTACCAAATTCTGATCGCTTTGACATTATGTTATTGATATGTCAAATTGAGACCTGGTGCTCAAAATTAGTTTTTTTTTCCTGTCATCTGGTGGTATAAAACTACTAACTTTTTGACACTCAATGCTTTTTGCCATTTTTGTTTTGTTGATTTGAAGATGCTCATGGTTTCATTCTCTTTTGCTGATTTATGGGTTAACTTTTTTTTTTAAGTATGAAGTAATCAAATCTTGGTACCAGTAACTTAGCTATGCTTTTTTTTTTGGTTCTGTACCAGGCGTCAGAAAGAGGATGCTCTCAACTTCCGTGTGAAGAAAGAGAATGAAGTCAGTTTGCTTGAGAAGGTAAGGCCAATATAGTTGTGGAAGGCATTTATGAGTTTCTAGGGACTTCAAAATGAGCACAATTCAACAGCAATCTCATTTGGAACGTCGGATGTGATAGGAATATCATAGGAAACCACACATTCACTGGAAGTGGATTTTTTTTTACTTTGCAAACAGGGACTTGGTTTTCATGTTATGGATATATTAGAACACCATGCAATGCATCTGTTCACTTATTTTTGTAGCTTCTTGTTTTCGTGTTCTTGCTATAGGTGCATCTGTTTATGAATATCTGTAGCTTCTTTTCCTCATGTATAAGTTATAGTATAATATGAACGCAGTTAGGCATGCGTATTTTGGGGTCTCTTCAGAACATAGTTTATTTTTGGTCCCTTGTATCATAATTTTCTATGTCAAATTGTCAACTTCTCCCCATACTGTTTTATATATAATGCATTGAATATACGCCACAAATGAAATATGCTTCTGTTTCCCTCCCATCCTGCTTTTAGTGTAACCAGATAAGTTATCCTTATCTTACTGTCCTTTTTTGTGGCCTCATAAAGGAATTGGTTGATGAGATTACTGAGCTGGAGAAACAAAGAGATGAGCTTGAGGCACAGCTGAAAAAGGTACCTTGTGCATTGTAACTTTTTAAGGTTCGTGGAACATATGCATTTCTGGTCTCAAAGTAGGTGGTGACATCAAATTAAAAGCCATTCTTTATCTTCTCTCTATTTCTCTACCCCTCTATAAAATCTATCCTGTTCTCACCTGTGCAGAAGAGCCATGAATTATGAAATATAGGTACCCTCATGAGGGTTTAATTTTTAGTACCCAGCATTAAGCACTAGCCTGTAATAGTTACCCTATATTACACTTGATGGAAAGGGTGCAAACTGTACCAAGTAATGTTTTGTTTCTCTTTAACATGCTGTTATGGAATTCAATTCAACTAGTTAATGATGTGCCACTCTCCGATACTTGTCTTACATTATGTTCTTTTCTAAAGTTATTTGTCATGTGCAGGTCAATATATCACTAAAGGCAGCTGCTGGCCGGCTTAAGACGACTAGGGAAGAGAGGGACCAATTTGATGAAGCAAACAATCAAATCATATTTAGTTTGAAGACAAAGGTACTGATGCTTTCTGATTGACATTTGAGTTATATTTTTGTAAGATCTACTAGTTGCTATATATTCACCATCATACTTCTCATCAACTTGTGGCTTGTCATTATTTTTTTTCAATAATGTGTGACTCAAGACTGTTTATATTCCTGCCCAAATCTTAGGAGGACGACCTCTCGAAATCCATCGCTTTGTGTAGTGTGGAATCCAATGTAGTCAAGGTCTGGATCGATTTCCTGGAGGATTCATGGCAGCTCCAGTCTTCATACAATGAACAGAAGGAAAAGAAAACATGGTATGTGCCAGTTATTCTGTGCAGTGTTGTGGCTCTTTATAGTATTCTGGATGTATTTATGTGCTCATATTTACTGTGTAATCTGTTATGATCTTCTCAGTGATGATCTGGATAACTGTGTGAATAATTTCCTGGAGTTGACAAAACATCACCTTTCATCATTCAAGGTAAGTGAAATTATATGTTCTCATCGGCATTCATGCAGTTGGATGTGTCATCTATGTCTTCTTTTTTGGTATTTGTCAGGATGACCTAAGCCCATCAATCGAGAGTATTAAAACTTTCGTGGATAACTTGGCAGCCTTAAATTCAAGGTATTTCAGTTTGTTTTCTTTGTTTTCATATTCTCTGATATCTCCAGTTAGCTTAATAGTTAAGGATTTTATTTGTCTTGTAGTGAAGAGGCAAGAGAAGATGGAAATGAAGCTTCAGAGAGGACAAACCCTCGTACATCCCTTGAAGAGGAATATTTGGAAACAGAAAGGAAGGTTCTAACTCAATCCTCTAGCTTTAGTTTTGTTTTATGGTTTGATTGCTGCATTTCAGTTGCCAGTTGATAGCTTGTGCATGATTTAACGTATTCCCTCCGTTCCAAAATTGTTGTCGTCATTGACTTTTTTTGTTACCTTTGACCATTTGTCTTATTCAATTTTTTTTAAAAAATATCATATATCTTCGCATGATTTATTTTATTACTAAAGAAACTTGAAACATAACAAATACTTTTGCATGCATGAGCTAATCTTTTGAATAAGACGAATGGTCAAAGTTAACAAAAAAAAGTGAATGACGACAATAATTTTGAAATGGAGGAGTACTTGAAGTAGGATCCAAAGCCCAAACTGACATGGCATAAATAATTATTTAATATTATCTCTTAGTTCTACAGTCTCTGGCTTTTCCTGAAAGTTAGATTAATGGCTGATGATGTTAACTGTTTTATCAGATCATTATTGCTTTCAGCATTGTGGATCATATAAAGAAGTTGTTTTATTCTGACCAAGGGGCGAATTCAAGGTACTATCCCATTTTCTCTCCTTGATGGATTTGTTTTTAAGGTTGCATCAACATGATCTTACTTCTATTTTAAAAAGAAACATGATCTTACTTGAGACTTTTCATATATCTTCAGGAGAGATGACCCAGAGGTCAAGAACTTAGTAAACGAGATTGAGAAATTAAGGGAATCATTTGAGGCTATAGAAAGGCCAGCGTTAAGCATAGAATCCCGGAAAGCAAAACTGCCACCGTTGGACGGATCTGAGCTGAGTCCCTCACCCCTTCAGGCACCTGCAACCCCCAAAGCTGCACATGTTGACTCACCAAAGTCGCCCATGAAACCTGAGCACCACTTCGATTCTGACACGGAGCTTTCAACTCTTGGAGCAGAGCCTGGGAAAGAGGATAAAGATTACTCAGGCGAGGAGATCAGCGGGTGGGAGTTTGATGAGCTCGAAGAGGATTTGAAGGACTGACATCCTCACATTATGCAAGCTGAGACAACTTGATTTTCCTTGACTGACATGTTGTATCTTTTAGTTATGGTGCATCAGGTCCACCTATTTAATGTATATATAATGATGTTTGAACGTTTTGTCACTATCAGTTTGTGACTGTTTTAGGAGATTCAGAATGAACTGTAACCTGGCAAGGCCTTTGCTATTTGTTTGCTCTTGCCATGGACATGTTTCAAGTTACTTGTATACTGAATACAATGTTAATTAGTACATCTGGAAAACAGACATCAATAAGAACAATCAACTTTGGTACATATATCGGTTTCCCAACTTTGGTGCCAAATATCCATTCGTTGGTAGTTTAACAAGCTACTGATTTTTTTTGCATCACAAGTTTGCCAAAGAAAGAGAAGGCGAAATACCGGCCCACAGTTACACGTAGAAAACGGAAAAAAATTCACATTGAGCGAAAAGGAAATTCAGCGACCACAGTGGGAGTCGAACCCACGACCTTCTGATCCGAAGTCAGACGCGCTAATCCACTGCGCTATGCGGTCGACCATGTTCAATGTGCTATTACAGACTATCTAACAAAATAGTGTACTAGATAACCCAAACTACGTTTCTTATTGTTGGAACATTTATGTTTCACTAAATTAATGGCGGATGTTGCTTCAGATGCCATTTCGCGCCCAAATCTGTGCTCTTCTTATTGTAACCACAAGTTTAGGGACACAAGATGGGCTTGCAAATACAGCACGCCAACGTCCACCGTGACAAAAGCGCCTTCTCATTTCGACCAACCCGACTAACTTCCTATAAAACCCCCTGTACAACACACTCCGCTTGGCAAGAACAGCAGCAGCTGCTGCAAACTCTAGGAGCTCTCTTAGCTCAGGCCTATGGCGACGCGTTGCATAATAAGCTTGGCTGCTTCGATCCTCGCGGTGGCGCTTGTGTCGGTCGCCGCGGCCAGCGCCTGCCTCGTCGTGGGCTTCTACGACAGGACGTGCCCCGCCGCCGAGACCATCGTGCAGCAGACCGTGGCCGCCGCGTTCAGGAACCACTCCGGCGTCGCGCCGGCGCTCATCCGCCTCCACTTCCATGACTGCTTCGTCAGAGTAAGTTCATCCACGATTTGTCATCGAATCTGAATAGATTCAGCACATGACTGCATAGTGTGTGCAGCATAACTGCATATACATATATATATATATATATATATATATATATATATGCTGCCTAAGTGACATCGCAATAGCCAACTCCAATTACTGAATCCTCGCAAGAAGGGCTGCGACGGCTCGGTGCTGATCGACTCGACGGCGAGCAACACGGCGGAGAAGGACGCGCCGCCCAACAACCCGAGCCTCCGCTTCTTCGACGTCGTCGACAGCGCCAAGTCCGCCGTCGAGGCGCGGTGCCCCGGCGTGGTCTCGTGCGCCGACATCCTCGCCTTCGCGGCGCGGGACGGCGTCAAGCTCGCCGGCGGCGTGGGATACCCGGTTCCCGCCGGGCGCCGGGACGGGCGGGTCTCGCGGGAGGCCGACGCGAACAACGACCTCCCGGCGCCGACGTCCACCGCCGCCCAGCTCGTCGACAACTTCGCCGCCAAGAACCTCGGCCTCGACGACGTCGTCACACTCTCCGGCGCGCATTCTATTGGCGTCTCCCATTGCAGCAGCTTCCTCGAACGGATCTACAACTTCACCAACACAACCGACGGAGTAATTGCACTTGTTCCTAAAATATATATAGATATAGATGCAAATATGTATATATATACTTATATATATATTTTGAACCAAGTGCAAGTTCTTACTACCAATTGCTGTGAATGAACCCGTACGTGGGGATCAATGGATGAACTAACAGATCGATCCTTCACTGAGCAAGGCGTACGCGTTCCTGCTCCAGAGCGTGTGCCCGCCGAACACGACGGACTTCTTCCCCACAACGACGCTGTTCATGGACATGATCACGCCGACGCGACTCGACAACAAGTACTACGTGGGCTTGGCCAACAACCTGGGTATGTTCCAGTCCGACGTGGCGCTGCTGAGAAACGCCACCATGAAGAAGCTCGTCGGCTCCTTCATCCGCAGCGATGCGGCGTGGAAGCGCAGGTTCGCCAGGTCCATGATCAAGATGGGCAGGATCGGCGTGATGTCGGGGACACAGGGCGAGATCAGGCGGAACTGCAGGGTCATCAACCCCGTCAACGCCATTGATGATGCCGGTGCTCACCATGTTCTTCCCGGATCAGCAGGCTCTTCATCAGGATTATCCACTGGAGTGGCTACAAGCTGATTCTTGTCAGTAGGCTGTGTCTGCACTCTGTTTCGGTCATGCCGTCTGGTGTGAATGTGTGATGCAATAAATGTAGTACCTAGCTTTGCTTGTCACACAGGAGCTGGGATGAGAAAGTAAATTTGAGCCAAATGTTATTTTTCTTGCAATCTTGCGGTGTTTCATCAAACTGGAAAATTAAAACTCGTGATGATATTCATTAAACATGTGATCGATCACGAGGTTGATAAAACCGAGGAGCAAGAAGAAGGATAGAACCGTCATTTGATCTAGGGACGCCATGTCAAAAAGTTGAAAATGCTGATTTGACATGTAAAGTAGAGGTGATTTGGCACATTTAAGATAATTTCTAAAGAAAAAGTGAAGACCATGGATATTTTCTAAATAAGTTGAGAAGAGGAATATTTGGCTAATGGCCTTCGGTAAGAGGATAAATCCTCAATTGTCCCACACCATAGAACACCATTTACAACTGAAGAAAGCTAGTCAAACAAGCGGGTGTTGTTCATAAAGAATATGGACCTGACTTAACCGAGCAGGCATCACAATCAATTAGGTAGGCTTCGGGTTACTAATTTTTCTGGTCCACAGTCCAACTGCAACATACCAATTGGTAGATATAGTTAAACTCGAGTCAATAACCATGCAAACAAGTTTTCCAGTTCCCGTCAGAAGATTGCAGATCTACACATGTTTACTATTGATTGAGTCATTCGTGAAGCTAAAAGGAAAACAGTGTCAATGCCGACAATACCTGTTCCTGTTATTGCTCGGGAATTAATCCAGTGTAATCATGAGACTGTTATCATAGAATGAATATATTCCTTATCATTGCAAAATGGGTTGTTTTTCGTTGCATTTTCTATTCGGTGTCCTACGTCTTCCTAGGTTTGTCAAAGCTAAGATCATACCATATCAACGGTATCAGTAATGCGCTTACCTGTTTTTTACCCCTTCAAGAATCTCCTAAAGAAGGTAAACATCGAGCGAAGGAAGCCCTAGAGAGATTTTCTCTATTCGAGAGGAGAAAGTTACAAGGGACAACGCCGTCTCTCTTGAGCTAACTAACTCAAGGGCCCGATATATACACACACGTCATTCTATACACTTATCTTATTTGCAATGCAATAACATCACGAGACAAAGATATGAATAAGGAATGAAAGGCCCCCATAGCCCACAAGTACCACTCTCCCCAATGTTGTGCACCAGAGCCGCCGCTTTTTAAAAAAATACAGATTTGCTAATTTTCAGAAATTTTGCATTTGGTTCAGCCCTTGGCCCGCAAGTACCTCCCTTCAAAGAAAAACTAGATCTGCCGGAGTAAGATCGTCCCAACAACATTTTTTTAAGAAGAAGGATCTTCTCACACAAGTCTAGAAAATTTCTGAACCCCCTCCCCTCCTGAAATGGTGACCCCTTTTTTAGCCTATATGAGAACTTTTATAGGACACCGGCCTTTAAATCAGGAGCAACGCCCGCACCGATTGGCTCCAGACAGGGTCTTACACATGCTTTGGCTTAGGGGAAAGGCGAGAAATTTTTTTTAACCTAGTTCAAAAAATTCGCTCCCACTGGAAATCGAACCCGAGACCTAGGAGGTGCTACTAAGCCACCTTACCACTACGGTCCGCAAGTACCTCCCTCCCAATGTTCTGTACCAGAGCAGTCGCTTTTTTTAAAAAAAAATATGCAGATTTGCTAATTTTCAGTAAACTGAAATTTTGCATTTGGTTCCACATGTTTTATTAATAAAAATATACTACTGAAACAATGTAAATGTATTGCTGTGGAACAATTAGTTACTATATGAAATATTTTCGTTTTTCCATATGCTATATTGTTTTGGCACAAGTGAATGAAAAATTTGGGTGATTAGATCAATATTTAATGACTTAAAAAATGATTAATAGATTAGCCAAACTTTAGTTGCCTATATAAAGACATCTCCAAAAGAAGACGCAACGTAGTTGTACAAAACTTGTCAAAAAAAAAAAAAACCGTAGTTGTACAAAGGTTGCACTGCTGCACCACTTACTAGATTTTTGAATCAACTAGTGTAAAAACATTTTATCTTCCAAATGTGTATTTGATCATTAATATGTGTTCACAATTAAGATTTGTAGAGTAAAATTTACAATGAGACCCCATTTGATCATAATTTATATTTAAATAATTTTTTATGAATTATAGATCCCACATAGATACTAATAGATTTGGTGAACATTGTCATGGTTGCAATCCAAACAATGTTTTTCATACTCCATTCATTTTGTTTTACATGTTTATTGTCGTTGGGACATAGATCCTAGTTCAAAAATTACTTTCTTGTCTCAACAATAATAAAATAAAAAGAGAGGAGTATATCATAATTCCAAGAGAATATAGACTTGCAATTATATTCATTTATTCAACTACAAATTAACCCAATCAATAGCAATTAGATAAGAGATCAATTTAATGAAAGATAAAGGCCAAGGTCTTAAGAGCATATCTAGTGGAGCATGTAAAACAAGGCCTCTACCTCTCTATTTTGGAGCTGACATGAATATTTGGGCATGCACAAATTGTTGTCAACTGTAATTGTACTACCTAAACCGAGGCTCCTATTGTTGACATGAATATTTGAACCCACATGTTAGTGATTCAGAACAGCCCCTTTAGTGGGACCCACATGTAAGTGATCATCGACCAACCTTTCTTGCACAGACGGCTCATCGAGATAGCGAAAGAGGTAGAGAGGACGCCAATGGAGAGATCTCTCAGATCTTGCCACAGGTACGAAGCCAGTGCCGCCCGTGCCCGCCGCTGACCCTGCACGTGGTTAAGGGAGGCGAGGGTGCGGTGCTCGATGGTGGGGGAGACAACGTTCGTGACCGAGGGAGACGCGATAGGGCATGGGACGACAACCACAACCCCACGTGTGGAGGTTGCCGGGTGATGCAAGGTGCTAGGCGTGGAGGCCTGGGCATTGGAGTGGTGATTCAGAGGCCGTGATGGCAAAGAGGTGGCGGGGCCGAGTGGCAGCGGGAGAAGGGGTACGTGGTGGAGCGGGCGCTTGATCAGGGAGGCCACCCACTGCTGAAGAAGGATGTAGTGGTTGCGCGTCCAATCGCGCTGACAAGCTTGTCGAGCAGAGTTGGGGCAGCATGCAAGTAGCCGGACAGCTCATCGTTGGGTCGAGCTTGGAAGGCGGCGAGCTTGGTAAGCTCGAGCGGTTGTGGTGGAGGCATCGACATCGGATGTCGCCAGCGAGAGGGAGCTCCGACAGCTAGGGTGGAGCGGAGTGGCTGGTGGCATGAAGAAGGGATGGAGAAAGAAAGGAAAGAAAAAGAAAAAAAATGAAAAAAAAACTTGTTGAACTCACATATGGGAAAGGGAGTAGAAGGCTCCCGAAGCCGGAAGAGAGATGCTAGTACAAAATAATTCATTTTTTGCATAATTATACAAAAAAATAAAATAGAGACCCCACTGAAAATGCTCTAACCTCTTGTGTAGTTTGTTGGTTAAGTGGTGTGCGTAGGAGAGGGAGCAAGAATGTAGTCACACATAAATCATCTCCAGCCGTGATCGCATATCCTATTCGTACCTAGGTAACAACTCATGATTGATTACACTTATGACTTATTAAACTTATGATCTAGGAAGCATCTATCAAGATATGTAAATACAATCTAAACCTTTTGTAGAATATTTTAAGCTATGACTAGGATCATGACACAGTTGGCTATTAGCTACCAACAAATTTTATATGGAGTAGTGGGGCTTAAGCCCTTCCCCCTCCCACCTCTTCCCTCTTTCTAGACCCGCTATTAGATGTAGAATGTTGCCTCTAAACAAATCAAAGCAAACATAGACTAGCAGTGGAATCTTTTGCAACATATATTGATAATGTGAAAATGATTCTGAATACTCTATGTTGACATCGTCTTACTCTATTATGTGTCTCGTGGGAGAAGAAAGAGTAAAAGGTCAACACCATTCGTTAAAAATAAAAGCATAGAAAATCATAATAATGACACTTGCAAAACTATTTAAATTATGATGGCTTTATGAATAATGATGTTTTAAAAATAAAAAATAATACTACACATACAACAAGGTTCAGTATAAGTATATATATATATTTTAATTTATAAAGTTAAAACACCGGGTACTCTTGTCCTTCTGTTTTCTGGACCCCTCTCACCTCCAGTGCCTCTAGGCTTATCCTAGACATATCTTACGACTGATACGAACTACCATCACGGTGCAACCGGTCGTTTCAAATGCACCTGGAGAGTGGCCAGTTCATGCATTTCACTGCATCCCCTGTTCGTTTCATCCAAACTGATTTTACCCCGCATACTGAAATTCTGATATATGTACATTTCTGCAGTGAAAAGAACCGAAAGTGGCCCAAAAAAGTATGCTCCTCGGTTGAGGTAATTTTGAATGAAGCCGTTGGTATCTTAAAAATCAGGTAGCCACAAAATTTTGCGCTGTCTCACCCTCTCTTTGAATCAGTGCAAATCCAGCCACACCATCGGTGGAAAGACAGCGTGGGACAGTGTGTCTTCTGCAGACGTGGCGAAGCCCAAGCCAATCGCCACCTCAACTGCCAAATCAACCACCAAATCCGGAGTTTCGCCGGAGCGAGCAGCAGGGCCCACTGAGCAATGGCGACGGCAGCCACCGCCGCGACCATCCCCGCCGGCGGCCGCCCCTACCGCCGCACCCGCACTCGCTGCGGCCCGCCTCGCCTGCACCGCTTTAGCCTCCAAGCCTCTGCCGCTGCCGCGGCGTCGTCGTCTTCCCCGCCCGCCCCGTCCACCTCGGCGCCGGTTGAGGGCGGCGGGCGGCTGGTGGCGGAGCTGGTCGGCGCGTTCAACGAGCTCACCGAGCGGATGGGGGAGGAACTGGCGACCTCCTCGTCGTCGCGCCTGCTGTTCCGCGCGCTCAAGCTGGCCCTCCCGGCGCTTCGCGAAAGCGACGGCGGCCGCACCCTCTCGCGTGCGCTCGTTGTCGCTGCATCCCTCGCCGACCTCCAGGTAACATGTCAGAGAGTTGCTTGGTCATATGAAATGATTACAAGCAAATGTGATGCTTAAACCAAGCATTTAAAAAAAGAGAGAGAAATTCAAGCATTTCACTTGTATTGTACCTTGATTGTCCTCACTCCACAATTGTTCTAGTTGTTGTGCCTTATTTTGCATATTGGAGTAAGAATTGTTCCCCACTCCATAGTTGTGTTCTAGTTTATGGATAGAGTTCCCCACTCCATAGTTGTTCCTGTTGTTGTGCCATATTTTGCATATTGGAGTAAGAATTGTGCTAATCGAATAAGTGATGTTTAGCTTGAACGATGGGTAGATATGTTGCAACGGGTGGGTTTATTGCATGTTACTGAAATGTTTATGGATAGAGTTCAGCAATTACCTTGACGATCAATCCAACTCATCAACATAGACATTTGAATGAGGGAAAGTCTTTCTGATGGACTGCATGAAATAGCTGATTGGCTAAAATTTGCTTGCCTAATGTTATGTTTCGGAATTACTATTGCTTATCTCATACTCCCTACTTTTTAGTTTAGTGCTCCCTCAAAGTTGTTGTGAATTCTTGTTGTACGCCGACCACAGATGGATGCTGAAGTCATATCAGCTGGCATACTTAGGGAAGCCTTAGATGCAGGAACTGTAAGCATGAGGGATATAAAAGCACAGGTTGGGGTCAGTATCGCTCATTTGCTGCACGAGAGCTTAAGACTTAAGCATGCTCCTTCGAAGCTTGATGTACTGGATGACGAAAGTGCAACAGCATTGAGAAAGTTTTGTCTTACATACTATGATATCCGGGCGGTGATATTGGAACTTGTACTGAAGCTTGATATGATGAGACACCTTGATTCCCTCCCAAGGTATCTGCAGCAGATAAAAGCTCTTGAAGTCATGAAGATATATGCCCCACTTGCCCATGCTGTTGGAGCGGGTAATCTATCGCTAGAGCTGGAGGATCTTTCGTTTCGTTACTTGTTTCCACATTCATATGGACACATTGATGAGTGGTTGAGGAACCAAGAAACAGAGAGCAAGCTCATTATAGATGAGTACAAGGAACAGTTGCTTCAGGCACTGAAATCTGATGATGAATTGAAACAGATTGTACAGGACATCTCGATTCAAGGCAGATACAAAAGTCGCTTCAGTACTATGAAGAAGCTAGTAAAAGATGGCCGGCAGCCAGAAGAAGTGAATGACATACTAGGTCTGCGGGTAATCTTAGATCCACGATGTGATGGCGACTCGTCAGAATGGGGCCCCAGGGCTTGCCACAGGACACATGAAATAATTCAGTCTCTATGGAAGGAAGTTCCAGGCAGGACAAAAGATTATATCAGTCGGCCAAAAGAAAATGGTTACCAGAGCTTGCATGTGGCCATCGATGTAAGTGAACCTGGAAAGAAGAGGCCTCTAATGGAAATACAAATACGCACCAATGAGATGCATAGACTCGCTGTTGGTGGAGCAGCATCACACTCTCTCTATAAGGGCGGTCTTACAGATCCTGGAGAGGTAAATCCCCTGCCTAATTTAGCTATATTTTTAAGTATCTTTTAACACAGTCTAGTTTTTTTTTTTCTAATATGGGAAATGAAACTCTATGAACACATATGGATGGTCTGATGTTGTGTGCTTCAAGATAACTTGATATATTGTGCTATTTGTTTTCTAAATGATATTATCTTTGGCTTTGCCTAGAATTGAAATTTTTGAGATGGTTTTGTCTCCAGGCAAAAAGACTCAAGACCATCATGTTGGCTGCAGCAGAGTTAGCAGCTCTACGCCTCCGTGACCTACCAGCTAGTGATAAAAAAGGACGCGACTTCAAGAACCGGGCTTTCTGCCTACTCGACAAAAATGGGGACGGGAGGATCAGCATTGAGGAGCTCACAGAAGTGATGGAAGATCTAGGTGCCGGAGGCAAAGACGCAACGGAGCTTATGCATCTTCTTGACGCAAACAGTGACGGCTCCTTGAGCTCCGAGGAATTCGAGTCATTCCAAAGACAGGTGAGTAGGCATGTTTTGGCCCATCCTTCACTATGATCATTGCAGTACTTCCGTGAAACTGTAGAGAAAAAAGATTGATATTCTTTGTATCTTCGATTATCAGGTTGAGTTGATGCGAAGTTTGGAGGACAATGATGATCATTACAGGAAGATCTTAAAGGAGAAGTTGCAGACGATTGACAGTGCAGGTCTCATCCATGTCTACCGCAAGGAACTGGGTGATAAACTACTTGTGAGCTAAAGTGGAACTAAACACAAGCTGTTGAACAAAACACAACACCACCATCACTGTTGTAGCTTGAGCCCAGCATTTTTGTGATCCTACCACTAAATTGTAAATACCCGTCAAATGCATACGGAGTTCTATAGAAATATGACAACAAAAAATGAATGAAGTAACTTTGAAAGCCTAAGTTTCAAGCTTACTAAAATGTGGCGTGTCAAGGTGGAACCATTGAATGACTCCTTAGCAAGTTTTGAGATAAAAAATAAGATTTGTTGAGCCGATACCTAAATAAAACTTGTTAGCAAGTTCTTACCTAGAAATCAGAATTGGGAACTCTGCAATTCACTCTGATAAGTTTGACGCGAGCACGATTTAGCAGCAGAGAGCCAGAGAGGACTATACGAGCTCAATTTGTCGACGAGGATTAGCTCAAATTCTATCATAACCGTTTAGGCTACTGCTAAACTGCACGTACGTCATATGGCAGGAGGGAAGACGATGTCTAGCACCAAACATAAATTTCCGCAGTAACAAAAAGATAGTTCTCGTCACGAAATTACTGCCTCCTACTGCAACACAGAACTCGTCTAAGACTAAAATTTCACTTTCGCACTGGCTGGTTATGGTGCCACACGGTCGGTACTTCATATAGCAAAGACGTGCAACAGGAAATAGCGATTTTGATTGTCGGCAACATCGAGAGCTCTTTTTTTAAAGAGATTAAAGAAACAAAATTCGTGTAAGACCATAGAATTCCACTCCCGCATTGGCTGGTTCTGGTTGGGGACTTCGGGGTACCACATGGACGGTACTTCACATACCACAGACGTGCATCAGAAGAGTGATTTTGATTGTGAGCAACATTGGGAGCTCTTCTTTTTTTAGATAAAGATCAATGAAATAGTATAATGGATGCAAACCATTTTCAAATTGGGGAAATCTGAAATCGAAAGATGTAGCACTAAAAATGTGAAGTGAGCAATGAAGCATACAGATGCTACTAATAGCACTAGTTCTTGGAACAACGTGTCCTAACTATTAGCATTCAGGGTGCTAAACGCCTAAAACCTCGGTGACAAACACGAAGCAAACTCCAACCCGAAACAAACCTGTCACATGCTTCCACTGATGATCCCATTCAGAACCAAGAAAATTGAAGTAACAAGGCAGCTAACCACCATCTCGGTTCAACGTTTCAACTCACGGACCAGCAAAATGTGTATTCACCGTGACCCTCAGGAAGGAATACATTTGATGTAGAAATACCAATTCACTGAACAGAAAGTAACACAAATGCAAACCTAGTCCACAAGGGATCGCTTACAAACCTGAATATAAACTTATGCACCACAAACTAACCCAAATGTAAACCAGTCCACGAGGGATCACTTACAAACCTGAATATAAACTTACGCACCACAAACTGACCTAACATTCAAATGACAGCATGTTCTACCGTTAGCTAGAAATACTCCTGAAATGATAGTACCATTTCTATTTATGATAGAAAATGCAATTCAGGGTCGTCAACAGAAGAAGCTACACCAATGGCATTCTGATCACATAAACAGAAGTAACTTATTTAACCCAACTAGTATCGATCACTGCGTGTAGAGAAATGGATGCAAAAATAAATATTCATACCAGTAAGCGATTGCACATATGGAAGCAAAACTAAAGTCGCATCGCATGATACCATACCAGTAACATGAATTCCAATAAGATATAGATACTGCTACTCCATTATAGTTTCAACCGCACAAGGATCTAAATAAGATTCAATTCGAGTAACAAACAGCTCGGTTCCAAGATGATGATAGGTAAAGCTAAGCAAAAAGCGATCCCTCCTTACGCCTTCTGGTTGTAGACGTAGGTGAGGCCGCACTTGCCGCAGTAGTGGCGGTCGAAGTGGTTGGCCATGAACGTCCCCGCGCCGCAGTCGGCGTTGGGGCACTCCTTGCGGAGGCGGCTGACCTTGCCGTTGGAGTCGTCCACCTTGTAGAACTGGAGGATGGCGAGCTTCACCTTCTTGTGCTTGTGCTTGATCTTCTTGGGCTTGGTGTACGTCTTCTTCTTGCGCTTCTTGGCGCCTCCGCGGAGGCGGAGCACCAGGTGGAGGGTGGACTCCTTCTGGATGTTGTAGTCGGCGAGGGTGCGGCCGTCCTCGAGCTGCTTGCCGGCGAAGATGAGGCGCTGCTGGTCCGGCGGGATGCCCTCCTTGTCCTGGATCTTGGCCTTCACGTTGTCGATGGTGTCCGAGGACTCCACCTCCAGCGTGATGGTCTTGCCCGTCAGGGTCTTCACGAAGATCTGCATCTTGGCGGCGGTGGGGGGTCGCGGCCGCGCGGCGGCGGCGGGGTAGGGATTGGACGGTGTGGGGTGGAGAGGCTAGGGTTTCGGTGGTCACGCTAGTGTTCGCCTATATAGAGAAGACGTGGAGCGCGAGCGGTTGGATCTAGGGGTTCGGGGATCTGACGGATAGGTTTGTTCGGACTGGAACTGGGCCATTTCCCATTGGGCTGGCAACTTCATCTCCCCACAGCCCACGACACTGGATGTTTCCCAATGGATTTGTTCGGACTTCGGAGTGAGTACTCTCGGACTGGGTCACTGGGCTGCTGGCTGTTCCATCTAGCCCAGAGCCATGTGATGTTCGGTATATTTTCCGCCTTCATCACGCATCTTTGCTCCGGGGGTACGTTCCATTTTTGTACTGAGAAATGAGACTGACACGTTTTTTTAATGTAAAAAGCTTTTTTTTGCTCCACGTTTTAATGTAAACTCATCTAAAAAATATATGTAAAAGCTGCAAAAATTATTGCAATGCGCATGGGCATTGGGGTGGAAGAAACCGCCGCCTCCGCCGGCCGCGACCACGCCGCTCTTTTTCCCCCTTTCAACTGTAGCAGAAGCAGAGTCGGGAGTTTCAAAAGAAAAAAAAAACAGAGTCGGGCTAACAGGAAGGAGATTGCAACCACGTTTGTTGAAACTTGTGATGCGCATGGGCAAGGGGAATGCGAGTCGTGAAAGCAGATTTCAAAGATGCATCAACAATCAAGCAACAGCACTGCAGGGTAACTCAGTCTAACTTAAACATGACGCAGAATGCGCCGATGACCAATCTATGTACAGTCAGACTCCCAAGACACACAAATCGGCGCCTTTCGCTATTACGAGATGAAAGCCCTGACACAATCTTCAAATTTGCAAACTTCTCCTGTCCTCGGGCACGTGATATTGCCATCATTTTTCTTGGACATCTCTTGCAGAGCCTGTGACAGATGAAGAACCAAGTGCTAAGATGGTTTGAACACGACAGTTTATCAGTAGGAGTTCAGCTGAAGGAATACCTTCTCGCTATACACATAGCCATTTGGGAGAACCCGTGGCGGGTTCTCAGTGTCCATAAGCTCCTTGGTGATGTAGCAAACGAGCTTTGAGTGGTGCTGCTTGGAGAAGGGTAGAGGCTCAGCTAGTTTCCGGAAACCATCCAGGGATAAGGGGTCTTCTTTGGGACAGCTACCCTCAACACACAACCTTTAGATGGTCAAGAACAAAATATAAGTTATTGTATTCATAATATTACAATTTAGTGGTAAAACTGGAAACAAAGCAAGCACAGATCATGCAGGGCATACGGTGTTTTAAGAGCTGTCAGGCCTGCTTGCAGGTATATGTTCAGCAACGGCTCTAGTGTCATGCCATAGAGCTTGTAGAATTCTTGCTTAAACTGATCCACAAGACGATCCCACTGGTTCTGCTCAAACAAGACCTGCGAGTAACACGCAAGACTCAGAATTTTTTTGTAGAGCCAATCGAAAATTCATCAGGAACCACTAAACAATTCACTAGGACTGTCAGTCAGACCCTAGGCAATAACTATTTAACAATCCATGTTTAAGGCGTGAAATGAATATGGCTTGGCTAAGAAGCTGTAGTCAGGAGAAGACTATTTTGCCAATTCCAGCTCATGTTAACTGTTGGCCAGAAACCAGGGATGCTATATTAAACTATGATTCCTGCAAGTCCAGTAGTTACAAGATTCATGCTGCAATGACATTCGACAACTGAGGGCAAAGAACATGGTGCTAACCTTGTAAGGACCACAGTTTGTGCTGCTTCTAAAAACCAATGTTGCTGTAACACGCTGCAATTCTTTCATGTGCGTAGAACCCCAGGGAGCCAGGTACTTTCGAGCATACACAATAGCCTGTGTACAGTTTTTAGCCTTCACAAGTTCCACAAACTCTTGAAGCCTCAATAAGAACTCAAGCTTACTCTGCAGGCCATGTAACAAAAGAAAGCACAAGACAGATGTCAGCTAACAAGATCAGATTTATTCGGAAAATGAAAACAGGAAATATCATTCATCATCACTCATCAGGTGCAAAGATGAAGAATCTCAAGACAAGAAAATTAAAATGTTTAACGAATGTAAAATTATCACTGGTCAAAGATCAACAAAATTGCTGCATTCGGAAGTGTTACATTATATGCACAGATTCAGTATCTCAGATCAACTATTCTGATAAAAAAAACAATTATAAGCCACAAAAGTTAAAATAAAAACCTTTGATTTCTTTAAACGAGACTTGTTTTCTGCACACCAAGCTAAAGCAGGACCAATTTCCTTGTTCTGAAGAGAATCAATTACTCTTTTTGCATCTAGGAAGACATCAATATCAACAAGGTCCTGCATGTCAATAGTGCACAAATTAGGTTAGGTGCCCAAGAGAATCCACAAAAACAGAATCTGGCTGCACAAGAAGGCAGTAGGTGCTAATCAGTTTCATTAAAGCATGACTTGACGGCTAGCCACCCTCACTTAGGCACTGGTAAAAATGCATCGGCACTACAGAATACTGCACTAGTGCCAGATAATAACATAAAGTTACACAGTACAAAATCAATGCAAAGTGCAAAAAGAGAAAACAATGTAGGCCTTTCTATTTGAGTTATTAAAATAGGAAAAAAATTAAATGAACAAAAGGAGAACTGGACCCAAAATGATGTAAAGAACAATATATAATAGAATCACAATCAACTCCAAAAAGGGAGCCAAGGGACAACATAAATCTATGATGACTAATGATATCGACAACTGATGCAATATAATTTGTTTGGCAAGAGGGCTGCTTACATAATTGTTCTAGACAAAAGCTTAACAGGGATTTAATAAAAAACCAATAAAATCAAGACATTATTGATGCAAGAATCTCTTGCAAGAGTGGAGTCCAAACACAACATAGAAAGATGGCACTATTACCTTTTAGAAGGATGAGGAGTCATGAATGGAAAGGAGGTCAATAGGAACTTTGTATCACTCAATTCAGACTTTTAAGAAATTATACACAGGCCTTTAAACATATATTTCTTTATAAGATTACCTAAGAAACTTTAACAATCTATACAGATCTAGTAGGAAACCATACTTCTAAACCCTATTGAACATCATTTCCAAACAATATGCTACTCACATCGATAGTCTCTGCCTGGTTAGTGGTTTCTACCACTTATGCTCTCCAAAAGCTAACATCCTATTGCATCATCACAATTAATACTTCAATAGATTGATATTCTCAAGCTGACTTATCATTTACTGTTTTTTTTTTGCCAAACTCGCATATCAAGACAAATAATAGAGTCTCTCATTGTTAGGTTTTGTTCACTGAATATCTGAAACACTAACACTTGTGCCTGCTTTTTATTTTTGCGTCTTACAGACTTAGTCTCTAGCGATAGTATGCAGATGCATCGTCTATTTCTAAACACAAAAACAAAAACCTAATTATTGAAGTCAGCATACGAATCATAAAATCTCTAATTGGGATGCTGCTTTTGAGAAGTTTGAACCATCACATACATGGATACCAGAAGTCTCAGCAAGCATGGCGGCAGAATCGTAGTATGACATCCGCAGCATGTAGTCGACCAGGATCCGCTTCAGCCTCATGTCCTCCCACTCTCCGTCGTCGCCGGTGCTCGCGGTCGCCAGCCGGTCCAGGCGCGCTCGGCACCTCTGAACATGCAGCTCCTCCGCACGCGCGCCCTCTTCCATCTGAAAGGCATCAGGAATCAATGCATCGTCAAGGAAGAAGGAACGATCTTGTCTTCGGTGGATTCCATACAAAAAGAACTGATGAAACCAAAAGCTAAGATCTTTTCCGATCTCAGTTCCGAGCACTGCACGATTACGCGAGGAGGGAAGGGATGAGGGGGTGGAGGGGGATTAGGGAACGTGCCTTGCGCTTGAGGCCATGGAGGCGCGAGACGAGGGAGGTGAGGTGGTCCACGGCAGCGGCGCTGTTCTCAGCTGTTGTGGAGGAGGCGGAGGACAGGACGGCCGCGATCTCCTTCTCGGCGAAGCGGTGATTGACGCGGACGGTAGACCGGAGAGCCTCCAGGGGCACGCGCACCAGCTGGTGCTCCAGCCGCACCGCTTCCGCTGCGCGCGTCTGCCGTCCCGCCGCCGCCGATGGCGCCGGCGACGGCGATGGCGTGTCGATGGCCATGTCCATCTCTTTTCCTCTTTTCTGGGGGGAGAGAGGGAGAGAGAGAGAGAGAGCTGTGGATAGTTGGAGAAGGAAGTGGTTTTCTATGGATTCGGCTGCCTTTTGATTCTGGGTGGAGATGTGATTTCGGAATTGATTACCTGTTTAATCTCGTACTAGAATTTAGTATGGTACCAGTTAACAGCTGTTTTCATTATAAAAATATTAAATTTTATCTGAAAAGTAGCAACTCTTATAATATTTGCCAATTTATCAACTATACACAAATAGTATTTTGCCTAATATGAATTAGAAAATGTTGTATGCAAAAAAGAAAGTGATTGGTAATTTGGACACAATGTTTTCGCATCAATGGATATCTCCAAGTCCCAAGAGAACAAAGATTTTTTTTAAGGTACTCTACATACAACTCGAAAAGAATTCAATTCCTCCTCTAAGTCTACGGCGGATCAAGGCTATTCTAGTGCAAGCAGAATCGCCTAATTTCCCAAGAGCAGTCGGGTACTTTGTGCAGCACTAATCACGTGGGTCAACCTCGCTTTCACGCTGACAAAGTTTTGGTGCCCTATCTTATCCTCAAATACAATTTGCTGGAAGCGCTTGAAAGCGTATCAAGCAATGCTTTATAATAGAGGGCACGGAAGCATTTCATTCACAAGTTCCAGACACGATGCTGTTTTTAAGTTCAGAAATAATGCGACTAACTTATGACAAGTCAAATAATGGAGCAGATGAAAGCCATAAATCGTGCAGAAGTGCGGTATTAATCTACCAGCTATCAGTAGAAACGAAATTATAGTGTACATATAAATCCACACCAAGTTTCTGCAAATTGATCTGGTGCAGCAGCAGCAGTACCGAAGAAAACTGTGGTTTTCACATTATTAGGGAGTAGAGGCAAAAGCAGCAGCTCTATATTGTGCGGCGAAGGGGCCAATTCACAGTTTGCCGTGTAAAACTGAGATAACGAATAGATGTTTTTAAGACCACATCAATCTAGGATTATTACAAAATCTTTGCAAGTGTTTTGAGCTGGTAGCCGAGTAACATCTGGAATCAGATATGGATAGCCTTCGAGTAGGTCTGCATGCAAGCCTCCTTCAGGGCCTCGCTCACTGTCGGATGCGCATGACAGGTGCGGGCAACATCCTCACTCAACGCTCCATACTGAAGTGCAAGGACGGCCTCATGGATGATTTCACCGGCATTGGGAGCCATAATGTGTACACCAAGGATTCTGTCAGTTTCCTTCTCAGACACGACCTTAACCAAACCTTCAGCATCATCAATTGCCTTTGCACGACTGTTTGCTAGCAAGGGGAACTTCCCAACCTGGTAGGGCACTCCGGATGCCTTCACCTGTTCCTCTGTCTTGCCAACAGAGGCCACCTCAGGGTGTGTGTACACGACACCAGGAACGGTGTCATAATCTACATGACCTTCCTTCCCTGCGATGAACTCAACACATGCAACCCCGTCTTCTTCAGCTTTATGTGCAAGCATGGGTCCAGGTATCGCATCACCAATTGCATAGACCCCATTAACATTTGTCATAAAGCGCTTGTCAACAAGGATCCTTCCACCCTTGTCTGTCTCAACTCCAATGGCGTCCAATCCAAGACCAGCAGTGTATGGGGTTCTGCCAGCAGATATGAGAACGATATCGGCTTCCAGAACAGTCGGTTCGCCACCAGCTGCAGGCTCAACAGTTAATTTGACACCACTCCCAGAAGTATCAACTCCGACTACCTTTGTCTTGAGCATGAACTTCATTTTTTGCTTCTCCAGCATACGCTGGAACTGTTTCCTAATCTCTCCATCCATTGATGGGACAATGTCAGGAGCAAATTCCACAACCGTGACCTCAGATCCTAGCCTATTCCAGACTGAACCCATCTCTAAACCAATATATCCAGCTCCAATGACAACCAGTTTCTTGGGTATCTCTGTAAGGGCAAGAGCACCAGTGGATGATACAACCTTTTTCTCATCTATTGTAATTCCAGGGAGAGATTTCACATCTGAGCCAGTAGCGATGATTATGTTCTTTCCTTTCACAGTAGTGCTGCCGCCATCGATCAAGTCCACAGATACTTCTGAAGACGAGACAAACTTCCCAGATCCTTTCACATAGTCAACTTTATTCTTCTTGAACAAACCTTCAATACCTTTTGTAAGACCTGCGACAGCCTTGTCTTTCTGTGCCATCATGGCAGGCAGGTCAATTTCCAGGTTGGAAAATTTCACACCATGATGTGCAAAGGAATTTGCCGCCTCATGGTACATGTGTGATGAGTGAAGAAGAGCCTGGAATATGGAAAAGCACATGTCTTAGCATATTCATTAGGAAACTGTGCAATCTAGACTGCAATTAAGTAGGTTAACAACTTGCAAGACTCTTAAAATAAAATTAGAAGGCAGAAGCTCAATCAAGAAAAGTCAGATAATCACAATAGAATGTAATAAACGGCCAACCTAAACAATATCTTTTACATTTGCAAGTTTTAAGATATGCTACTTCAAACACAATAGTCAAGCAAATTACTGGTAAGTGGTAACTAAGAAAAGGTCAATGCAGCAGGTGTCCAAGCAAGCACATCTCATAAAAAATCTGGCTTAAGAACGTTTTACATAAGAAATTTCACCACATGTACAAACATGAAAATGCTCAGAAGGTTTTACATAACTAATTTCACATGCAAATGCACATACAAAAACACCACAAAAGAAACATAATAAGGAAAAAGGTGTGAAACACTGAGTAACTAAAAGTAACTTTGAAATGGGTTAGCAGAGTACAGTTCATGGGCGTGTACAGTATATGAATTTGAGTATATAACACTATGTCTGAGTCAAGCTGAAAATCCAAAACCCGCTTTATTTCCATCATTGAGAAGCTAAAGAGCAACAAAGTACAACTACTGATGAAACTATAAATCACCAAGCTGGAGCCTTCAAAGGGGTTCAATTTGGAATTCAGCTAATGTAGGACACTGTGAATTGCAATCCACATTTCTTTCCAACCCATAAAAGTTAATGTAATGGCATCACAGTTGCAATTGTGACATTATACTGGATAAATACAACAGCGTTGCCGTTGAAATTATGCCCTTTGCACCTATACAAACAAAAATCTATTGAAAAAGAATGGCCCAACTATATGCCGAATGATAATCAAACACAAGGAGATTCAATACGGGACACTGGCAAGGATGTGAAATAAGAATGCGATGTAGCAATAGAAGTGTATAACAAACTACTGTGGTACAATAGAATTCAATGCAAGAGTTCATTAAGAAGTATTTGATACTTACACCTAACATTACTGTCATCAACATATTATAGCAAAGACCTGGACTCCTAACCCCACCCACCCATCCCCCCAAAAAAAGTTCAACAGGCCTTACTTATAAATGTTAAGTTTTTAACGAATCTAATCCCCTCTACCCGTGACGAGCACCATCCTCAATCATGACATGGATACTCTTTCATATTGGGCCAAGTGAAAAAAGGGGACATCAAAATACACCCTCGCCAACTAATTTCGCCCTGAATCATACAGCTCACCCGCATATCACATCGCATTGGTAATCTCATCAGCAGGGCCCGGGCACAAAAATGTAGTCACACAGCAGAGCAAGCCAGCAAATATGACACAACTAGCCCAATATTCATATATCTCTTACTAAACTGACTATAAAGAATCGAATCATAGCATTCACATGAAAACTTAAATCGGTTCCCGGCTAAATCCAGCGAAATTAGCCCAATAACCTGCAAACGCAAACCCTAGCTCCCGAATCGCCACACGAAGACGCACGGATCTACAAGCTCCGCGTATCACACCACGAAAGCGTACCCCAAATCATCCAGATCGCCGATCGCGCACGCAGAAGGGAAATTCGGGGTTGAGTCAGGCAGCAGTACCTTGGACGGGATGCAGCCGACGTTTAGGCAGGTGCCTCCGAGGGTACCCCTCTTCTCGATGCAGGTGGTCTTGAGCCCCATCTGCGCCGCCTTGATCGCGGCCACGTACCCGCCGGGCCCACCGCCGATCACCACCACGTCGCTTTCCTCCCCGGACGTCGCGTACGCCCTCAGCGCCGACGACCACGCCGCGGCCTGCGGCCGCCGCAGGAACAGCGCGTCTGCGGCGCGCCTCCTCGCCAGGCTCACCATCGCCATCTCGAGGTCGCGGTCGCGAGCTTCTTGCTTCGGTTTTTTGACTTATTTTTGTTTTTTTCTCGTTGGTTTCTGACCTTCTGCGCAAGAAAGAAGAGGAGAGGGAATGCTGTCGGTGTAAATAATAGACATCTACAAGGAGTAGAATGGATGGTTTTGCAAATTTACACGTGCACCCGCACACATCGTCTTATTTGTTTCTGCAGAATATCGCTAGAACACCGCTCCCAAAACAAAAACAAAAAAAGATTTCGATGCACAATTTTTTTTGTGGGAAATTTCGATGCACATTTCACTCGTTAAAGTTAAGGCCATCATTTACGTCTCAGCTAAAAAATCTAGATGCATATTCACTGTTAAAAGCTACCATTTATAAGGCATTTTAACACATAGTTGAAATATTCGTCAATGTGTGCATTGCCTCTTTTTCAACTAACAAAACGAAAATATTGTAAAATTTGGGAGCTATAGAAGTATCAGACCCTAAATGGATTATGATGAAGACATACTCTTATAAGACTCTACTTAGATCTCTCTCATTTTTTAAAAACCGGTTTCTAAAAAGTATAAGTTTTTATAGCACATTCTAAAAAAACTCATAATCTAGAATCCAGCTGATATCAATTTTTGTCTCATTTTTTTATTCATTAACTATCAAAAAATTGATTTATAGATTATAAAAATCAGAATTCAAACATCCCATATCAGTTTTTATTTGAAAAACATATTTTATAAATCATATTTATTAATAGGTTCACAATAAAACTAAGAGGATATTGTGGAATACTTCGTTGATGGCATCCAATTCCCGAAGATGAACACACTTGCATTCTCTTTTGCAGTCAAGTGCAATTCTCGTGTTATTGTAAGTATAGTATGATTCTAATAAAAATGTGAATAATTAGGAATTTACATGGATAACTAAATTGTTTCTTGAAAAATTCATATCATATAGAGCTAGCCTTTACAAAACTATTTGTATGTATCTCTGCCCCTTAATATTTACGTGGACACATTCACTTCTACCTACACTCATAAAAAACTATCATAATAATTAACCGCGTTCAAAACATATATGAATAGTTCAAAACATATATGAATAGGAGTTATGAACACAAATGGACAGAGGACACTCTGACTAGGAAAATACAGAGGGAGACAGACTCCTACTCTGATCCTAGAAAGATAAAATAATTCACGTACATATACACGTTCAATTCTGCAATATTTCTATCGGATATAAATACAAAAATTTTATGTGCTATTCCTAAATCTTTTAAAAATGCTGGTAAGATACAATATTTTATAATTACATTATCAACAAAAGTCTTTCGAGGTTCAAATTCAGTATGTAACAAAAAGATATGAAATGATATTCAAATTGATGTTTTTAAATGAGCTTTCAAATTAAAACAAGAGCAGCCTAACAGCTTGAGCATACCAATTTCAATTGCATCTGAACCATTCATGATGTTTGTTTTGTTGTAAATTTATTTAGCAAACTTAAAGTAGTACGTATATAGCTAAAGCTTCGATCCCGGACTACTCGCGCATCTCAATGGTGCACTGAATACGTTTATACGATGAAGATTGAAGAGGTAAGGCTTCAACCCACCCCACAATTTTGCGGACTTAAGGCCCCATTTGTCAGTCAGTAGGAAAGAAGATAAATGCACCCACCACGCAGGCCACAGCGACCACCCGACCGTACATCTCCTCTCTCGATCGGCGGCCGCTTCCAGGACCCCTTCTATCCCCTCTGCCTTTTCCCGCTTTTTGCTTCTCCTCCTCGGCTCCTCCGTCGCGGGCTCCAGTAGGGTTTACGCCGCCGGCGATGACGGGCGGAGGGACAGGCGTGCCGCCGCTACCTTCTGGTGAGCCCTCTTGCCCTCCGCGCTACCCTATCCTCCCATGCTCTGTTCTCGCGCGCGCGTCCGCGGCGCGCTGCTGAAGTGCGGCGATGGGTGCGGCCGTGTGGGGTTTTCGCAAGCGCTCGTTTCCGTAGCAGCGCGCTCCCGATTGCTCTTCGCTGGGTTGCGGTTCGTGGTAATGCGGGGTGTCGGACCAAGGGTTTATTTCGTACTGCGGTACGGCTGTTTGGTTTTAGTTAATTTGTTTCGGATTTGGCTGTCGTTGGTGCGGAAATGATGGTGCATTGCTGATGATCGGAGCGCTTGTGCCTTTTATATCACGTTTCCGATGGATTGATTGGCGATAGAGAAGTAAATGGGTTAGAAATTGTGCAAATGATTTACTAGTTGATTGGTGTTGGTCGGCTTGTTGAATGTTGGTCCTGTCCTATCAGTAACTACTTGTGCGTGCTCTATAATTCTTCTGCAATTGGTCGAAAAAATTTAGGCATGAAAAAAAAAACCGTGCCGGTTGGTTTCATATGCTAAGTGCTCATAGAGTTAGAGGAAGTACTGGCAGGCAGTGGCTCATGAACTACAGTTTCACAGTGAGTATTTGTTATAATTAGTTTGTGTAATTGTGATTCTGACTATTGTTGCTGCTGAAATGGAGGCGCGTTGCTGGTAGTCTCTGTGTCATAACTCATTTGTCTAGCATCTCTGATGGAGTGATTGAGGATATGGAATTGTATTAATTTGGTTGTGGGTTTTTCGAAAGTACTGATTTATTTGTCTTGATCGGCTTATTGTCCTAATCTGTATTTCTGCATTCTCTCCATTATCTTCTGCTGTGAGAGAAATTTAGGCATGAAAAGAAAGTGCTACTGGACGTTTCAGAACATAAGTCCTCGTAGAGTTAGATAAAAAAATCTAGGCAGTGTGTACACACGCTAATTTGGTTCTCATAGTTACGATTTGTATACCTTAATTAAGGGCAGCACTCCTGCCGTGATTTTTTTTTAAAGTTATGATTTTTAGGATTGCTTTCATGACTTAATCACTAAACCTATGTCATTCATCATGCTACTGGGCCATACATTAATTTGATAGTTTTTTAGTGTAAAAGGTTCCCACCGTTTCACTGATTTACCTGTTTGGGTTGAAATGGAGCATGCTACTGAGTTTGGGATACACAGAGCTGGATGGGTCATAATTTCTGTTACAAGGAAGTTAAATGGTGGCTTATGTTTTGAAAGGTTGATCTCCTGATCTTGATTGACCCCTTGTTTTTGGCAAATTATATTGGGAAAGCAGTAGCGGGTTCGAAAATTTTGGTCTGCTTTCTTTTTGTCTACACAAGCCATGATGCCAATTATGGTGAAGGATGATAAACTGACACGCTTTTCTTGCTGTTACAGGTTACAGCAGTTCTTTTTCTCACAGTGGTTTTGCACTGCATCATTCCATGGATATTGAGGAGGATCCTGACCTCATATATGGGGATGAGCTCTGCTTTCCTGCCATCACAACCTACTATGCAAATTCGCATGCCCCACCTGGTATAATGAGCTCAGTGCTATCTTAGTTCAAATAATACTAATTGCCGTTGACGTTTCATTACTTAATGTGTTACCTGACGATTATTAATCGACCCTCTGAGTTTAGGAATTAATGTGCCTGCTGAGTTTTATGGGCGCCCAACAATTTCAGGAATTAACGATCAAGGTCTACATTACATGGTTTGTACCACAGAATGCTACTTTCTTTCTTGATTCTTCTTTTCCTTTGTCTGTTGTTTAACAAGGCTGATCTGATCCTTTGACAGGGCCATCAAGCTGAAGGCACATCATGTATGTATTATGTTGTCCCCAACTACGCAACCGCACATCCTTCCCATGGTCCTCACCCTTCGCACCCGGTTGCACATCCTCCACATGGTCCTCACCCTTCACACCTGGTTGCACATCCTCATGGTTCTCACCCTTCGCACCCTTGTGCAATAACCAATGATGGGCTTTCCGGAGTCCAAGAGCGTTGTGCTGAAACCGTGGAGCGCACGTACTATCAACAAGTTCGTACGCCTCACTACGTCGTCCCTCCATCTGTGGCAGAAAGGATCCCACCTATCAATGTGCAACCTCTTGCACAGGCCAGTGCCTTGTTTCTCCCCTGTGGACGGGCCCAAACTATAGCTGATGCCACAAAAAGGAGTGTTGCATGGAGTCCATCTCTGCAATCAGCTTCCGCTTCTTCAATGAAATTTCAAAATCATACTGTGCCACAAAAGAGACAGCTGCATGGAACAGTTCCATGGAAGCGCCAACTAGCTGACAGATCCAGGTTGCCTGATAAACTTCTTCGTATTCAACAGGTATGTCCTTTTATGGATTTGTTAAATTTTAATTATTGTGTATGTGTTCGCAGTTAAACAGCATTGTCCTGTTGACAGTGTGGTAGTTCGAAGACTTGTTATAATGGGTGATACTACCTGCATTTCTGTTACTGAACTGAAATATACAATCCAGTACTAGTATCCACTAGTTGCATATAGATATAGATTCATGCTCTCTTTGGACATATTCACCTCATTGTACGAGTTTCCACACTTCTATTGTTTTCATGTACTTATATGCAATGTAGTCATCTCTTTTGAGGATGAATATAGATTGACCTCTACATCCTTATATATATATTCTGTTGATGTAGGCTTCACGACGGCCTCGGCACTCGGCAGTCCCATCTGTCCAGACTTCACTGCAGGCTAATTTGTCATACAACAATCATGTCTCAAGTGTTGGATCTGACTTTTATAAGACGTCAGTTGAAAAATCTTATCCACGTTCCAAAACCAGCAGCCATGCTAATCGAAGGTTGAGTTTTCAGAATCAGCAGAACATAAGTAAACCAAAGAAACCAATAAGTTTGATGCACTCAGAATTAATTGTAAAGTCTTATACCTCAAGGCTTGATATTGGCAATGAAAAGGGGGAAATAATCCTCAGGACTGATCAATATAACAGAGATGATTTCAAGGTGGTCTATCCCAATGCAAAATTCTTTGTGATAAAGTCCTTTAGTGAGGCGGATGTTCACAAATCTATCAAATATGGTGTGTGGTCGACTTCTTCTGTTGGAAACAAGAAGCTGGACAGTGCATTCAGAGAGGCTCAAGTGATAGCTGCAAGTGATTCTACCTCATGTCCAATTTTCCTGTTCTTTTCTGTGAGTCGATCAAAACTTATGGCATTTGATACCTTTCATTCAATTCCTTGTATGTGATCTTTTCACTGAATCCAACATTGTGGTTTAACAGGTCAATCAGAGTTTCTGTTTCTGTGGTGTTGCTGAGATGGTTGGCCCTGTCGATTGGCAAAAGAACATGGACTTCTGGTGCAATGACAAATGGATTGGCAGCTTTCCAGTGAAGTGGCACATCATAAAAGATGTTTGTAACTCCACCTTTCAAGGTATCTTGTTGCAGAACAATGAAGATAAGCCCGTCACGAGTAGCTATAATACACAAGAGGTAAATCTCTGGTACTTCATTAATTTTTCTTCAGATGGAGCATATTTGCTAAGACTGTTATTTCAGTTACTATCTGTAAAAATTATCTAGGATACAGTTCAATGCTTAACTGTATGCTATTTTAGTACAGACCCCGTGAACTATTTTCATATAAAAAATGACAGTAAAACTATAGTAGTAACAAAGTTTATCTAAGCTAAAGGTTTAAGCCATTTTGGATTATGCTGTTGCAACATTGGCAACAATATGCCTCGATCTGCTGTTTCTCTTGGTCTCATCCGCTGCATACCACTGTTATCTATTTGCAGATACACTACACCACTGGAACAACTATGCTCAAAATCTTCAAATATGCCAGAGCGGATGAATGTCTGCTTGACGAATTCATGATGCTTGAGGAGGAGGAAGCAAAGACTAGCCAACGCAGGAGGCTAAAGCTGAGGCAGGCTGCTCCACAGTTTGTGCCTGCATCTATGCATGCCCGTCATTCGTACAACACTGTGATGCCCAAATTCCCACAACTGATGCCTGGATCTATGCATGCCCATCATACCTACAACCCTATGTTGCCCAAGCCACCCCAATTTATGCCTGCATCTATGCATGCCCATGAAACCTACAACACTCTGCTGCCACCCAGATCTGATAGTGTAGTGATGAACAGAATTACCAGGGAGACAAATGATCTGACAGGCAAGCTACAAGGTCTCAATCTGGACACACATCAGCGTTCCTGTCAAGAATTTGGGAGCGTGACAGGCATAGCTTCCACAACAAACACACATAGCTATGGAATTCAGGCTCATAAGAACGTTGTGAAGGCTATGACATACCAAGCATACCAGCCGCTCACTTCGAACGTGAAGCCTACTTCAGATGGGGAACAACAGTGCGGGAAGAAGGTTGAAATCACCCCAGCTGAAAATTCGCAGGTAGAAGCTGCCACCAGCCTCTCATTTGATGCACCTGAGGAATATCCAAATGGTGGTAAAACTGCCTTGGTGGACAGTGCATCAGAAGTTTCAGGGATGATTTCTGAAGAACAAAAGATATTTGGGAAACCATGTTCTCTTGCAACCGATTCTGAGTCAAGCCAAGCCTGCTCAAAACCCCGGGCTGTTGCTGTAGCCATTGGCTCAATGCTGGTCCCGATTACGATTTCCATTGAGTAGATCTAAAAGCATTCCTGTTATCAGTTGGAACCAAGGTACCACATGTAAATAGATGGACTCTTTTTTGTTGCTTCTGACTTGGGTGCTTGATAACCGGGAAGTAGATGTTTAGCAGCTTAAATTGGCATGTAGAGATCCCTGATGCCATTTTAGCTTCAACTGGGAGTCCAGCTTTTCCCTTTTCAGAATCTCTCTTCTTTGAAAATCAACCTGTTTTCGTAAAACACATGATCTTACTAGCGTCGGGAAGGTCACTGAAGGATATGGAGCAGGATAGCTCATCATGATGTCGACTTTGTTGCCGGGCCTAGGTCGCAATATTTCATTCCATGACCTTGAAAGCACCCGAATTATCTCCTGCGAGCGAACGAAATGCAGTGGCAGTACACACCCCCACCCACTCCAGGATGAAGAAAAAGCAAACGAAGCCAGAGTGGACGGGAGCTCGCTCTGATTTTGAAGCTGTTGGCATCGTTGCGCTGGGACGAGTCTTCAATTTGCGTGGCGATGTGTTCGGGCCACCGGCCAACGGCGGATAAGGGGATTTGCCGAGGGAGAAGCAGCGAAGGTGGCCGGAGAAGTTTCAAGTTTGTGCGGTGAATTTGCGTCTGGGCTGCCAACGCTTGGCGAATCGGGTGACCCAGCCAGGGGCCAAGGGCTATTGAGATGTAGCTCGGCGCAGTCAGGTGGACAAGTAAGTTGGGCCGTCTAGCGATCCACGCTGCGCTTCCGATCCGCCGGCTCGGGTCGGGATCCATCGTTCGTTCACGATCCGACGGCTTATACGACCTCATGGGTGGTCCGTCGGCGACGAGGTGCGACGTGGAGGCGTTGTTGGATCTGCTGGTGGAGGTGCAGGTCGATCGGCGTGGTTGGCCAGCATCTTCCTCATCGCCGGCGAACGCCACCGTCCCGTCCTCGCGCAGGCACTCGAAATGCGGGAGAAGGTGCAGGTTGCGGTGAAGCCCGAGAAGCTCATGACCTCCCGGGGGATGATGAGCCGGAGCGAGTCGTAGATGCCGCTGTGCACGCCGGCCGGCGAGGCCGAGCGGGTCGCCGGCGTCGATCTTCTCGCGTCGTACAGCCACGGCACCCCCGCGCCGCCGCTCTGCTCCATCACCGTACGTGACGTCGTGGCCCTCCCGGCGCAGCTCGCGGGCCGAAAATAACAATAATACCATAATTAACTTTGTACAAATATCTTTCTGCTCCTCTAATTAAACTTTCTCCAATCAGAGGATAAAACTGGGAATGATTAGCGTCCGCAAGAATCTCTCTTCTTTGAAAAGTCAACCTATTCCGATCCTCTGAAAATGAAAGCACATGACCTTACTGGCGTTCTTAACATTTTCGTAAAACGAATACCTGAATTCGCACCTTGTTATTTGAGTTGCTTGAATGGCATACCTTCATCATCTCATTTTCTTATTCTCAAAAAATGGTGATAGCTATGGGGCCCATGATTCCGTTTCTGGTACTGGTACTTGCCCAAGTCCAAACTGAATGCTGACTTCCATGTCACAGACAGAGCAGGTCGCTGATCATCAGTCATCACTGACGAACAGACAGCGACAAGACGCAGCATCAGCTCCCTCAGGATCTGCCGCTAATTGCCTAGGTAGACAGGTAGCCACCGTTTATTTTACTTTCCTTTGTTACGAAATAAAAGTAGCTAACCACTCTTTAGGTGGAGTACTAAGCACACCAACTCCGTCTGTCCATTTGCGCAAATACTGTCACACACTCTTGCAGCCACTGAACGTCAGCTTCAGAGGCCTGCTTAACAAATTATAGGATGACAAGATATCCAGTTCGAATGATCTGGCCTCTGGCTCCTTTCGTTATACTGTCTTCAAGGATACTAAACTACTGCTATAATCCTACATTCCTCTACAAATAAATAAATAAATAAAATCATGACTTGGGCAACGCAGGTGCTCGGTGCAGTTGTTGCGTCCTACAAGGATGTTGGATGTTGGAGTGGTCCTTTTTCTTCAGTGCCCTGCTTCGCTCACTGCAACAACCAACAGCTAGTGCTTTTGTGCTTGCACCATGCACATGACGTGATGACTTGTTTCATGTTTATTACTAGTATCATATAATCTGGTGATATCTCTGCCTGATCGGATGGATGGAAGACACTGCCCGGTGACGTGATGACTTGTTTATTACTAGCTAGTATCATAATCTTCTCCAAGTGCAAATGTATATGTTGTGGAAGTTGTTGCTGTTGTAGCACGTACGGCGCGTGCGACGTGATGAACAGCGTACCAGGCATCATCGGAGGCGTCGTGAACCAGAACGTCCTCCTCTGCACTGCACCACCTCCGATCATCAGTTCGCGGAGCGTACCAGGCATCATCGGAGAAGACGGCGGCGCAGCCATCCGTAGGCTCGCTCCTGGAGCCGGGAAGACGAACGGAGGGGGCTATCTGAAAATAACAGGGGGCCTTTTTCATATATTCAGATCGTGATTATTGATCGCGATCCAAATATTTACGTATAAATCCTTAAATTGGATCACCGGGCAGTGTCTTCGCGGGACCCAGGACCACGCGCGACACGCAGGGGCACCCCCTGTTTGGATCCGGGAAATTTTCAAAACACCCCCTGTTTGGTTCGCGATTAATGACCGTGATCTAATTTTTTATAAAATATCTCTTAATTTGAATCTTAATTTGAATCGTCACTATTAACCGTGCCAGTGGCACAGAAGCTTCGGACACCGGCGGCAATGGCGGCGCGCCAGGGGCGGGATTGCGGCTCGAGCTTTTGCTCTAGCAATTTAATGGCGTCTCTCCAGCCACGCGGTTCCTTCGTAGTTTGTGGATCTGGCATCCGTGAAATCGAGCAGATATGCGTCGCCATTGCCATACGCATGAACATCGAATCGAAGCGCCAGAAAGAAGAGAGCATCGATTTGATTTGATCGGGGGTGATTTAATAAGCTCTTAGTAGCTTCCATGAGAAGAAGAAGAGATTGGCACCGGCATGGTTCGGAGTAGACGGAGGCTGAATCATCTTCAGAGCCAGAAAGAAACATCCTGCAGCTCTCCGCCGGCGGCAGCCACCCATGGTGATCGGGTGATGCCCCTCAAAGTCCCCCATGGTGGACCAGCCAGAGGTGGAGTTTGGTGAACAGCTCGTCGTGTTTCTGAATCTGAGGCAGGCAATGACATACGAGTACTCCAGGTAGGAGATGTAATCTGCGTAGTCGATGAGGACCGATGGGATTGGTTCAGGCGGGACCAATGTCTTCCATCCATCCGCTTCCCATGGATCCAATCCACCTCGTGCTCCACGGTTCGGTCCTTCGACCACGGCTTATAATATTGTATCGTTACGCATCCAGTCGGGTACGGGTAGAGCTCATCTCATATCGGCTGGACCTACATACGCACGCCACGCAGCACTCGAGCACTGCAGTTTCTTTTTGAGACGCTAGAGGAATCCTTGACACTGCACTTGTTTCCACATCATTTCCTTTGCTTTTGGTGGGCTCGCATTGGATAGCACCAACGCCCCTCGGACAGAACAGGTCGCGATTGCTTCTGTCACCATAAGTTTTCGTCAAAATTGTGTACCGTAAATTTCACAGAAATGGATGCATCCATTGAACCATTGCATTGCGAGAAAATCCAACGAAATTCCCGGTTCTGAACATCATGCACCGGAATACTCTCTCTTTCAGACATCGATTCAGCAACTGTACTGTACTACTAGGTGCGTGCGTGCTTATAGTGGTTGCCGGCAGCAGACAGATGCGGTGACGGTGAGTGGCGTTGGGTTGAATCCGTCGCCTGAGCGGCCCCGGCAGCCGATGCGGCGTCGCCGTCTCCCGCTTTCCTCGCTTGCACACTCTCAAAGGAAGCTCATTAGCCAACTGAAACCAACATTCCACCCAACGCCCCCCTCTCAAATATCAACCGTCAAGCCACGTTCGTCAATGACAACAAGTAGTCTAAATCACCTTTTTTGGTTTTTCCTTGGGACGTGTTTCTTCTCTCTCTCTCTAAAATGGAGACCGCCTCATGATCGTGTTGCACCGCATTATGCGAATGATTACCTGAATGAAAAATCTTTGTTTACGTCCATTCCATCAGCTTTTTGACAAAAAAAAAGGTAGTGCCGACTGCCAAAACTAACTATAGGTAGCCTAGCTGGAGGAAAATTAGAGAAAGATGGACAGAGAGAACAGCGGCATGCACCAACCCCTCCCACATGATCGTTCCCTTCTTGTCATCTGCAACCATTTTCATATGGGGTTACTAGCGTGTCGTCCAAGATTGGGAAAATTGGTTGAAAGCGGTTCGCTCCAGATATGCTGTCGGTCTATCTAGTACTTAGCAACTACAAAAAATGCTGCCGATTTAAGCTCTAGAAATGCGAATCTTAAGCTTAATGTTCACATTTCTTTTTTTAGATTATATAATACAACTCAGACATTCACAACACACGCACACTCACCCTTATGAATACACGTACGCAAACCATATCCGCTATGAGCATCTTCGAAGACTGAGCCGACAAATACTCGAAATTGACGAAGTTATCATTGGTGCTTCACTGTCAACAGGTTCGCCTACCACTAAAAGTACAAAGCCGTTAAATCCTAATAAATTTGCTTTCATGAGGAGTCAAAGCTAGAACCTGAGGTGCTACTGAGACTCTTATAATCAATAGGCTACATACCCTTTCGTTTAATGTTCACATTTCAGTGAATTGTTAAACATAAAATCTTCACATTTCAATGAATTAATTGTTAAACGAACCCAGTATCTGTACATACGTTTCCGTAGGTGATGTTGTTTAATGCTTGTGTCGCATCAACAGGTTCTCCCCTCCCCGGAGTCAATTAGACTTTTGTCGCAAAAAGAAAAAAAAATTGCCGTGGATTATAAAAAGACATTGTTATATGCCTTCGGGATTACGCACGAAGACAGTCGAATCCCTAGATGTTGGAAAAGATTATAAAATCTTTGTGTTTAGAAGAAGTTTGGCCTTAAGCGATTTGGAAGAAAAGAAACTCAACTGTCCCTGGCGCCTTTTAGGTACCAACTCCTCCTCCTTTACACACTGAAGCCTACTATACTGTATCTCTATTTAAACACAACAACGGCACGCGCATCGTGCTCACGGGCGCGTCATTAAAAAGAAAACCGGGAAGGCAGACAGTGTGCTCAGAATTAGCAGAAACAGAGAGGGAGGCCATCCATGGCGAGCGCCGGGATGAACGGCAACGGCAACGGCGGCGGGATGGTGAAGCGGATGGGCGTGCTGCGCGTGCAGTACTACTGCGTGATGGGCGCGGTGGCGGCGGCCGTGGTGCTGGCCACGCTGCGCTACATGCCGGGCCCCGCCGCCAGCACCGCCGTGGCCAGGCAAGCCGTTGCCGCCGCCGCCGCCCCCATGGGAAGCCTCGGCGGGCGGAAGAGGAAGGAGGAGGCAAAGAGGGAGAAGAAGGAGAAGGAGGACGGGGTGGTGCTGTTCAACTTTGGCGACTCGAACAGCGACACGGGCGGCGTGGCGGCGGTGATGGGGATCCACATCGCGCCGCCGGAGGGGAGGGCCCACTTCCGCCACCCCACCGGGAGGCTCTCCGACGGCCGCGTTATCCTCGACTTCATTTGTGAGTCTCGCATTCCTCTTCCACACGTTCCTCTGGTCCAGCAATCCCGTATCCCTCCTCCGCATTGACGCTTAATCTAGCTACTAGGGAATTAGTGGTGCTAATCGAGGTTCATAGGTTATACGAAATGAATTACACTGCTAATTGGTCTGCCATGCCGCCTCACCGCGCGCACCTGTGGCCCCTGCCCTGCTCGCGTAAAGTACATTTGGCGGTTGGAACACATGATTTCCACGCGAATGACATGTTTAGGACAGGTTCGCAGAGCTGACAGCTCAATTTTCGTAGGGATCTAGTACTAGTATCTGGCCAGGAACAACCCTACGGGACAATTTTGCGTGGCGGAGCCAACTCTTGTGTTGGATACATTTTCTGCCGCGCGTGTTTGGCTTAGCTGGCAAGTGGCTGCTGTAGTATGTAGTGTGAAAAGTGCAGCACTCCACGTACGTACACGTGGGTGTGTGTACACAATGCACGGTACTACACCACGGTTTGACTCTGGAGTACTCCCTCCACTGGTTTTCGAGGTCAGCAACAGCAAGGCAGGCAGACATCCCCGTAACCCCTGTGCTTCAACACCGCTTTCGGTCTCATTGTTTAGGTATTAGGTTGGCAGTGAGTAGGATGTCTCTCTGTTTCTTTTTTTTTTTTCTCTGAAAAGAAATTGTTATTAGTTTCGACAAGCCTCGCACAACCAAGTTGGGCTGGACGCACGCCGGGCAATCTTCTTCCCGGTTTCGCAAGCCTCCTGATGGATGATGGAGTGGTTACGGATTGAAAGTCTGGTTACTTTTCGTCGCTCTTATTAATAGTTCTTCCCAGTGGGTCGATTGAAAGGTTCATTGGCTTTCGAGCAAAGCAAAGGGGAAGGTTGGCAAAGGAAAACGATAGAGGGAAAGCTAACGGCAGTGGTTGCTGGTTAGCAGAATCGGGGATGGATGATCAACACGACGCCGACAGGGCGCCTGCCCTGTCACCAGCCTCAGGCACCTGCCGCTCGGTTGCCGCGTCACCAGACTGACGGCCCGGTTGGGCTTGTGGTTTGATGCATCGTCACGTTGTAGTACAAAATTGTAGAATAAAAAAGTTGACATGATGGTGTGGTCAAGATCAACGGTGGTCCGATCCTCGGGGCCTGCGCTAGAGAGAAACGCCTGGTTTTGGTTTTGGTTGACGTTTGTGTTCACCTGCTCCAGTAACCTCACATGACACGGTGGTTGGCATGGCTGCTAATTTTACTTTTCCCCTCTTTCCCTCCCTCGGTTGGCCGTGCACGTGCCCAATTGGGGATTATCTTAAGCTTACATCCACTACTCAGAGGAACCAGACCGACATTTCCTCTGGGTGCTGGGCCCCCACGTGCTGCAGATCAGCCCCAAAACTAGAGAACAATTTGCACCAAACAGTTTCCTCGGGCCATGCCATGTTCGCACACGAGTCGAAAATGGGACCAGACCACCGACGCGTTTATGTCATGCGCTCGCGCCCGTTTTCCTTGTGTCCGGTTCCTTCCTCTTTCTGTGCGATCATTTCGATTCAACGCGCCCAGCCTACCTGCACATCCTCCTCCGCCAATTAGGTGAAAAGAAAGCCAAGATTTTCCTTTACTTTGCCATCCAAAAAGAAAAATCTTCCAGTACTCTTAGTGTACTAGTCTGTACTCTGTAGTGGTGTACGATATGGCGTTCTGTCCTACAATGCATTGTTAACACTACTGGTACTACTCGTGTGTCAACAATCTTCAGTGTACAATGTCGTATTCCACTCCAGCGCATGTGCAGTTAGTAACGTACAGCCTTCTTCCAGCCTCAAAATCACAGCAAAATGTGGTACACAACTCAACTGCACTGCCTGCTCACGAGTTCCTCTCACTCAACAGCTCAACTGCACTGTTCTTGTCCTGTACGTAAATGTATTCCGTTCCAGCACATGTGCAGTTAGTACTTAGTAGCGTGTACAATCTTCTTCCATCACCTAAATCAAAGCAAAACGTAGTACTGACCTGTGGCATCAACAGCACTGCCTGCTCTCAAGTGCCTCTCACTCCACAGATCAACGGCACTTTTCATATTTTCTAAGCTAAACAAGTGAATTGTGAAGAACCTTCCATGCAACCTTACAAATCCAAGGCAACTTGCCCTAAAAGAAAGGGGAATCCGATGCAACCTCACTCCATGCATGTGCTGTCTCACTAGCACTTTGATGTTTGTCACTGAAAAAAACTGCCAAAGCATTGCAGAAAATGGAAAAGTTGGATGTCTGAATTTTCTGACGAATATTCTCCTGCGCCCCTTTGGTTCAGGTGAGAGCCTGGGCACGCATCACCTCAGCCCGTACATGAAGCCGCTGGGCTCCGACTACAGCAACGGGGTCAACTTCGCCATCGCCGGGTCGACGGCCACGCCGGGGGACACTACGTTCTCGCTGGACGTGCAGGTAGATCAGTTTTTGTTCTTCAAGGAGAGATGTCTCGAGGCCATTGAGAGAGGTATGCATATACTATCTTCTTTTGCATCTGAGCTGTTCAGAGTTTGTTCTTTACAAAACATCAGAAAATCTGTGCAATAATCTGACTTCATTTTTAGTTGCGAATTTCTCTCAATTGACAAAGAATGTTTGATTTTTTGGTGAACGTCACCCAGATGAGAGTGCCCCGGTTGATGAGCAGGGGTTCACGAAAGCTCTCTACACCATGGATATTGGGCATAACGACATAAACGGGGTCCTCCACTTGCCCTATGATAAAATGCTGGAGAAGCTTCCTGCCATAGTCGGTGAAATCAGGAAAGCCATTGAGGTAAAGATTAGTAGCAGATCCTATGTACATTACTACAATTTGATGACCTGAAGAAAAGGACTGCCTAAGCTCTAACGTAGATGTTATGTATTAAGTGAGCCAACTGATGTGTCCTTTTGTGGAACTGCAGACATTGCATAAGCATGGGGCCAGGAAGTTTCTGATACACGGAACCGGCGCGCTGGGATGCATGCCTCAGAAGCTTGCCATGCCGAGGGATGATGACAGCGGTCTTGATGAGAATGGTTGCATTGCAACCATCAACAATGTTTGCAAGAAGTTCAATGCATTGCTGAGTGAGACATGTGATGAGTTGCGCTTGAACCTGAAAAAATCAACTATCATCTTTGTCGATATGTTCGCTATCAAGTATGATCTTGTTGCCAACCACACAACATACGGTAAGTTAATCTATCAGTATTCCTTTGCCTCAGTGAATGTATAGTTCTAGCAGTAGTTGTAGTAGCAACTGCATTAGCTTACCCACTAGGTAGTTTCTGAATGTGCAGTTCCCTTTTTGGAATTTCATACACACAACTACGACAATATTGTTTGTTGGTTTAATCACTCAGACTATTTCATTCTCATACTCATACAGACACCCTAATTCGGTTCTTCTTCTTGTTGCTTAGGAATTGAGAAGCCACTGATGACATGCTGCGGCCATGGAGGTCCTCCTTACAACTACGACCCCAAGGAAAGCTGCATGACGTCAGATATGGACCTGTGCAAGCTTGGCGAGAAGTTCATAAGCTGGGATGGGGTTCACTTCACCGACGCTGCAAATGGCATTGTAGCTTCTAAAGTACTCAGTGGTGAATACTCCATTCCCAGGGTCAAGCTGGCCAGCATCGTCATCCCTCCAAAATCTGATGATTAACTATGATTCCACATCATGATTAGCACTGAATTTGGTTTGTCACAAGGATGATGAGATGAAACTACTAACAAAACTAACCCCATCTGAAATCAATTAATTGAGGTTCTTACAGCCATTGCGTATGGAGATTTCCTTTTCCTTTCTTCTTTTTTTTTTGTACAATTGGGGTGTATGTATATCTTAGGGGCTAACACATGGAGATCTACGTGGCTGTATCATGTCTATTTCTTTTTCTGAATTTTGGATCAATAAATAGAGATGAAAAATATTTAAAATGTTTTCTCCTTTAGAATCCTTACAAGTTAACAAGTGTGACACATCCAAAAAGGAAATAAAAAATAAAGGATAATTAAAGTAGAGTGTAGCAAAAATGGTAAGCAAGGGTGTCACGTCCATCCAAAGAGCTTAACCATTTCATGGAGGGTGACAGACAGCTACCATGTGCAATGATCACAAATAAAGGCGGAAGCATCCGAGTGCGAGGAATGTGTGGGTTTTGGACCAGACTTGGCTATCTCCGGCCACGTTTTCAGTCTTCAAGAACTCTCTTGTTCGTGCTCCATAATGCTCCTTGCTTTGATCCCAACTCAGCAAAAGTGAACACCACCAGGTAGTGAACGAATTGCAGATTTGCCAAGGTACAAATAGACACCAGGAAGAGACACTTGTTGAACATCCACCAGTATTAAGTTTTTTTTTCTCTCTACTAGCAAAATACATGTGCGTTATCATGGGTTTTTGTTAAAAAATTTTATGATTAGAATATTTTTTTAACTGTAAAAGATTTTCAATTAATCAATTTATTTTGGTTTGAGTATTTGCTTTATTTTTTATTTTTTGAGTTTTAAAAAGAATATTCATTATAATAACTTTTGAGTAAGTTATTATTAGAATTCTTATTATTAATTTCCCTCCAAAATATGATGCTAAAATAATAGATAATTAATTATTGTTAGTATGAAATATCGAATTGAAATCAGAGTCCAATCCAACAACGACTCAAACTGATTAGTGAATTATTATAGAATACAAATTAAATATAATAATATTATGGACACATCTGAACACGAAAAAAATGGTCTAAACGACCTCACCTCAATTAATAAGTTATATAGAAAACCTAGGGTTCCAGACATTGCTAAATTTTTGTCATGAAGACTGAATTGAACTTCTAAACATTGCTGAATACAAAAATATGGAACCGACAGAGGATGACATGATCAGATGACGCAGGGTCTGAAGTTTATAAACCTTGTGCAACCTTAACTTCTGATCTCTTACTACATCGATCACTTTCATGCTTGTAGCTGTCAGGGACAATGATTCTACATACTTGTGCAAAACTGTTTGGTATACTGGAGCATCAAACAACGGACCGACAGTAGGAATAAATTTATTTCTTTTATTTAACAGATTCTCCATTTATACTAGATTCAAATAATTGTTCATTTTGTGTCCCAGCGAGGAATAGTCATGATCTATTTGGAGACAAATGGCGTACTCCAAAACATCACTGAAATACTGGACTGTACAATAATGAAAATAAAAATTATAATACTCCCAACTGGATAAAAAGAATGAGCTCAAATGTACCTGTCCCTGAACGTGCGACGGGGTAGGAAGAAAATTGCAGCCGGATGACATGGCCACCCTGTCTCATCCTTTGAACAAGTCTGAAAACTTCCAAGCCATGCCGTCGTTACTGCAGCTTCGTCAACACCATCATACCCCCGTCCAATACAGCTAATAACACACCTCAACAATAAATAATTACCTCATGGCCCAAACCTAAAGATATCTACTTGACCAAAATAGGTGAATTTCTCCTAGGATATTAAATTCACCTCTGATTCGGTTATACTATGATTTTAGATCTGGAGAACTTTAATAAAGTCACTTTATATCATGAGAGTCTTTCACTTTTCTCATGAAAGTTAAACTGTCCGGCGTGAAATTTTAACAAAATTTACTCGTTCAAACATGCTGCAAATTAAATCACTTTCGTGGCCATATTATCTATTCTAGTAGCAGTAAGACTCCATGTCTCCACTCACTAATCACTATCTCCACCAACCTCTAGTATATTATTACTACTATACCCTTATAAAGATGAAGAGCATCTCTCCAAGTTCGAAAAAATTAAAAAGAATTTTGCATCTCTGCACACTATATATACATACACGCGTATACTTTTCCACCGTTGTTGTTGAATCTTTGAGACAGACAGACAGAGTGAAATATCAATCAAAGAAAGCTATCAGAGCTCGAGGAAGAGGCCGCCATGGCAGGCGCCACCAACGGCGGAGGCAACGGCGGCGGCGGCGGCAGCGGCGGAAAGCTGATCAGCCTGCCGCTGCAGTACTTCTGCATCCTGGCGGCGGTGGTGGTGGCCGTCATGGTGCTGTCGCTGGCGCTCACGTCGCCGGCGGCCATGGTCGCCGTCCGGCAGAACCTCGGCTCGGTGTCCGCCGCCGCCGGAAACAGCACCAGCGGCGCCGGAGAGGAGAAGGAGAAGGAGAAGGAGCCGGAGCAGCGGCGGCCGCCGGTGGTCCTGTTCAACTTCGGCGACTCGAATTCGGACACCGGCGGCGTGGCGGCGGCCAGCGGCATACGGATCATGCCGCCGGAGGGCCGCACCTACTTCGGCCGCCCCACCGGCCGCCTCTCCGACGGCCGCGTCATCATCGATTTCTTCTGTGAGTTCAATTCAACCAACTAGAAACCACTACTTCCCCTCCCCCCTGCCGCTCCATTAATCATTTAGCCGCTCTGTTAGTTTTGTTATTACAATTTACAAATAAGCGGAGGTCTTAGTTGCACATGAAAGCAGATTGTTAGGTAGTGGTCCGTAGTCATTGGTTTGGAACCGCAATGTTGTCTTAGCATTGCAAGTTGCGCGGTAAACATCCACATTTGGACCACGAGCACTGCTCAACTATTGACCGTTTCCGTGAAATTCTCATGCGATGGTAATTCTTCTCCGAACGTCAGTGCGCTCCAAACATGCTCAATCTTGAATTGTTTAATTAGCGGAAGAAGAGTTATACAAGATCACTAGTTTGGTTGATGGTCACCAACCCAAGGTCATGTTGCCGCCGATATGGAAGAAAAAGAGGATTATTTTTTTTTTTGACATTATTGAGTGGTTGAAGCAGTAGCCTCATGCATGTGCCTAACAATGGCAGCCTCTTCTTTGATTCTTTCTTCCCATGCCAATTGTGATTTGTGAAGGGGGAAAAAAATTGAGAACAAATGGCTTGTAAGCTTGACTTGCTATTTGTAGCTGGGCAGAGCTGCCTTTGACTGGACTGCTGGTTTGTTTACTTCAGGGTTGAACGACAAAAATTGTCCTTGCTTGTCTAAGCAAATTCGTCTTTAAGAAGAGAAGACTGGTTCTCTGTGCTTTCCTGCATCTACCTCATGCAGATAAGGGCAAGATGGGAGGAATGGGTAAAGAAGAGGCTATGGACCATAGGACCGGCTTTTGATGCTTTCGTCGCTGAAAAAGTTTGGCTTGGTAAACTCGGGCGTGACGCACGTCATGTTTGGTTTTGGCGCGTTTAGGCACGAACTAGACATGCCATTTTATATTAAAACCTGACAGCACTAGATGATACACCTGCTTGAATTCCGTTCTTATCTTGTCTCTGATCTGCTAGTTGCTTGGTCAATAGTTAAAACCTGATGGTGCCGTGATTCCAGCATCGCATTAGCATCAAAGTTTAGACCTACCTCATCGCAAAAAAGAAGTTTAAACCTACCAGTCACATGATTTGTTGGCCCGTTCATATGTTCACTAGTCATTATGTGCATTATTATGTTTGGAGCAGAGAATCAATCAGTTGTATTTGCCTGGTCAAACTTCGCATGTCTAGAACATGAATGGGGTTGGACAATTTTATTACTACCAGTGCACATGCAGACATGTCCAGTGATGATGCTCGTTCAAGTGAATTTGACATTTGGGGTACGTTGGTAAAAGAAAATCTTTCTTTTTGAGAAAAAGGACACTGCTTGTTTACCGTAGTAGTAAGAGTAAAATGGGAGAAAAAAGAAAACAAAAACATGGTCCATGGTTGCTTCATGGGTACAGTACAGACATCATCCGTAAATCTGTACTTTCAGTATGTTGTCATGAAGGCTCTGATATCTCAAGTACAAAAATCATCTCTCTAGAATATGGTTGAGATCTGAAGTGCTGGTGCACATGGTGGGGGTACTGTGCATTATCTGTTCACGATACGAAATTTAGCACCACTCTAGATTCTACGTAGCTTTAGTGTTTGTTAGAAGGTCGAAATTAGTGTGGCAGATCATTATGACTGTGATGTCTGGGCCGATATTTAGTTGTTATTAGGCTGTTCAAAGACATGGTAAAATGACTAGGGGACACTAGCAACTTTCTCCATATTAATTTCAAGTGGCAGGTTTGATTATTGACAAATATAGTAATTAGTAGCAATCTGAAGTGTGAGCATCAATGTAAAATATCCAAATCAGAAACGGTACTCTTACCATGTTCTTTCAAAGGTCAAGTTTGCTAACTATCTCTTAAATTCTACTCAGGTGAGAGCCTGAACACACATGAATTGAATCCATACCTCAAGGGAGTCGGTTCAGATTACAGCAACGGAGTCAACTTCGCCATGGCTGGCTCCACAGCAACCCACGGTGCCTCCGATTACTCCCTGAACGTCCAAATCGACCAGTTCGTCTACTTCAAACACAGATCTCTAGAGCTCTTCGAACGAGGTTCGTTGCCGCTGTCATGAAAGAATTGCATCTATACTCGCAAAAGAAGACAGTTCTGAATCCAATTGATGGTGAACATTATGTGCCCGTAGGACTAAAAGGCCCGGTGAGCAAGGAAGGTTTTGAGAACGCGCTGTACATGATGGACATTGGCCACAACGACATGGTCGGTGTGGCGCACACACCATCGGATCAGTGGGACAAGAAGATCTCGGAGGTTGTTGCTGAGATCAGAAAGGCCATGGGGGTAAATTTTCTCACGTAACATGTTCTTAGAAATCATCACTCTGGATTTTTCAGCTTGACAAAATTTGCATTGCAAGTGTATGTACTGACAAAGAAGTGTTTCTTGGCAATGTTTCAGATTCTGTACGATAATGGCGCGAGGAAGTTCTGGATTCATGGCACCGGCGCCCTGGGCTGCCTGCCGGCTGTGGCGGTCAGGGAGAAGGGCGAGCATGACAAGCATGGCTGTCTGGTAAGCGTCAACAAGGCTGCGCAGGCGTTCAACAAGAAGCTGAGCGACCTCTGTGATGACATGCGGTTCTTCCTGAAGAACACCACCATCGTTTACACTGACATGTTCGCCATCAAGTACGGCTTTGTCGCCAACCACACCAAATACGGTACGAATAACAACAGCAGTTACAGAACCTCTTCACTTTTCATCTTTCAAAAAAAAAAAAAACTTCTGTTGATTCAGGCATTCAGAACAAACGTCTGATACATTCTGATTGTTCTTCAGGAATCGGGTGGCCGTTGATGGTGTGCTGTGGCAATGGCGGGCCTCCGTACAACATGGATGAGGGGAAACACGGCTGCGGCGATCTGTGCGAGCCTGAGTCGAAGGTGCTGAGCTGGGACGGCGTGCACTTCACTGATTTCGGCAGTGGACTCGCCGCCAAGCTTGCCATGAGTGGCGAGTACTCCAAGCCCAGGGTGACGCTGGCAAGCTTGGTCAATGGTGGCTCCAAGAACACGTCAGGCTCGTGATGCTGTTGTGGTCGGCTACGGGTAGCGTTTGGATTCATGGATGGGGCCGACTACGGTGAAGATGATGGTGATGGGCTTTTGTGATTTGTGAGGTGTTTCTTCACAACGATTTGAGTCCTTGTACACAAAAGCCGAAGTAGCAGGGGAGATGCTCGCTCAGTTACGCAAAAGAAGTTTCTTATTTTTTTTTTGTTAGATTTTTTTGACTGAGTACAAAGGATTTTGATTTTGATGTCGGTGTATAGACAATGTAAGGTAGCTATAAGCTAAAAGCTCCCTAGGAAGGATTATGTATATTCTCTCTTTTCTTTTTAATTAGTAAACACACAAAAAAGGGGGTCACTTGAACATTCAAATTCCAAATGTCTCTTTTTTCAGTTCACATTTTAGCATGTTTAGCCTCTCATGGCTATACTGACACTGTCCCTCGCTTCTATTGGGTTGTACAGTATTGTTTTTATATTTGAATTGGTATTTTCAGGAATTCAGGAGAAGGAAAGCAAGATATTGCATTACCAAACAAAGCATCAAACACATAAAAAAACAATTGAAGTCTGCACTGGCATTAGGTTCAGATAAGTACAACAATATTCACTATAGCAACTGGTTTTATCTCCATGGTGAAAAAGATGATGCAGGGAATATATGCTCTTCAGTGCAAGAGACAAGTTTCAGCTTCATGGACAAATATTAAAAAAAAGTCACATCAAAATCGACCTTTTTTTGTATGGGTCAAAAACTCTACGAAAATGGAATAGTGGGATATGCTATCTACGCCGGGGGACATCTTCACATTCAAAGCAAAGCTACTAATATAGAATGCATACTAATCCTCGAGACAAATTGTACACCTTTGTGTGTAATATTAAGACCTCCATGTTGGGCTTCAGATAACTCCAAATGCTGATTGCAGCGATGATGTGACGTGGGAAGCGAGTGCATTTTGGGCGAAGGTCTGGATGTTCTTCTTGGCATCTGTGAAACAATAATACAATGCAGTCTGTTAGATTCTGATTGGAATATCACAGCCTCTGCAAAGGAATTGTGGCAAACTTTCAAGGCACAAGTTATATATCCACAGTCACAGGGGTCCAACATTAAAAAAGCAGGACTCTCAAACCCCAAGTATTTGAATAGAAATAAGAACAAGATGACGTAATGAAGCTTTGAAGTATGATCTAAACCAGGCAATGATAGCTCACAAATTCTATTCCTGCAGCATGTCAGAGCCTAATATGGGACAGCAACCGGAAAACTGAACTGGAAAGCACATTAACCCAAATGATGAAATTATGCAAAAATTACAACCATTAGCTATACAACTATGTATACTTCAGCTGACGACACTGTTCATCTAAATCCATTATCAGTATCTGAGAGATTAACCAGTACAGAGCAAATTAACTTAGCCAAAATTTTTGCTACAAAATGAAGACATGCCATACCTTTGTTGCATTTGGTGAATCCAACAATGTTTGCAATGCTTAGGCTCAAGCAAACTCCAATGACAAGAAGGTAATCAGCCTCAAATCTGATGAGTGAAAATATACCGAGAACTATCCATGCAGCAGCCTGAGACATTAAGAGGTTCATTGATATGCAGTCTATCACAGTAGTTGGTAAACATAAAAAGGAGATTCTAAGTACTGTATTTTACAGGAACAGTGTTGGCATATCAGACTGTTCTTTGGTATCATTTCTCATTTACATGTAATTAAGACTTGAAGGTAGATAGACTTTCATTTGTTTCAAGAGAACAAACAGATCATCTAGATTCATTCACAAGTAACAGTACAATCAAAGAAAGGCTAACATAGCATAGCACGGAAAGAACTAAAGAAGAAACAACAGGCACAGCTAGGGCCAAAGCTAACCAGCTGAGGGTCAGCTGTGTTATGGCCCTAATTGTGTGTGTGTGACAAATGAGATTGTTAACCAAGTGATAAGCTAGAATCCCACTGCTTGTATAAACTTTTATTCATGCAGGAGGCACCACTCAAGAAAACAGTTCCATGATTCTAGTTCTAGCCATGAAAAAATGTGACAAAGAATAAGTGACAGAAGTAAAAAGAAAAAATAATCTCCACATATTTGTCTACCGATTATAAAAAAATAGACTTATACCTGATGGTTATTGACTAAAGAAAGATAGTGAAGACTTTTGCTCCTATTTGAGTATTTCATAAAATTCACAGATATCAATGCCCAACTCAGTATTCTCAGACATCAAGATTCTATGTAAATGTAATGCAGATAGTGTACCACCTATACAATGATACACTCTGATGCTCTATAAAAGATGAAATACCACTTACAGTCAAATAAAGAGTCCACCAGAACAGCCATGAGTCCTTCTTGTTCATCCGAGCGAGAGACTGCAAGGAACACTCAAGTCAACAACAACAACAACAACAAAGCCTTTTTATCCCAAGCAAGTTGGGGTAGGCTAAGGAACACTCAAGTCAGCTTACAACAATTTTGCACACTAAAACAGAAAGTGCAATATAAAATAAAATGCGAACAAACCTCGCCATCCAAGCACTCAAATTTCCACACACTGTTACCCTCGTCATCAATCTCATTCCACCAGCGCAGCCCAACCAAAATCCTACCACTGACATTCTTCACCACCCAGAAGTCAAGTGCGGCAAGGAGCACGGTAATCACAAAGATGATGACAAAGCTCTTCACAAAGAGTGAGAACAGGATGTAGAAGGCCAATGCCGCAGCCTTTGCACAAACGCAAGAATTAGCAAGAGTTCAAAACTTCAAACACAAACTACTGATTTCATGACGCAATGTAAGATCCATGCAGCAGGAAACGGTTACCTTGAATAGAACATGGAAGAAGCATGTTATAGGATTGGCATAGTTCTCACTAACAACCTGAAACAATGTTTATGTCATTACTTGTTTGGAGAAATTATATCAGATCGGAACTGAGCAGATGATCAAAGCTAAGCAGAATCTATAGTACAATTAAGCCCCAGAAATCAACATAAGTACACCTAGTCAGTCCTAGAAACGAAATGTTGATGCATTGCTTCTTCATCGACCAGCTCAGATCTCACCGACATCAACCCCCTTCTGCTGCCAGATTGAGATTTACACAACATCACAAAGAGGTGACCGCAGACTAGGATCCGAAGTGAAACTTGTCAACTCGAATTCTAAGAACCCACCAGATCCGGAACAATTTCCCACCCGATGCAATCCGAGAAGGAATGGGACCAGAACCAAGAAGAGGCGAGGAATGGAGCGGCTTTACTACCTGGCGCTGATCCATGGATGCTCGGCGCTCCCGTCCACCGACACCGCCTCGCGCCCAAGCTTCCCTGGGTGCACGACTGCAAGAGCTTCGGTGGATGCTCGTGGTCGCAGGACGCGCCCTGTCTGGGAGCTGTCCGTCCGAAGAGATCGAAGAGCTGAACTGAAAATGGACAAATTTCTTTTAAAAGAATATTCTGAAATGCTTATCAATCTCTTGCCTTTCCATCGAGAAAAAGTAAACCATAGTAGGTATAAATATCTGTAATTATCTCACAGGAACTTTATTGCCACATTTTGGATAACATGGATTCATACTTTCTATAAGAAAATCTTTTAAAGTCTAATAGTCCTCTACATTTTATTCGAACTTACGCTTTTGACTACAAGGATGATGCATCCCCTAAAATTTTTAGGGGCAATTTTGATTTTACTCTTGGTTTGATGTCCAATTCTAATTTTACTTTTGATGAAAACAAAATTTATCTCTAATAAAGCTAAAATCACAAAGTTAAAAAACAGAAAAAGGGTGTTGAAATCATAATTAAGATTGGAATCATGAGTAAAAACACAATTATCTCAAAATTTCTACATCAGATTTCATTTAATATGTATACTTTTACCAATTGTCATAGTTGGAGAAAGAAAGCTTAATAACAGAAAATAAAAAGCGGCAATACAAAACAAATAAGAGATAAATGTAAGTTATCTGGAAATCTGGTAATAAGTGCATTAACCGGGCTCCTTTTTTTTTTGTCTATGCCAACTATCAATCTATGAGTGAATAACAAAATCAAACGTTATATTCTCCATTCTAAAATTATTGTCGTTGTTACATTTTTTAATTATTTTTACTATTTATCTTATTTTTAAAAAAATTATCATATATATTCTTACAATTTGTTTTGCCACTAGAAAAAAAATTGAAATATAACTAATAATTTTGTATTTTTAACTAATATTTTAAATAAGATGATTAGATGAATAATCAAATATAACTAAAAAAGTTAATAACAACAATAATTTTAAAATGAAGTAGTATTGGTTTTCATCCGTCAAAACAATTTACATTTCTCTTGAAGCCATCTCCAACAAAGCTCCAAAATTTTTACCCTTTTATCCCCTATTCATGCAGGTCTTATTTCTCTTTGCGCTTTCCAACATAAAACCGCTGCAGAGCCTATTATTATTATTTTATTTTTTACGAAGCATTAGTCGTATGATTGTCACTATGTCTTCCCCTGATTGAAGTCATGTTACGAGGTCAAATATGCAAGCAGTGTCTGAAATACTTTAGCCAATTAACTTGAGTTCTCATGAATTTTTTCTCTCAGCTGTGGCAAATATGCAAGCAGTGTCAGTAACCTTTTGGTCTTCTAGTTGCAATATGTACTGTCTCTGGCTGCGGATTGCTGAATTTAACCTCAACGAATTTATTATACCACAACAAGACATCAGCCACAACTACATATATGTACATGTTCATGGCTGAATAAACAACATGCGCCTATTTTTCTGGGGAGCTAGTTAGCAGCCAGCTATTACAGCCTCCCCCTCCTGTTATCCACCAACTCTTTTCCTTTCAGGGCTACAAATGGGGCCCGATGGTCGGTGCTTTGGCCCTGGGTGCCTTAAAGCTGTTATCTACCAACTATCTACACTGCACAAGACTGAATCCAAAAACTGATCAACTTAGATCAAAACCAGCTTCTGAATTTATCGCATACAACAATTTGGTCTGCAACTGCTCCTTTCTGTTAAAGAACCAAATACCCATCAGTAACATTGGAATAAATCAATCATCAATCAAGCTGAATGTAAAACAATTCATGGGTCACCAAGATATTGTAATGTGGTAGCAAACTACTGACGTTTTATAAGGAGGAAGCTTCAGAAGGTTCATGCAAGTAGCCGACGTAGGCAAGCGGTCTCCATGCTCCTCCATGCCTGGAACACCAGCTCTGCATTCAAGGGAAATAAATTAGGAGGAAGTTAAGGATAACAATTCACAGCTCTCAAAGTGCAACATAATCAGGCAGATATACTGAACCTCTGAATGCAAAATTTTGGTTCAAGGTACTGAAATCCAAGGAGTGGACCACGAGAACATCCAGTCACAAACCTGCCCATTTATCGGCACCATATATGTGAGACTAAAGAAAAGGCATTGATTTAAAAATAGAGGATCTACTATCATAATTCAACTAGTAAAACATTCAATAAGTTATGATATGCAAGCCATGGTGAATATCCATGCTACCGGAAATTAGAGTTCAAGTCCATGCCTAGAAGTTGTATTGTGTTTCTTGGTTTACATAGATATCAATGACTTGCAAGGATGACTAACAGAAGTTAATGTGAAAGTGAATTCATAGACAAAGTCAATCAACCAACAGTATATATGTTCTCAATTCTATGTTCTATGAGCAGAATTCAGTACAGATAACATGATAAGCATCAGTATAAAAGAAACTACAACACAAAAATCAGATGAAGCGGAAAATTTAAATCAAGTAGAAGAGGCACCTACTTAAGAAATTTTTTCTGATCATCAGAGCTGAAGCTCTTTAAGACCTCCCAAAATATCTCAATCAATTCATGGTCCTGAAAAACAATCAGAATCAATCCATAAATGTACTTTCAAAATTTAAAAACATGTACATATCACGAGATATCCATCATGTAGAACACATACTGGATGATATCCTCCTGAGTAGTTGGTGTTTGATCGCAAGTCATCGATATCCAAGCTTTCTATGGAGCCAGATATGAGAATCTATAGAAAGAAAAATAGTGAGATAAAATAAATAAAACAAGGCTATAATATGCATGATGTTAGAACAAAGAACTCTTTTATCCCCAAACATAAATTCAAACAAGGACAATTCATCAACTACAGTAACACCTACAACACATAAAAGTGTACTCCATTCAGTTTTTAATTGTTGACGTTAGGACAACGTTTTTAGTTTATTTTTGAACTAAAAATCTTGTCCTAACGACAACAATTAAAAACTGGAAGGAGTATACATTTCCCTCAATCAAAATCATCAAACAATAAAGAAAGAAACACATGCCATTAGATATCATGTTATGGTGTGGGCTTTGCTAGGGGCCACCAGGTTAGAGATAAGCATCGGTTACTGGGCTACGTTACTGTTCACGCGGTTACTGTATCACACGGGCAGTACCGTGGATTAGATTTAGCATTGGCTGGTTTGTTAGGTAAGAGATAAGTTAGGCAGGTTTGTTTGGATAGCGATAAGCTATGAGATAAGAAGGGCCGGCTCCATATAAAGGAGACTGGATGCATCATTTGTAATCAAGCAAGAAGACACCAAATTAAGCAGTTAGAGCCTCCATGGAGGACGACTTGCCGGTTTCCTCTTACTACTCCTTATACCTCTAATCCGATCCATATCATATCACGAGAGACAAAAAGTTGTGTAGTGCTATGTACCTGAATTTCATGTTCACTGAACATGTCTATCCAGTCTTTTTGTATAAGCTGTTGAAAACCTCGCAAGAAGTGTGTACTTTGTGCACGAATCTGTAATTGAAACCAAAGCAAAATATTTAGCAACACGTTCCAACGCAAGCAAATGACATAACTACAGTCTATTACCTGATAGTTCAACCGATGGTTTGCAACAAGATGGATAAAAGTAATAACATTGTCATTGGTAACGCGCATTTCTCTCCCGCCAGGAAGAAGTTCTTCTTCACATTGTTCACCATATTCATTATTTACAATAACAAAGTACAGTTCCAGCTCTGAGATATCACCATTGTAATGCTGAGCATGGAAAAAGATGAGATCAGAATAAGGCAAAGCAAACATCAGTTGAAGAAACCTTATAAAAGTGTTTCCCATATTCTCAAGCTACATCTAAAATTTAGACAAGAATTTATCTTCAAAACTTCCAGACTCAACATAGTGGAATGGGACCAAACCTTTAAAAATAGAAGATGTCGATACAATTCTGGATCCAGTGAGGGTAGATCATTCAAAAAATTGTACCTGATAAACGAGTAGAATATCAAACACAAACGCTAACATCATTAAGAACGTTTAAAAAAATACAGATTGCATACTTGAATTCCAAAGCATGACACAATCATACAAGCACAAGATTACAAATGAATTACAAAACAGTCCTCTGTTCAACTATAATCTGGAGAATATTGAAGGAGCCAGGGAGAGAGGGGGAAAAGAAGAGTACTTTTGTTTCAGCTTGCTCAGGAAGAATGTTGCAAACGGCACATCAACAAGTATGCCCTCATACATTGCCTGAAAAAAAAAGAAGAATCAGAAACAGGTCATAGCCCAAATCGTGAAAATAATTAAAATACTACAGTAAGATGCATAAGAGTAAAACTGTCATATAGGAAATTTGGAACCACTACGAAGTTATATTTACAGGTTGCACCTTCAAACATCGACAGGGCGGTTAACTAAATTATCAAGCTTTCAATGGCACTACAAACATACCCAATAAACCAATAGATAGTTCCTCTGTTTTAAAATACAAAGCGAGCATGATGTTGAAGAGATGTTTACTATGTGCCTGACCCTAATGCACCATATAAAAAGAGACTCTCATCTCAAGTCTCAATTGTATATTTGTCGATTCCTTTTTTTCATATCTACACATACAGGCCTGAAAATTTGCATGCAAAAAGAGACATTGAGGCATGTACACCAGGGCAATTTAATAGTGAAAAAAAGAACTGCTAAAAGACTGTAAACTAAACAGACCATTAAAGCTCAAGATGTTATTTTTATCAAGCACCAAGACTCAATTTACATCTGAAACCTAAAAAGGGAAAGACACATGATTATAATGTTTGTATATAATCATGATTTTCTTTCTTTCTGGCTATATGTGCATGTTACAAGAACAGAGATCAGACATCAAACCAAACAGCTAAATTCAACATAAAAACATGGCTAATCCAACACAGATAGAACTACCATGAACTTCATTGCAAAGACTTTTCCATTCAACCACAATGAGTTATCTAAGTTCTGTTAGATACATTTGTATATATCACCCCTTTGGACCATTAAATAGATTTGAGCTGCATTGCTAACAAGTTGTACTATTGCATCAAAAACCTAAACTATGTTCTAGATTTTGATAACCGCTCAGCCATGAGAAAAAGAGGGGCATGATCAAAGTACCTTCCCAAGGAGAATTCCAAGAAAATGGAAATATTGCAGATGCTGTTCATGAACCAGTCCTGATCCCGGGTTTGGGTACAGAAGATGATCAACTGTTTCCTACAAAATAGAGAAACAGAACAAGAGAGACATGTAAGGCATCGCCCAAACTGTATGCCAATAATATATTACAGTTACAGCTATTCAATTAATTTTGAAGTGATTGTGTTCGCAGCCTCAAACAATAAATATGCTTTGGTACTGTCACTCTACCAACTTAATATGTAACAAGTGTTGCACACAACAAAAAACAATGATTATAATCGATACACTAACCCCTTTGCACAAGATGGATGAAATTGACCAAAAGAGCTGATACCTTGAATAGACCGTACTGTATATCAAAAGCAGCTCTAGTGATATTTTCCATGAAATCTTTGAAAATTCCACCTCCATCAATTCCCGCCTCTTCCTCGCCATGCTCATTAATAAATGCCACTCGAATCTACATTCCAAGAAATTAAGAATGTCAATTGTACATTTATTCATTATACTGGTTCAAATGATATTGTCACTTCAGCAGAACATATGTCAAAACATGAGATGATATATTATCATCATACCGGTCCTTTGAGATCCTCTTCAGAAAGTAAACTTAGCTGATCAAAAGCATCTTCCAGAAGTCGGCTTCTCCGTATTTTCAACCGATGCCTCGTCAATGACGAATGGGCAGTAGACTGTCTAGAATTTGCCAACTGAGACTGCCATAGAAGACAAAAATTTAATAAGACATATTCACCATTATTTACACAACAATTTAAAAATAACTTACAGTGAATATCTTGACTCTACTAGTAAATGGTGCCAAAAAGGGAGCAAGCTTTATGATCTCTGAAGCTCGAGTGTTGCCAAGTATTGCCTGATAAAAATGTGCATAGTCTTACAACAATGAACATTTGAGTACATTTAAATTAATCAAACAGCATAGATGTTCACTACCTGAGAGACAAAATTTTCACTTGTTGCTTCTTGAGAATAGAAATCACTTGCAGAAGTGAATGGGAGTCTGTTATTCCAGTCTTGCAACTGCAATTAGGTAGTAGTTCTGGTTAATCTAATGAACTTCATGTTGGAACTGAAGCACAAGTAATTTTGGGGCTGCAGGAGCTGCAGATTTTCTGATGTATATTAGCAAATATAGCTTAATACAAACTAACCTCAAGTGGAGGACCACACCTTATCATGGCTGTAATAAACTAGATAAGCACCACGTGCTCTTTCTAAACAAACTGAATCAAACAAAAACTGCTAGGCAAACAAATCTGCTAACTGAAACTACTAAATGTAGATGCAATGTGCAGGGAATTAGTCAACACTTCATCTCGAAAGTAAAATACTCCCTTCATTTCGCAATGTTTGTGAACAGCACATGTGCAATAACCAAATTACTGGTTCCAAGAGAACTTTAGCGTGAGAAGACCATGCATGCCCCCCCCCCCCCCCCCCCCCTAGATTTGAAATGGCTACTCAATCAAGTGTACAGTCAACGGGAAACAAGTTCACTGAATGGCATAATTCATGTAAATCATCTCAGATATAAACAAGAATCCCTTGTGCTTGGTAAGCAACAATCTAATATTCAGACAAGTGATAGCCTTATACTAAAGGATGATCTTGGTGCCTGAAAAGACTAAAAAGTCAAATCCAGTACACAGAATCAACTTCAGAAGAATCTTCCAACCATCAACCAAAGGTTCATGTCCCGAGCATATGACAAACACTGATACTACATCTCCATCAGTGTGTTCTCACCATGCGGTATAAACATTATGACTTTGAGTGCCACATTAAAAAGTAACCCCAAATGCCAAATTCTTATTTCAAAGAAATAAACAAAATAATGATAACATGATATATCAAGACAAAGTAGTGACCTGTGTGAGCAGCTCAGATAATCCGACCCTAGCTTTGGTCTTGACATTCTCAACAGATAGTTTCTTAAGGCCTGAAGCATTGGGTAATGCTTTCTGAGTCGAGGATGGAGGGATAACCCACAAGAGTTGCCATAAAGCCTACAGATCCAACATAACAGAAGAGCAAATAAAACATCATGGAAACATTAGCTTAGATGCAGGCACTATAATTAACTAATCCAAAAATCACATAATATTTTTGTCCATATATTCAAAATTTTATTGAAACCAGTGCCAGACATGAACTGGAGGTGAAATCGATGTCAGTAATAGTGGGGAACATAGTACGAAAGAAAAAAAGAAGCGAAACCAATATGAGGTTATATGCGGAAGATTAACTTAACCATCCAAAAAAAATTATGAAGACATCCGTAGCTAATTTGTTACAGCTATAGAGTTATAGAAACCTGTACATGCAGCATAGTAAGTGAATAGGTCATTGTGACTGTTTGTATCATCTTACCTGCTTTAGAATGAGAACCAAGGACTTCAAATCCTTGAGAGAAAGAGGTTTCTCCTGATCATAAAATTCCCCATTATCAATTATCTTCAACATGTGCCTGATGCAAGGAAACACAACAAAGCATTGATAGGCATCTGAGGAAAGATGTTGCACTTTCTACATTCTATCAGTTGGACAGTAGAAGCCGAGAAAGGAGTATTAGCCAGCTATAAAGTTTGCGACAATAAAGGGAAAACAAAAACTGTCTGACCTGTATATGGGACAGAATACAGAGACTGGCAGAATCCAACCAGGAGCATCTGCAGGCAACGAAGACAGAAACTTGGGAAAATGTGGCCATCTCCGATTATCATGACATCGTTTTATAAAATGCCATAGTGCAGGAACAATTTCAGTTCGGTACGCCAGCACAGTCATAATACGCTCTAGAGGGAATGTGTTAAATGTGACATGAAGAAAAGCACAAATAGATCCTACAGCTTCCACCTCTGCATCTGACGGTCCAGCAGGATCAGTATGATTCGTGATTAATGTACCTCTGAATAGTGCATTCACCTAGTAGCCATTACAAAGAATTTAAAACTAGTCAGACAAGAGAAAATAAAAATATGGATCTCAATGCATAGAAGGGCATGGTCATCAGGATTCATACCAAATGTTGAAGCAGCTTCGAATCAATTGCTGAAGTTATCTGCCTTTCCAAATCAACATCAAGACCATTTTTGACATCAATATCCATCGGCATGTCATCGTCATCGTCATCATCTAGCCCTGCACATATTTAAGAAGAGTGGAACAAAAGAAAGAAAAAGAAGAAACCATTTCATCCCAGTTGGTTGACTAGCTAGTCGAACTTTTTCTAAGATCCATCAATCCATGTTCATTACATCCGGAAGTATTTGAGCAATAGAGCTGTGGTCATGTGGGCATCTCTAGTATCATTTCTGCCTTTGTTAGTTTATTTGACGTTATTTCTAGAACTAACAGTATTAGGCTCAGGCAGTAGATGTCTAGACAGTTTGTTCCAATAGTGGATCATTATATTAATCTAATCTATACTGTGATGCATTCCTAATATTTTTTAGTAGTCCACACACATAGCAATGAAAAAACTTTCATGACAAAGGAAAAAAAAACATGTGCCACGTAATACAAATTGCATTTGCATGTTTTCTAACTACCACATATCACAAGGACACTGCAATATAACTAAGTGACAATAAAAAAAGAAGTGCTACATAAACTAAAATATTCCGCTAAAAGATTCAAAGTTCTTACAATTTGCTGGTACGTTACTTACTTTCAGTGGGTGATGTGATTGCTGGCAATGCATCCAATAACGATGTCGAAACAGCAATGATGTCAGCCGCCTGGGTTGCAAAAATATTTACAGAAAATTATAAAACAAAATAATTACATGGGTGCACAAAAAGAAAACAACACATACTAAGTGGTTGGCATCACAAGAGATTTGTTTTTCCTCCTTACTCCTTAGGTCATGCTAAGGCAATGTACCTCATACAACCAAGATAGGACATAAACAAAAAGGATTCTGGACTAAGTACCAAAACTAAGTCCTACTGAGCAGAAAAGTACATATAAAACTAGAAGTTCTATTCCATGTAATAATAAGATTTTAAAAGCAGAGATGGTCTTCTTCATGCTAATACGAGAGCATATTTGTAAAATTAACAAATCAATCTACAAGTGGTAATCAACGATGTAAAAAAATCATTCCATAGCTAATTTACCATATTTCTAAGCAACAAAATAACAATAAATAAATAAAAAGTTTTAGAAAAATCAGCACATTGAGACATAAGAATAGAAGAAACATCATAATTCATAACACAATCATGCAGAATATCTGAATATGGGAACATGTGGAAGCAGCAGTGACAAATAATCTGCTACCAAAATAGATCATTGGTCACTCAGGGACATCATTATAACTGTAAGAATGGGACTAGAAGTCTAGAATGCTCAGTTTAGATCAGGGGCCAAGTTTACCAACATAAAGCAAAAATTGGTGTATTCTCCAGTTTGGTGGATGTGCACTAAAATGAACAAGATACTGTAGAAACACAAATTATAGTTGAAAAAACCTACTGTGTCAGAAGCAAACTTTGCATCAGACAAAATCCATGTTGCAGCTTCAAGAACATTTGCAAGGACACATGCATATCCTGGACGATTAGCAGATATATCACTTGGAAGAACATCACCAAGACTAGGCAAACAGGAAGCAATTTGATGGATGTAATATTTGCTGAGTCCATTAACTGAGAAAACCTGAAGTGTAAAGAACCAAGCATCAGGTGCATTACCATTGCAATATCATTCAAAGCATTCAATTCCTCAGAGAAAATAAATTATCTCACAGAGATATTAGTTTATATAAGAGTTTATAAAATGACTTAGACTCACACTCACCCAAGAATGCCATACTGAGCAAAGAACAAAGTACAATCCAGCCATGTGAAATGTTTCCGAAATGGTATGATCAAACACATAATTAAGAGAATTGCTGACCTTCTTGAGATGTGGCAAGCGATGCCATAGAAAAGAAATGGATAGAAGCTGGGAGGAGAAGTTCCATTTTGGATCCACTATTGGACAACAGCATGGATGATGGCCAACATGTGAAGTAACAAGCATGAGAACTTGCTCCAGAGCAGATGCACTATCAACATGCCCCAAGTTTCTTGCGTTTTGCTGAATTATGACAATATCCATCAGAAAAATTATAAACCCACCACTGAAGTTGAAGTATATATATTAAGGCTACTACAGCACTCCATGTGCTGTCCACGAGATGAAAAAAAAAGCAACAGAACAGGAATTTATTGCATTTGCACTATCAACATGCCCCAAGTTTCTTGCGTTTTGCTGAATTATGACAATATCCATCAGAAAAATTATAAACCCACCACTGAAGTTGAAGTATATATATTAAGGCTACTACAGCACTCCATGTGCTGTCCACGAGATGAAAAAAAAAGCAACAGAACAGGAATTTATTGCATTTGCGGCATGTAGATATACACTATCTACCAGAAGATGCTAATCAAAAAGAGTTGAAACTCAACAGTTCCGCAATCTTATAACCATGACTTTTTACGTCCCATATGAAATAGAGTTCTTAACAGAACTGAAATAAATCTAGGCTTAGAACATCTCTAAGTCAAGTAAGGCTTAGAGCAGTATTATTGAGCATCATTACTAGTATTACAAAAGAATTTGATTGCTCAAACAAACATTTGGGTTATGAAGTTGTACAGACACATGACAACATTTACCAAAATGCAGACTATAACTGTTATCTTTCTTTATAAGAAGAAGCAGACTATAATTGTTAGGTGTGTCTATTGATGAGCACAGTTTGCATGTAACTCATCAATACATACTCTGCTTGTGACAGATGAGTTTGTCCAACATCTTATTGGACAACCATTACATGATACATGGCAGAAAGTATCTATGCTCAGAAGGTGACAAATTATGGCAATTTCACTTCAATACAAACAATACCAAGAACAGGACTGCCTAAAATGTAAACATGAGTGGAAACAGAAAATGCATGAGGTTCTCACAGTTTGTATCGGTGTTTAATAAAATCACCACACTTCACATTTCAAGAACATATGCATTGTTTCTTAAAAGAAGTTGGGCCCAGCATTAATGAAACATAGAGCCGAGGGACTATAAGCATATGCCCTCAAGTGAAAGTGCAATAATATCATGTTCGTTAATTATTAGAAAATTTGATCAGCACGTCAACCAAACATTTCCAGATGTGGTAAAGAACAATTCGAAGACCACAGTAAGAGATAGAAACAGGACTTACCGGTAAGGAAATAATAATGCCCCGAAATAAGCAATAGATCTTTTGCCGCTGAAGATATCCAACTACTTTACAGTTCCATGGAAGATTAGGATTTATCAAGCAAGCTACAGTTTCTAGTAATGAGTAAAATGGCACTGATGCACTTCCAGACGCTGTCAAAAGTTGACTACTCCAGTCATTCCTAAAAAAAGGGGGAAAGGGGTCACATGCGATGTCATTAATTTCATCAAGGATAGGGGCAAAAAAATTAGTGGAATGCAAGGCGCATGGAGCAGTGTGTTTAGGAAAGAGGGGGGGGGGGGGGGGGGGGGGATACTTCATTAACAGAGTTACATACATTCATTTGATTAACTTGTATCTTGATCAGAAACCATGGAGTGTATTATATTTGTAATGCATCCCCCACCCCTCCATAAAAGATGAATAATGGCACCTCTAACCATTTCACAGGAAACACTAACCACCCAAAGACGAATATTCTAATATCCGCTTTTCCTTCAGCTTACCTCTTTTGATAGACTGCTTGCACGCATATGAGGGTAAGCTTTTTAACTCTGTGAGCCACAAGAGGTTCCAGTGAGGAGTCGTTTGCACCAGCAAAGAGTGTTACTATATCTCCTACAAGAAAAATGGGGGGAAATACCATTATAGGAAATGCTACAACAACAGTGAAAATGAACATGAAATATCATGAAGGAAAAGATCGTGCAAAAGTAAAATGCTAAACATAAGTCTTCAAGTAGTTTACTACCTAGAAAGTTGTAATGCCCAAACGACAGAAAATTCACTCAAATAGCAAAGTTTTGCATGGACTACATGTCTTGTGAAAAAAAGGAGCATTTTATACCTATATAAACAAGGAGACAATGATCATAGCTGTGAATGAGGTTGCACGTTGATGACAAAATAATAGAATCATGAGTGAAAAAAAGTTACAAAAGGAAACTGGGATATGCAAAATAACTTAATGTCTGAGCAATATTTATATACATTCAGGATGTGGAGGGCCCGAAAGGGAGAAAGGCAAAAGAAATTGATAAACAACAAATCACATTTTCTGTTACAGTCTATAGAGAGCGAACCCAGAGTAATGTACAGAAGCAAATTCCTACCACATTCCCAAGTCCAAATTCAAGTTTTTGTGGCGATATGTGGCGCTTGATCCCCTCAAAGCGCCTAGGCGTTCATGGTGGACGCCTAGGCGAGACCATACAGATTAGATTAGTGAACAAGATGTGACTCCTAATTTCAAATCTGGCACAGGTAAACTAAGTTCTAAGAAACAACAACATAATATATGCATACAATTAAAAAAAAGAACATTGTTAAACAGAAATATGATTCTTACCGCCACGCTTAACATACTGTGACAGCAAATTGCAGACTTGAGAGAGAATAGCAATATCATTTTCTTCATTTGCATTGAAGAAAAACAGCAATTGACGAAGGAAATCAGAATTAGTGCCAAAGGTGTTCCTGATTCAGTATCAAAGTAATCAGAGATCTTGACAAGAAAGCAGATATCACAAATATTATATGTTTGAGGCCTGGTAACATACCAATCTATTCTCTCACAGCGCTCCCCAAAAGTTGAGTAAAAATTCTTCCGAACTTCCGACCGTGCCAATTCCAAAACCTTCTTCCCTCTGAAGAATTTCTGCAACTTATAATTAGTCAAGTTCCATTTTGTTTTGTCAACTCAAATATATGTAGACTAAGATGTTCCTTCTGGGGGCATACAAAGGTAAGGCAGCTGAGTGGTGGTTCTCTAAATGGTAGTCAATAATGGTTTAACAAAACATTAAGATGGCCACTGTATTAAAAATCCACAATGACAAAAAAAACAACATGCATGAGATTTTTTTTCACGCACAATGCTTTGTAACACCCAGCAAACAAACAGCAATAAAACCTCACGAAACGACAAAAGCTAACATGTGCATGAACCAATAGGAAATAGCTAGTAGTTCGTGGGCACGTAACGCAGCCCTAGTTCCTCACGGTTCTGACAAAATTCTTCAAGCTAACCATAACTCAAGTTGACACACCATGTGGCCACATTGAGCCAGTCCACTGTGGCCATCTCATCGTAAAAACAGAAACAGAAAACAAACCTGTGCACTACATGTTCACTAGAATTACTCAAGCTCGAGTGCTACCTCAACTACGAGATTCCCAAAGCTACATTCTAGCACAGAGCCCCTCTCCGACCGAAATATCACACCGTCCACCAACACGCAAAAGCTCGGTGCTGGATCTCAGTGGCCACAACATAACAGAGTACATAGCCGATAGCTCTCTATATAAAACCCTGTCTTGCTCCGTGTTCCGCCCCCCAAACCCTACAACGTCGTGGTGCGAGTTGTGGACAGACCTGGATCTTCGTGGCGGAGGAGTTCTGGAGGCGGAGGGCCTGGCGCCGGCGACGCTCCTCGCGCGTCTGGTCGAGCAGCACCTTGCGGTCGCGCTCCTTGTTGCTCCGCCCGCCGAGGTCCACCCGCTTCCGCGCGGACGGGTCACCGGAGAAGAACATCGCCGCCTGTCTGCACGCACGTTCACACCCCCACCGACCACCGAAAGAAAAAATCAGCAGAAAATCGGGGGAAAATCGCGGAGTAAGGGGAGGGGAATCCGATCGGATCGTACCTGAATGGGGCTCCCGCCGATCGGGAAGGAGCTAGGGTTTGGGGGCCGGAGAGACTCGCGGAGGGGCCGCGCAGCGCGGCGACGAGGCGGAGTCGGGAGGGGAAAGAGGAGTCGAGAGTCGAGACGGTGGGGGCGGGTGCGTGACTTGAGACTTGGGAGAGAGGGCGGTTCAATTTACGGGCTTGCCCCTGTGTGTGGCCTGCGCCGCCTCCACGGCGAGTGTCGCCGGCAGTGACGTCGCCGGGCTTTCGGCGAAGTGATGCGTGCTGGCGTGGGCGAACAAGATCGGCAGAGCACACACGCGGGCCACGACGAGAGGGATTGAGGGCACAGCTTCCAGGCAACGGCTGCGGACCACGGTTTGGACTGCTCTGCAAGGCAAGTTTAACAAGTAACAACAATTGAGACAGCAACTCAAACTTAGAGCATCTTCAATCATTATGTAAAAAACTACTTTCTAAAGATAGGGTTTAGAAAGTTTCTAAAATTATTTAAAGTAAAAATAGAGACATGTTCTCCAACAACTTTTAATAATTCATTTCCTAAAAATTAAAATTATGAAAATATGTTTTTAGAGAGTTCTAATTGAGTTGTCAAATATGAAGAGTGAAATGTCTTTTTTTGAGACTCGTTATGTTTAGGGATCTTATTTAGAGAACGGTTGGAGATTTGTTTTTCTAATCACTTCCAAAAAATTTTTATTTAAAAACCTTATTTATATAATGGTTGGATATTCGCTTTCTTTAGGAGTTAAACTCTAAAATTTGAGCTAAACTTTAGTCCCTTTTGGAGAGCTAAAGTTTAGTCCTACTTTTAGTCCCTTTTTATCTCTAGACCTAAAGTTTAGCTCTAGTTTTAGTCCACCCATTTGTTTCTCTAGAGCTAAAATTTGAATTAAAGTTTAGTTTTAGTCCTTCCCATACTCTTATCTAGGCTCTTGGCTCTATGTTATGCACCTATGTTGCTAACGACAAGCCTCATCAGGACATCCTCCACCTTCCTCTTTCTTCATCTTCTTTCTTTTTCCCTTTCATCATCTCACTTCTTAAAAAAGATCTCACGAACATTTTTATTTGTAGTTTTTAAAGGTCATTTTTTTAATTACATCAACAGTTCACAATTCAAACTTTGATGATAAGGTGTCATAAGTCAATTTAAGTATTGCATAAAGTTCGTAGAACTGATAAACATATTGGTTTTGTGTCATGAAAGGGAGGAGAGTTCCTCGTAAAAGAAAAAAGAAAAAAGAAAGAGAGAAAATAAGGGGACAAGTGTTAAAACCACAAGTCAAGAGTGCAACGGGCAACATTTCAATCTATGTAGATGATGCAGCTATTTTTGTCAACCCAGAACCCCAGGAGCTGAATGCCCTCAACGAGATTCTCCATTCCTTTGGAAATGTTACAGGTTTAAAAGTGAATCTCGAAAAAATAAAAATCTTCCTAATAAGATGCGATGAAGTAGACATACAACAACTGCTGCAAATTTTTCCGGCAAAGCTAAGTATGTTCCCTTACACTTACCTTGGCCTACCACTTCATACAAGAAAATTGAGGAGAGTGGAGCTGCAACCATTAATTCATAAAGTGGGGGGAAAGTTACCGAATTAGAAAGAAAAGCTAATGCCAAGAGCAGGTAGAGTACAGCGAGCCAAAGTAGTGCTAACCTCCACTATCAATCACATGCTACAAGAATTTCATTACCGAAATGGGCTATCAAAAAGCTAGATAGAATACGAAGAAACTTTATCTGGATAGGAGAAAACTCAGAAAGAAATAAAGGAGGACACTGTCTAGTGAACTGGAAAATGGTACAGAAACCAAAAGAGTTGGAAGGCCTTGGCGTGTTAGATTTATCAAAATTCAATATAGCATTGAGGCAAAAGTGGCTATGGTACGCATGGAGCCAAGATGACAGACCGTGGAAAGGTATGCAAACACCATGCACTATCAAGGATAAGAAGCTATTTGTCCAATTCGCTAATATCAAGATTGGTAATGGACACATGGCAAAATTCTGATATGACAAATGACTTGGAAATGAAACACTAAAAGAAAATACATTAAATGTGTATGCCCTAGCAAAATTCAAAAACAGAAGCATCCATACAGAACTCATTAACAAAAACTGGATCAGATCAGTGAGAAAAATAACCACCACACAACAAATAATGGAGTATGTGTAACTGTAGAGACAACTTAAACAAATACAACTAGTAGATAGTGAATAAGATGAAGTGGTTTGGATGCTGACAGGAAGTGGAGAATACACCGCAAAGTCAGTCTACATAGCGTAATTTGCAGAAACGTCGACACCTTTCCAAACAAATCACCTATGGAAGGTAAAAGCAGAGCCAAAAATTGTTATGTTTGTGTTGATTGTAATGCATGAGAAAGCACTTACGACAAATAATCTAGAATCTAAAGGATGGGACAACAACATCATATGCCCATTGTGCCTCACTGAAGCGGAGACAAACTACTATCTTCTAATTGATTATGCTTACACACGACAAACTCTCACACATACTTGTAATTGGTTCTCTTTTGCAGAATGCCAACACCAGAGGAAGCAACAAGAATAGTATCTGGTTAGTTTTAAAGGGTTCCAGAGCAGATGCCAAACACACGACATGAGAAAGTTGTGTGGAGTAATTCTATACACATGATGGAATATATGGAAGGAAAGAAATAGAAGAATCTTCCAAGGAGTTGAGTGGGATAAACTCCATATCGCAATATTATTCAAAGAGGAGATTGATGGTTACCACATGACGTATATCGGGTCGGGAAACTAAGCTAAGCCAGTTTTGGTCTACCTGCTTACTTCGGGACCTCCCTGACTTAGCATTTTATAAAGACCATATCTCTTTGTTTTAGTTTCTATTTTTCTTTACTCTGCAGAAAAAGCTGCCTGTTTCTTCCCTTGAGACCTTTTTTCTTTTTGTTATCTTGGTACTTTTTTCTCCTTCTTTAATGAAATGGCAGAGCACCTGCCTCTTATTGTTAAAAAAAAACAAGTCAAGACTGTTAAAGGCAGCACTTTGGGTTTCATTTTTCTCTTATGGAGGTTGGGTAATTGTTTTTTTTATGAAATTGGTTGGAATCTTTAAAAAAAAGTTGGGTATTTCGATGCAAGTTAGATCATTGATATTTTCTATTGTATTTTTTTATAAAGGCAAAAATTAAATTTGTACTTGGATAAAATAAGACATGCCATTATCTGGCATCCAGACATGATCATATGATGTTGTATCCCACAGGTACGCAAAATTTGATATTTGCAGTGGTGTACAAAACAAGAAATGTCCTCATTGTTAACTGTGAAAACGAAAAGGATCCTAGTTGTGATAAGCACTCCAAAAAATTGATTTCCTATTTAATAGAAAGCTGGTTCATTCCCTTGAAAAAATAAAGCATGTTAATTCTATTTCTTTTTGAGATCAGTTCTATTTCTTTTATTTATTTTCTATTATTAATGGGCCAAAATGGTCAATGTCGGCAGAGAGTCTTGGGCCTTTAACAGTCTAATAATTTCTGGACTTTGCGTGAATGGTTTCGGCCCAACTCGTCGTCTTCCTCCGGTTGGCCGCCGAGGAGCCGCCGCCAACGCCGAATGCGGATGCGGTGCCGGGCGCGGGTAGCGGTGGGCGCCGGAGCGTAGCGCCATGGTATTGGTCGTCGGCAGTGGTGGCGAGTGCTCGGAGGTGTGTACTGCAGTCAGGTGTTCCCTCGGCAAGGGCTTCACGCCGTCTGTGTGCACCTCCCCGGTTGCTCGGCGCCGTTATCCGCATCATGCGAATCTGCAGCTCTTCTCCATGTAAGAAATTACTGTGTTTCGTAGTTACGCAGTATAACTGTCGATCCGTGGCCGACTTGTCAGTTGGGCGCGATTTACACTTTAATTTTTTGCATTCATTTCAATGGGAGATGATTGTTTCTTCACGCAGATTTCTGGTTAAGATGAGATTGATGACGATTTCTGTTGAATTTCTTATGGGTCCTGGAATATGGAAGCAGTGGCAAGGCCCTAGGCACACCTCAGACCTGTGCAATATGTGTGGATGTTGTGCCCTAGTGATGCAACTTGGCATAAGCCACTGCATATCTTTGGAACTTTGGAAGATGGCCAAGTGTTTCGAATTGAAGGATGAGCCATGGAGTCCAAGTTTCATATGTTGTGAATTGGTCTAGAATTGGCTGTGTAGGAACTTTGCTGATGTTACCACTGACTAGAAGGCAACATCATTTTTTAGAGGTATCAATAAATGCTTTCACTTTAGTATCTTGAGTGCAGTATCTTTCTACTTCAACTGAATTGAGTATATTCAGATAACAAAAGAGCAACGACTAGTTGACCTTGTACATCGGTAGATTGCAGAAAGTGTTTGTGGCCATCTGTCCACCTAGTTTACTTTTTCAGGCTTTATCATAAATGTGAAGAATTCCGCTGATAATCGTGATGTTTCACAACTGTTGAGCTGGAAGTATTCATTGTTTTTTGTAGGCACATGCGTTTTAAGCCTCATCCCATTTCTTATTTCATATTTTAGTTCTCAGCAGGCCTTTTAACGGTGCCGCACGTAATTGCTAAGACTACATAACATAAATTGTCATTTGAACTGTCAAACATGGAATACTCATTGTTAAAGCATGGTTTAGTACCAAACTTTTCCTGGAATGGTGACTGTATTTCAATCAATCCCTTTGAAGATAATTCTTTTGTTTCAGTCTTGCAGGCAATAAGTTCAATGAATATGTTGTTTCAGCTTAGATTTCCATTATTCTTAGGTTGGTGGTATATCATTGTTCCAGAGCTCTATTTATCTTTCAAGCTGATTTTCATTTGCCCAAATTTGTGTAACCATCAGTTTTTTTATTAAGTTATTTATTTTTGTGCACATCATATTTGCATCATAGTGATGGATCTTAGTCTTAGTCCATTGTGGAAGTACATGCTAATGTCAAGAAACTGCTTTCAAGCTTTTTGGTCACTCTTATCTTAATGCATTATTTCTAATCACTCTACCTTTTTTTTTTGAACAGTTATATACATCCTTGCATGGATTTCTGGAGGCAAGAATCATGTCAAAAGGTCATCATTATACTGGTCAGCTTACATATGGAGCGTCTTAAACAGGCTTGGAGTTTTTCTGGTTCTCTGTCCTCGATGTTGTAGGACAACCCAGAGCTGGCTAGCATGACTTAGCTGCTTCAAGACATTTTACCCCACTGATTATTACTTAAGAATGCAACTAGATTTCGCATCCGAAGGTAAAATCAATGAATGCCCTTCTTTTCACTTGCAATGCACACAATCAGAAGGATTCATACTGAGCAATGTAAAGGGCTAACAGTGGGGGTTTACCCTACTGTAAAAAGGAGCAGTGCAAAGGGCGTATGACAGTCTATCTTTGTTATAGATGCCAGCGTGTTGAATTTCTTAAAATTCATGCTCATGTTGAGAAGTATAAAGCCAACTTGGATTGATACATAGATATAGAACTTTCTTTAAGGTGTACATTGAATGTGATCAATTACTCTCAACTGTGTGAGGGCTTGTAAATAAAATCTTGTTTTCTTCTTAATGGATGACTGCTTTCTTGCTTGTTCCATAGAGAACAACAATTAGACAGAACACTGCATGTGTCTTCAATAGTTAATAAATATATTTTGATTATGTTTGTTCTATTGAATTTTATTATGTAACTGCTCGTTATTCATACAAAATAATGTGACCCAGTTTGAGTTAATATTTGCATTATGATTATCCTAAAGACTGAAAATTAAAAAATAGTTTGAAATGGCATGGGGTTTGCATAATTAATTATCTTATGTACTAGAGCATGTTCACTTCGCCTCAGAGTGTATTTGCTTGTAGTTTTGTGAACTTAAAGTATTTTCCACATGTAAGCTTAAAATTCCACACAAGGGAAAAAGGGTCAATTGTTGCTGGAGTCTGAGTTAGGTATCACTTTGTTGCGCGGAAGAATTCTCAAGCAAATGCTTAACACTAGAGCACGGTGGGAGGGAAATAAAAGTTTAGAGGGAACAACAAACTGCTGAAAGGCAATTAGTACATCATTACCATACAACCATTACTTCTTTACATTGCAAACTACGATTACACATCTGCAGACTCAGCACACTAGACCAGACCACCATAATACTGAGATATCTGGCAATAGCAGCCAGAGTACCAAAATTTCGGGGACAATGCTACTGACCTAGTCCCCACTGTACATCCTGCCTGTAGTCTAACAAGAGCTCCCTATTCTTTCTCTTCTTTGCCGACTTTGTTGTTATCATTATCGTCAACATGGAAGAGGTCAAGGCGGCTGTGGCTCAGGCGGAGTGAGTACATTGTCTTCTTATACTCGGCCCAGGTGAAGGGCCGATACTGACGTGGTGAGCCGGCTGTGACCGTCTCTGGAAATGCTGAAATCCGTGTATGTAGTGGTGGAGCGGCAAAGTAGATTGTGGACAGCCTCGGCTTGCAGGCGCTTGCAATTACCCTGTGCCGGATGCTTATCAGCCTCCCATTTGTAAGAGCCTGGAAACAAGATAGGCAAGAGAGTTGTGAATTCAAGCAAGTTTCACGGACACAATATTGTGTTTCATGAATTAGTAATTTTATTGTCAAATTCAGATGTCATCACAAGACAAAAAACAAAAACTTTTGTCAGGTGGGAAAAGGTACTTGATGCAGTAAAAAAAAACAGTCTAGAAATATCAGTGTAGGCACATCTTTTGACAAAAGAGACAATATTTGGTGTCCAATCAGAAACTGTGTCCAGTACAAGACATTTCTTTCTCGTGTTCAGTAGTTATTAAAGAATATAAATTATTTAAGAAGCACGGAAATGGAAGTTGCATTTTTTATTCATAGGCGAGTACTCACAGGTTGGTTAAACTTACATTTCTATTTAGCTTATAAAAGTATAATTATTTAAAAACTAATCTATGTGCATTGTTCATCTTTGGATAAATTGGAGTCCTTACAACACTACCTGGAGGAGATCACCAACATTGATGAAGAAAGCTGATGGGTCGGCTGGCACCTGAACCCACACGCCCTTGCCCTCACCGTTCGGCAGAAGCACCTGCAGACCATTGACGTCGTTTGCTCGTAGCAAGCTAAGGATCTGCGGATCAGAGTGCTCACCGAACCCGATCCTTGCACCTGCTACTGGGCTCACGACATTGCTAGCCTTTGTTCTAACAATTCTCTTCAGCTTGCATTGGTCGTCATGGTCAAGCTTGTGGATGGTGCATGCTGAAGGGTAGTGGTTGATCCTCAGGAGAGAGTCACTGTCAGTATCTGTGACGAGCTTGCTGAATGATCTGGGGTCTTGGAGCTCTAGCCCCTCTCCTAACAGGTCGAGTATCTCACATGCAAGCTGCCTCACTGTTGCCACATACTCATTCACCACAGTACTGCAGCATTAGTGAAGAGAATTATCAACATGCGAGTTACAATCAACATAATAATTAAGATTAATTGTTTTGATAAAAAGAATGCAGTTATCACAAGATTGATGGATGTGTGTGATAACAAAGAAAAAGAAGGCTGAAGAAAGATGGGGCAATTTTGACTGATTGATGTGTGAAGGTGCAGCAACTCAAAAGCTGCAGCCTCTGCCTGCCTGCACGAGAAAAGTTGATAAATCGATGCAATGTGTACATATGGGCCATGCACATGCTATATTCGTTTCTTGTGATGCTTGGATGGCTCTTGAATCTGTCGTACATCATGCAATCGGGGTGTGACCAAGTTTCCAACGGGCAAATGGGTTTTTGACAAGATCGTCCATGCTTTTTTTTTTTCACTGCTCCACGAAAAGACCCATCAGCGATTGGATCATACATCACTGCCCCCTGTTACTACGCGCTCTGGGACAGTTCATTTATCTTACCATAAAGAGGACCCTTTGCATGTGTAGCTCTTTTCCTTTGCTTGGCTGTATATGGATAGCATGGATATGCTCTTTAGGGGAGGCTGGGGATCATTTTTATTCGTATCAAGCTTTTGTACTTCACTATGGGCCCTAGTTACTACTTTTGTTCCACGATCAAATCACCAAAAGGGGGTTATTCTTGTTTTCTTGTCTTTCGTTCTCTTGGGGCAAAATGGTGATTTCTTTCCTATCTCCGAGCATTCTTACATTAGTTAAGATAGTTAAATTCTTACGGCATCAATGATCATTTGACAATTTGTGACGTTCCTTGACTTTTGATGTGGTTGTGGGGCAGTTAATAATCTTGTACTACTCAATTAGCTAGTGTATTATAACTGTTGGAATATTACAAATACGTTGATGTGTACTTGATAAATACATTGATGTGTACTTGATAGAGGACAACTAAATATAGCATTTAAGAATTGATGAGATGTATACATCCCATTGTCTACAAAAACATCATTTCTCATATGAAACTACTTTGGCACTAAGCTGTTAGAACTCTAGTTTCTATGGATACTTCAAGTGCTCACTCTGGTGCGAGCTGCATCAGTTAGTTGTTGGATATTGTCATTAATTGAAGACCAGTGCATATATGCCGGATTGATTGACATACAAATATACACAGTTTGTTGGAGAGGGACCTGACACTGAGAGGGGTCTTCTCTAACTACCTCAGAGAGGGTTTTCTTGTCCCCATCATCTTATTTGCTCTCAACTAACTCTGAGTAATCAGGCCACTGCCTGGTCTGTGTAGTGACAGATGTACCCTGTCCTAGTCTTCTATGGATGCGAGCTTCGTCATTCAGCATGCACAAAAATAGCCATAGATATCTGATCTGTTATGTTCAGTCCATTGTTAGGCATTTTCTCCCAGCATGGCAAAGCCTTTCCCTATCGAAAGGAAACTAACCAATTTATCGGCGCGAAATGAAAACAATCAATTGTAATGCTGTGGTTCGTTTTCAAATGTTCTTTTGGCAAGCCAATCATACCAAATTTCCAGCAGAAAATTGTTTGAAGCCCATTCTGTGGAGCTGTCAAGTTAGTTATGTCCCATCATTCTTATGCTTTTCTTTTGCTTTAGAAACTAGCTATGTATGCTCTTAAATTGTTGGAACTAACATATCATTGCCCTGCCTATCATGACATCAATTATGCCATTATTGCGATAATTATTGTTTTGAAAACTATGTAGTCATGCATTTGCACAATTTAATTGATGGGGCCTTTCTGAAAATGACACTACTACAGGACTACAGGATAGTTAGTTCCACCATGAACTGAAGAGAGGTACATTCCCTAAATGCACATTAGACAATGAAATACTGCAGCTTGATAATTATAGCAGCTTGAGTTATAAATTATTATTATTTTGTTGAACTGCAGTAAGATATTCAAAGTAATATACGTTAGGATTTAATCCACCTTTTGTAGTTGAACAATATTCTCTTTCCTATTTACAATGGGAGAAAATATGGTATTATCATCGGTCAATGGGCGTTATGTTATGGAACTAATCTAAATATATTGGGCTTAATAAGTTGTATGATATTACACACAATGACACAACCACATATATATAGCAAAGTTGAAGGAATACGCATGCACTGCATAACATTTTTAGGTTCCGAAGAATCTATGTTTACATGCCGTACATCAGAAAATGGCAAAAAGGCCAGCCAAACCAGAGATAAGCTAGGAAATTCCTAGAGAAGTCCATGCATGTCGCAAGAGCATGACAACCTAAGTTCCCTTGACTGCTACAATAAACCTAATACCAATATTATACTGAGCCGAAAGCTCCTTGCTCAATAACGAACCTAATACTATGCGTGCATGTACACGTCATCATGTGGACCTCACTTATACGCAAGATAAACAACCAGATGCTTGCTTGCATCACCTCCAGCACAAAGATATGAAAATAAACCCATACATAAGAAAACCAATTATTCCATTCCTACCCTCTACACTGAGAGAGGTAGAGATCGAATCAAATAAGACACACTGAGATAAGTGTAGGGTTGTGATACGCAATCCACATCACACCAGCATCAGCACAGTCAGTTAGTTAAGAATGATCGCGCAAAGCTATATGTTTAATAAGGCTTGCATGTTCACTCCTTACAGCGGCACAGTGCATGGGAGTATGACACTCCAAGCACCATCAACATCATTATTAACACCTGTTGGCTCCTGGTAGTGTCGTCTTTCTTTATTAGTTTATTTAGGCTTTAATCCTTGATGACGCAAATTAACCGGTGGTGTTTATAATGAAGTGGTAGAAAACGATAAAAAAAGGCAAATATATACATATGTGGGCTCATAGGAAGCACTAGATACATACATACATATATATGTTACATGCATATAAATGGAGTTGACTTTGATATTGCTAAGATTTACCAAGTGACTCGGCGAAAGTGGATCTCACTCCAGCATATATAAATCTCAAAGCTCTTTCACACCGTTAATTAAGAAGAGCAGTACGAATATCTCATTTTAGCAGGTAACTCACCATCATGTTTCTTGTCTTCTTTTTTGTGAATGAAGAAAATGTTTGTTGTTGTCTTAAAACTTAGTCGTCCTCTATATATCTCTTTTGATGATGTGGTATTTTTTTTACGAAAAATGTATAATAACAATTATATGCATGCATAGTGTACGTGTAGGACGACGATATATAGATGATGATGTGTGTACCTGAACCGCGAGGGGTCGTCGGTGTCAATGGAGCTGGCCATGTGCGCGACGGCGGCGGGGCTGGCGTGGAGGAGCAGGTACTCGAGCTCGCCGGCGTCGCCGTTGAAGCCGATGCTGCGGCAGCCGTAGCCGAGCGGGCTCGGCGGGCCGGCCCGCTGCTTGTCGTGGGCCGCCAGCGCGAAGAAGGCCGACGTGGCGGCGTCCAGCCGCGCGGCGGGGCCCGGCGGCACGCCGTGGTTGGTCGCGCGGAAGAAGCCGTGCTCCGTGCACGCACGCGTCACCTGCCGCGACAGCGCGGCGCGGCCGTGCGGCGCCGACATGTCCACCGTCGGTATGCCGTCGCCGCCGCCGCCGTGGGATGACGGCGGCGCCGGCGAGGGCAGCGCCGCCGCCGCCGGCGTCGTTGAAGGCACAACCATGGTTTTGGATGAGGTTGGCGCTGGCTTCGTCGTTCTTTTATGTGCGTGCAAACTGGTACGGTGCCACCAGTGCGTGAAATGTGGAAAGGAGAGATGGATGCACACGCACACACTATGCGCGAGTGAGGTGAGAGAGATGTCCTTGTGTGTAGGGGCGTTCGAAGTGGAGGGGGTGGTGGTGTTTATATGGATTTCTGGAGAGAGAGAGAGAGATTCATATTGAAATGCTGACCCCCCAGGACCTGACCCCTGTAGATCTTTTTGACTCGATGTCTTGACCATTACTACACCAGAATAGAAAGATCTTAGATTTCTAGTATTATTATGATAATTCGACAAGGTTGAAACAATCTCTAATTTATATCTAGTCGTGTAGGGCATTAATTGATGCGGTCTTAGGTTTCTTGTGTTATCGCTATAAAAATGTATTGTTTCAAATATAAAATATGTACTTTATGGGCCTATGGTTACAAGTCATACCCTCTCTAGTCTTCTAATATCTCCATTTTCGACAATGGCATGATCGCAAAGAAAACAACTTCGATGCTATACAACCTTGTCCAAATCAACAAATATTTGAAGACTTTAGAAAGTGCTTTGTTTCAATCGGATAACATTTTGACTACGAATTAGAGTATGTAACAGTATATGTGTCAGGGTTAAATATTAACAATGCCACATGGATATGATCGATGCTAAAACAAAGTTATTTGCTATAGCTAAGCAAAGTCTACCCCGCTTGACCCCCTTGGAAGGGGTCAACCACGCTCCGTCATGCCCGACCCCTATGGACATGGTCGAGCGCATCTTGCTCTGTTCGACCCCGTGGATAGAGTCGGGCGCATCCCGCTCCGTCCGACCCTATCGGATGGAGTCGAGCACATCTTGTTTTGTCGATCCCCTCGAGCAGGTTCGAGCGCATCCACCTTGCCTGACTTCCTCCGATGGGGTTGAGCGCCCTAATGCTCGACAATGATTGATGGGATAAGAACATGCCATTAATGCCCACAATGATTACAAGCACACGTGCATGCACAATGTTTCTTACGTCAGGTACCTTGTTGCTAGCTCATGTTAGAGGTACATCTCGCCTCTTGACGAAGGAAGGAGCGATTTGACACCGTCCTCTCTGAGAGTGATGGGTTAGATAAGTTGGATATGATAAATCTGCTTGACTCGATTCCCTCACCATAACTATATTCCAAGACGTAACCCCTTGGTAGGGGAAGGAGTCTCTTCACCTCGAATGACCCTCACGATCAAGGGTCAGGCGAGGCTGGGAAGTCAACATGGACAGGCAAACTACATGCGACATGCCTTAATTAAATGCCACTGCGGACATGTGGCTAAAATGCATGCCATACCCGTTGTTACGTGCACCCGCTCCAATTGTGGTTAGAGCTGCACGTATGGCACTAAACTTGACACAATGATGCACACACCATACCTTACGGGGTAGATAAGGAGGGAGAAGCATGCCATGTCCGGTACATCATTCATAGCGTCAACGGGACGCGATGGAGTGACGCCTTGACCGAAGTCTATGGAGCATGCCAATAAGACGGGAGGCCATGCACCTCAATAGAACACACGGGATGGTGAGGCCTACGACAGATAGGGACACCTCCATTGACCAAAGATAGCAAAACTCTCTCTCTGTAACCGGGCTCATTTCCTTGAAGTATAAAAGAGAAGACTCATCTCACTCTCCAGGGACACGGTGAAGAACACACTCATTCACCAGACTCACTCACTCACACACACACGCTCTCTCTCTCTCTCTCTCTCTCGACTTGGAAGACCAAATATGGAAGACCGCTTCCTCTCACCCGTTGTAACCCTCCTGTATAACCAACACAAGTAACAAGAGCAGTCCGAAATTAGACGTAGGGATTCTTTCTAAACCAATTTTTTTTATGTCTTCTTGCAAATCATTCAACCTAAACGCGCAATTCATAAAAATTTACTAGCCAGTGATTTTAAACACTGACATATGCCTTGGAACGTTTGCTTGCTGAATCACTTTGAATTGTGGTTTTTTATCAACACAAATATTAGCACACGATTGCATACAAATAATAAAGTCCCTTTTCTATTGTAGTCGCCATGATTGTTAACTGGCCACAGGAACATATAAAATTTAACAAAAGTATGACATTAAAAAATGCAAGAAGAGAAGAAAAATTAATGGAAAAAGGATTATGTACAAAAAGAAAAGAAGTGTCCGATCAATCAACATATATATCATGGGAGTGAGAAGCAAACCAGACTTCATCAAGACATTAATAAAGCTTGCCTCAACATCATTTCACGATGTCTTATTCAGTTAATCTGTTGGCCCGCTACATGGTCATTTAACCACCCCAATTAAGTTCCCACTGTCAATGTCTTTATCACTGATCGGATGGCTATATATGACCCCTCACCACTCATACAACTGGTCCTATGAAACCATAATCATGTCATGCAATGTCGCTTGATAAGAATTCATCAATGACTATATCCTGATGTCTTTTTGTTATTGGCAACAACCGATCATTAACAACATGTTGAGAGACAACACAAAATAGCACGTATTAATCGATGTGTTGATAGCTAAACCTAGATGGCACAGCAGTATTATGTACGTTATCTGCTGACAAGAGAGGACTCTATATATTATATCTGTTGAGACGAATACATGTTGATCAAGTACGTGCACACCTACACTTGGTCAATTACGTGCCAGCTTAACCATTAAAGCTAAGACACAAAGAAGTAGGATTGGTGTTTTTATTAAAAATATGTGCTTTGTCAGGTATACAATACTCCCTCCATCCACAAATACTAGCATTTCTAGTACGTAGTAGAGATTAAGAAGAGAAAAAAGAGACTATGATGCCCTTAATAAATTAGCTTGGCAATACTTGATTAGTCAGCAGGAGAGACTCGGAGAAAATTTAATAAGGTGTGATCATGAAAATTTATTATGAGGAATTAAAAATATTAAATGAATATGATATATAAGTATAATCTAAAATCTCAATTTCAAATACTATAGTATATGTTTTGAGGATCTATATATGTGGAGAAGAGAAAATTGTTTAATTAGTCACTGAAACATGTAGCTCTATTTGGCTCCTACCATGTCCATTTCTCTCCACGTTGATACAAAGGCTGAAATATTAATACGGATTTCCTAGATTTCAGGCGCCTGAAAGCTTTCAGTCAATCTTTGTTCTTTTTTGTTTTGTTTTATTTTTATAGGATTTTGTATAATAATTAGAAACCATTAGATATAGAATCTATGGCTCAAAAGTGGTGGCTAAAAGTTTTACAGGCGCCTGAAAATTAGTAACTCCCATATTAATATATATTTTATATTCTAAAAATACAATTTTCTCTAATTGGATTGCGCAAGGGCACTCCAACTGTATTGCTCATGTCCCCTTGAAATAGCACACATCTCGGTATGTTAGTCTCAACTAATTGACTTTGAGCTTTGCAACTTGTTACTGTCCTGCCCTTTAGTGGTCAGCATGCATATCTAGCTAGAAAATCAATTGAAGCAGACAACAAAATTCTAAAAGAAAAATGTAAATCAAAGCAGACATAAGGAATAAAGCCTTTACGTTGTGGAGCTTAGCATGGCATCTAATATCTCTACGTGTTAGATAGAAAAGCACTGACATACATGCACGAACGAATAGATTCCAAAACAGTCTTTAGGTAGCATGATCAAGTATTATTTACAGGCCAACATAGCTACTATCAAATTGTCTAACTAACTAATAGAATAAATGACTTAAACATTAATTGTTCAGGTGCAGGGTTCCATGCATGCATGAATCATCAATAATCCATATGACTTCATCACCTGTGTGACCGAACTTATTTTTATCTTATATATATGCTGCTTAACTGTATCATAAACTATAATTATATGCTGCTTAATTAACTATGTCATAAACTATGTAAGCTTATCCTTATCGGGGTTTGATGACAGGTACATTGCTTTCGATGCATAATTATAACATTTATTAGTTCATTATTACTTACCTGCTCATCTTATCTCCATAAATATTTCGTACCTACATGATAGAAGTCATGAAATTCGTGAGTACATAGGAGTTCAAATTAAGAGCGCGGCTTCGTTCGGCGCCGTGCATGACTGAGTGAATGTGACGGATTAATAACTGTGTTAGTTTAATCAAATAAATATTAGATGATCAAGTGCTAGTTTAATAGATGGAACAAAGCTGCACATAATTTATCTTAGATTCTCAGAACAAGTGTCAGATGATAAGAACATTTCTGTCATGGAAAAGGTAGATTAGTTAAGTAAGGTCAGAAGGCACCAACTTTACCAGACAAAAGAGATTTGTAAAATGCTGGCATAGTTTAGCTCCTCTTTTTGTCTCTTGCCTGGTTATCTTTATAAAAGCTATACCCACTAGCTCTTCCTATGATGTAGCTCTACTATGTGCAAGGTAAAATAACCTTCTTCTAATTTTGTCTGCTGGGTTAATGATTACCACGTCGACATATCTATGAATCTAGTCTATGGTTTGTGTGGATAATTGGGATGCAAACTAGTTAACTACCTACTAGCCTATGGTTTATTTATGCACTTATATTGAACACAATAGTTTTTAGTCATTCAAGTGATGCATGGTCACTGAACGTGTCATTTACATGACCATCCAATTTACTTGGTGTAAAACACGTGTTGGAACGTCATTCACAGTTTCCTTAGGCTGTTGAGCTTCCTCTGTATTTTTTATTTGAAGAAGCTCTATAATATGTTGTAGGGAACACTTTGGCCCTCAATTATTTATGAAAGATCTTAATATTATTCCATCTATGAAGTGATCAATGAAAGAATTCTATCTCACAACTTCACTCATTCTAAACTGAAAGATATCTAGCTTATTGACCAGGTAATAACTCGTGAATCAAATATGCACTGAGGTATTACATTTTGCTTCTTCAGTATCGTGCCTTTAAAAAAAACTTTATGATAGGCGTAGCATTTATGTGCTTAAACTTAAACATATAACATGAATATCATTTTCTTGTGCGTGCGGTTACCTCTGGTAAGGAGTGGCAGCTCTGAATGAGTTAAATAAAAAGCATGAACTTTCCTTAAATTTTATTTAGTGATGACGTGAAGATGCTCAAAGCTAACATGAGTGACCGGCACTTCCTTAACCTATCTCTACAATCTATTAATTGAGGTATGGTCGTCCACTTCGTATCCACAAAGTTAGAGATTGAATCCAAATTGGTTTCGTACCTTCTATATCAATTATCGAATTTCAAAAATCATAACTCCCACGTCCGGAGCTCAAATGAGGCAAACTCGGACTCTATCTCGTAGCTCTCGAAAATTTCTACAACTTTGGTATTCCATAGAAGTATAGATCCCGCAGTTTTAATTTCCAAATATGCGATGTAAAAATATGTGTTCTGATTCGGACTCCTCTACATAGGTCTCTGTGCGGGGCTCATATCTCCTAGCTCCGTAGTCCAAATAATATGATCCATATATGTTTCGAAAAGATCTCAACGAGATCTACAACTTTCATGTTTTAACTTTTTCTATTAGAGCAAGTATTCAATTTCAAAATCACGTTGTAATGCAGTGCTATTTCTAGACTCCGTGAATTGATTTTTTTTCTTTCCAGATAAAGCTTCTAGAATATGGTAAAAATGGTAATAAAATTGTTACTTTTAACTTATAAAATGATTTACTAAGAAACACCAACGGTAATACAAATATAACCTTTCATGTAAAAAATGTCAGTAATATTATATATCTAATAATTATATTATGTAAATAATTTATATTTAAATTATAAAAAATATTTTATTTTTTAAAATCCGTAGCAACGCACAAATACTTTGCTATTATATTGTTTATTTTCTATTATTTTCCTGTTGAGAAGTAATATACCTTGGGAGAGGAGACCGCATGTAAAAGAATGCAAACGCATACACACTGCTTTATTTCGGGTAGAATACAAGCCCCTTCCCAAAAAAAAAGAGGGTAGAATACAAGCCACACTGCATACGTGTGACAGATTCCTTCACGCTTTTCTGAACATGCCCACCAAATACGTTTATCCTCTTTAGAAGGCGAATTATTAATGTCCCCCCCCGCGCAACTCAAAGTGAAATAACGATTCAGAGAACGTGCGCAACGTCAACACAGCGCCGCCTGATACGAATAAAGTAAGACGAAGTGGTTGATTATTCGGTTTGCATGCATGCATCAGGCCGCTAAACATTCGAAATCTTCATAAGCACGCGCACACATGCCTGTTTAGTATAGAGCATAAACAATCCAGTTTATCAGTTCGATCGGCTAGGTGTCATTTTTGCAGTCGGTTTATGATGAGCGTCTTTTAAAGGATATATAAGATTATTTTACATGTACAAACTTTTGAGGAACATGTTCTAATTAGATATTGGATTGAACAATTAGTATATTATACGATGATTAAATTTCAGTTCAAATCACCTTGTTGCAGAGAAAAAGTTGCCCCTTACAAGTCACTTAAACTAATTCCATTTTAACTTTTTTTGTCTTTATCAACGAGACGTTTACCTAGGGATGGCAACGGGGCGGGTTCGGGGTGGATGGAGCAAAAGCCCACCCGCGATGAGAGATGTTGCGGATGGAAATCTTCACCTGCACCCACACCCGTGGGTGAAATTTCACACCCGCATCCGTACCCGCTGGGTTTCGGGCGGGTGACGGGTCCTTCACGGATTTTTCTTTTACATGACAAAATACATTTTTAGTTTAATTTTATATAATTTGATAATTAATATATTATAATAATATATATACATACAAAAATTATTAGACTCATAATTCTCACTCTCACAAAAGAATATTAGATTAAAATTATTTATACGTCTTTTATTTCGGGTCCCGTAGAACACCCATGGATGGGAGGGAAAACCCACACCCGTCCCGCGACTGTATGGGGCGAGTGCGGGTGAGCCGCACGGATGAGAAAGTGCATCCACACATCCGTTGGGTGTCAAATCCGGCAGGACGCTGCACCATCCCGAATCACCGCTACTCTCTCTGTCTCTCTCATGGGAGTTAATGGGTCTTTTTTAAGGAAAAAATGGAAGTCAATGGGACTCTTGAGCCTTAACCTTTAGGATCCTGCATCATTGTGAATTGTGATCATGTTTCGCGTAACATGGTGCAAGATACGCTGGTGTCCGGTTAAAGGGCCTAGATATTACTCATGGGCTTTGACTTGGGCCGGCTAAAAAATTCCAGCATGCAATGAACCAACAGCCGGCCTATCTTGAGAAATGTTTTTGGGCCATAAAAGGAGCGAAAATTTGTAGTATGGTTTCTTGGTGTGGTTCCTTCAACAAAATAAAGTCCACATCCACAAAATGTCTTATTTTTTTCAAAAACGAAAACGAACTCAACCGAGCATGAATAATCCCCTCCATCCAAGCTCAAATTGAGATTTACTTTTTTTTTAAAAAAAACATAAAGGCAAAAAAATCGTGAGGTTTAGATTTTGTGATGTCAATCTAGCGAGTAATGCCAAAAGATGCAGCGAAAAAGGATGGTTGGTCTTGCCGCGGTGGGGCATTTGCAAGAAGTATTTTGTTTCACCATGTTTTCTTAACGAAAATAAAGATTTGAATCGTTACATTATTTGCACAAGCAGCGCTTTGACATCATCAGGCAGTTCATCGAGATTTGCTATACTTATTAAACTATTCCTCGAGCTTGAGCTTATAGTCAAAGACTCGAAGTATTATCCATAGGAAGAAAACAAAACAAAGTCTCGCTCTGAGACCCGTCCCTATCTGACACCTCACGTACTCCGCGTCGGTCCTCTCTTCCCCATCCTAGACCTACTGGCGAGTTTTCTTCGCTGCCTTGGTCTCTGTGCTTGCTGCCTCGCTAGCTAGTCAAGGCCTCTCGAGGGCATCTCCTCGATCAGCGACGATGGCCTTCGATCCTCCTACAACGAGAGGGACGATGGAGAAGGCTATACTAGTTCCGAGCACTGCCAGTGTCGTCGAAAAGGCGCTGCAGCTGTGGGCGTGCAGCGTGGGGATTGGTGAAGAGGTGCAGGAGCTCATGGCTGTCCGCCGAGACCTCTGCTCGGTGCTGGCCGAGGTGGACGGGAAGGAGATCCGGAACGAGGCGCTGGCGTTTCATCTCAGGGAAGCCTCTCACCAGGCCTGCCGCGTCGAGGACCTCCTCGGCATGCTCGAGTACCATCGCATCCGGGAGAAGGTGGAGCGCAGCGACAACGAAGATCACCATCGTCAGCAACAGGTACCGTGCATGTGTAAATCTTTGGTCTTTGCTCTAGATAGGGCACTTGGAAGTTGGAATTGGAACTTGGGTTTTTTTACTTACTGCTTAGACAATGAAGTGTGGCCACAAATAAGATTGTTTAGATCTTTTTTTTAAAAAAAAAGTCTTCCGGCCCGTGAAGGAAATTTTTGTGGTTATTATTATTATTATTCTTGTTTCTGGATGGAGGCTTTCAATCAAAACAGCTGGTAGCACAAAATATCTCATGAAGAATGCAATGGGCTTTCATGACGTACTGTTGTATGTGGGGCCTTCTTACATGCATGTTGAAGCCTTGAAGGTTGCGACCACAGGAGCCGTCGCATCTCGTCATCTGAAGCACCGTGAACAGGCTAGGGGCAACCAGCATACATGTTTATATTAACTGGATCCCTTAATTCATTTTTAAGGTACACAGGTTATGCTGAAAATCTCTCATCACTCGATCGTCAGATTTTGGTGTATGGAGCTAGAGAAAAATGTTGGGGGTGCAGCTCTTTTGAGAAATTAAAATTCAGGGCTACTTATATGATAAAATTTTGATCTCATAAACTTGAATTTCCACACAGCTGGGTGCCCAGCTGCACCCGACACCTACAACATAGCTCCGGCCCTGTGTAGGACACAAGCTTTAGAGCATTTGTAGAATATCTATAGTCAGTTGCTATAACATAAGACAAATGTGTAAAGGAGTGCTCCAAGTCTTATTTATCACTTAATAATTAGATATGTAATGTTAGTTTGAAGGAAAAAAAACATATACAAGAAAAATGATAAACTTTATCACAACAACAACGGAGATTTTAATCCATAGAAAGTTGGGGTAGGCTAGAGACATACTTTATTCATGCCTATAAAATGTTGGGGTCCTAGCAATGAGAAACAAGAAATTACTGGGTGCATGAATCAGTAGCAACTGTCTCCATTTTCTATTCATCATCTGAAAAAAATGTCAGTAGGAGAAACAAACAATAATTTTTTAACTATATTATATCATTAGAAAAATCATGGTACTCTTGAAAGCTACAAACAATTATATAAGCATTAATTCCAATATTTTTCTCAATTAAAGGAAATCTAACATGTTGTGGGAGGCAATATCTGTTTTTGGTTGAAATACACTTTTCTGTTGTTTTTTATTTTCATTCATGTCCCTATAAAATATAGTATCGACGATGTATCTTTTTAAGTTACCGAAGAAAGATTCTTATCTATTGTTGGTGGACCTTTTAATGTCATGGGTCTTTTATGTGTTCAACGATATGACAACCATTAGATATGCATGAAATGAATAAATGACCAGTAAACGTAAATCCTGCCAGTGCTCAGATCTGTTTATAATAAATCCGGTTTTAGAGGAACTCCAAACCAAACATTTTATTGTTTCAAATTACTTAAGTCACTTTATCAATCCATAGGGCATACATAAATTATAACTAACAAATACAAATAATTTGTCCTCTTACGCTCTTGAGAATTATTGGAGGGCATTTTTGTCCGTATGAATTAATTCCTTAGGTATGTGTGCTTATGTATGATGGTTCTGGAGACAGAGCGTATATATTTTAAGTACATATATATTGTTATTCTTGTTTATCATTGCAAGTTTTCTAATTTTCTTAGTTTCACTACCTTTTAACAGCTTAAATATTTTTTTACTCTAAACAATTGTATCCATTTTCTTTCAGCTTGTGGATGACATTGCCAATTCAAACTTCCATCTCTCCATGCCTGGAAGGGATATTCAGTTCTGCAACGAAAATAGTGAACAAACCACAGAAATTTCTTCTTTTAGCAATAAAGACTTATCTTCCGGTGATGGCCGTATTGTCCCATGTACTGTGCCCACATGGTCCCAGGCTCCCAGCTAACAACACTAGTCCGATGAGCCATATTGCAGAACTTGGTAATGATATCTCATGCCATATAATTGAACAAACAATTAGGCAATGCCACAGCATGATCACTGATTTTCGAAAAGCTCTGGATCTTGAAAAACTTGATGACCAAATTATATGGATACACCTAAGCACACGAACTGATCCTCGAGAGACATCGCATTTTCCAACTGAACCAAAAGTTTATGGAAGGGACCAACAGAGGGACATGATAATTAGGAAGTTCACAAGTGAAGAATATTCTGGAAAAAACCTTTCCGTTCTTGTCATTGTTGGTCATCGAGGTGTAGGGAAGACAACCCTTGCTAAGGTGGTGTACAACCATCGTTCAGTGAAGCAGCATTTTGACAGGCGGTTGTGGCTTCATGTTTCTGTTTATTTCGATGAAGTTAGGCTTATACGAGACTTGTTGGAGGCCTTGTGTGAGAAGAGGTATGAAGACGTCAACTTGAAGGAGCTTCAAAGCATCCTTGGACACACATGGAAATCAAATCGTGTGCTTCTTGTTTTGGATGACGTGTGGGAGGATGGCAGAAGAGATAAATGGGATGAGTTGCTGACTCCATTGCGTACCAATGATGCCAAGGGGAATACAATTCTCGTGACAACACGGAAGTCGTCTGTAGTAACAATGACAAACGCAACAGAGCAAGTTAACATTGGAGGTTTACATGATGCAGCATTCTGGGGTTTGTTTAAAGAATGTGCCTTTGGGGATGCAGAGCATAAAGGTCACCGGAAGCTGAAGGACATCGGGAAAAAGATAGCAGTAAAGTTAAACGGTTTTCCTTTGGCCGCAAAATGTGTGGGGAAGCTCCTAAAATGGAAACTTCATGATGAGCATTGGACCAGAATTTTAGAAAACAGTGAATGGAAGGACCAACAGGGTGATGACGATATCATGCCTGCCTTGAAAATCAGTTATAACTATCTACCAAGGCATCTCCAGCGGTGCTTTTCATATTGTGCCATATTTCCAAAGAATCATAGGTATGATGAAGAACGGTTGGTCAATATCTGGATCGCCCAAGGTTTTATACTCTCAACTGACCAGTGTACACGGGCAGAGGAAATCGGAAACAAAAATCTATCTGACCTTATCGAGCGGGGTTTCTTTCTAGATGATACCTCAAGACCATCGTTACTAATGCATGATCTCATTCATGATTTAGCACAAATAGTTTCATCCTATGAATCCTTTACCATAGAAGAATTTAAGCCTGCTGCTGATTTGCGCCTTATTCGCCATGTCAGTGTCATCACAGAGTTGGCATATTATGGGCAGCAAGATGGAAGCATTTCATCCAATGAGTGTTTCATGCATGATTTTGCAAGGACATTCTGCACATTACCAAAGACCAACTTAAGCACAATGATGCTATTTGGTGCACATGACTTGACTTTCGCCAGCACATTTCAACAAGCACTCGGTAATATAAAAGCGATTCGTGTGCTGAAGATGGAAATGGTATACCCTGATTTGAATATATTAATATCTAATATATCAGCATTTACAAATCTTCGCTATCTTGAGCTTGGCTTTTTTTATCGAGGCCTAAAATTGGAAATACCAGAGGCTATATGCAAGCTGTACCTGTTACAAGTCCTAGATATAAAGCACAGCAATCGTGAGACTTCGGTATCAAAAGGTCTGAACAAACTCGTTAACTTGCGACGTTTCATTGCTAGGGAGGAGCTGCATGCAAAGATAGCTAGCGTTGGAAAATTGATTTTTCTACATGAACTTGCTGCATTCGATGTTAGAAAGGAGAGTGATTTTGGCATCGCACAGCTGGGTGAATTGCATCAGCTTAGAAGATCAATCAATATATACAATCTTCAGAATTTTCAAAGCCAAGAAGAGGCTACCAAGGCTAAGCTCCATGCTAAAATACACCTTACTGGTCTGCGTTTGTCATGGAAGTGTGATTCTACCACTAAACAGTCGAGCAGCCTCAACATCTTGGAGGGACTTGAGCCCCACATAAGCATTGAAAAATTACAAATCAGTGGATACAATGGTTCCGCTCCCTCATGGCTTACCAGCAATTTCTATCTTAGTTCTCTTCAGTCGCCGCGCCTTGAAAATTGTTTGCGATGGTACACCCTTCCTTCTGCCCAATTGTCGCCACTACTACAAGAACTACATCTAATTGATATGCCACGCATTGCTGAAGTACCATTAGGTCGTTTGAAAGTTCTGGAGCTGCGAAACATGCCAATGTTGAGTCGTTTCATTGAGTTGGAAAGACACAAGTCTAATGAGAATTTAGAAGTCATGGAAGTGAAAGAATGCCACAATCTAAGAGTTCTGCCATTTCAGCTATGCTCATTGAGTCGATTGCCAGAGAACACCTTCACTCGCCTTCAGAGGGTTGAGATTTGTAATTGTCCCGGATGCACTGGTTTGCCTCCTTTTCCTCTAGCAGATACATCTACTGATATAAAAATATCAAATGCAGGCTCAAACTATATGCCGTTTCATCTAACACTACATGGAAGCAGGTTATGCCAGGAAATTGAGGGAAATGATAAAGTGCAAGTGATAGATAAAAAGGTAATAAGATTCAGCAAACTTAAGGACTTGCAAGAGCTGGAAATTAGAAACTATCCGTTTGCGAACTATTTTACATGGGAAGCACTTCAACAAATGGCATTGCTGAAAAAGTTTATAATGCATCGTTTCACTAGTCTATTTTCAAACAGTCAGCAGCTTTTTCTACCAGAATCTCTTATGGAGATAGAGTTTGGCAACTGCGAGATTACAGGGAAACAACTGTCGCATCTGATGTTGAATCTGCCACGCCTTAAGGCTGTGAAGGTACGTAATTGCAAACAGGTAACATGCTTCGCTGTTGGAATGTTTGTAGATGAAAGCATACTGATGAAACAAGGTTGGTGGATCATCCCACCTAGTTGCATGGAAAATTTGGAAAAGTTGGAGTTATCCCATTTAAACATGGGTGTTGCTAGCAACATGGGCCTTGGCATGTTCAACTGTCTTACGGAATTTTATTTACATGATTGCCCTGTCATCCTCTCTTCCACGACACAGAACTGTCTTATCATCTTCTCTTCCATGATTTCTGAAGCAGCGTTCAAGGTACCCAAATATAGCCTTCTTCCAACATCACTTCTTAAGATCGATATTTCTTACTTGGTGGATAGAGTTTTGCAACTTTCGGAACTTCTCTTCCTTGTAGATTTACATATCGGTAAAAGTCCACAGTTGACATGTTTAGACCTGCATTCTTGCACCGCATTACAGAACCTCCACACAGAGTATTGTGACATGCTACAGTCAATTCAAGATCTCGATTCCCTCGCCTTCCTTAAGGAACTGGAAATTTACATGTGCTCGAGATTGACATCAGTACAGGTGAAGTCATGCACGTCGTTGCAGCGTCTTAGCATTCAATCATGTGGTGCATTATCTAAACTCGATGGGTCAGATTCTCTAACCTTCCTGAAAGAAGTGAGCATATGTGTGAATTCAAGTTTAGAATCTGTGGAACTGTGTTGCTGCAGAGAACTGGAGAGGCTCTATATTAGAGAATGCCCTGCTCTGTTATCATGGCAGGGTTTCGAATCCTTCACTGGTCTCAAGCATTTGCATGTTTCCAAGTGTCCAGGCTTTGTATCATGTTGGGAATCCGCGGCAAAACATTTTGATATAGAGGCTAATAAGAACTTCTCTATACCAGTTAGACATCTTGAGATTGATGATAACAATGTCCTATCCATGCCAATACTCTGCCAGTTCACATCTCTGGAGACTCTAATCATCAGTGGAATTAATACGAGATCGGATAATGTGAACATATTGTCTGACAGTCAAGAGGCAGCACTGCTACTCCTTACTTCCTTGAAGGAGCTGGTTTTCTTCCACTTCGAACATGTGCATTCCCTGCCCTCAAGCATCCATCGCCTTCAAACACTGCAAAGATTGAAGATCATGAACTGCCCCGCCATAGTTGCACTGCCTGATGGGGGCCTGCCACTTTCACTGGTGGAGATGGATCTTCAGCGGTGTAGTATCGAACTGAAGGAACTGTGTAGGAGCGTCAGCGAAATGCAAAAATTCCGTTTGTATATCAAGTACTAATAGTACTGTAGATTTTGAGTTCAGGTGCTGTCGCAGACAGTCAACAACTCATTTTTCACTTGTGCACATAAATCAAGAGTTACAATGGTAGTCAACAATTCATTTTTCACTTGTGCACATAAATCAAGAGTTACAATGGTAGTCAACAGTTCAATGCCAATATCAACGTGAGTACCCCTTTATTTAAAATATACTTTTTCCATCATTGAAGTGAATTGTTTAGACGAGTTAACTAAGGGTGTATTTAGCAGGACTTATGCTGCTGCTTATTAGAAGTGCTTATGCTCTATAAGTAGTTTGGAGTGTCAAACAATAAAATAGCATAAGTGCTTATGAGGTATAAGCACCTATAAGCACTTTGCTATTTTGTACTACCATAAGCAGTTTGAGCAAAGTAGCAAAACGTAGCTTTTAGTGCTTATGGTGATCCTCTCTCTTAGCATAAGCAGTTTGAACAAATAAACATAAGCAGTTTTGCCAAACGGATTAACTGCTTATGCTATAATAGACGCTATAAACACTATAAGTAGTTTTGACACAATAATCATTTTAAACATAAGCCCTGCCAAACACATACTAAATTTTTTCTTCATTTAAATCTGTTGTCATGCACCTCCCTGTATACCGGAGATGGGCTCGCGTCATATAGTCCCGCTTTCCAGAACTGCTACCACTGTCGGAGAAGACGTGCGGCCATATATTTATTACTCCCTTTATTTTGAAAATCTTGTCATTATGATAAGATAACTAAGTGCCTGTTTGGTAGGGCTTCGGCTGTACCAGCTTCGGCTGTGGCTGTGGCTTCTTTAAAAAACCAGTTGTTCTAGTTGTGATTGTGGCTGTGTCTGAAATCGTTTGGTAAAACAACTTTTTATGTAGCTTCTTAAATAGCTTATTTTGCAGCTTATTTGATAGCTTCATGAAAGAAAAAGACAAATATCCATATTACTCATTAGATATATGGATGCACTGTATATAATCGATGTGCTTGTTTAACCAAATAGCATGTCGATTAGTCAATTTTGAGAAATTTTATTAAAATCTCCAAAATATATTTTTGAGTGTTTATAATCAAAATGGATGCATTGATATCTCGTATTTAACCTCTTAAATATTCATAAATTTTTTAGATTCCTAATGTTATATTTTGGATTTTTTAAAAAGAAAAAGAAAAATAATTTTTGAAATGAGCTCCATGCCTATTTCGTTGTGCAGAGATGCACGTTGATTAGGAGAGAAGAATAATAAACAGGGGTAGGATGGGTCATTTCAAGATGGACCCACAAGGAAAGACGGAAGGAGGAGCCAGCGAAGCTACCTAGGAAGCTTTGGCTTTAGTACTGTTTCATCCCCCGGCTCCGTCCTTTTTTTACTGAAAAGCTGCTGCAAAAGTCCTATGTTTGGTGATTTTTTTGTTGAAGCTACATACGGAGTCGGAGCTGAAGCCCGACGAAACGGGCTTTAAGTTTAAAATTGCACTAATAAGTTTGTCCTAACGATAAGAAAAATAGAATAGAGGAGTATCTTTTTATTGAAACTTTTTACCGATCGATCGACTCCGAGTTATTATTGATGAGTTTTTTTTTAACTGGTTCGACTGGTGTTTTTGGGCCAAGGAATGGGCTTAATTTCCATTTTGGTAGGGTGGTCCCTCGATTACAGGAGAAGAGAGAATCGCGCTTAATTTCGGCCTAACAGGCTGTCTAGCACTGGCCCAGGTCAGGTAAGGCCCAATATATAAAAATTGATCCTTGTTACCGACGCGCTCCACTCGGCCGGAAAAGCACGTATGAAAGGTCCATTTCACAGTTGATACAACCAACGTATCCGCGCGAAAAGCTCTCTCGTCATCGTCACGCCACCGCTTGATTATATCCTGAACTGACAGACAGGCATACAGCTTTGCTTCGCTAGATGTGTCAGCTTGGGAGCACGAACACTTTGCCTTCTCTCTGGCGACTTCCCTGCTCTGCTCTATCCAAACGCCACCTTTTCCGCCGTGTTTAAATTTAAATGGAACTAGTACTCCGTATAAGCTAAGGGGGCCAGCTGCTTCACACGGAACTCGCAACGATTAGCTAGCTGGCAGCATCCAAGCTTTTGGGCGCAGACGCTTGGCAACACGGCAGGGAATGGGGAATGTTGGAAAGCTGCACGTGGCACGCGTCGCCTTTCGCTGTTTGGATCGAATCGCTTCCAACTCACGCTTGGCCCAAAGCCAACGGAACGGAACAATTCCTTCCTCCCCCGACGGAACTACTCCTTCGCTTTGCCCACTCCATTTATACCCTCCACACGCCTCTCGCCCCGTCTCGCCTCATTCTATGATCATTGATCAATTCCGGTGAGAAATTTTCAGCATCTCTGATTCGAGCTGCTCGTCCTTGTCCAAGATCATCAGCCTCAGGTACGTGGAACTCACCAGATCGATGATGCATCGCCGTGCTTGTAATAGGTTTTGTGCAGAGCTTGTCGTAGCCGAGCCAGAGGTGTTGTTCTTATTTTTCAGTTATAGATGATTTAGATTATAAGTATCGCATTATAGGAGTTTTATTACTTTTGGAAGAATTGAGAAGCCTAACTCGTTTCTTTAGTAGTTTAATTTCATCCCTTCTTAACTTGAATGACACATTTTTTTGCACTTGTTTACTTGCACGCTAGGAAACAAGTACAGTAGTACTCTTTAATCGTCAACAACTCGTCGCTAGCTAGGTCTGTTAATTGCCCTAAAAAAAAAGCTAGGTCTGTTAATTCATTTGTGAATGTGTTAACGATCCCTTTAATTAATTTGCAGGTCGCACATCTATATAAACGCACGATGCAGCTGACGCTGGTGATATCTCTGCCGATTGTGATCCTGGTCCTCATCATCATCGCCCTTATCGTCTGCCTCATGTACCGACGCCGGCGAGTAGTCTACTAGTGCAACAACAACGAACCTTGTTATTCGGGACAAGTCTATGGCTACTTTACGCGTGCCAGTAAAGTAGCATGTGGGCGCTGGTCCATGTGTGATTTCAGTGTGTGCGTGCGTGCGTGTTTTTTTTTTTCCCTTTTCTTGATGCATCGAATGGCATGTCCTTTGCTCTCACCATCGAATATTATTTCTTAGAACTTCGTACCAATTTAGAGAGGAAGGATTCTTTTATTCTGTATCTTTCACAATTCATTTTGTCAAGTTGATTGATATTCTGAATACAGTCTCTCTCGTTTGATTTACTCCCTCTATTTATCTAAATTACTGCAATCTATATTTCTAGAAACGGGAACAGCTCTGAAACTCAGCATGTTAGAGAGCCCAAATAAGGAGCCAAAATTACATAACAAGTTTGAAACACCTAAATTCATTTGTCTATAATTCCCCATTGCATCATTCGCTGTGTTAAGTCACTATGTTCATTTAAAAACTTAAACTGATAAAATAATACATAATTCACTTTTTTTTAGATAAAGTTTTTCAAAGGGTATTTGAACGAGAAATAATTCACTTATGATTCTAAACTTCTCTCATGTACAGCTCACTTGAGGCATAAATGTGAAGATAGCCATAAATATGAAAATAGGAATGACGCAACAAATGCAGCTATCAATTTGATATCCTATTAAGTTACTATGCATCAATTCTCTTTTACATCTGGACCTCCAACAAATCGCCACTCAACTAGTCACAGTCCGATAGTCGCACTGAACTGGCGTGAACCACCTGCATGACTAATGGTAGCAAAAAACTGAGTATAGCTCTTCAACTGAACTACTAGCTACACTCTTATACCAGACTCTCCCAAACCTCATCTTCATGTACTAGTGGGTCTTCCTCTACACAACTACCTACTGCACTAGGAGTTGAACCGGTAGACATAGCCCGTTATACAACAAAAGGGCGGTCACACGTTCCCGTCCTAAGGACCTACTGTATATAAGATTCAAGTTAAGACTCAAGATGCACATAAAATAGATAAAAGGTATGAATTATATTTAATTAATTCTGAATTGTTTATTATTTAGTAAAAATAATAGATAGAATAAACTATTTGTAAAACTAATTGCCCTGTCGCCCAACCGGAGAAAGGGTGTCATGTCAGAAAATGTGGACAACGTCGCCCAATGTCAGAAAATATTGTAGATAAATTTTTTCTTCGAGAATTTTTGAACCCTAAACAGTTACGACACTCGAAGTTTCAATTAAAATTATTATTTCACATTATGTAATTTTTAGTGATAGAATAAATACTTTAGAACCTTTTTAGCTTAATTTATACTATAATGTATTTTAATTCAAACACTAGGCACTATGGGAAATAGGTGAGGCACACGGTAAAGAAGGAAATATCCACGGTAAAATCATTGCCGTGGGATACACACGGTAAACCGCTCACGGCAAAGACCTTGTCGACAAAGAAGACTTTGTCGTGAGCTTCTTGTTGGGCACACAACAAAGGTGTTGCCGTGTACCTAGGGTAACCTACGGCGAAAAAAAAGGCGTTGTCACCTGTCAGGATGGTGACGACGCGCTTTGCCATGTCCCCGATGGCAGGCACACGGCATACTCTCCCATCTTTGCCATGTGCCTGCTTTCTTTGCGCACAGCAAAGCTTCCATCTTTGTCGTGTGTCCTAGTCGTGGCACACGGCAAACATTAGGGCACATGATAAAGATGTTATTTCCCATATTGAGGACAATTTCAAATATTAATTGAAATTTTATCGCATCTTAACCTTTTTTTGAAAAATAACTCAAGATTAAAACATAGGTCATGTTATCTGACAAATATGAAGATAAATTTTGTTTGGGGTTAAGTTCTATACAAAATGTTTGAGTTATTTGAATTTAATTCAAACACAAATTTATATTAAAAATATAAATGGCCAATTTAGACTCTTCTTTCATATTGTAAACTTTTTTTTGTGAGGGATGAACTTTATTCATGCTATGCAATGTTACTATAAATCATACTAGGAAGTATGTTAACATCAAGAATTCTCGTGGTTAACAAGATCTCTCACATACATCGGACTAGAATTAAAAAAAGGAAAAAGTCCATTTTACTCTCTTAACAATTCACATTGTCCAATTTACACCCCGAATAAAATCGTGGTTCAATTTACTCCCTCAAACAATTTAAATTGAGCAATTTACTCCCTAATATAATTTATTTTTATTCCTATTATTACAATGTGAATTTAGTGCTGAAATTTTGCATAATGATAGTTTTTATAGAACTTTTAGTTGAAATATAATTTTGCACAATGATAGTTTTTATAGAACTTTTAGCTGAAATTTTGCATAATGATAGTTTTTATAGAACTTTTAGTTGAAATATAATTTTGCACAATGATAGTTTTTATAGAACTTTTAGCTGAAATTTTGCACAATGATAGTTTTTATAGAACTTTTACGCATATGTTATATAATTTAATAACATTTAATACTACCTTAATAGAGCTCTAAAATTATATACAAAATATTTATGAAAAAATAGAAAATACTTTTTCATGTAGTGATTGTTATAATATTTCATAGTGCAAAATTTGAGAATCAAATTCAAAGTGTACAAAGAGAAACAAAAAAAGAACAAATTATAATAGAGAGTAAATTGCACCAACTTAAATTGTTTGAGAGAGTAAATTAAACCAAGATTTTGTTAGGGGAGTAAATTGGACAAAATAGATTATTTGGGAAGTAAAATAGACTTTTCTCTTAAAACAAACTCTTTACAATGTAAACTCTAGCATCACTTTAAATTCACATTTGAATTTAAATGTAAAGAAAAGTTTAAATTGGTTATTTATACTTTAAGCTAAAAATTCAAACTTGAATTATATTCAAACTTTGTATCGAACTTAACTCTAAACAAAATTTGTCTTGATTGACTTTAGGATAAGATAGACTTTTGTCTGAATTTTTAGAGAAGGTTAGGGTGTGATAAGAACCCAATAAATGTTTAACAACTAGCCTAATGTTTGAATTTCTAGTTCAAATTTTGTAATACTTTATATTGTAAATTCTAAGCTAAATGGGTTCTAAAATGCTACCCGGTCGTTGGTTGAATGGGCATCTAGGCCCATGCATTTGTTGACTTGACACCTTTGTGGCCAACTAGATGAGCGCTGGCAGGCTCATTCACTCACGGAGTCATATATAGATGGTCAAATGGGTCGGGTTTATTGGGAAGGCACAACCCGATTTTCTTGGCCTGATCTAAGCACGGCACGACCCAAACCTAATGCAATTCATGCCCGGACTGTACTTGGACCGACACCTTGGCACGATGGCCGACATGTGCATGACTTGTTTACCTTTAGTTTTAAAAAAAATGTTATGTTTTATATCTTAACACAAAATCCAAGTGGCTTGGTGGTTATTGTGTTGTCTTCCGCTGCTTAGGTTCCATGTTCGAATCTCATCTACACTCTTTTTTTTTCCAGTTTTCACCATTTAGAACACTAGCAAGTTGTAAAGCAGCTAATGGCCCACTGTGCTAATAGGCCTATCGGGCTGGCCCAACACAAACTATGGGCTGCCTAGGCATGGCCTAAAAAGGCCCAAATGTTGTGCCAGTCTGAAATGAAATGTGTCATGTCTTTTAAGACCCAGGCCCTTTTGACCATAAATAGTGTCATATGTAGGACATCCAAACTACAAGTGATATTTATTTTCAGCTTACAATTCTAACTCCGCCACAAAACATGGATGGGCATGCTGCCATATATGCATTTGAGATTTTTACAATAGATGCTAATGAATGCATACCAAACATTTCCTCAATCCAACAGTTCAGATCAAAATCGTCACTCTCTCAGCACATTGATATCATAAGTATTATATAGAGAAATCATATGTATTATTGGGTAAATTGTAACTTCAATCTTTCTTTAAGTGAAATAAACAAATCATTTTTTTATAATATCTCCTTAGAGCATCTCCAACAGCTTATGTATAATATTAACTAAATTTAAAGATTTTTTTCTTTTTTGTAAAAATAGAAATCCTCCTAAAAGCTCCAACAGACTCTCTAAATCTTAAACTCCATATTCAAACAACAACCACATATGTTGTGCCTCAACGAGTGAAACAGAGCAGTCGCAGGAACGAAGTGTGCTGATTCTGTTGGATTGAGTGTTCTTCTGTTATTTTTCTATACTATTTAGCTAACGAGTCTATTTTAACAAGGCTGTGGGAGATGCTCTATAGAGTTCAATTGAGATGCACTTGCGTTGGAATCAATATTTAATTCACGAACTTTTCATTCTCCAAGATGCTCTTTAGAGTTCAATTGAGATGCACTTGCGTTGGAACCAATATTTAGGGTGCGTTTGGTACAGCTCCAGATTCACCTTGAATCAGAAACGTTTCAAATTCTCTCTTGGAACGTTTCTCTAGTGAATCACTCTAAACGTTTGGCAAAAATCTTGAATTCGGATTCTTGAAGTAAAATAAACTAAGTGATTCATGAATCAGGTGAAACACCATTTTGGGTGATTTAGGTTGGTAGTGTAAAAAACTTGAAACGTTTCAAGTGATTCACCCCTGAAATGTTTCATATTTTTGCTATTTGGAAGTGATTCAGGTGATTCAGCCTTGAATCTGAAACGTTTCACTTAGCCAAACAGATCCTTAATTCACGAACTTTTCATTCTCCAAGGCATTGAGATTTAATTCTGATGGCAAGTCGACGTAAGGCAGCAAGAATGGTGCAAACGTCAGTGCAAATCTGGTCGGGGCAGATCGAAGGCTGCATATGGATGACGATGCCGGCCGGCAAGGAAACAAGAACGAGGACGATGATGCATGGCAGGGAGATGATTCTCGTGGGCTCCAGGTAGAACGGCGGCGTGTTGAGGATCCGATCCGCAGGGAAGGATAGGACACTTCTAGCCTGGAAGGATAACACAGACGAGATCCGGCATCCACACTATGTCGGGTGCCCGCATGAAGATTATATAATACAATTCAGACACTTATAACGCATGAAGATTATATTATACAATTCAGACACTTATAACGTACGCACACTCACCCTGACGAAATCACCATTGGTGCCTTGCTGTTGACGGGAATGTCACCTACCACTGAAAGTATAATACCGTTAAATCCTAGTAAATTCGCTCCTACGAAGAGTCAAACCCAGAACCTGAGGTGCTACTAAGACTCTTGTAACCATTAGGCTATAGTCCCTTTTGTTGGAGACTGGAGTTATGAGTCTATGACTAACAAGCTACGGCGTCGATCCATTCACGTGAAACAAAAGAAAGTATCGATTCTTTTTTTTTCCTGAACCTGATTATCTCTAATGACTCGGTACTTAATTATTTAGAGACTAAATTACAGTATTATCCAAATTAATGGAGGGTTATGATTCCTTTTCCGCGGGTATCATTGACGCGGTGGTTGTTTGACTGCATGCGGTCAGGCTGATTTATGAAGAGGCATTGTTGTCTGTATTTTCCACGTCCCAAACCCCATATAGGAGGTGGTGGGCTATATTATTGCTCAATATACGCAGGAGTCCAAGAACGATGCGATGGCTTGGTAGCTCTGCGGCGGCGCGACAGCACGGAGGAGGCATGAACCGCGTAAAGCGCCGGCGCATGGAGGCAGAGGGCCTCTACACCATCACCCATAAGCCTCGCATCTGCTTACCCTCCGCGTTCATCAGGAATTCGATTTTAGAAGGGCCATAAAAGTAAGGGTCATCTTTTTTGAGGCCATAGAGGAAATTTTCTCTTAATCTTACCGTGCAGTCTGATGAAGTGGTCTCGTGGTTTGGACCATATCTGGTTGATGCGTTCCTATGCACTTATGTGTCATGTTATTATAGTGCCATCAGCTCAGTTTGTCGCGCTTACATTTCTATAGTTTGCTCTTATATTTGGTTGTTAATGCTTTTTGTTGTGGTGATTCAAATCACATCTTGGCAGATAGCCATTCACTTGCTGAACGATGATATCGTAGAAGGGCGCTTGTTGTTCTTCGACGAACGCTATCAGTTTGCATTGCTGGAGATCTCCTTGAGCTCATCGTTTGAGGTGGAGCTCCCCTCCTTTGGTTGTACCCCATGCTATGGTCAGAAGGTATTTCCATTGGCTAGGAATAAAGACTTGTTATTTGCCTATTCGCACGGGACTCTTGTGTGCGAAGCAAAAGATCACGTCTTGTTTCTCAACTACAGCCTCCCACCGGTAATACTATACTGGCATGATCAATCGATCAATGTATCTATGCTTCAGTTTGTATAAACTCGGTTGCAATTCTCTGTTGCAGTGTGCCCCTGGAGGGCCGGTGATTAACCACTCTGGCGATCTCATAGGTATCTCATCAAATTCACGAATCTCTTCTATCACTACGATCCTCACATGCATTGAAATGTGGACAAATTATAGGTATGTATTATATATTAATAGCTTTATTGTTGTGTTACATTAAGCATATGCGTTGTCCTTCGAAATTGAGTTAAACCGAATATTCAAAATTGTTGACACTCTTTGATCTGCTTCCACCTTTCTCAGTTTAGGAACTAGTAAGGCTACTCCTAATAGGAGTTTTATTTTCATTAAATGAGATGCTACATGGCAGCCACATAGCAGAAAATTTATGAAGAGAGAGATGAGAAGAGTTTCATCTAGATAAAACTGGGTCTACATAATTTTCTAAAATTAAAACACCATGGAGCTAGCATTGGAGATGAGTAATTTTATTTTATTATTTAGACAACCAATAAATCATATAGAAGTAAGTGCTATGAAACACCAAAATGAAAATATGCATTGGAGGGATGGTTTTATTCATGGCTTCAAACCAAGAAAGATGACATGGTACTCTTGGAAACATCAAAATAAAACTGTCCATTGGGATTAGCTTAAGAGTAAATTTGACAATATTGTATTTCACAACATGCATTAAAAAGTCTTGGAACTCAACATGGTAGATTATCAAATTATGACACTAGGTAGATAGAACAATTAGGTGGTTTCAGGGTTGTTGCTATCCCTCTTTTGTGCTTCCAGTCCTTTAGCCTAATGGTTGAGGTGGCTTAGTAGCACCCTTAGGGTCCCGGATTCGACTCCTAGTGAGAACAAATTTACAGATTAGGATAAAAAAATCCCCTCATCTGTCACCACACCAAAGCACAGGTCTAAGTACCGACGCAGGACATGGTCGTCTCACACGGGCCATAATGACACTGTATAAGGGTGGAGTAGGGGTTCAAGGATTTTCTCGACCTGCTGAGAAGGTCCTCTTCTTAGCAAAATGTTCGGGAGTTGTCTTACCCCCCCCCCCCCCCCCAGGTCGAGTTTTCGTTTTGTGTGTGCTTCCATGAGGTGGTCACCTCTCAGAAACAACAATGATGTAGCATATATGCTGACATGGGATCACAGCTGCACTTTTTGGACATAAAATCTGCACTAATTGTAGACTTCTGTTTCATTCCTGTGCATGTTCCACGAGCAAATAGCTTGGATTTACTAAAATTTTATTGTGAGCATACAAATCAGGTATTTACCGTGTGAAACCGGTTGGTCTCATCAGATTTGTATGAGGTGTATTCTAATAATCCAATGAAGTGAAATTTTCATAGTCCTTGGAATCTGCTTTCTTTCATTGCAATCAACATAGAAACTTTGATTGGTCTATCAAAATTACTGCAGATGTATTGCACGCCCCATGTTGCATATGTGCCTTATCGCTGTTGAACTTTTGGACATCAAGCCTCTAGAAAAGCTCTGGAGAACACACCACATTCAAAATGGTTTCATTGTAGATCAGGTAGAAATGCAACTTAGCCAATAGTATTTTTGTCAATGGTAATTAATATACACAAACTCTTTTTATCTATCTAGGTGACCCAATATTCTACTGTTGAGAAGCTTGGCATTAGACAAGGAGATGTGATTCTTTCATTCAATGGGATCTCTTTTACCTATCTACCTCAGGTAAATATGTGAAAAACATCTGTAATATGGGAAGGTCATTTCAAAATATATGTAATTCTATTATATGACTTACACGATCAATCTTTGTAAGTAGTTTGAAGATTTTCTTCTCTCAATTGGTTTGGATTTCCTCCACAGGAATGAGACAGTAAATGAGTTTAAGGTGTGTTTATGTTGCATACAACAATTATAATGTTGAACTTGAAATTTTGATTGAAGGTAACACTTCCTCTAACAAATATATTGTTTGGTTCTTTGAAGCTCGAAGTTTATGATCTGCTTGGAGAAGTTAAGCGAGTCATTACTTTGCCTATACAATTCCCTGATGTTTTACCTGGCAGGTATATATGTTTATTGTGGCACTTATGAATCTATTCTTGATACTGTTATTTTCATCAACAACTTAATTGTCACAAAGACATGAAAAATAAAAGATGCAATGATAACTATAAATTATACAATTCTCTACAATCGTTTGATATAGTAAGCAAAAATACAGTACAAATGTACTAACAATATTTGCACCGTTTGGTTCACACGTATGGAATGATATACAGATAATGAAGCAACACATGATTACATGAGGATGGTGGAGGCACGTGACGACACACTGTACATGGTAACAATAGGAGTGTGAATGGAAGCTGCCAAGGTAGGTGGAGAAGAGGTGTGCCAAATTATTTGGGAGGTTTATAGGAGAACGAAGCTGTCATGATGAGTGGATAGTCAAAAGTGATATTCATTTGCTGCAATCCAGCCATGTCAAGGGAGTAGATTGGTCACTAGACCCTCTCCAAAATTCAGGTGTAATGTGCAGAGCTGGTATTTGAATGAAGGACTCGTGTATGTTTCCATTGCATGCATACATCCAGTATTCTTCGTGATAGGAATGACTATCTCTGTGAATCTAACCGCCATCCAGTCACCCCTACCTACTGTATGTGTCATTGGATCAAGGTGTTACACTTGTTATGTTTCAGTTAGGTTACTATAGAAAGGGTGGGGGGGGGGGGGGATTTACTGGAGGGGTTTAGTTTTCAGAGAAGGCCATTTACGGGGTGTAGTTGCAGTTGTTCTCTGAACTCTGAAGGGCATCCATTCACTTTGTCCTATCCCAAAAAACCTAATTAAGCTCCACGACTCGAGAGTCGAGGCACCACGTTTCTAGCTATATGTGACTGCAAATGACTAGGTTATGTGAAAAAAATGCAAAGTTTGAGAAATCAACGATATGTTGAAGTTGAACAACCAACTACCATGCAAAAAAAAAAGCACGTGTGTCGACAAAGCATAGAACACGTTGCTTGATTGATCTGCAATGTCGCGCTCTCTCCACTACGGAAAAAACTAACTTTGCCTGTGCCCACTGGTTTGTCGTGTGCATTCTCTTGAGCACACGGCAAAACTGGCTTTGCCGACGGCTTTTTTTACCGTGGACATTTTGCCGTGTGTAACCGATAGCAAAGACGTTGCCGTAGATTTTTCAGGTTTTACCGTGTGCATTAGGCACACGGCAAACCTTTGCTTTCCCGTAGTGCTTTAACCCGCTAGAAAATAAAAAAAAACTTGAAAAATAACACTACATTGTGTTTGGAATTTTGAGGCATTGGAGAGAAGAAAACTGATGACCAGATTGCACCTCTTGAACAGGAAGCAAAGGCCAACAGATCCTACCTTTTCTTCTAGTCGCAGCGGCGCGCTTGGTGTGTCATCCGTTCGCTGCAATCCATGGCAATCTCTTTTTGCTAGAACGTACCCATAGAACATTGGGACACGGTTTTTATCCATGAGTGAAGGTTTATCTTCATGATGCAATATAGTACTCTTATAGGACCCATCTGTGTGCTCGTGAAAATAAATTTTGCTTTTTAGAACGTCCCCAACAATCAATTACTTGTCGTAATCTGCACCAACCGTTCTTCACATCTTTGTTGATCCTTTGTGCTGGAGTCGCACACAATTGACAATTCAATACATTGAACTGAAACGACGTTTGGAGCACACAGGAGACGTGATGCTTTGGGAGGGAATGTTTGGAACACTTAAAAATATGCACCCGAAGTACTATTGGGGGGGGGGGGGGGGGGGGGGGGGGGATGCATCGAAACACTCAACTGGCTTTGTGTGGCCCAGCTAAAGCTAAAGCCCACGAGAGGAGTACAAAGAGTGAGAACGCATCGCGGTTCAACATGCCGCGGGCGCAGGCAACCCGCAAGAATTCCGCCGCCGCCGCCGCCGCCTGTGTTCCCTCACGGGACGGCGGATGGCTCTCCCTCCACACCAGCAAGCGCCGCAAGAGATCCTCACGCACCGACCACAACAACGACGACGATGATGGGCTGCCTTTCTCCGACGAGATCCTCCTCGCCGTGTTCGCCTGCTCCAGGGTGCTGAGCCTGGCCGATCTCGTCCGCTGCGCCGCCACATGCAGGCGGTGGCTCCGCCTCATCTCGACCGAGGCCGAATTCATCTGCCGCCGCTCGTCGGCGCCGCCGTCCGCGTCCCGCTGTACCGGCCTCGCCGTCGGGTTCTTCCACCAGATGCCGGAACAGGGCCCGCGGTTCATCCCGCTCAACACCTCGCGCTTCTCGTGCTCGGATGCCGGCGAGATGTTGAGGGCCGCGCGGGTCGTGTCGTCCCGGAACGGCCGCCTCGTCGTTGAGCTCCGCCGCGCGTCGGTCGGCGCCACGCTCAAGCTCGCCGTCGTCAACCCCATGACCGGCGATGTGCGCGTCCTCCCGACGCTCTCCAGCAAGGACAAGCCGGGGCGTTACGCCTGCGCGCTGCTCATCACCGCCGACGACCTCGCCGATCCGCGGGCCGCCGGCTTCCTGATGGTGATGCTCGTCTACAGCCGCAGAAACTTCACGGCGTGCCGGGCGCGTGGTCGCCGGCGCTAGGCTCCGCGGCGCGCAGCTTGGCGAGATGCAAACCAACGCCGCCGTGGTGGTCATCGGCGGCACCGTGTTCTGGCAGGCCCAGAACGCGGTGGTCAGCCTGCGCCTCCACACGCTCGAGGCGGCGCTCATGTTTATTCCAAAGGACCGCCTGAGGAAGTGCCTGATCACGGCATTGCCGGACGGGAAGCTGTGCCTGGTGGAGGTGCGCCTCTCCCGTGACCATGACAGGCAGTTACAGGTGCGCGTCCTGCTCCCCGACGAAGGAAACAACGACGGCGGTGGCACAGGGCCAGATGATGGTAGCCATCAGTGGAAAGAGGCTGACAAAATGTTGTACCCGTTGCCGGATATGATGACGGGTAGGGTGCAGGGCGTGCACCTGCTGCAGGCTTCCGAGAGGAGTGGCATCATATTGTTCATCACAAGACGCTATGATCAACTGAATCCATTGAACTGCATGTACGCGCTGGACACTGGGAAGAAGATGGCGCAGCCGTGGATGATTCTGGATGCCTTGCCGGATGGCATTTGCTGGTGGTGGCCAAAGTCGCGGGGGAGCTTCCACGGGTACGAGATGGACCGGGTGGACTTCCTGGCCTCCCTTGGCGGTAGGGGAGATGGTGGTAACGGCGGCGCATAGAAGACGGCACCTCTCTGATGGTGAAGCTGTCAGAACTCAAAGAATCAAGACGTCCCTAATTCTGGCATCTGCTTCAATTTGGAGGTCTAGTATTATTCTCTATGCTACCAACCTAGCACTGCAGCTCGTCCTACGCAAAACACCATTTCGTTTTAAACAAACGAAATTGAGAACCCATGCACTCCATATATTTGCACTGTGTGCTTCTCTTACAGCTTGAAACCCGAAATTTGAGTGCAAGCATTGAATTTGAATTGTAAACCTTAAATTTTGTTGTGAAACCTTGAGAAGTTTGGACCTGAAATTAGACCTTATGCCGCAGGTTATTCGACTATATTGAAATTGTTTTACGTGAAAGAAATTTTCAATTTCTTTGTGTTGGTATAAATAAGTTTGCGGGCGTACCAGTATATATTTAGTATACAAGTATATTAATACAAACACACAAGGATATAATAATAATGTCTCTATTGTTGATGTAACATATTCTTCTTCTAAATTTTTACAAATTATGCTTCTACTTTTGAGACAAATTCTTAAGTGCCGCAAAAATATGTCTCTATAACATATATAAAGTCATATTAGAAAAGTGCCTCTAACAAAGTGTCACTATGAGAGGTTTTTGTTATAGTGTTTGAGATGTCCACAGTCAAAGAGCGGGTACGTCGACAGGACGATGCGAGCTGGCGTTCTGCAAACGGCCGCAAGCGGGCTGCTGGCGGGCGCCGCAAGCTGCCCGTGAGCTTCTGGTGACGTTGCGCGGGCTGTCGCAACGACCTGCGTGAACTATGTGACGCTTGTGGTGGCGGGGCGGGCAGCCGTAGCCCGTCCCGCTTTCATGCCTAGGCGGCGGCGATGTCAAGGACATCCCGAACAGTGGCAATGATGAAGCCGTCTTGAGGACGAGCGGTTGATGGCGACACATGAAGGCGTCCCTTGAGCGTCTAATGTCCGGCTGCACCGCACGTGTTGGAGATGATCGCAGGCCGGTGTAGTCGATGCCGATGTCGGTGAAGAGGCTCGCGATGTCGGTGGCAGTGGGGGACGCAATCCCGAATCAGTGATCGGGTAAAAAAAAATAGCAGCAGCAGTTAAAGCTTCATCGTGTACAACAATCATGTACGTGTAGCTTTACCTCCTTCGTCACACCTTTGCCACCACGTGTGCTAGCAATGTGCACGCCCATGTGCGCGTGCGGTGGCTGGAGACCAAAGCTGAACGTCTCATCCGTGGCTCCCGACGATGTAGACCAACCAATCTGATCGGATCGCACGGGCGCTGGCCCTAGGGCTGGTAAAAAAGTTCCAGGTTGGTGAGTCAGCTTGGCTTGGTCATAACTTTTGTGCCATTGGCTATTTTATATTCAATTTCTTGAAATTTGTTAAAAAATATTATGAATTTATGGCTCTTTGCTAGAAGACACTACCAGCCATATAATACTCTTTATTGAGATTTGAGGTGAGAGAGTGTTGATGCAAATACTGTTTTACCCTTTGAAATACTCCTTTTTCATGATGGTTGAATTAGTAGAGAAAATTTTGTTTGGACATGGAACAATTTGATACTGATTATTACAATAACTTTTTTGTAAAATTAATCATATTTTTTGATACATTTAAACATAAAAGTTAATAAATCTACATTTGCATGTATTACTGTGCATGTGTGGCAGGAGTCTCATAAGCCTTATAAACCTGACAATTCATTATTACAATTTTTTTTTACTTTCACGACACCTCCACATGCTTAGAGCATGCACGTGGTTGGGGCAGCGACAATCTTCCTCTTGAATCCGAAAGTGGCATGGCTTATAAAATGTCAGTGTTAGAGCATCTTCAAGAGCTTCCCTAAAAAAGGTTTCCAAAAACTGATTTTTGAGATCAGCCTAAAAACTATTGGGGTCAAAATATTTTCTCTCCTCCAACAATTCCCCTAAGGCTTTGTTTGGGTGCTAGGGGTGAAAAACCATGGGGTTTTTAGCCCCGAAGGGAAATTTCTGCCTCCCCATGCCACCCCCTCCCCGCTCGGGATATAAATCCCGACTTATGACTATTCCCGACGCATGTTTGGGAGACGTGGGGGAAAAAAATCCCAGGCAGCAAATAAATATTCATATTACTCGAAATAAATCACAGAATGCAAAGACAAAACTGAAATTGATGAAAAATATGTCCTGACAATATTTTTCACTGAATATATACATGCATCCCAACATGTCCAAAAATTTATAGTGGCCACATACTAACTTTGTTTGAACAAATAAGCCATAAAAGGACTTAATTTTGACATCAACCGAATGTATCATGGTTTCTTCCCAAGAACAACGACGTAGGTAGATACAACTCTAGAATCCTTGCATGATTTCCATTGAACAATATGAACCACAAAAGGACATAATTTTGACATAAACCGAATGTATCACGGTTTCTTCACAAGAACAACCACTTAGGTAGATACAAAGTCCAGAATACTTGCTCATGCAAGGTAGATATTGTTGTCTGTGAAACAACAAAGTTTCGTATTAAGATTATATTATTACAATATCATATAATTCTTGTATCAAACACAGACAGAGGCATAAGCTAATCAGTTATGAAACACAGACAGAGGCATAAGCTACTTGAAGTGATCAGACAGTGATAAACTAGAAGCTCTGGACTATTATCATTGCAGATGGTTAAAGAACTCAGAACTAAATAATAAGATGCTAAAGCTAGTACAATGAATGCAAGTAAAAAAATGAGACCAACATTCCTCTGAAGAAAGAATAAGACCAAGTATTTTAAACATTCATACAAAAGTAATATGATGTTTAACAAACTGGAATATATGAAGGGATAATGCAACTGAAGATAGATATTTTAAACTTTTATGGCATAAATAAGATGTCATCAAATAAGTTCTATGCAGCCCTCAAAACTCAAAAAAACAGAACTACATACCTATGAAGCTATTTCACTTTGAATACATAATAAACGAACTCTTGGGTTTTTGAAGTTGAGGAAACTTTCTTGATTCTGATCACATTTGAAAACTTTGGTCGCCTTTGCCTTTTCAACGTCTGAAAGCTCCTCAATTGACTCCAAAACAGCAAGGCAATTTTTGATGGAATACTCCTCTGTTGGCTTTGCTACTATGTTCAGCTCATCCTGAAAAGTACTTGTCTGCTTCATCCTGAAATCAACATATTGCTACAGAACTCTAGCTACCTGACTTTGCTTCCTTTTTTTTTCAGAGCCATCAGCTTCTTTGTGCCTAGAACAAGATGAAGTGGTATGCTCTTCTTCATCAAGGTTAATGGGATCATTTGACTGTCTTGGTCTCTCAAAATTTACAGAGAAAGGATTCACTGTAATGACAGGATCACCAACACTATGATCTTCAGGTGTGGTTGGCAAGATCCTTGCTTCCTCAGTTGATGTAAAGTTGAGATCACCAGTAGCTATACTTCCTAGAACAAAGATATAGAAGTTTTTAGTAGTATGCAGTTCTAGATCAAGAAATCACTACCTATAAATGCATAGAGCTACAACATCAATTCATAGAGCTAAGGATCACAACCTAAATGCATGAATTCTTACCTTCATATAACTTCTCCATGTTGTAGTATAGAGGGAAACCTTTTTTGCGAAACTTCTTGAGAACTTGGTTGTCATGCTCAATGTCAAACCAAACAAGTTACTACTCTAGGAATATTTTTTATTTACTGAACTGTAAACATAAATATCTTTACTGAACTATAAACAACAATATCTTTGGTCCATATCTATCGATGATTATTCTAGGAAGCAAGTAAAGGCTCAAGCTGATAGGAACGTCTTACGGGTGTTACACTAATCATACCTTATGAATGGTTTCCCATTCTACTTCTGTAGCATTGATCGTGCAAAGAGTGTCATTCCAACTTGCTCCACTGTTCTTCCTTGCATCACGAAGTACTCGGTAGCTTGCTTTTAATTCTCTTTCTTTCTCCCGAATCTGATCCTTGGTGTATCCAGCAGATGGAAATTTTTCATTGAACTTTTGCACAATACTCCTCCAACCCTCAGTTTTCCAGCCATTTTGAGCCCTGAACTTTTGATGCATATGATCTTGGAGGACATCAACCAAACCTTTCTCATATTCAAAATGCCATGAAGCCCTTGTCCCTTCTCCTTTACTCATTCCTACAATTTAAGAAAAAATAAAAAAACTAATTACACAAGACAAGACAACAGATAATTTGTGTTCAAAAACCAAAAACATGAATTTGAAAGCAGTACATTACATAAACAAGAATTTGTCATGCACGATTCTGGGTGTAGTGCTCCCACATTTCCATAGCTATTTGATCTCTAAGAACATTTCCAGAAGTTGCTTGTGAATTTAAAGATTGCACATCATGCTGGTAGTTATTATCTCCCTCTGGCAAATCAACCAAATCTTCGGGCTGGATATAAACAGGTTGGTGATCCAACCAGTCTTCATCTCCATTTAGGCTTCTAATCAAGTTATGGAATATTGCAGCTACAGCTGGAATCCTAACTTGAGATTCAATTGGATGATGAGTACCCACTTTGAGAATCTGAAACCTTTTCTTTAATACCCCAATAGCCCTCTCGATATGGTTTCTAAGAAGTGCATGATGATGATTGAAGAGCTCCTTATAATCTGCATATATAATTCTTCGAGATGAGTGTCGTCTCGTAAAGTCGGCTAGGTGGTACCGAACACCACGATATGGAGCAAGGAATGACGGTGTGTTTGCATAGCCTCTATCAACAAGGTAATATTTTCCATTTGGAACATGAAAACCTTTGGTAATAGCAGATCTAAGGACCCCGGCATCAGATGCTAACCCTTCCCAGCCGCATGAGATGAATGTGAAGTTCAAATCGATGTCACACGCTACCATGACATTCTGAGATAATGTGCCTTTCCTATTTCTATATGGGGGAGCCCTTTCTTCTGCACTTGTTATGGGAACATGCGTACCATCAATAGCACCAATGCAATTCTGCACATAAGCAAAGAAAGGGTTGAGGGATAGAGAATGGATCGAGAGAAGAGAAATGGTTTAATCTGGTGGGTATGGAGGGATTACCTTAAAGAATGGCCAAAATAGACTATCTGAAATAATCTTGGGATGAGTTACATTGGGGTTGGGAAGTTTGATAAATCTAGATGTGAGAGTAGGAATTATATCAAAAATAGCCTTCACATGTCGATGGATCATTTCCCCGCTATGCTGAAAGGTCTTTTGCAGCCTTCCATTGCTAGCATTGTGTGAGATCATGAACATAAATATTCCAAGCTGCTCTTCAACAACAACTCCACGTGTATCATGCACTAGACCCTCTCTTCTAAGATAATTTGATACTTTCTTAAACATGTGTGGCTCCATATGAAACTCACTCTTACACCAACTCTCATGTCCCGCAAGAATTTCCTTCATCTTTTTAGCACCAGTATATTCAGAAGTATGTATCTAGTCTTTTTCATCATTAAGACCTTGAAGTAAGGCAGGAACAATAACAAGAAATAGTTCATCATCCTCTTTTTCCTCCATCTTCATAAATTTCTTAATTTTCTCCCTCCTATATTCCATAATCTCATTCCTAGATCCCATAATCTAAAATTTATATATTATGGAAAAATTTAGATATGTATTATGAATGAGTTGTCAAAATGTAAAAAAGAAACAGTTATCAAGTGCAACAGATCATGGGTGTAACAAAAGCTTAACTAGAGCATGCAAGAGAGTATCAGACAAGAGATGTAGCTGGCGACAAGATCTGTTATTATGGCAGTAAGATAACAACATCTATTGTCCACCTTCTCCTTTAAAAGCTAATACTTTGAAAGACAAACAATATTCATGTTGTTAGCAAGCAATAGCATGAATGATGAGTAGTAAAGAGAAACAACAACAAATCAGTTACTAATTCAGTCATAAGGGGAAAGAGGCCACAAATATCAGAGCTAACCAGTACTTGTTCAGCTACTGCTGTCCAACTATTTATCAACTAGCTAGCATCAAGGGCGCCAAAGCACAAGATAAATGAGGCATTCTGGCGAGGGAGTTAACTTTGTCCATGACTACATATGTATCTAGGAAGTGATGCTAGAAAAATATTGCATGAACTTGTAAGCTGTAGGGCATAAGTGCATGTAAAACAATCAAATCTATCGCACATAACCAGTAATGGTGATAGACCGATAGTGCATGTCCATGTAACCAAAAAATACGACAGCCATCACATGTCTTACAATATATGTGAGAAATAAAAAAAAATATTGAAACCATACTTGGTGCTAGTTTTCAAGAATGCTAATCCATCGAGAAATAAAAAACAGAAGCACATACCTAGGGAGCTTGTGAAGTTCAGACCAGCAGCAGGTGGGCACACTCCTTCCGCTTCTCTTACTTTGGATCTACAAACAAGTGTCACACGTTATTTAGATAAACAAAAGTCTGCAATATTCATGTTGTTATACAAACAGCAAGCAATAACATGGATGATGAGCAGTAAAGAGAAATAACAGTTGAGGAAAACAGATCAGGCTATTCACACAGACAACAGATTGGTGCAAGTATAATAAAAAAAGTGAAATTAAGAACCATACCTTGCTAGGTCGCACAGGTCAATCCAGCCGCAGTTGAGGAAAACCAGCCTTGCAGAAATATTATGGGAGAAAACCAGGCTTACAGCTACAAATAAAACATAATTTTTTATGCTATCAATCATCACTGATAAATGTACAAGAGTACAATTTCTTACAGAATGAAGATATGATATAAAAAATATATCACATGGTAGCTACTGATTAGTCAATTCTGAGATATGCGAAAAATATCACATGGCAGCTAACTCCACTAATCAAGAATTACAGCTGGCTCAAGCGGCAACAGTTGCATCTTCTTAGCAAGCTAGTGATCAATCAGACAATCACATAAGGTAATAGCATTTATTTCCGTTCAGTAGGACCATAGTGATCTAAGAAATTAAATAGACACAGCACAGGTACTAGCATAATGGATCAAAACATGGAAACTAATAAAGCTTCACTAACACTGTGCTGCTCGATCAGTAGGGCCTGCCAGTGCCATAGTTTCCCGGCAGGAAGTAGTCGCAGAGCAAAGTGCAAGGAGAGAAGATTCTTGAAGGAGGGAGGAGTCTCACCTGATGGTCCTTGCAGGTGCAGATCGAACCTAAAAAGGTCTCGGCGAGAACAAAGCAGAGAGCTAGAGAGGACGGCGGCGAGGAACCGTGGCAGCTACTGGGGCACCAATGGGAGGCGGCGACCGGCACGACAATGGGGGGCGGCGACCGGTACGGTGAAGGGGGACAGCAATGGGGGGGGGGGGGGGGCGACCGGGACGGCGACGGTGGACGGCCACCGGGGCGGAGCGGGGTAGCGATCGGGACGAGGCGGCGATGAGGGTGGCGACCGAGCGAGATCGGGAATTTTCACCTTGACTGGAGAGGTGATTTGTTTTTCCCCCTGGGAATCGGCGTGGGTGGGGCTGGAATGTCCCACGGAAATTCTGCCCAATGGACATCCAAAGGATGGGTCGGGCTGGATAGGGGAGAAAAGACACGGGCCAGGATACCTCTGGGGATTGGGCTGGATCCCCTAGGGGAATAAGTGTTCCCAAATAAGCCCTAAAAGTGGTTCAATTCAAAATTAAATTGGGCCACATCAGCCCAGGCCTGCCCAGAAAATTGACCTATTCTCTTTGCGACTTGTCCACGCGAACGCCGTCATAGCCTCGCAACTCGTTGATGCCCGCGCGTCTTGGCCAAAGCGTATCTTGGCCGACACCGCAAACGCCCGGCTGTTCGTGCATTGGCTGACACAGCAACGCCCAGCTGCCCGCCCGCATTGGCCGACCTGCAACGCTCGGCTGCCCGCGCGCTTTGCCATCACCGGAAGGAACATTTGGAGCAGCGCCTTGTCCTGTGCAGGTACAATACACACGCCTTTATCAATACCATCCTCAATCATTTGTTCAACGTTGCGCTAGATTGGGTCCCGCTTGCTCTACTCCTGTGTCCAGTCCTTGATGCGAGGCGGCGTTGCAGGGGCAAAGCGAGTCGGCGCGGCGGGGCGACAAGAGATACTGGGCGGCGGGAGAGAGTCGATGGATGGCCGAGGGACCGAGCAAGACCGAGCGGGACGGCTAAGTCGGTGGGGCCACCGAGTAAGACCGAGCTGCTCACCGGTAGAGAGGCGGATGGCCGCCTCGGTGCAAGAGCCAGCTGCTCGGCTGGAGGGAGGCAGACGAACGAGGCGGGGCGGTGGGGGAAGACCGAATGGCTCGACGGTAGCGAGACGGACGACTGAGGCGGGGACGCCGAGCGATGCGGTTCGGCGGGGGGACGATCGCAACGGTGCCACACGGGAGGAGGCAAGCCAAAAGCGACGCGGTCGTGGGAGAGGCGCGACGGGATTTGTTTTCTCGGCCGGAGAAAGTCGCGAAAGTTACCGCCAACGCGGGTGCGGTGGGATTGGGGACGCCAATTCGTTCCCCACATTTATCTACGTTTGAGGATAATTTAGGGACTTAATAAAAACAGAAAGATATTTAGGGGAGTTGTTGGAGAATGATTTTTTTCATTTGATCCCATTATTTTGATTTAGAAATAGTTATTGGAGAGCTCTTAGAGATGCTCTTAATCTTGTGGGCACATAAACAGTGCGGAGGCTTGTGCAACAGCAGAAACAAGGCTTCATGGCACAGTGGTTGTTTCAGATGGGGAGTGAGCAAGCGGACAGGAATGATTGGGAACAGTGATGTTTTCTGTGTGTTTAAATGACGATTCAACCATGCTGAATAGTCCTAGGGGGCATCAGATGTCTTTTATAAAGTTTTCTCTCACTGAATTGGTAGAAAATACTATTCTATATCTGGTGATGTCTTCTAACAAAGAACCACAAATTCATAGTGTGTTCTAGCAAATATTTAAAAGTTGAGTGTGAAATAGCCAATACTACAAAAATATAATGTTCCACAACAAATTTTGCCTTCAAAGAAATCAAGTCGAGCTTCTTTTATAGCTTGATTGCTTAACGAGCACGCTCGTAAGCTGCTCGTAAATTGTTTGATAGGCTCGATAAGTTCGATAATATAAAATTTTCGATCTTCAAATTAATAGAAAACTCATGTTTTTATATTTAGTGAAGCTTAAATTGCATTTAACATATAAATAAAATATAATACTTATGAAATTTATATTTAATGTTAAAATATCTATCTTATATAGACTTATTAATTGTCATTTTAGAGTCAAATTTATCTTTTTTTAATAATGTTCTCTTCATTAATATTTTTGGACATTATTTTCATGCTTTAATATTATTAAAATATACAAATTAATTAATATTCTTGTCATCATAGTTGAATTATGCTTGGCTCGTGAGCCTAACGAGCCGGCTCGAACTTTCCAAAGGAACCAAGCCAAATATTTTTTTTCTAGCTCGCTAGCCTTAACGAGCTGAGCCAAGCTTGCTCGTTAGCTTAACTAGCTTTTGCGAGCCGAGATGGCTCGCTTAACGAGCTTTTGCGAGCCGAGCTTTAACAAACCGAGCCTACGTCGCCATGTGGAGCATGCTGAAGATCGACCTGACGACGAGACGAGGGCCTCGTCCACATGCATCGTCACACATGAAGGTGCTGTTGACGAGGAACCGTCAATCTACTATGTGATGATGCTAGAACGACGATGGTGCCGTCACACAAAACTAAGTGCGCTGCCTCCGGTGGAGATCATGGAGATCGATCTCCCTGGGGCGCGCTATGCGGAAGCGAGCGACAGCTAGGGTTTGGGAGAGTGGGCAGCGGAGGAAAAAAAATAGATTTGGCTCTCCGCCGGTATTGTGGAGAATAATATATTGGGATGTATTGCAATGAGCCTCTCGGCCGGTATTGTGGATGCGTGAACATCCCACATATGGGAGATTAGCAGAACCGTCCCTTGGATGAACACGTTGCAATCTTCAAAGAAATAGCGAAATAAAAGAGCGAATAAAACACGAGGCAATTTTACCCAGGTTCAGGCCGCCCGAAGGCTAATAGCCCTACGTCCTACTTGTCTGTATTATTTGTGGAGTGCATAGATCTGAGTACAGGAGCTCGTTCTTGAGCTATGAAGAGTTGGGAGGAGGAAGAAATCTCTAGAGGAAGGAGAAAGACCTCTTGATGTTCCTGGGCAAGAAGAAGTCTCTCCTGTCTGACCCGGGTGTTCCCTTTTTATTAGCTAGGACACACCGTCAGTACATAGATAATTAATGCATACAGTGCAAAGGAACAGACCCCCCCCCCCTCATGTGCAGCGCGCCCTGCTGCCTTGAGCCTTGCACGACTACCCCCTTTGCCTTGGTCCTTGCGCGCCAGCCTGTTGCTCGCGTAGGGGCACGCAAGGGAAAGAGGGAAGAGAGAAATGGTAGCTCCTTTATTTATGATTTGTCTTGTCAAATGACCCAACACTTTAGATCTTCTGTGGCTTTAATCTTATGTAGTATGCGGTGTGAGGGACCTCCAGTCCCATATCACCGACAGGAGCCCCCGGGCTCGTTGCCGGGCGAGAGGAGGCCGGCGAGGAGGCCTAACCATTCTTGTCGCCCTTGTGATGCCTTCAAGGGTCTACTCTTTGTTGGGTGAAGTACACAAAACTCATTCGCGAGTCGAATGATCATTTGACATGAAACTTCAGTTGTTCATCTGCATGGAAACCACCAAGCGCAATCACAAGAGTTTTTGGAATCAGGGCGACCATGAGCCGGACCGGTGTCACGGGTGCACAGCCAGACTAGACGGCCAAGGCTTAGGTGTCCACCCTAACTATGAGAAAGACCCTTACAACTGTACCACATCATTTTTCATGTTTATTATCAGACTGATGCTATACATCAAATGACCTCGACCCGCAGAAGTGAGCTCGTGTGTGTGCACTGCCGCGGCTATAACTTCCTTTATTGGCCGCCAAATCTAACCCTAGTAATTTGTCCTAGTCGCGGTGTCAGACCGCTTTCGGCGACATTTGGGTCGATGATTTTGGCCACCGGACTTCAACCCAAGTGGTACATCCTAGTCGTGGCGCTCAACCACTTTCGGACATCATCCAGGTCGACTGGCTCTGGCAATAGCCTCATGGAAGTGCAAGACACTTGGTTTAGCCATTGGCCTAACCATTCAGTAGGGTTGATAAACTGTGCGGGACAATTGGTTTCGTTGCGACTGCATTGAGATAGTCGACTTGGAGGTCCGTGACGAGATGGGTGATGTTGGCGCTCGTGTCAAAACGACGGCTTCATTGCACCATGGAAAAGCGGCGGCTTGGTTGTGACCATAGCGGGACGGTCGGCTTAGGTGCGACTGTGCATGACAGTCGGCTTGGGTGACCATAGCGGGACGGTCCCGCGTTGATTCAGCCCTTGGCCATGCAATATGGTTGATAGACTGTATGGGACAGTTGGTTTCGTTGCGACCACGTGAAGACGATCGGTTTGGAGGCCCGTGGCAAGACGGGTGATGATGGTGCGTCATGGTGAAACGACGGCTTGATTACGACCATAGCGGGACGGTCGTCTTAGATGCGGCTGCGCAGGACAGTCGTCTTTGATGCGACTGCACGGGATAGTCGGCTTTGTTGCAACCATAGCAGGACAGTCGGTTTAGGCGCGACTGCGCAGGACAGTCGGCTTTGGAGCGGCTGTGACTAGACAGGTGATGCTGGTGCGTCGTGGTGAGACGACGGCTCGGTTGCGCCATGGCGAACGGGCGACTTTGTTGCGTCCGTGCGAAGCCTTGCCCGGGGCGCTGGAGTCGTATGCGTTTATCCAAGTTACGAGGTTCGCTTGCCGAGAGCACCGGAGTCGGCGACGCATCGAGACCGTGGACTCGAAAGCTGCTCCAGGTCGTTGAGTCCGACCGAGTTCATGGTCATCCGAGATGCATACTCCATGTCGTGGTAACCAACATGCGACTCCGATCCTAGCCAAAGTAGCGGAGGCACATCATCTCGGATTGCACATGACGTGCCTTGGTTGCCATTGAACCGAGCCAAATATTAAGCAGGGAAAGAAGGGATTAAGCTGCGGACCCAGGAGCCGTCCCAAGTTGCTGGACGTCCAAGGAATAGACCCGGAGGCCGTTCTGCGTGGCGGCGCGTCGAGGCGCAGGACCGGGATGTTGGCCCGAGCTGCTACGCACCAAGGGAGTGGACCTGGAGGCCATCCCGCATGGCAGCATGTTGAGGAGGTGGATCTGGGAGCCGTCCTAGGTTGATGGTGCGGCGAGGTGGAGGGCCCAGGAGCTGTCCCGAGTCGGCGTGGACGTGGAGCCACAGCCCCTCCCGCGTGGCCGCCCTCGAGCCAGAGGACCCGGAGGTTGCCTAGCTTGGCAGCGTGCCAGAGGAGAGGACTCGGACGCGACCCTGGGTCGTCTCGAAGCCGCAAGTGGGATAGCGAGCATTCTGGTGCGGCTGCGGGTGGTCCCGCGTGCTCCCCGCCGCTACAGTCAACGATGCACGTCCGGGGGATGAAGCGCGAGGTAGAAGGTGAGCCGGTGTGAATTCCATCCCGAGTGGGGCGCGTGCACGTGCGCGAGGTGTGCGGCGTGAGAGCGCGTCTACCGCTAGTTTACCCGTGACCTGCCTGCGGTCAAACTGGTGTGCATGAGCTTGGGTGTTGCCCGATGAAGTGGACATACATCGAGGCGTATCCCAGTCGAGATCGCGGACATGCTCGAGTTCTTGTCATACCGACATGCAATGCCCGGGTTGGCGCGGTGGGAAAGACGCGAGATGGCAGGCCAGTAGCCCGGTACACAGCATCGGCGTTGCGCGAGGTGGGCTGGTACCTGGCGGTCGTCCCCGGTCGCCGGAGAAAGGGCCGCGAGCTCCAGGTCACCGGATCGCCCGAGTTGCATGTGGTGGAGCTCGGATGGAGGAGCTGTCCAGGTCTACGCCGCCGCCGGAGAAGGCCATCCGCGGAGTCGCGGTTGCTGGAGAAGGCCGTCCGGGTTGACGCCGCGGAGTCACGACTACCCGGAGTAGGCCGTCCGGGTCGATATGCCCGAGTCGGGACACAAACGCCATCGTCCGAGTTGAATGGGGAGTCATATATAAGTCGGAGGCGGCGCCCATCCTGAAGTCGGATGCGGCACCCCGAGTTGTAGACGTGGACATGGAGTCGGTGTGTCGAGCTGGGGGCGGCGTGACGGAGTCACCGGAGCATCGAAGTCGGCATCCCGCCGCGGAGTCGAGGCCGTGGACCTGGGTACCCGGGACTCGTCGTTGGTGGGTCATGGCTCGGCGCACTACCTAAAAAATGACCTTTAGTGACGGGTTTTTTACACTGTCAGAGACGGAAATCAAAACCGTCACTAAAAATGCGTCAGTAAATCGGGACAAATACTGACGGTTTATTTACCCGTCACTAATAATGTACTGACGGGTATGGACAAACCGTCAGTGATATTTGTGACGGTTATTTAAAACCCGTCCCTGATGGTGTGACGGGAGGACAAAACCCGTCTCTGATGTTGTGACGGGAAATTGAGAATCCGTCACTAACTCTTTGACGGGTAATTTAAAACCCATCCCTACTGACTATGTTTGTGACGGGTACCACAAGCCCGTCACTAATGTTTGTGACGGCTAAAAAAAGAAAACCCGTCACTGACACACAGACATATCCCTGATGCGTCAGTGACGGGTGAGGACTGAGGACTATTGTCCTCAATATTAACACCAGAAATATATTATTTTTTCTCCATTTCTTCCTCCGAAACTATTACAACCGTTACAAGAAATAAGCATCTATTCTATGCTCAAAATACAATTTTCCTCAAAGCATTTCAGCTGTATACTTGATGCACTAAAAATCAGAGGGCTACCATTGCTCTGTAACTAATCAGAATTAGAACTATTTTTTATACAAACATAGTCAGTAGGGATATCGGGTGGGGCTCGGCACGCGCGTAAGGTGAGTGTGTCCGTGTTAGCAATAATCTTGAAATGGTCATGTTCGTTGAGTGTGTGTTCGTGCAGGCTAGCTGTAGCGTGAGTTGGAGTCTAGAACGAGATGTGCTAATCGTTCTGGCTCGGTCGTAGGTTAGTTGGTGTTTGCAGATTAGCTGCGATATCGGGTCAGAGTTTGGGATCGCGTTGTGTTGCGTTCCTGGTCATGACCGTGTCCATGCAGTCGAGCTGCTACGCACGGCGCGTACAGGATGCAATCAGTTGAGCGATGCGTGAAAGCAGGCGAGCTGCGCGTTGGAGTCGGAGGTGGTTAGCGTGTGTGGCATGCCGAGCGTGATAGACAACAAGTCGTGGCTTGAGGAAAGCTTGAGCATGGCAACAGTCGGGTCATGCGCATCGTGCGAAGGCCAAGCAGTGGAGACAGTGCTCCCCTGGTGTGCTCCTGGCCTATATAGGTTGCTGTAAATTTCAGTTTGTCAATTGCTAAATCCAAAAAAATAACAATAAAAGTCTAATGTTTTCATCGCTGGGGTATCCATTGCCAAAGTCTTTATATTATTGTTTATCTTCTTCCTCTGTTTCTTGCTGAGAGAGAGAAGAGCGAGCTACTGTTCCTAGGCAAAGGCAACAGTCCGCACGTTGGCCATAAGCCCGTGAGGCAGGCAACTCAGTCGAATCGGTAACCGGGATTGGCTAAAAAAATATTGAGATTGGAGGAAAACAACGCCCGAGTCCCCCTTCGGCTGACGCGTTAAATGTGGATGTGTCATCGGCTTAGCAAAAGCCTCCCTCAATGATTCGGTTAGGGGATGAAGATGCTCTAATCTTCAAAGAAATAGTGAAATAAAAGAACGAATAAAACACAAGGTGATTTTACCCTAGATTCGAGTTGCTCAAAGACTAATAACCTTACATCCTTCTTGTCTGTATTATTTGTGAAGTACATAGATCTAAATACAGAAGCTTATTCTTGAGCTATGAGGAGTTGAGAGAAGGAAGAAATCTCCAGAGAAAGGCCTCTTGCTGTTCCGAGCGAGAAGAAGTCTCCCCCTACCTAATCCGGGTGTTTCCTTTCTATTAGCTAGGACACACCGTCAGTACAGAGGTAATTAATACATACAGTATAAAAGGACTAGACCTCCTAATCTTATGTAGCAAGTGATGTGAGGGACCCTAGTCCCATATCATCAACAGGTATATATGAGAGTACAAGAGTTGGAGGACAAAACACCTCCGAGATACATATAACGGTTTACAATGCATAATATTAACCTATTAAATATATTTAAAAAAACGTGTTCATTCTAAAAATATAATTTAATAAAGTTTATTATTAAAGTATTAGTTTAAAAATATTTCCTACGAACGGCAGCATCTCCTCGCCCTAGGAACGGCGGGTCGGCGCTCGGCGGCGCATCTCGCCACCCTCAATCCTCATCTACTCTGAGTCATGAACGCTTAGTACTATTGCTTGATTCTCTAGTTATTGGATCTGTTAATCTTTTTCAGCATTTGGTGATTGCTTAGGGTGATTCCAAATCTAAATCCAATCCTGCCGGCGCCATCCCCTTTCCGAAATTTTCACCTGCGATTGGATTTGCATTTGAATTTGTATTTGCCTTCTCAATCCGAATAAAACTCTTGCAGTCTGGCTGGATTCCCAAATCTCAGTCCAATACGGCAATACCCCTATTCCCCTCCCTCAAACAAACCGTCCCCTTTCACTAGGAAGGGAGACACCGGAGGCTGCAGGGGATTTGAAGAGACCGCCGTACGGCGGGTCTGGATTTAGATTTAGATTGAAATTCCACTGGAGGGAAGGAAATAGACAGAGATCTAGGTAGGCATGGGGCTTTTCGATCTCATGCACCACAAGTCCATGGAGCGGCAGCCGGACTGCCGGCGACGGCGAGCTTAAGACACTAGTAAGCCGACTCTTCTCAGCTTGACTATTTTTTTGCTTGGTTTGTTGATAAAAATCCTATCTTTTCATGTTTGGGTAGGCTAAGGTTCTCCACCCATCTCCTCGTACTTTCGATGTTCACATGGCAGGAAAAAAAAAGCATCTTTTTATAAGATTTCTGGAGGAATACCAATATACACCATCTCGATCAAATAATGCTACTAGTTTATTCAACTGAATTCATTCGTTTCTTTAGTATAAGATCCAATATGAGCAAGTGTCTCCCTGTGAGAGCGGAGACATTGCGGTGACTACAGTGGCTGATAGGGCCTGCACTGGATTGTTCCTCTAACTTTCAACTAGAATGGTGAAACTCGAGGGGAGGAGGCTGCTATGCTCTGCACAAAAAAAAGAAACCTCACATACATGCTCAATTTAAGTTTTTGGTATTTTTGGACAAGTGTGTTTATGTGCTTGCTAGATGCTACTTTGTGCCTCAAATTCTGAATTATTTTTTCACTCAAAAAATTCTGAAATTATTTTTAACAATGTATGTTGTGCTCCAGATGGATTGGTTGCTCAGGCCAAAATAAATGTCTTGCCTTGTCAGCAAGATGATGATTCTCAGGGTGGCGAGCGTGACATACAGATGCCAAACCTTCCAGAGGTACGCTATGACATTTTGCTAACTCTAGGCTCAGTGCAAGTAAAATGCCAGTGAACCATGTGTCACGATGGCTCCTAATCCCTCGCTTTTTACCAAGTGCATAATTAACTTTCAACAACAGATAGCATTTGCTCCTAGGTATAATAATGTCGCAACCATCCTTTGTCTTCCAAAGGAGCCTCATAAGTTGCCTTCCAACAATGGGCACTTCCCATTTACATTATCTATATAGTTCCCTACTTGTTTTGTCCTAGGATACCTCGAATTTTAGGACATATTATGTGGTAACCAAATGTCCCATCTAATCCTTCATGCTTACCATATTTGGATTATTTGCTATATATGTGAATGTTGCCTTTTTAAACTGAGTTGGAGGCTTAGCTCGCCTAGAATCCCGTGCGTTTTGAAACAAAATTTTTTAGAGGGAGTATAATCATTTATAATTTAAAAACAAATGATTTCTTTCTAGGTACTCCCTCCGTCCCAAAATAAGTGTCGTTCTCGCTTCCCGAGAAATAATGTTGATTAATATATACTAGCAAAGTGCTCGTGCATTGCTACGGGCTTTAAGAAAAAAAAAAATCAAATTATACTTATTAACTAAACTAAATTGTTGTTGATTGATAGGATATACAATATGATATATATTCTTATTATACATCAATAGATATTTTTTATATTATTCTAAAAGAAAAGAGACTGGAGAAGGGGTGTTGTATTTGTATTATATATCTCCTTCATGATTTTTCATGATATCAAAAAATAGTAACAAGATGTAAAGGTATAATCTCTACTACATATTAATTTCGGTGTGGTCTTTCACCTTTGATGGTATCCACTTTTGGTGGTTTTCCGTGGTCCAAAAAACTACATATAAATCATTAGTCTCATGTAAAGCACTCACTATAAGATAGGAGTCCTCACTTCATACACAAAGCAATCATCATAGGATAGGAGTCCTCACCTTAACATAGCAATTGGTCTCTTTTCTTTTTCTCTCTCACGTAATGTAGAGACTCAATCAGAATTCATGAATGTGCCTTTCCTCTTGTCAAGTTAATATAATATTGAGTTTCCCTCTAAACCTCATGCATGTGCCTTTTCGCAACTCATGCACTATCATCTTGTCAAGTTTGCTGAATATTCAGCTTTCCTCAAACTTATGCATGGGCCCTTTTTTTGCCACACCTCAGTTAACTTAATACCTTTGATTGGTATATTAAATGCATTTAACAAAATTGCAATAGATGGTGTGTAACTATATATAAAAACTTGTCAAAAATTTAGTCTTTCATATATGCCACTATGGTGTTAGAACAAGTGTTATATATATGTATATATATGAGAAAATCCATTCTACTCTCAAGTGTAGTTACTCCCACGTTGAAAAATCCACCTTGGGTATGTGTTCATACCTATTTATCATTTTGAGTATATACATATACTTAAAATTAGATTTTTGAGAGTGATAACCATAATTTTTTTTGAATAATTTTCTAGTTATAAGCATATGAACATATATCGCATTTATTGTTATATAAAAGTGAGTATGTCCTCATACTTCATGTATCCCAACAAAAAAAAAATGAGTATGTCCACATACCCTCTAATATGACTACATACTTAATTTACAAACCTCAAGTATGTAGTGATACTCTCTAGATTGTGAGATATACACGTGGGAGTAGGAAAACGGCTTATAGGGAACGTATCCTATGAGAACTAGCTTCGTGTGAGAACTATGAGAACTTCAACCAAGATCACATGATCCTCATCCAATGGTCAGATTATTTTGCACTTAAACCCCTCACTTATCCCACCTAACTCTTTATTTTACAAATAACTCCCAGCTAAAATAACACACCTCTGTCCCTGGCCATCGGATGAGGATCCTGTGATCTTGATTGGAGTTCTCATAGTTCTCACACACACACACACACACACACACACACACACACATATATATATATATATATATATATATATATATATATATATATATATATATATATATATATATATATATATATATATAGTCATACTAGAGGGTATGTGGATATACTCACTTTTTTTTTGTTGAACATACTCATTTTTATATAGCAGTAAATGTGATATATATTCATATGCTTATAACTAGAAGTACATTCAAATTTATTTGTGGTTATCACTCTCAAATATATTTATTTTAAGTATGTGTACATACTCAAAATGATAAATGGGTATGAACACATACCCAGGGTGGTTTTTTGAACGTGGGAATAACTACACTTGGGAGTAGAATATATATATATATATATACAGATATATATGTATTTTCTACAAATTGAGTCAAACTTGCGGCACAAAAACCCATAACGTCACTTATTTTGGGACGGAGGGAGTAGGTCATAACTTGTGTCTTTGTGGCATCATTAAGTTCCACACTTCCACTTGCTTAAGTCTTAACAAGTGTGGCATGTTATCTGCGGTGCTAGACCATTACAGGCAATAACATTGTAACTTAGACCTGTATATACCCTTGTATTTCTAGGTTGATATTGTTTTATCTGACCTGCTCAATCCATTATATACTATAAGTCCAGTTATTAAGGTTTATATATCACATTTCTTACACTAGCGCTGCCAAAGTTGATCAATATTACACAATTACATGGACCTCCTGTTTGTATATGATGCATTATGGGTGCCCTGTCCAGAAGTGCATGTTCTTTTGGAACGTACGCTGTTGTACAGTAAACATCATCCTGTCCATCGTAGTTGGCAAAGAAGCGATTAAGTTGGGCACATGCCTCATTTTGGCATCTACATGGTTTGTTTAGTATATATATATATATATATATATATATATATATATATATATATATATATATTTTGTAGTGTCTAATCAGGTCTAGCCACTGGCAGTTTTTTTTTATGCTTCCATTTACCTTTATAGTTGTGATGCTGAACTTATCTTCCATGCTTTTTTGCATGCAGGACATTTGGCGTCACATACATTCCCTGATGCCAATGCGAGATGCTGCCCAAGCTGCCTGTGTGTCTCATGCTTTTCTACGTTCCTGGAGGTGCCATCCCAACCTCAGTTTTTCTGGCACAGCATTGGGTATGAATAAAAAGACGTGTAAATGATGAAATTGCCAGAGACTTTCGTAGCAAGGTTGACCAGATCCTGAAAAAACACTCAGGCATTGGTGTGAAGAAACTTACGATTAACATGAGTCAATATTACACTGCCAAGGATTCTTGTTATGTCAACAGTTGGCTTCTGATTGCTGTCACACCAGGAATTGAAGAACTTACACTTCAACTGTCTATGGAGGAATACAATTTTCCATGCTCACTTTTGTCTAATGGGAGTGGAGAGTCAATCCGTTATCTCCATCTTTGTGGTTGCTCCTTTCGACCCACAGCTGAACTTCCTTGGTTAAAAGGTTTGACAAAAGTGCGGCTTCATGCTGTCTGTTTTACTGGGGATGAGTTAGGGTGCCTTCTGTGCAATTCTTTTGCTTTGGAGCAGTTGGTACTCACACATTGTGATGAGATGGCTTGCTTGAAGATCCCTTGCATGCTGCGGCGGCTCAGGTACCTACAGGTTTTTAGCTGTGAAAAATCTGCGAGTGATAGACAACAAAGCTCCAAATATATCCAGCTTCTTGTACAGCGGAGTACGCATTCAACTGTCACTTGGAGACACATTGAAAATGGAGTACATACACTTGAGTTTCAGACGTGCACTTCATTATGCTTGTGTTGAACTTCCATCCAGCATGCCAAACCTCAAAATTGCTAATATATATTCGCCAAACGAGGTATACTCCTAAAGTTTTAGCTTAGTGATACGCATATCATGATACAACAGTCATACCTTGAGTAATAAACCTGACATCTTTATGCAGATGGCCAATACACCAGTGCTGCGTAGCAAGTTTCTCCACCTCAAGAAGCTAATTATTAGGCCTAGAACAATAACCTTATTATTAGGCCTAGAACAATAACCTTTTCCTATGATTATTTTTCTCTAGTTTCCTTGCTTGACGCTTGCCCCTCCTTGGAGACACTGATCTTGGATGTAAGTTGATGTTCATATTTCTGTGATTCTAATAGCTATCACAGTGGAAACAGTATTACAATTTTCCCTCCCCCCTTTCTCATCTTAGGTATCCCAGGAGAAAATGGAGCATGTCTCCATATTCACAGATTCCTCAGATCTGAGGAAAGGACAGCAGCATCACAAGATGAAGAGAGTGAAGATCCTAGGATTCACATCTGCAAAGAGTCTTGTTGAGTTTACTTGCCATTTTCTTGAGAACATGACATCACTTGAATACCTTAAGCTGGAGTCCTATCAGAGTCGTCCAAGGTGTTCTGTGCGTGCTAACAAACGTAAGTGCTTCCCACTGCCCATTGATGTTCTCAGGGAAGCACAACGAGGACTCTTGGCTATCAGGACATACATTGAGCCTAAAGTCCCTTCCATGGTAAAGGTACGTGTGGTTGAGCCTTGCCGCCGTTGCCATGCTGCTGTTGAACTTTAGATGTGTAACTCATCATTACTCAATGTTTTATTGTCTGGTCTTTGGAATTGTCATTGTTTCTTCAAGCTATCAGAAGTGTCCATTTTGTAGCACTGGTACTTGAGAGTGCCTGTGCTGCGGTTTCCAGTTAACTGTGTTGTTTAAGTCTTTGCGTTGGTATCTGCTGAAACTATGTTGTCATAACTCAATAAATAGTGGAGAACCTCTACTTTGGTGTTTTCTTTTGAAAATGTTGTCATATGCTTGGATCCAGGTTTTTATTTGAAGTATACTACACAGAATTCTTTTTCAAAAGAAGAGGTGAATTGGTGCATTGTAAATTGATGCACCTTCTTGTCTTGGGTTCTCTGTCGCACAGAAATTATGCACAGTTGGGATAGTATATAGTATCTCTGCTGAAGATGCCGTATTTTGTTTGTACTTCAATTTTTTTTGAACTGGTAGTTTGCAAGCGGGCCTGGCAAACTGGATTGGTCCGTGATCTAGAGACTGCTCAAAGCTAAGGACAACCACCAGCAGATCCTTACAACAACAACAACAAAGCTTTTTTATCCCAAGCAAGTTGGGATAGGCTAACCACCAGCCGATCCTTGCTCTGAATAAATCTCTGCCTAACCCATCACATAAGAAAATCACGATAATAACAGAGGTAAAAAAAAAAAGCACTAAATACTTCATGTCACACGAGTAAACATAGGCAATAGAATTCATTTATCCACAGCCATTACCAGAAGTTTTTCACCTACAGCCGTAACCTTATGTTCCCAATTAATATCCAATTTTGTTCCTTAATACAATACAATATCGACAACCCACCAACAGGACTGCATTCACCAATTTCGTCCAACAATATGTTTCTCGATAATCCACGCTTCCTTGTGCTATAACAATTGAACTCTTGCGAGATAAGGCTGGCTGGGTGGAATCCACTCTGCTAGAAATGAAGGTCTGAACTCTGAAGATTGTGAAGGTGGACTTTAGGAAGAAGATGCCAGATGGTACCCTTGCTACATTCCGGATGTTGATGCAAAAGTCAAAGTCAGAACTGAAGAACCAGCACAATGCCATCATCTACTCCCTCCATCCCAATCTAACTGCACTTATGAGGTTCAAAAATTGTACCAAATTAACTGCAACAATAGGTACTAATGGGCCTGCAGGTGCAGCAACATATCTGATGGACCAGCAATCCAGTTGTGTGAGCCAGCACTTGTGGGTCCCATGGCTAGCGTGAGAACGCTACTCCGTTGGATTTGGCATAGACGCAACCCCCGCTATCCATTGCGTTCCATTTACCATCTCCCGGTGCAGGTCTTCATCCGCTATTTTGATCCTGCAGAGACTTTATCTGATCAGGGATATATAGAGGATGAAAATAGAGCACAATGAAATTGCACGGATGATGACCACTGATGATGTGACATTTCATTTCCATGAAGGTGAGAAATAAATCACAGCCACGTCCAAGAGGTGTAATAAATCAGCTGAGAACCACTGATGATAACATCGAGAGCAAGAGCCGCGGGGACCAGGAATAAAGAAGAAAATTAGCAGCTACTACCTCTGTTTTAAATTATAAGTCATTTTGACTTTTCTAGATTCATAGATATTGCTATGAATCTAGACATAATGTTTATCTAGATACATAACAAAAATTATGAAATTAGAAAAGCTAAACCGAGCAACTTTCCCTTCATCTTACAAGCTAACATTCTAGACAGCAACTTTGTACTTCTGCTGTGCTCCACAGAAATGTAATGTGCTCCCAGGCATATGATCACCACACCAAACAAATGTAACAACTGTGAGATTGGGATTGGATATACCCATCATCCCATATCTGTATCTACCACGGTACCCCACCGATTATAGTACAAAATTTTGAGCTCGTTCTTCATCAGACTTCACTTCTGGATGCCAGTCAACGACCCATCCCCATCCACACCATGCATGCCCTGGTTTCCACGATAGCTACGCTTCAGGTCTTCTGCTTCAGGTGTTCTCATCGTACAAGCACATCGTGTGACTGTTGCTTCCATACATGATACATCACAAGGTTCCACCTCAACCTGCACAAGGCCACACCTGTTATCAGACACTTTTGACTTTCACAGGCTTGTGATTCTAGTAAGAACAAATCTACAGAGATAAGAGAACTGTGCTCTATGCTACTATGCTTGTAGGCATTTTTTAACACCCTCTAAAAGCAGATAATGATTAGTGTGTTTTCAAGCATAGACAACATCTTGAATGTGAAAAAAATGCATTAGATCTGGCAGCACATAAATAGCTTAATAGAACCACATTTTTTCTGAAGCAAATAGTATGTAGTGTTTTCAAGTAGCAAATCAGGCAAGACACATGAACGAGTCAGTGAACAGAGGGTCTAACGCTGTGAAAAGCAACCAGGGGAGGAGTATAATACCTTGAATGGTTTATCGATCCACTGGAAAACACAGCCATGTGCCTCAACATTTTTTATCATATGAGCAGGCATCATGGATTTGAATGCTTCATGAAGCTTCACTTTCGTCAAACAACCACAAACCATAAGAGTAGCTGTCAAGCCATTAGGGGGTTATACCTGCTAAATGGATGATGGTCATGTTCTGCAAGCCGGATATGCTAGAAAGGGAAAGAAGCCCAATATTGGTGACTGAACAATATGACAAGTTTATTTGTAACAAGACGGAAGCAGTATTAGCACAATCACAGAACATACATATGGTACCTTCAGATTCAAGTTACAGTAACAGGAGAAAAGGATAATACCTGCCGGAGGCCATGAGAGAACTGGGAAAGGTAAAGCATTCCAACATCTATGATTTCAAAGCATTTCTTGATATCAAGCTTGGAAAGTAGCCTGCACCCCATTGCTATTTCTGGGAGTCCAGTGGATGTAATCATGGGGCAGCCATGAATCTCCAGAGTATTCAGCTTTGCACATTTTGAAAGTGAAATCAGTGAACGATCTGTTATTTCTGTACAGTATAGGACAGATTAATAGACTCTAACATCGGACAACCCTGAGTAATCTGAAAAATTCCATCATCGCGAAGGCCTCCGCACCTGAAACAGAGAATATAAGTTAGTTTACTGAGAAAGAACCAAACAAAGAAAACCACAAGGAATGTCTAATAGTGATCAGTACAGATCAATGTCGCGGAGTTTTGGACAAGACATTTCAATGTAAGACCTTTATCACTTATCTTCAAGCAAATGCCAATTTTTAGACTCGAAAGTTTGCTGCATCTGGCAAGAGTTTTATGTTCATCTAGGATCAACTTTATGTTCATCTGGCAACTACTGAAGTTTATAGGCACACAGATACTACCTATACACTGAACTGGCAAGAGTTTGCCAGGATCAAGAGTTTGCTGCATCTGGCAAGAGTTTTATGTTTATAGGCACACAGATACTACCTATACACTGAACTACAACTACTGAAGTGGACAAGTGGTCCAATGCCCTAAGCTAAGCACTAAGTGAATAAATTAGATTAGATTGAGGAAATGATGTACTAGTGACTGATGATTTAGTTGCTTGGGTGAGTTAAAGAGGGAACCTGATGATCAAAACAAGAAGGGAACGTACTGGAAGGAAACAAAGACGACAGAATCACCCGTTGCCTTTGGTCCAAGAAACGAACAGAGAAACCAAGAAACCCAGAGCTAACCATGGTGTAGGAGAGATTGAGGCTTGTGAGCTTCCTGCACTTGAGGGCGAGGAGCTGGATCCCGAGATCCGAGACCCCAAGGCACTACTTGAGGGAGAAGCTCCCTCAGCTCCGCGCACCCGAGCCCCATATCGACGAGCGGCTTCCAGAATAATACAGTACAACAGAAATACAGAATAATAGCCAATTGAGTGAATCAAGAGAATTAGTTTTCTTACTTTCGTCTGTATATTTTGGTGCAGCCCTTAGTGAAACAGATTTGGAGATAGTTAACCTTATGAATGAGATAATAATCACCTAAGTAGGCATACATTGGCAACAATTTTTTCAGAGTAGGCAGATCCAAACAAACACCAATTCATAAATCTTGCCAAACGACCAATTTCATGTACAATTGAAGCTAATTTGAAATGCACCCAATTTCAATGTCACTTTCATAATCACTGTAACCATATGTTCCCACCGATTTACATTGATTTTTATCAACACCAACACTTAACACGTAGTAACGCCTAAGAACAGATAGGATGAAACAAAACGCTCCCTACTCCATCCAGATTTCGACACGAAGCACAGATTTCGTCTCAATCCGACTGGAAAACCACAGGACTGTTGAGGAGGGCATTGACCTTGGCGAGGAGCTCGGGCACGCGGTCTCCGACGTAGGTCGCGCGGGTGATAGCGTTACCGTAGGGGATGGCAGGATGGCGACGGGCCCGGTTGGCGACCTTATTCGCGCGGTTGCCCAGGATGAGGGCGTTGGCACGGGCATCCCCCTCCTCGAGAAAGCCGGCGCGGCGGACGTCCCTCCCGAGCTCGCGGAGCCGCTTCAGGAGGAGGCGATCGTCGGGGGAAGCGGTGAGCGCGGGGCGGACGTCGGCGGCGAGCTCCGTGGCGATGCCGGCGAGACGAGACACCCGACGCACATGAGGTAGCCCCTCAACGATCCAGAACGCGTCGGGGTCGTCGTCGTCGTCGGTGTCGGTGTCGGTGTCGTCGGCGTCGGCGTCGTCCACCTCCTCGTCGCTGCTGCTGCTACCACGGGTGTTGTACAGGAATTCAGCGACCGCGCCCTAGGCGACGGGGGTGATCGTCTTGATCCCCTTCATGAGACGCAGCACCTCTGGGGCAGACCGCACCGCCTCCACGCCAACGAACCGGATGAGGTGGGAAACGCCGCCGGCGAGGAGCTCCTTGAGCTGCGGGAGGCTGTTGACCTCGATCCGCTCCATCGCGCTCGTGGTGGAGGGCTGAGGCGGTTGAGGGATGGGAGACGAGGGAGGAGGAGGAGCGGTTCCGGTTCCGGCTCCAGCGGTGGGGGTGCGGAGAACCGCCTCGCCGCGTACTCATTTCCATTTCGATTTCGAAACGGGGGAGCGGGGGACGGGACGGGGAGGGTGCCGATCCGCGTCACAGGGATTGGCTGCCGTCCGATCCTCCCTCCCATCCCATCCTGCGGTTCACGATACACCGATCCGTGTGCTCTTACCTCATTGGCCCTCCGGTTGGGGCTGGCTGGCGTGCCTGCCTGCCTGCCGTGGGATGTAGGAGTATGTGGGCTGGGCTGCTATGTATCAGAATTGTAGTATATATTTTCCATTTTTTTAACATTTTCTTGCAAATTTGTAGTTATCAAATTCCAAATTAGGATGCAAAAAATGTCAATGTCTTATAATTTAGGATGGAGGGAGCACAAAAGAACATACTCCCCCAATTCCAAATTACAAGTTGTTTTAACTTTTTTTTTGGGTACATCCACTTTGCTAAGTACGGAGTATATACGTGTAATAATGCATAGCATAGCTAAAATCAATGTACGTGGCGCTGCATTATTGACTTGCCCTTCTTAGGCGCCGGTTCAGTTGGTCAAACAAACGAGAACAACCAACTCTTGCCCATCTGGATCGAGTTTTTGTCAATGTTGCACAATGATCAGTAGCCACCAATGCAGTCATGACGGTCAACGGAGTAGCAATTCTCCGGGGAAGCAATCACGGCGGCAGATATAACTCGCACATGAGGCAAGTCCTTGATTTGGTTCCAAGTGAGAAAAGGTGCAGCTCAGCAAAGCTATCAGCATGTTTGAACATATTCTATCCAAGCAACAGCAATGAACCACTCTGCACTAAAATTTCATCGATGGAAACACCCTTCCAACATGAACAGACCTGACATACAGGTGCCACTTTCCATGGACACCGTTCCAACCACTAATCATGCCAACCCAAAATCCGAATCCTGAAACACTGGAAAACAATAAGTTTATTGTTTGGTTGAAGCACTTGGAGCGAGCTACGCAGGATCATGGTGGTGGCGCACTCGAACAGAGCAAAATCTAACTTCGGTATTTCCTCAAACATGTTAGACTGTCCGCACTCGTCGTCCTTTAAATCTATCCTTTAAAAGAAATTTTCTATCATAGTCAGTAAAAATTTTTTCTCTATATAATTTTTTCCCACATCCGTTATACTCTATATCTCCTACTCTATATCAACCACCACTTGTAGTATCTGCTTGCTAGTTTATTTTCCCCACCCATCAGCCTCTCTCCCTCCCGTTCTCTCTTTCCCTCTTTCTCTCTCTCCCCCTCGCTTGCTCCGCCCATCCCTGTGCTCGCGCGACCACGCCCGTCCTCCTCCTCCTGCCCCGTGCGCACCGCCGCCTTCCCGCCACCAGGCCTCGCTCTCGGTTGCCATCGGGCCCGCCTCCCCCGACCACCACTGAGGCCGCCTCCCCCGACCGCCGCCGGTCCTCCTCCCCCGCCACCGCCGCCGTGCCCCTCCTTCTTCTCCCCCGCTCTCCCTCTCTTGTCGGTTTCCCTCTCCCTTTCTCTCCTCGGAGATTTCCGGCTCTAGGCGGGAGGAGCAGGGCCAGGAGCAGACCCACGCCACGTCGGCGTGTCTCGGACGTCCTGGAAACCACCAAATTAAGCGGATGCGAAAGTCTACTTCATTTTATCGTAGCCTTTACTATCTCCCGGTGCAGCGGCTCGTGCGTTATTTTGATATTGTAGGTGTGTTTAGAGTGTCCCGGTTCGGACAGTCTTATAGGCAACCGGGATCGCATCCTAGGAGAAGGGATAGGAAGCGGGAAAGGTGCTGATGCTCACCGCTAAGAACTAAACTTAAGCCTACCTGTTCAGTTCTTTTAGTTTCAGTTCATTATTTCTCTGGGAAGCGAACACTCCTAGCTTACGTCAGTGGATCGGGTTCCCTCGTTACCGTCCACGTCGGTACTAGTAGTGGCTGTGGGTGGAACTAATGCACCAAACGATCGCGGACCGTTCATGCCTGATCGAACGGCAGACGAAGCCGCACAGTTTCCCGTTGGATTCGCTGCGCTGTCCGCCCCCAAAACCAGTCCCGTCTCCTCTCCTCGCTCTTCCCATTCCTCAATCCGCCTCCGTTTCCTTGCCCCGCCTTCTCCGCTTCGCCGCCGATCAGCCGCGCCGCCGCCTGCCGTCGCTCCTCGCTCCAACCCCTCTTCCCTGCCCGCCTCGCAGCCGACGGGCTCGGATCGCCTCCGCCTCCGCGGGAACCGCTTCGTCGTCGACCCATCGGCCTCGGCGGCCGCGCGCACCAAGCATCACCCCCCGCGTCCGCCGATCTATGGTGAGTTGTTCCTGTAGCGAAACCGTGTTTTCTCTTTGGGAGTAACCTGCTGGACGCCACTGGTAGCCTGTGCCCGCGAGGTGAGGGGGAGACCCGTGGAATCCCCGAGCTTGCGATTTGCCTTTTGGTGCAAGTCGGGATTAAAATCTAGGGCGTTGACCGTATTTGGAATGCATTCGTTAGTTGCATTGAAATGTATAGGTGCTGTTCCCTAACCCCGTGACAGGCAGCATTTTCCTCTCGCCTGCTTCCTATTAATTTTTAGGTTCAAAATAGGGAAGCAATCAAAAGTTGCTTTTATATCTTGCCATTTTCAGCTGGCGCTGTGGTCAGGACTTAGGAGGCTCTGTGGACATGTGTGTACATAATTTCAGTGCACTTGATGCAGCTTGAACGCCTCCGGTTCGAAGGAATTAGTCGACTCTAATTTTATGCTTATTCCAATCTTAACAGCAGTCATAAATTATTGTTGCTAGGTTAATAGTAAATGGTGGAATCATAGAATGGATCTTCAGATATTGATTGTCTTGTTATCCGTTATGGGATGCTGGGAGTTTCACATTTATTCATACATTTAAGTTGTTGCACGATTGTGCCTCGCAATCATGGATTTCCTTCTATAACATGTGCATGTTTCTTGTGTCTAAGCAATAGAAGAAATTAAGTTAGAAGAATCTATTTTCGGATCCCTGGTGTGCATAATGACTAGAAAGGCTTGACTTTAAGGATGCAGTCACTAATAACTTGCTATTTCTGCACAATTTCTGGTTTCATGGTTTGATGAAGGCAAATGTACCAGTTAAGTTGTGAAAATACTCTATGCACCGTGTTAGTGTTGATTTCATTATTCAAAATCACCAAAATGTATTTTTAGTGTTTATATTTTCCTTTAATATTTTGATTTGCTTGTCTGTTAATGTATCATATGCATTAGGTAGCTGCTGCCGTACAGGATGTGGGACGATATATTTCCCACTCATTACTTTATGATATATAGTATAAAAATTTTGCATGGCGCTTGAACTTTGTAGCTGAAAAGTTTCACATGATGCGTTAATCTTTAGCGGAGTGTTGTGCTTGATGCCTGCACTTTCAAAGAATAATAGCATATTTTAATTACTTAGCTAACTTCTCATTCTGCGTCCGTGGGTGTTGGCTACATGGCCTTATGTTGTCATAACCTGTAATTTGAGGATTGGGTAGTCATGAAATGATCGTGAATGATAGTCTCATATCATTCATAAGGCTTAATTTGATGGTTCTCTTCTTCTTCTGCTATTGTTAGGACTTACATATTGCTCAGCCCTGTCAATTTTCGAAGTTAGGATGTTCATATGTTATCTTAAAAGCTATTGTGTGTTAGAACTGACAATATATGGCTCGTACATCATGGTATATGATTTAAAGGTGAATAATTCATCTTAAATTTTAACTGTATCAAAATTGTATTTTATTGATCTTGCAAAATTAGCTTCACTAGTTTGAAACATAGAGATATTAGTTTGCTATTAGTATCAACCAAACTAAAACCAGTTTATGTCATTTAATACAACTTTTTTATGAGATTTCTTTTCCCGTTCTCATGTTTTCTATCATCACTTAAGACACCTAAATGACTAAGAAAAATATACACTTAATGGAAATAAAATTGTGTTTATGTACCTTATTATTGAGTGGTCAGTAGTTTTAGAAATTTAGTCTTTTTATTTTATATGGCTTACAAAGATACAGTAGATGATCTTTTCTTTTGTCCCCAGTCCAGAGCATCGAACTCCTGCAGTAACCTTTCCATAATAATGTTTAAACTTTAAATCCTCTACCATTCCTTCAGATGTGTGGGTCTGTGGCCACATAGGCTTGACCTACTTTGACATTCGAACAAGTAAAATCACTTCTTAAAATGTAAGCATATGTGTGTTCTGTTTTTTCTGTGTCTGAGAGAATTACATCGCCGCCTCCAAGAGTGTTGTGGCAAATATCTAATTAAATTCTGGGTGCAGGAACCCCATATCTTTGTTCGTGTTAATAAACTTTCCTCTAGGCTCTCTGTGAGCTACCCATAGATGCTTCCTTGAGCTTCTTGATTCTATCGGAGCTCCATACTTCTCTCAAGCTAAATTGGGCCTTATCTCCTATTAGAGGAATCTATTTATTGCAATGGAAGCTAAAAAATAAACCTTACTTGGGATCATATCAGTGGAAAGAGATTAGTTATTTTTTACTGGGAGACATGAAAAGGCAATCCATACCCCTCTCATGATCAATCTTTTCACTAGTTCCATTGTTAGCATCATAAGGACCCCTTCAATGGCCTGAAAATTATCAAGACATGATCATCTACCTGTTAGGGCCTGCACATCTATGCATTAGGTGCACATTCAAAAATATTATCATCGTATACGTTAGTCTTATACAACAATATTCCTAGACCAGAACTCCCTAGATCTGGCATTGGCATGGAGCATAAATAATTTTGGTGGGATCTTTTTTGAATAAATAGCATTTTCCCATCCATTTATGTACCTTAGAATTTTTTTAGCGTTGTTCATGATTCTATATAGGTATTATATTTGTGTTGTATGCTTTTTTTCCTATCCCAGTTTGATGTGGTATTCATTGGAATATGTATTTGTTTTGTTTTTGGATGGTAATATGTGTTCTTAGTAATATGATTCATTATATTAGGCTGTAAATTCAGATTGCTTTTTAACCATGGCACCATGCAATATTCTTTGTAAATTGGTTGATGATTTTTTTCCCCCAGAAAACGATCGTTGCCTTAGTTGACTTCATACGTCAAATATCATGACAGTTTCTTCCGTAATTAGTAGATAACTCAGATAAAGCTTATGCACAAAAACCTTACCATAGAAGCTGTCTGTTTGACTGGCTCTACATTTTCTTTCTTCTCCTATAAACCAAAATCGGCAATCCAAGTTGTTTAATGCATCCATAATGAATTAATGATCCTATTTGGAATTTGGCCAAGTTAACCGTTTAACTAATGTCTTAGGTGCTATATTCTAGCCTATCACTGTTAATGCCTAGTTATTTTCTGTAATAAGATGGCGGTGTACATTTTCCTTTCCATATAAAATCTAAATATTTTGACATAGTATCGCAATTTAACATTGGTCACTTTCTTTCCAAATCTTGAAGAGTTCCGATTGATATACATATTGCTGCCAGAAGCCCATAATAATCTGGAACATAATCTTATCCTAGTTCCCCTGCCCTCTTGTTTCTATTGCCATTATTTGAATTGCAAGGACTTTAAAGCATCCTGGTCCACTCTTGTGCTTGTTTGTAAATTCTTTTTGTATTATTGATGGAAAACATCTTATACATTGCAGGTTTTATTAACAGTGAACAGTATAATGTAGCAATGTATGAGAGGAGCCATGCCATCTTGTGACAAATTACTGACATCATCTGTGGCAAAAGCAGCAACACGTGAGTTGCCAAATAAAGGTGCAAACCTTGGAAATATGTCTCAAGACACTTCTGCACTGCCAAAAGAAAAAGGTCCTACTACCACAGACCCCGGAAAGGCTGTGGTCACCAAACGGCAGAACAATGAAACTCCTTCAAGTCCTGGATACCATAATGTTTACGTTCGAAGGAAAGTAGAGTCTGAACATAATAAGGTGAACTCATCTCAAGAGTTGAAGGGTAATGGAAAGGACAAAACAAAAGAGCAGGAGGCGCCTCTGCAAGATGTACAACATGATGAAGTCACTAACCCCCAAGTGGCATCTGCAGTTGATAAACCTGTAGAGGCATCTCATGTTGATAAACCTGTAGAGGCATCTCATGTTGATAAACCGGTAGAGGCATCTCATGTTGATAAACCTGTAGAGGCATCTCATATCGATAAACTGGTAGAGGCATCTCATGTTGATAAACCTGTAGAGGAATCTCATGTTGATAAACCGGTAGAGGGATGTCATGTTGATAAACCTGTAGAGGCATCTCATGTTGATAAACCGGTAGAGGCATCTCATGTTGATAAACCTATAGAGGCATCTCATGTTGATAAATCTGTAGAAGTAGAAGTAATATCTTCAGTATCCTCTGAAAAAACGAGTGTGGAAACCATGCCGGAGAAAGCTGAGCCACCGACTACATCTGCTACTGGTATTCAAGATGATGCTGAACAATTGAGCATTCAATACTGGAGTGAGAGATTCAATCGGTTACAGACTTACTTGGAGAATTGTGACCGGTCAACTCAGGAGGGTTATTTACGAAGTAAGAATTTGGTTGAGACCTGCGTAATTTATAGATTCATTTTCCCTACTTGAATACTAATTTCCTCTGATTAATTCCAGAGCTTAGGTCCCTTTCGGCAGCTGGGCGGAGCATGCATGCAATTGAGCTGGAGAAAAGGGCAATACATCTCCTAGTGGAGGAAGGTGATATATCACCTCCATTGTAACTTTCCTTTCCTCCTTTTTAAGGTTATGGTTGTTTCACTGAGCTGTCTTGTCACACAACACATATATGCTGTCACCTGAATGCCTGAATAGCTTGTCACCCTACTAATCTTATGCACTATACGTAGTACTTCATTTATCCTTATCCTATATATGCTTCTATCTAAGTAGAATGTTCACATTGTGCTGCCTAATGTCCTCTTGACCACCTTTTTTCATTGTATGGTGATCCATGGAGCACCTTGTATTGTGCTTTTCAGAATTCTGAAGCTTACAGTATGTTTAAGCACAAAGTGTTGCATTATTGTTGTACAGGTTGCAAAGTTATGAGGCATTACCCTAATGCCTTCTGTCCCATTTAGTCACGTGAACATCTAAATAGTGCTTTCACTATCTGTGATGACATCCTGCAACCACAATGTTACTTGTGCCGAGTATCATCCATGTTTATGTTAGGTCAACAACAGTCAGCAACAGCAATAAAGACTTTTAGCCCCAAGCAAGTTGGGGTAGGCTAATGTCTATAGTTAGGTCATTTAAAAATATTTGTGTTGTGGCATTCTTGCATGTATGTGACATGCATGCTTTGTTGATTTACTTAACACTGCCAGTTATGTTTTCCCTTTGAACCCTGCATCGGTGCAACACATAATATTACTGCTATTTGTAGGGAAAGAGCTGCAGAGGATGAAGGCTTTGAATGTCCTGGGGAAGGTCTCCCCAAATGCTTCATCCAAGCAAACTCCATTGCAGCGACAATTCCAGAAATAAATGTCCAGATAAAATATAGAGAGCTACAACGCCAGGAAAGATATGTACTACCGAGTTAGCTCCAGTTTGTCCTGGAGCCTTCTTTGCCAGCCATTTTTTTCGTTTCATGCTATTTCTTTCTCCTTTGATTTAGCCGACATGCATCGGTTTGTTGTTGTAACGCTATGTAAATAGTACTGCAACTCTGCAAGTGATACAGATAAATCCTCAATACTTAGTGAACAAACCCAACTATTTCTTTGTTCCTTTTTTTCTTGTGATAGTGATTATGTGAAATTAATATGGTAGTCAATGGCATTTTGAAATCTTAAATCTGGATATTGTAATTGTGTGCCGGTGGCAGAGTGTGGCCCATCTGCGGAAGATCTCAATAGGCTGAAATTTGGGGCTTTAATGTTGATGTTTTGTTTAAGATAGGGACTGGGTTTTAACAGAATGCCGGTTCAGGCTAATTTTATCGCTTTAAAACACCATGATTCCATGATTGATTAATGGAAGATACGTCGTTCTTTGCTAGTTTTATCTTGGTTTTCTGTAAAATGATCTTTTATACTACTGGTAAAGGATAACGATTCGGATTCAGGTGGTCTACTGTTAGAATGCTTGAAAGCTACAATATCAGTACATTACTGTATATGTAGAATGGAACGGTACCCCAACGGAAATGGAATCCAAATATGTTTTTATCGTGGGCTGCACTGGAAGAAACAGCGTGTGAACATACAAAATGATCTCAATACACCAAATGCCGATATGTGCACACACACACAGGAGTACAGGACTGAGATAATGTGTATATAAACTTGTACACCTGCAAATACATGTATACGCCATAAATTCACGTATAGATGATTAGATGTACATAAAAAAACAATAAATTTAATAGAAACCCCGCCGTATAAACACCCTATTGAACACGTAAGAAAACAACAAACTGTAAAAAGAAGGGAATAAAAAAAATCAAATAATGAACCCGATCGAAGTCCATACAAAAGTATACACCGTGTATATATATGCATGTATAACGTTGTGTAATGTTTACATGTCTGTCGATCCTAATCAAATAAATAATAAAAATCAATTAATCCTGCCCATGCTCCAGCACGTCGACCATGAGCTGCATCACCCGCACCTGCGCCTGCAGCCGCGCGATGTACCCGGCGGCACGGAGGAGGAGCTCGTCGACCTCGTCGCCGCCGCCGTCGCCGCGTGGGACGAGGCGCCTCAGCGCCTCCATCTTCCTCACGGCCACGTCGCGGCGCCTGGTGGTCCGGACCTTGCCGTCCCCGGCCTTAATACTCGTCGGCGGCGACCTTTTGCTGGTTGTTGCTACGGCGGAGTACGCGGCCGGCATCATAGCTCTCCTCGTCGCCGGGGTTGAAGAGTTGCGACGGCGTCCGGTGTGAGCTGCCATGGTGAGCCTAATCTTGGTTGCTAATTGCAATAGTAAAGGCTACTATCAACTTGCAGGCTGAAGTAATTAATGAGAAATGAGGGAGCAATGATGTGTATCTTTTGTGTCAAGTGTTCTGTGTGTATGTGTGAGAGGGAGAGGGCCAATGAGGTGAGGGGCAAGGGGTTGTGTTTATATAGATGGTGTTGGAGCTAGCTAGGCTGGAAGAAGGAAATATGTGTGGGAATTAGGTGGCATAACACAAAAGGCAAACAATGAATAATAGCTTTTGTGTGTAGTGATCAAAAGCTTTCATGCAACATGTATAGCTAGTAGCTCGAAGATATGTATAAGAGATCATGGCATCATGCGGATATGATGATTTGCTACATGTTGAGATGGAGAGCATGCATGGGCTGGGAGGCATTGCTTGAAGGTGAGGGCATGTTCTTCCTAACTCAAGGCCACATGCCACCACATGAATAAATCCTTTAAACAATCAACAGCTCTCCTACAACGCTATCCAATGGAGTTCTCTCACGCAGCACCAACCATCCATGGATTAGCTCTTTCTGCACACATGTCACACTTGTTGGCTACCCTTTACATTTCCTCGTCAGAACACCCTGTATCCCCTCTGCCCCTATGCAAGCTACTGGCTTTGCATGCATGTGTGACACTGTCGTGACCCCACAACCTCCAACATCGTCGTCTGCCTCCTCAGCAAAAGTGCACCAAGCAAGGAAAAAGTCTCGTGCATGCGCCATGTGTGAATGAACGAAGAAAAGTCTTTCTTCTCCTGTGCGCCATGTGTCCACAATTGTAATTAGTGGCGCATGATTCTATATATACATATGTTGGTTATTTGTTGATTATAGTAACAAACAATAAATTAGTATATAGTAGCGCTAGCTCTAATGTATTGTGCCAGCATGTCCCCCGGTGGGGAGCTGATCATGCCAAGCACCAAACGACGACGCTTCAATTAGAGTAAATGGAACGCACTGCTGCACATGTAAATATCCATGATTTTGGGGCCTTGATTTCCAGCCATGTTCTCCCTCCCCACATGGCATGTGTCCTGGTGAGGTATATTGGCATATCATGGTTCATGGGCAGAGATTATTTGCTTGACACGTGCCCGTCTATCGGCACCGCGATTTGCGGTACTTAAGGATCAGTGGTAGGCACGCGCAAATTGGGCAATTTCGGAGAAGATCATCTCTTCCGAGAAAGATCATGTCGGTGCACTTCATGTGCAAATGACGGCAGTTGAGCAACTGGTGGATTTCCATTTGTTAGTCTGCTAGCTAGGCATGTGATTAGATTAATCAACTACTCTACTAGCTAATCGTTTAACTACATCGTACCGGGATAGCTTACGCGCTAGAACAAGGGTCAATTTGGTACAGGTACATGTGTATCTGAGTGAAATGGAATTGACCTGGAGAGTTGATATAAAGTCTTCGATTCCATCTACTCGTTAATGGGTTCACATTTCAACGAGGCACATATGTACGCCAGTTGAGCGGCAAATTTGACTTGGGTTGCTTTCGTCATTCATATGTTTTGCTTCCTAAAAACAATAAGCGAGATTGTTTTGTTTCAAGGTGAAATTTCCTACCTCTTTGCGCCTTCAAATCTCTCTTTTAGATTTTCTTAGTTTTTAAAATGAAAATCACTAAGTACAAAACAGGATTACAGTAACACTTGCCTTTTACTATATAGTAGTGACGGTGGACCTAAAACCCGTTACTGGGATTCTGGATACTGATGTCAGCAAAAATATCTATCATTGAAATTTAATTCTAGTAATGGTTCAGGATGACATCAGCAAACGGCGGATCTACCAGTGGAACAAAGGGGGCTCCCCCGTCATTGGGATTTAATTCTAGTAATGATCCAGGATGACATCAGCAAACCGGTGACGGATCTACCAGTCCCCCCCCCCCCCCCCCCCCCCCCCCTCATTTTGTGGTGAAGGAGATCGATGGCTAGAGGTTGAAGAAGACAGAAAAAACAAGGTCTGGAGGCGAACTGGGCTCAACTTCACCTACTGGTCACCCATTGTTATTATGGCACTGAGCAAACTTGTGGCGGCCTAGTCCTAAACAAGCACCAACCCAGTTCATTTCCTAATAAAGCCGTAGCTGCCTGAGTGTGCCTTGAGCAGTTCTTTGATCTGAGGTTAAGGCCCGGCACTTCGACAATGGGCATGTGATGCCGCTACGCGAGGGCATGTTTGTTACTTTGTTTGGATGGCTGGCAACAAACCCGAGAAGCAAGAAAGACAGTGACATGAGTAAGGATTTGCTCGCCACCAAGAAGGCAGCAGGCTCTCTGTCAACATGACAGCCGTAGCATATGGGCAAGATGTCAGTGTAAATTGTAATGCCTAAGTTAGATATTGCTGGTTCAAATCTTGCTAACTTCACACCTCCATGTATTTTGATCAAATATTAATGGCTATTTTTTCACTGCTCTATACATTCAACTTTAAACATGTTTAACTTTAATTTTTTGTAAGTGCCATTTTTTCATTCAAAACATGTTAACTTTAGACATGACATCATTTTCCACCTATTCAGTCACTTGGTTAAGACCAATTGAGTCATAACTTGTTTATTGATAAGAAGAAGGTTGTACATGAGGAATTCAAATATTTCTATCAAGTTTCTTTTTTGGAAAATCTATTTCATACCAAGTTGCTGGCTCTAAAGTCTTCTTGTCGGCGCAAGGACAAAGAATTAAAAAAAAAAACAGAAAAACAGGGAGGCGCCAATGCTGCATCGAGATAAAAGCGTTTTCCAATTCCGAAAAAAAAAAGCAACGGTCTAAGAATCGTTCCACTCAATCTTGTCCGTTGATAATCATGATGGACGGCCGAGGAGCATCAGTGACCTCTGGGAGAACGGAACGGGCCAGGTGAAGAAGATATTTCCCCGCCTGATTTATCGGAGAAGCCAAGCCATGGCCGCCGTGCCGGTGCCGCCGCTGCCTCTTCTCGCCTCCCACGCCGCCGTGCGGGCCTTGGCGTCCCGCGTAGTCTCTACCTCCGCCAAAAGGGGCCGCCTCGGCGGCGACCACCCGCCGCAGGTCGCAGCCCTCCGGCGCGGCGACTGGGTCAAGCTCATCTGCGGCGCCAGCTTCGAGGTAACACGGCCTTGCCACGTACGCTCTAGGATTGACTCAGGCTAAGCGCAGTATGGCAAACTGAAAAGGATGAAAAGCGAGTCCATTTTTCGACTGGTGCGATGATGGGAACCAGAGGAGGGTGAATTATGCTGCTGTAAGCTTAGGAGAAGAATAGTGAATTGGTCCTAACCTGTGTCTGGTCATTTTTTTGGGTTTAGCTGTTGTCATCTCAGGGGCATTGATTTGCAGGTGTGGTTATCGTGAAGTTAGCAATGGAGATTATATAAACGTGAGACTTGACCAGTTCTTGGAGTATGGTTCTCATGATGTTTACATATGCAATGCGAATGCAGGATGCCGCCGATGTCAGGAATCTCTCCCTTGTCTACACGCTTGCTGGAGGTACACTGTTTGATTGAACCCAACACATTCATTTGGTGTGTGACTGTGTGTGGATGTGGATATGTAGCTTTTTTTGGATCAAAATCTTAACAATTCTAGTAATAACTCACATGCCTTTTTGTTCTGTTAGGAGTTGATTTCTGGATAACCTTTTGAGTTTTATGAAGCTACTATAGTTATCTCTTTTTTCTGATGAAATAATTAAAGAAACTTCTGTGGAAGCCAAGTTAGTGATTAGTTCAGCCTAGTGATTTACAGTATTTACATGAACCATGCTAAGAAAAACTGGTTTCTAGCAGAATAATATTTCTACTAGGCAAACATCTGTTTTTTTTTTTTATAAACACTCCTACAGTGGTTTCACCAATATACTTCAAAAGGAAAAAAAGAATGCACTGAGGAATAATGGATAGCTTACTTTTATGCATGCAGTGGATTGCATCGATTGTGCAGCGGATGCATCTGTGGTGGGTGCAGTGAATGAGGGTATTGATGTAGCAACCTCAATTGTACCAGCAGTTCAAAGGCCGTGGGTGATGATTAGTGTTAATGATGATTGCAGAGATCTTCATTTTCGTAAAGCTGGTAATAACATATTACATAGAAAAATATCAATTATTTGACAGTTTGAGTTGTTAAATTATAATTCATGTCACTTCAAAATTATTTCCTTGTTTTGATTATCATCAATTGAGAGTTGCATTAGCTTTCATGTTTTCCCGAATTAGTTGCCCATGCTTAGGATGGACCTGTAATCTATTAATACTGAACTTTTCGTGCCTGAAGAGAATTTGTTCATGCTCTAGAATTTGACCCCGAGGATTGCCCACCGAATTGCTCAAAGCCATGTGAGAAAGTTTGTCCCGCTGATGCAATATCACTAGAGAGTGCCATGGTTGGAGGAGAGCAGAGTCAGTATGACCCTTTGCATATGAAATCTGAGGTATCAATTGGTCTAGTTATTTTCTTCTGCCTCTGCTTATTCTCTTCATGAGCTTCATTTTCTTATACAAATGGATTCTGCCTCCTTATACAGGGTGGTGTAATTACAGAACGGTGCTATGGATGTGGCCGATGTTTGCCAGTTTGCCCTTATGATAGAATAAGTGAGCACTGTCTTTGCTTCTTTCTTATATTCTTGTTCTTTCATCATCATCAGAAGAGCGACACGCTTGTTTGCAACGAGCCTTCATTACATGCATATGCATGTGTAACTTCACAGTGTCTTAAATTTGATATCTCCTGCACTTTTGCGTATCTTATAGAAGCTGCAAGCTTTGCTTGAAACCATTTCAGGAGCTGTGTCCTATATCCGAGATCCTACTATAACCATTGGATTATTGAAAAGGAATGATGTGGATGCAATAGAGATTCATACTACTGGAAAGTATGTTTTCTTGTTTCAAGTTCTGTAGATGTTTGCGTGATGTTTGCAATTTCAGCATTATTTTGCAGGCACCTGATCTGAAATATTTCCTCCAATTTAGGGAAACTGGTATGTTCAATACCCTGTGGAACAACTTGAGCGAGTCAATTAATTATGTTAAGCTGGTGGCAGTAAGTTCTACCTTTTGTTTTGTCACGCATATACACTAGTTTCAGTGCTTAAAATTTTTACCATGTTCCCCTTTCCTGAAAAGGAATCCCCCTATTCGTCTACCATGATTGATGTGAAAGATCACCCTTTCAGGTTAGCTTGCCAGATATTGGTGTATCAACATTTGATTTCATGAATTCAATATATGAAATAATGGAGCCCGATCTTCAAGGGTACAATCTTTGGCAGGTTAGGTTTCAAGAGAAGTCTTATGCAATCACTACTTTTTATTATGATTGCATGTCAGATATAGCTAGTTCATTATCCTGTCTATCTTTTTTTTTATGACTCTTGTGATACATGCTTTATTCAAACTATACTATATTTTTTTACATAAGATCTATGTTTCCAGTTAAAGCCTGCAAATGCTAGTTTCATCTTTTCAATCCTCTTGATGTGGTAGCCTGGTAGGAATTTTGATCATGAATATGATTATGCTACTACTATTAATCGTATTAATATGGCATGCTTTCATTCTGGTCTTGTTTAAGTTAGTTTTCTTGGTGTAATCAGTTAGATGGCCGGCCCATGAGTGGCGACATTGGCCGAGGTGCAACAAGGGAAACAATTTCTTTTGCTGTTCATATGGCTTCAATGTCAGATAGACCTCCTGGTAAAGGAAGCAGCCATTGCAATAATGTTGCCTTTTATGGTTTTATTATTTTACATTTTCGAGTATTTTTTATTCTCCATTTTCAAGTCTTTACTGCTACTATTTTTTTGAAGGCTTCTATCAGTTGGCTGGTGGCACCAACTCCTACACTATAGATTCATTAAAGAAAGCTGGTCTTTTCCAATCTATGACTTTTCCCGGTAACTTGTTCCTCACGTTCCTTTTCTTCTTCAGTTATTTGTCAACATAAAAATACTTACAACAGCTATGCTAGTTAGATATATAGCTCCAGTTCCTTACTGAATTATCTACCAGAAAGAAATGTATTTGTTTCACATGAAGTCTCCTTCTAGAGGGAAAGAAAATGTCTTCTAAACTACCTCTTTATGTTATAGGACATCTGGGGATGGCAGCTTCTGAAATGACCGGTTCTCAGCAAGCTTTAATCGGAGGGATAGCTTATGGTGGATATGCTCGCAAGGTTTGAACTACTCAGCAAACCTACCATTTCCTCTTAGTGGAACGCATGCTGGACATGTGTTTGAAATATGGTGACATGTTCTAGAAAAATAGCAACTACCCTAAAGGCATGAAAGGCTTAGATGCTGCCAATGGATACAGAATCTCTTTGTAACCAGTAGCAGTCATGATTTTCCAAGCATTGACTTGTCGATAATTATGCATTTTATTTGGCAATGAATCAAGTGCATTGCACTTGTTTGTGTGCCCTGCCTGATGTTATTTTCTCATGGTTCTTCATGCTAATTGCAGATCATCGGACGAACTCTGCGCAAAATACCGACACAGTTTGGTTGTGTGCCCATCGAGGACCATCCAGATTATCTGCTGGAGGCACTACAGGAAGCCCTGTCGCTTGTAGGACCTGTCAAGGGTTACCCTACCCTTTAAGTGTATGAAATGAACAGCAATAGGAACTAATCCCAGTTAGTGTGCAGCTAATTTTTATGCTTGCGTTATGCAATATCCGAGCTTTCATTATGTACCGCATGAATAAGGATAGAGACATATCTTGGTTCATCACCATTTGTTTTCGATGAGGAATGAAGTGTTGGGAGTGTCACTGTCATGGCTGACTGTCGCTCAGAATCCTTGATGGATCATTGCGTTGGAGACCGGTGCTTGGTTGTGCCGTGGTGTGGCGCAAAAGCATCTCTGCTTTTTCTGATGTGTCCTGAATATGAGTAAAACAGGTTATTATGCCCTTTTCTTTTGCATTTTATTTTCACCTAGTTTTCAAAATGGTTGACTAGAGGTTCCAAATTGCAAACGACCTTTAACAAATACTTCAGCAACTAACATGTCACCTTGAAGCAGCATATATGTTGTAAAATGCAATTAGAATAATCTATTTTGTTATCTCCACCTTTTTTTTGGTTGTTGTTGATAAGGTTCATCTCCACTTGTTGCCAGTGAGGAATAGCTACAAAATGCAAATGGAGGGATCACTGCCAACTCATCAAGTGTCAGGTACATGTAACATATTTTTTATGAAAATCCAAGCAGTACATATGTTTACTCTGTTTGAAGAGAAGAAATATACTATTTAAAGGAATGTACTATTGACGATATAGTACCATTTAAATGTCTTTGTAGGATGAATCTTTTGATCTTGACAGGTCCGAAACGAGGACTTGCATTGGTAAGCGGTACATACGTTGAGACTGATCTAAAGATCAGGGGTCATGAAGAAGGGCAGGAAGACAGAGCACTCAGCAAAGGAGTCTTGGAGATTAAGGATTTAAGGGCATGGCAAATCGAGTGTTGACGAAATGCAAGCTTGAGAGCTGCTCTCTCGCAACCAGGCTCAGTGCAACAGATTTGCTGTATGCAGTTGTGAAAACTGAAAAGTGCGGTGAAGGCTACTCTGTCCATTGAAGTTCTACAGGGAGAATCTATGGTGACGCCTGCATTAGCAGTGTCACGAATACTCTTAAGCTTCATGACAGCAAAGTGCTAGCAGGTGCGTCACTATCGATGGTAAACGAATTATTCAACTTCTGCGATCCATCGTGTCTGTCTATCCGAAGGAGCGACTGTTTTTTCACTGTTGTTGCCGAGACCACTGAATGGTGGTAAAACGGGGCGTAGCATTTGTTTCACTCAAGGGTCAACGGTGGAGTTGAACATGAAGTTGACGTCGGTCTCAGTATGTTGCAGTTCGTGACCTTTCCTTTTCGAGAAGGTGGTGCGCACGTTTCTTATTATCAAGAATAGAAATACGACATTAAGAGTTTGGCTGCTCTTCTAATGGAGGAAAAATCTCTTGTTTACAATGGCTGATTGGCTCGTTGTCGTTCCAATAAATCCAATGAAATAAAATGTTATGATCCCAGCTAGGGCTGGGTGATTGCGTATTAAAGTATTCCATATTTTTTTTTTGTTATAGAGCAAGAAGAAGAAGAACGAAACGAAATACGGCAGGCTTGTAGGGCTAGTTTGCGTATTAAAGTATTCCATATTTTTTTTTTGTTACGATCGTGACCTCAGGTGTCCAAAATCAGACGCCTGAGCACAACACCTGACTTAGGCACATTTCTCAGGTAAGCAAACTAGCCCGTAGTGTACCATCTCGTTTTTATGAGGTCAATGCGTGATGATTGGATGAGGAATGAAATGCTGGTGGCAGCACTAAGTCCTGTTGCATCACCTACTACAGCAAAAGAGTGGCAGCTAGCTCTAAAAATCTAGACGGACATCGGTGTTTGGCAGTGCCGTGATGATTTTTCTTCATCCCCCCTCCCAAATTCAAGTAAATAAACACGGCTTACACAATGATCTGATCATCAAAGTGATTGACCATCGCTTTTGTAGAGAAAATTGAAATTAGAAAACGATCTTTTAACAAAATTTAGCAACTTGTATGCTGCCAACTTGAAGTGGGATGCATGTTATTATGTCCACTTGTTGCCAGTGAGGAACAGGCACAAAAATATCTGCAATTATTAGCAAGCAATCAAATCCAAACCAACCAAGCAAAAACAAAGCCAAAGGTGGAATGCGTCCTTGTCAGCTGCCACATGCCCATGTGGACGGATGTCATCACATGACATCTGTGGCGCCTGATGTGTCCTCTGGAATCAATCGAAACGACAAGTGCGCCTGCTGCAGCCCACCACCGCCTTCACTCTCCAAACAGTAACCGCCACCACTACCAGTAGCCGCAGCAGTCCAGCACGACCACCACCAAAGAAGTCTAAGAGCTTGCAGTTGCAGGAGGGGAAGGAGAAAGAGGAGCATGGCGACAAGCGGCGCGGGCGAGCGGTGGGTGGGCCTGGCCATGGACTTCTCCGAAGGGAGCCGGGCGGCGCTGCGGTGGGCGGCGGACAACCTGCTGCGCGCCGGCGACCAGCTGCTGCTGCTGCACGTGATCAAGGAGCCCGACTACGAGCAGAGCGAGGCTATCCTCTGGGAGGCCACCGGATCCCGTGAGTACTCTGATCTCCTCACCGGATCCTGTACTCTGCAGCACAGTAGTTGTTCTTGATCTTTCTCGCTGAGCGGAATTGGGAAATTCTAGCTCGCACTAGTCTGAGGAAAGATTCCGTTTTTGGAGCTTCCAAAGGCTCGTGCCCTGTGATGTGACGCATCGCTCGATTTGGTCGTTAGTTACTCTGCTTCCCGGCCTGAGCTCTTTGGCCTCACCTGGGCGCCTCACTGGCTGCTGCAGAGACTAGAAGAGACCAGATTTTGTTTTGGAAGAAGCACAAATTCCAGTGAAGTGGTAGTAAACTGAAAGAGAAAGGGCTGTGTATCCAGGACCTGTATGGACCTGTATAAGTTGTGCATCCAAATGAATAATCATCATACTGTACGTAACCTTACATCGTCGACTGTGGTTAACAGTTTACTCTGTTCGCCACTTTGTGTGGCCAAATTGATTATTCTCTCTCTCTTTTCTTTTTACAACCGAAAGCTAAATTCATCCTCGAACCTGCGCTAGGATGGCCTATTGGGCAATTGTTTGTTGGCAGCAAACATATTGAACAACCGTTTGTGCCCTTAAGTTACCGTAAATACTAGTACTGTGGATCATTCTTGTTCTCTAGGAGTTTGGCTGGGGTAGGACAATTCTATTTTGATGTAGTAGGTGATGCAACAGGACTTAGTTTGCTTTCTTACTCTTTGAAATTCTGTATTATATCCTTCGCGGAAATTGTACTAGTACCGATTACTGAAACTGAATATCCAATTATTTGTTTGCTGTCTACTGTTATCTGCGAAGTACAAATGCAAGGTCTGTAAATTTAGCGGTAGAAATAGGGAAAGCAGGAAGTGGATCACAATTCGGCTTGCCTCTCGTGAAGCCTCATTGCTTCAGTGATCCATTTTTTTGACCTAGAGGTTTCTCTTTATAATTTGTAACACCATTTATATTTCATATTCAGTTCATTCTCATAGCATGCCACTTTTATTTTGACATCATTTCACATTATAACCGACTGACAGTTTAAGATCTCGTTGATTTTTGCATCTATGAAATGGGATAGCCTTGATTCCCCTCTCGGACTTCTCTCAACCTACAATCTCGAAGAAATATGGGGTAAAGCCTGATGCAGAAACGTTGGACATCCTGAACACTGTAGCCAAGCAGAAGGAGGTGATCTTGTCAAATTTCTTTGTATTACAAGCTATTACTTCTTAGTCAATGTTTGCACAACTGAGATTCTGAGTTTATTTCTGCAGGTCATGGTAGTTGTGAAAGTCCTATGGGGTGATCCTCGTGAGAAGCTGTGCCACGCTATCAGTGAAATGCCGATGAGCTGCTTGGTTATAGGAAGCAGGGGCCTGGGCAAGCTCAAGAGGTTGCAACCAATTTGCTTATATTATATTCGTTAAGACACAGTGTCTAGCTGCACCATTGCTTAATTTTTCATTTTTGACTGCAGGGTGCTCTTGGGCAGTGTAAGCGACTACGTTGTGAACAACGCTACTTGCCCAGTCACGGTTGTCAAACCAGCAAGCACCGAGGGCTGATCTTATTGCGAAAATATGTTGTTCTAATAAGATGTGGTTCACCTGTTGGAGAGCATGTACTGCTACCTAATTAGATGAAATATATTGAACCATGGTTTTATTGTAATAATGATAGGCAAATGACCTGGTGAAGGATGTGTGTAGTGCTACTTGCTTCCAAGCTAGCTGCATCATGCTTTTGTAGTTTTGTGTGTTGTATGAGTGTTGCTTATGCAGTTATGCTGCGTTGAGGGTTTAAATAATTTGATTACCTATTGTTCTTCGCGTTCTGTGTTGTGCTATGCAATGTCATCGATGCTTTCACATCGATCATATTCTGTTTCGATCCAGCAACTAGTTCTCGTGAGGAGCATGCATGTTCAGCAAAAGCAGCTTATAACTTGCATTTCGATGTATCGCCTATGAAGCAAAAATAAGCTTTGCACTTGTCATCTAGTACTCAGTAAGCATTTATACAAATGCACGGTTTCCAAGCTACTAACATAAACTTCCCCAAACCATCTTAGGGTGTGTTTGGTTGGGTTGTGACTAAAAAAAATTATTATGAGCTGTGAAAAAAATTGATATGAGATATGAGCTCTAAAAAAGCTGAAAACCATTTGATGAAAGCAATTGTGAAAAATTGACTATGAGCTGATAATTGTAAAATAATATATTATTTATTTAAATTTACATATAATTTAAATATAAAATATTCTTAAATTAATATGTAATTTAAAAAGTTTATAATTTTTTTCAAAGTTCTTAAAAATTAAAATTAAAAACTTATTTAATATTTTATTTTTTTAAAAAATTATTTTTTTTAAATTTAAAACATTTTTAATAATTTAAAAGTTTTTAATAATTGAAAAAGTTTTTTGAATTCTAAATATTTTTTTATTTAAATAATTTTCAATTGAAAATGCTTTTAAATAATTTAAAAAGTTTTTGAAGAAAAAAAATCCAAGCTTCTAAAAGCCAAAGCACAAAAATGTATATCTCTACTTGTTTTCAGAAATGAACTAGCTAAAAGCTGCTTTTGACTTGACTTTTCTGAAAAACAACCCCCCTTTAATTGAGTTTTTTGCTTTTCTAAAAAATCAAAGTCAGAAAAAACTCAACCAAACACACTTAATCATTCTCAATGATTAGAAACTCAACCTGACATACATATCAAGATGCAATTCTCGTAGATGGTAGACTAGGTGCTAAACTTTAACAACTAAAGTTTGGACTAAAGTTTAAGACCTCTTGGGATGCTAAAGTTTAGCCTCTTTTTAACAACTTTTTTTCTCTTGTGTTAAACTTTAACACAAATTTTAGCATATATGTTTATTTTCTTTATACTAAATTTTAATCTAAAGTTTAGTTTTAATCCATTAGCACTTGGAAACTTGGAAACGGACACCCCTAAGGAATATACCAGTTTAACTACGGTCACTGTAGAACTTAGCAGAAGCACCATTCTCCATTTTACGATTTGGCATGAGGTACTCGTTGACGCCACCGCGGCTCAATTGCCTTGACGGCACCTTTCAGCCTCCTGACGCCTTGCCGCCTCCTGATGCTGCATCACCTAGCTGTTTTCATGAGAAGAAAGTTATAAATAAAACTATAATGTCTCATAGAACAAATGCAGCAGCTGAATTGATAGTTATTTTAGCTAAACTTAAAGACCATTTGACAGTAACCAGGGCAAAGTTTCGTTCTCACTGCGGTCTGATTATTGCTACTTGCTACATACTTCCTCTGTTTTTTTAGTACTGTCGTTGGGACAGCCGTTTGTAGTTGTTTTGTAGGTCAATTTTCTTGTTTGAAACAACATGAATTTATGACTGGAGGGAGTATCTGCTCAACCGGAGTTTTTGTGAAGATGTTAGGTGGACCATATATGCATTTGAACACAGAAAAATAGTTTGCTTCTGGGAAAATACTACCAAAAACAAAGCGGGAAACAAAATGCCTTGGGTTAAACACAAAACAGTATTGCTCCACGTAGCGCCTATGCAGGACTTTTGTAACACACTGATACTGTGCAAGCATATACAGTATATTCGATGAGGGGTGTACTTCTCTTTTTGTGCTAGGATGAGGGGGTGCATTATATAACTAAATTAGATAATTAATACTTCTCCATGGTGTTGTCATTTGTCTCTGACATGGTGCATACATGGCTTGCCCTGATCAAACATAAAGTTGAAACACAGAACAACATAAGTTATACTCTCTTCATTCTAAAATTATTGTTATTATTAATTTTTTTACTATATTTGATTATTTGTTTTATTCAAAAAAATTAAAAAATATCATATATTTTCTTATGATTTATTTTATCACTACACAAAGTTTTAATATAACTTATAATTTTTTATAATTGAATAAATATTTTGAATAAGATGATTAGCAGTAGATAGATGATAGACGTCCACAAGATCGTTAAGCCCGAAAACGGCACCGCCTCGTTTCGATCTCGATGCTTTGTTCTGCTTTTCCACGAGCTCGTGAGGCCGGAGACTCTCCTCCTCGTTTCCATATGTCTTCCTGTGCTCTTCCATCCACTCCTCGAACTTGCCTTCATGGCCGCCTCATCCACCAGGTCCTCCTCTGCTTCTTGCCGTTATCACATCCGAATCGACGTAATCGCCTTCGTGTAACACATTTTCTCCATTCTGTTCGTGATCACTCGTAAAAGCAATGCCTGTCAAACAAGAACATGGTTAACCAGCTGAGCTCCGCTCAGTTTGGAATTCATCTAGCATTTGTTTATGGATTCAAGGTCATGTCGTTGAGTCTTACATCTGAAATTCTGAATTATGAGTTGCAGCGGAGCACCTCATTGGGAATTGCTTGGGATGAAAAACGTTCAAAGATTTTGCACACAGCCTCCTCCTCATCAGAGATCAAGATCAGAGAGAAAGTATTTTTCGTTTTGCGTTATGTCAAAATAGCTATCAGGCTTTATTAACGAGATGTCCTATAAATTGCATATGTGGTTCACACACTTACAGTACACATATTGTCTTTCTCAGGACTTATATTTTAATGCTCATATTTTCTAGCTTTCAATCAATTTAAATTTTTTAGTTAATGGTTTGTTACTTTGTATTTTATTTTTTTATAGGATTATCTATATAATCATTATAAGTTATTAAATCTAGATCTAATAACTTAAGGAGGTGACTATCAGTCAGCTCAAAATTAACAAGTCCCTATGTCTATCCCATGAAGAAGCAACTAAGGTTTCCTAAATGTGCAGTTTAGACAGTAATGTAAAAAGCCATTCATTGGGATGATCTTTGTCAAGTTTAATAACTATTATGCACATTATTGAATCACACCGGAAATTTTGAGTATTTGTAGCACTTGATTCGGCATATACAACATCCAAACTAGTCTTGTGGTGGAATACGATACTGCAGAATTTTTTTAACATATTCTAGTATTCATGTGAGTCTAAAATTAAGCACTTCATATCATTTAGTCACACTTCATATCGTTTGATGTCAAAGAAGAAAACTAGAAGTTCATGTCCCTACATTACAACATAAGACAAATACGGTCAATGTAACAATGGACAATTTCTTCCTATATATCCTGGTCCACACTCCTTTGCTCCTCTTGACTATCGACGCCTCAGATTCCACGTCTTGCGTTGCGTTTCCTCATGTTCTGCTCCGCCAAGAGACGAGGCATGGCGGCGGCGGCGGCGGCAGGTTACAGCGATGCCTCGTCCAGCACGAAGAAGATACGCGTCGCACCGCTGTCACATCCTCTTTTTGCTGGCCGTGGGGGAGATGCCGCCGCCGCCGCGGCAGCGACGACAGAGGCGACGGCCGAGGAGGATAATGAAGGCAATGGTGAGCACGATGGTTATGTGGCGGTTGGCGAGGAGTTGGTAGAGGACGAAGATAGCCTGAGCGCCGGCGAGCATTCGGAATCTGATGGTGAGGATGAGGAAAGTCAGGGCGACGGTGAGGAATCTGAATCCGATGGTGACGAGGAGTCCATGGAGGAGGAGGAGGAGGAGGAGGAGTCCATGGAGGAGGATGACGACGACGGGGACGAAGCCTCGCCCGAGCCGATATCTCCGGCGCCGTCGTTGCCGCACGCGCGTGCGGGAGGCACGGTGGTGGAGGACGTGATGGTGGCTGACGCCGACGCCCTGGAATGCGGCGTTTGTTTCCTCCCGCTCAAGCCTCCCATCTTCCAGGTACTGCATCCTCATTGCAAGCTGTCTTGTTGCTCCCATCAAACCAGAGTCTATATCTGAATTTATTTGAGATGATTTGATTCATAAGATGTAATTTTTTTTTCTACCTTGAAATACATGATTCTGTCACTTAAACACTTTAGGTCTGCTGAGCTCAGCTGGTCTCCTCTTAGAGGCGTAGTGCTCATACTGTAGAATGTAGATACTTCATTCAATCGATTGCCCTTTGAACGTGTTACCATTATTAAAACTCTTTTGTTTGAATTTAAATTTTGGAAGGATAGAAATCATGGAAAGGACTGAAAATAAGAAATGAACCATCACTTTTTGTTGGTCGCCATTTTTTTTCTGCTTACTAGTACATGGGAGGGAAGGAATCCTTGCACTATTGTGCACATATGGATTTGGCCTTTTGACAAAGCTCAAGTATGTTCCTTTGAATAAATGTATAGTGTCACCTTTTCATTTATCCTTGAATCTAAGAAACATTATTTTTGGTGCTCTTACTTAATTTTTTTCCCTGAAAACATTTAATATCTTAAATTAAATAATTTCACAATAATGAATAATCTGATCTAAATTAAATTTGTCACAATATCCTGAACGGAAATGAGAATGAAATCATCCTAATTAACAAGGTTGTTCTAAAAGGTAACATCTGAAAATAAAAGGAAAGGAAAGATGTTCTCAAATTTTGCATCAAGCCACACTTGTAGCGAGTACAGATGTTCCATTTTATTCGATTTTATTTTGAGACAAAGAGGCACTTAGGTCCTGCTTTACTAAGAAAACACGAGTTTGCTTTGGGTACCAGCTTTGCAAAGTACTCTAATATAGCGTCTGGCCATCTATACAGAAAGAATTGATCATGATACAAAATGACCTGGAAACCAAAAGCAACAAACCTGATTACAACCTACAAAATTCAGCAGCGGTTACAAAACATTTCGAGGAATTGCAATGGCGTCAGATCCTACCCCTGTGGCCAGCGTTCTAGATGGTGTGTATGTTACTATTAGATGATCGTTGATTTTAGCCTCCTTACCATAAAACCCAACTTGTATATTGCTCTGCTTTTATCAGTAGTATGTTGTAAAATGTTTTGATTAAACACTGTGATAATAGTAGGTGCATTATGCCATTGTAAATTATCGTTTTGAGAGGTACCATACAACTTTGGCAATTATGCTGCAAGATGTTGTTTATTTTCCCCCCATGCAACCTGCTGTACAATAAAAAGTGTAGCCAGTTTTTTTTTTTATTGATCAGATGATTGGAATTTATCCTTGTTTAACAATGATATGAACATTTTCAATCTTGAGAGGAAGTTTTTCTTATGAAATGCCTTATATAATCACCCCAGGATTTAACAAACAGGTATATACAGATTTTGTTGTGTAACATCCAGATTGTTGAGACTCCCATTTTACTATATCTGCATCATCAGAACAGAATGCTGCACATCTCTAATACACACCTTCAGTTCATGTGAAGCTGCTCTTTCTTGAGGTCCAAAAGTTCTTCTAAAGGTAAAATGGTAACAATTGATCTCCATCGAAAGTGCCACTCTCCTGTTTGGTTGTTCAATGATCTTGTATTTTAATACCAAAGATTATTCTTAGTGGACATTTGGCAATCCATACGTCGTGCTAAAAATCTAATTTTCTTGCCATCTTTGACTTCTTGCAGTCCTCCCAATGCTTCTGTAAAACATCTCTGCCAAACATATCTTTCTTAAAAACTGTCAACAAGGATCTTTGTCTCCTACTCCCTTCTATCCAGCTTGTAAATCCATTTTGATTGATCCGCAATGTTTTTCATGGGTCTTGTCTTTATGAAACTCAGTCCTCTAAATCCTCTTGGATTACTCAGCCTCACATTCAGACATGGTATGTTTTCTTGTTCTCTAACCCATGCCAGAAGAATTCAGCTATAACAGATTCTAGCAAATACCGTGTATATTCTGGCAGCGGATGGAAGCCCTTATATATGGTGTATATATAGGGATTGAGCTTAAAAAGCCATTAATTAAAATTGTTTGCCCATAGGAAACTCGAGAACAAGCCAACCTCTTTTGTTTCTGAAAATCAGATTCCTCACTTTTTGTTTGAGTTTATCTATAACTTTCCTTATTGATTTCTAAATACTAATCATGTGCATATGGATGCAGTGTGAGCGGGGGCATGTTTTGTGCTCACCCTGCCGTGACAAGCTGAAGTCCACCACCAAGTGTCATGTTTGCAGTGTTGCCACCCGTGGTTACAGCCGATGCTATGCCATGGAGCACCTGGTGGCGTCCATCCGCATCCGGTGCCCGCACGCGGCCCATGGCTGCAACACAAGGCCGGCATATCACGACCGGGACTCTCATGGCCGGGTTTGTCCACATGCCCCATGCCATTGTCCTGGCGCCTCATGCGGCTTCATTGGTTCAACAACCACACTCCTGGACCACTTCGCCACAGTTCACGGCTGGCCATGTACCACGAAAGTCAGGCTTGGTGAGACTTCCAGCATCCGCCTCCATGATGGCTTCAACTTCCTTGGTGCTGACCGAGCTGACAGAAATGACCAAGACGCAGTTAGCAGCATCCCGTCATGGCTTTTCCTGCTGAACGTGACGCAGGAACGGCTTGGCCGTGCCATCTCAGTGCTCTGCGTCCATCCTCACGCCATGGCCGCGCTGTCAACGTCCCACTGTGAACTTATCTTCTCGCACTACGGCAACAGCAGTAATGGAGCGCCGTGCAGCAAATACTATCAGAGTTCGGAGTTCCAGGTGGCCTGGACCGATCTCTCCAACGGGCTGCCCAACCCTGACCTCTGCTTTCAGTTTGTTCTGCCAAATTCTGTTCTTGGAGACGACAAGGAGGGCATCCAGATCAAAGCCCGTATCATAATCAACTAGAGCAATCTGTGTTAGCTGTTCTTAGGTTAGAACCATCTGCTGTTTAGCTGTCACTAATTACCAAGTCACGACTACGTTGATCTCAAGTGGCACTAGTTGCTCTAGTCACTAATAATCAACAGTAGTTGATCTCAAGTGGCACTGTGTCATTATCATCACTGGCTATAATAGATCAATTTATGGGCCGGCCGGCCTGCTTGTGTCCCTGCTTTCGTACTGAGTAAAATTTTACTGTGATATCTGGTGGAGCATATATAACGAGCAAAGTAGAATGTTTTTGATGATACGTTGATGCAGAGATTGGAATATTGAAATTTTCTTTAAAAAAACATAGTTTTTGAGGGACAAGAGAAGGGTCATCATGTTGCACAGCTTGCAAAGGAGAGAGATTACTAATAGATGGCAATAAAAACACCGATGACAAGTTGCTTTTAATCATAATCAGTTCTGTCCAAGTTCTCATAGTTCTTACACGAAGTCAGTTCTCATATGATATGTTGCCACTAGTAACAATTGACAACTTTTTTGTTATATATTCAATACAATTGCAAAACTTGGTTCACGCATGGAAAAAGGAACATCGTAATAACACAGTGTGTGGGCAACCGATTAAATACTGCTTCAGTGGTTCTGAGAGCTTACGCAGATTGCACATTAATTAACAGTTGGAATGTTTCATGAGAGTATGAGAACAGAGAAGGCATAAGTGTCTATAACTTATTAGGTACTGAATAAAACTTGTCTACTCTAGACATCCAATATAAGTAACCAGAATCAACTCTGATCGACACCCACACAGACAATCAACTCTTGTCCTCAAGGTTTCTTTCAAAGATCAAGTAATCCATATACTCAAGCCAGTTCACCTTGCCCGTCTTTGTCCTCCTCCTTGATGGTAACCACCTCCCTATTTTTCCTGACGCGACATGTTCTCATTAAGCGCATCACCTCCATCCTCTTCCTGATCTCCTCGGCAGTCAACACCTTCTTCCATTCCTTTTGGAGACTAACGAGCCCTGTTTCCGTTGAACGGACGAGCTTCTTGGCAGAGGCTTCTTTTGCAGCTACAAAAGTTACAAAGTTCATGGCGAGGTCACATATGCAACAGAAAAGTTACAAAGTTCATGGCGAGGTCACATATGCAACAGAAACACAACATAGGAAAAGATGAGAATGAAAATTCAATTCATAATACCTGACAGTCCTGACTGATCTGTAGTATTTTTATTGGACACTGCCCTGATGGCTGCTGCATCATCCATATCCATGTTCCCATCCTTGACGGCCTCGGCAGCGATCACCTCATTCTTCCTGGTGCTGTGGTCTGCAGTGATCACCTCGCCAACTACGCAGTGACAGAGTTCATCATCATGCCTAGGCCTAGGTCACACACGAATATGATGCAACAGAGCAAGCTAAAAATCTGAAGAAAAATCCGACCCACACCAGACTGATCTATAGTGCCTTCCTTCAAGCACAATATCAGAGACATGGTAGATCTCGCTTGCTCTACTACGTCGCCGCCGCCGCCTCTACTCCTGTACCCTTCTTCCCTCGTCGCCTCGCCACGATTATTTCAGGTGCCGATGGACTTCGCTTGAAAAGTATATATACGTTGGACGCTTGGACTTGAGTGGTTGAGTCCACATTCCACAAACCTCCCTTCCTCTGAAGCTCAGGTCGGCCCAGTTTTGTTCAGAGCGAGGACAAAGTCGGCCCGGCCCAGTGATATGATCACCAGCTAATATTTCGTCATTCTAGGGGATATTGCCCGGCTTGTTCGCGTCGTTCTAGCTTTGGTGACTGATAATCTGTATTTTGTTGTCTCCTATCATAGTATTGAATGAAATTGTTCATAGTTCCATTACGTGATTGAACGTTTTCTCTGAAAGGAAAACAACCCCTTTCGTACGTATATATTTTAACTCGAAATCTGAATACTTGGAAACAATTAAGTGATAACTAATTAGATTTAAAAAACGTTCAAAGGAGTTATTTCATTTGAACTTCTTGTATCGAAAAGATTCTTGATTTTTCAACTTAATAAGAATATAAAGTGGAATGCTGATTTACATGCCTGACAACAAACACATCATCCACGCAGTCCAGTCATACAGATTTCTTCAACCCCAGCTTAGCCACCTTATTAATCTACTCAATGACAAGAAATTTAATATGACATGCGAATCGAGATGCAATAAAAATCAAATCCCACAAATAACCAGACCAAAACACCAGGTAACGTGGGTAATCAAGCAAGCGTTGAAAGGTGAACAGAACAGCCATTGGCAACAAATGTTCATCACAGTGCACTAACATGTTAAAGTTAAACGCAGGGGAACAGATGTCACTGAAATTAGCAGCTACATTACCGTCATGAGATACACCGGCCATGTCTCCACGCAACAACGAGCTACTGATAGCAAGTTAATTCTAACACATTCCGGACACACCCATCCATCTACTGAGGAATGTACATCAGAACAACATTTAGCCTGATGAAGCAAGTTCAAAGTGGACCGAGGAAGTCACCAGCCAGGGAAGCAAGGAGCTGGAACTGGCGATCAGCTTCCATCCAGCGAAGTCCCATGACCTTGAAGCGTACAGCGGTGTCCTTCTCAATCTTCGAGTGCTCTTTCATGAACATTGGGTTCTCTCCACCAATGAACTTGTAGTCGCTCATCAACTTCTCAGCCAGAAAGATGCTTTCAGCTGGTCCAGATTTGAGGAACACGCCATGCTTCATGATCCTATCCACATAACCAACCATGACCTCACCCTTCATAGGCTTTTGTGTGATGCAGGTGAAGGTGACTGGGAACAGAATGTCCCCAGTAAGCTCACGCACTTTCCCTTCAGCTATCGCCTTCAGCTGATTAACAGCAACATAGTAACCATGCCCCTTGGAGGCCTTCTTATTCGTAACGTCCTCCAGAAGACGCACGATGATAGCCTTACGGAGCAAGAGACCCTTGGGACTCAGCTGGTTGGGTGAGATCAACACATTCCAAGTCATCTCCGACTCCAGGAAAACCATGGTTACGAAGCTGCCAAATGTTGAGAATAAAAAAGATTAAAACTTTTAGTGAATAACATCCAGGTGTACCATAAGACACATGCCCAATAACAGAGAAAAAACATATAATCTGCAGGATGTAAAATAATGTTAATCAACACTTCTTATTTCACAACATATTCATGGACATGTAAAAGCAGGTCAGGGGGCTCACCTGCTGCTATCATGACAAGGATTTTTGACACTATAAATAGAAAAGGATTATGTTACAGTTATGCTTCTTAACCATAAATTCAGAGAACTTAACAGTAACTAAAAGTTGGAATTCAAACAATTCCAGAACCTATTCAGTTATATAAACTACCTACTCCCATCTGAAAGCATGTCTATCCACTGATACCCAAGAATGTATACAAAACAATATAACAGCTGAATGCAAGCATGCCCCCCATCCAATTTTTCAATTGGGAGCTGTAAAAGAAAAGGGAAAACACCCCCTAACCAAAACTAACCACCCACAAAAGCCAAACCTCTGAACCTGATTAAGAAAAAAAAAATCCAAGAACAGTGCTGTTTCTTGGACATGCCCTACTCACTGATCCGTTACCTATCCCCCAGGGGGATTGACATACACCCAATCACTAATTAGAGAGCAGAGGGCACATTAAACTCAAAAATTTTAGATAATAAAACCAGCACGCAGCAAGCATATCCACAATAAACTGAACAGATCAGTGAACAACGATATTTGAGGGATCGAACACAAAGGAACCATGTCTGATCGGTAATTACCAATCCAATTTATGCAATAAGATACATGTTCAATAGCATCCAGCTGACCATAAGACATATGCTCGATAAAAGAGAGAAAACATATATCACACAGTTCTCATATGAGTCACACACACACAGAACAAATATGGAATGAAGTCTTTAAGAAGAAATCAATGTTAACCAACAGTTTGTATTTCACAACATATTTATAGACTAGTGTGTGGTAGATGCTCTGCCCTTGTCCAGCCCATCGGTCAGGGGCTCATCTGGTGCCATCATGACAAGGCTTTGACGCTTTATACTACTAGTATAGTTAATACAGTTCCACCCCTTATGCTTATTTAGATGATTTACGAGAACAGAAAACTGGACCAATTATTAGTTATATATAAAGAAAGTATCTTCCAATTCACTGAAACGAATAATTGAATAATGTACCAATCGATTTATATAACAATAATGTGTACAAAATAATCTAGCAGCTGAATGCAAGCATGGAACCATCTGATTTTTCTTTTTATTGTACAAGAACAGTAAAAGCGCCCTAAACGAAACCAACCTCCCAAGGAGGCCAAAATGCTGAACCTGCCTTTTTTTTTTGTTAGGGAGGGGGGGGCATCCAGAACAGTGCCGTTTCTAGGTCGCGCTCTACTCGCTGATCCCTGGCCCGTCCCCGGGACAGAGAGGATTGACCAACAAGGGATTATTAACTCAAGAGCAGGGTTGCATATTTAACCCCTCGAATTTTTTGCTAGCGCTGTCTCTCCACGCGGCGGAACTGACAAGCACAGTACATGTACATCCAATTGAACGGATCGAAAGAACTAAACGATGAGGATTGAGGGCTGGAACACAGAGGGACGAGCAAGCAGAGATAGGTTAGGGCTTCCTTACCAGCACGAGGAGAAGGGATCCTAGTCCAAACCCCAACTCCTCCACCCGCGTGATGCAGCGTTCAAGGACACCAGCGGCGTGGGGAAGCGGCCGGGTCCACCGGCGTGGGAAGGCGGAGGTTGAGGTCGCCGCCGAGAGGAGGAACCGAGGACGAGCAGAGCAGAATGAGTAGGAAGGAGAGTACAGAGAGGAGGAGCCGGGGGTGAGTGAGTCGTTGGGTGATGTTGGATCCATGCTGTGAGATTGGGCATTCGGACCGACCCAGTCCAGCCCAACGGAATCGCGACCGGCATGGCCTGCCCTCGCATGCAGCCCACCCCACTACCCCTGCACTGCACGCGGCCCACGTTGCCTGCGCAAGCCTCCGCACACGGCCTGGCCTGCCCTCGACACGGGACACGGCCCTGCACGAGGCCCACGTTGCCAGCGCAACTCCTTATAAATAAAGAAATAAAATTTGTCTAAAAAAAAGAAATAAAATTAGCGGCGGTAGATTATGTATTGATGGTATGGATCCCATTGGTCCTCAAACTAACTTCGAACGTGGTAATGAAGCTTTGAAGTCGCTGCTTGCATAATGTGGCAGTGGCAGCAATTTTAATTGTTGTCGTGGTGGATTTTATAATGTTGTTATATGTTCGTGTAGCAGAGAATCTGTTTGCTTCCTCTAGTGATTATAGTAGGATAATATATAGAAAAGGATTAGTCATTGTTGCCTTGTACGCTGTTCACTGGAAATAAAACAGAACGAAGAATCTGAATTTCATCAACGCCTGTGATGAGCTCGGAGAAGTGCATGCAACTTTTTGTTTCATTTTTTCAACTAACACCGCAAGCAAATTATTCATTATCATATATACTCGGAAGCAGAGCAGGGCGAATCATCCATCCATCATCTACGAAGAAGCGGATGGTTCCTGGTGGAGGAACGGGTAGTCCGTGTATCCGACGACAGGGTCGGATGTATAGAACGTAGCACGATCGTACTTGTTGAGCGGCGCGTCTGGTATTGCAAACCTCTTGGGAAGGTCCGGGTTGGCGAGAAACAGCCTTCCGAAGGACACCAGGTCCGTGTACCCTTCCTCAACGACCTTATTCCCTTCCTCCCTGTCGTACCCTCCGGCAGCGATGAAGGTGCCCTTGAACGCCTTCCTGAAGTTGAGCAACCGGTGCGGGATGTGACGCCGCCGTCCTTCGACGACGACCATCCGCGGCTCGATCATGTGGCAGTAGAGCACGCCCATGGACGACAGCTTCTCCACCATGTACGCCGCCAGGGTTTCCGGGTCGGAGTCGTGGCAGTCCATGAAATCCGTGAACGGAGACAGCCTTACCCCGACCCGGTTCGCCCCGACCTCCTTCACGACGGCCTCCACCACCTCCACCGCGAACCGGCACCGCCTCTCCAGCGAGCCGCCGTACTCGTCCTCCCGGTCGTTGGCGCTGTCCTTGAGGAACTGCTCGATCAGGTACCCGTTGGCGGCGTGCACCTCGACGCCGTCGAACCCGGACCGCATCGCGTTGCGCGCCGCCTTACGGAAATCGCCGACGATCCCGGGGATCTCGTCGATTTCAAGCCTGCGAGGGGTGGAGAACTCTTCGGTGTGGCCGTCGAGGCTGATTTGCGGTGGCACGCCGCGGTCGGTGCTGGAGATTGGAAGGTTCCCGTGAGGCTGGAAGGCGGTGGTGGAGACGCGGCCGACGTGCCACAGCTGGCAGAAGAACACGGCGGCGCCATTTTTGGTATGGACGGCGTCGACGATGGGCTTCCAAGCCTCAACCTGCTCCGGTGTCCAGATTCCTGGGGTGTCGGTGTACCCCTGCGCCGTGTCGGAGACGCCCGTGGCCTCCGTGATCAGGAGGCCGCCGATGGTGGCGCGCTGCGAGTAGTACACGGCGGCGTGCGGCTGCGGCACGTTGCCGTAGGAGCGCTGCCGCGTCAGTGGGGCCAGGACGATCCTGTGGGAGAGATCGAACGGGCCCATCTTGTACGGACGAAGCAGAGGAATCAGCTCGCTGTCGTCGTTCTTCTTCTTCTTCGTGCTCGCCTCCATATCTCGTTTCCCTTCCGTTTCTGCTGCTGCCACTCCTCGCTACTACTAAGTTAGTACTCGCTTGTTGCAGTGCTCGTCACAGCAGAGAGGAGGAGTGTCCATTTATAGGTATCACGTGTAGTATTTTATTGTTGTTGCCGTTCTCGTGGAGCTAGATGAATGAGTGAACTAAATTAGCCTGCAGTGATGATGATTGACGAGTCAATGAGTGAGGTAACCGGGCCAGCCCGGCGGCTATCACCGAGCGAGGCTAAACAACAGAACAAGTGACGCCACCCTTGATGCAACCGCAAATCCTATTCGTTTGGTGCCCCAAGATTTCATTATTTCCACCAGGCTGCGCTCCTCAACTTTTACCAACAATCCCACTAGCTCGCGTCGTCAACATCATCTTTGGAATCCGAAAGCCGCCCCCTTTACACCAACCAACTGCATCTTTACTTCACTGCTCGACACTAGTACTCTGTTCTTAAAATTCTGACGTTTTCAGACAAACAGGAACTACTCCCTTCATTCCTTTTTATAAGCATTTCTACAAAAGTGTAGGAATGCTTATAAAAAAGAATAGAGGTAGTAAAAAACCTGCCACAGAGAGCTATCGGAACGACAATATTTTCAATATCGAGGGAGTATATTTTAGTTGATAGTATGCAATAAAATCAATCCATTATATACCATCTATTCCACGGCAAATCGATCTTTATCGTCTATGCCAGGGCACACGCTCCTGTTTTGCAACGAATTCTACTGGTCCAACCACTATCTCGCTTTAGGGGTATCAGTTATCATATAGCACAAGTTGGGTGTCTCCATATCATCTTGTTTATTAATACAATTCTGGTGCCTCCGCATGATCTTTGTTTAATAACGAGCCATTAGGGTCACCTTTCCCACCGTACCGGATGTTATTGCAATGCAACACTAATTTGCTATAGCCATGAAATTCCCAGGAAGTGGGTTGAGATTTCCTTTCATGAGACTATGATGTTTGTCACATTCAAAAGTTTTACATATAGAGGAGTTTAAAAACTACTAGCCATTAGTTTGATCTAACGGCAGAGATTTGATCCTAAATATCTACAAGTACTAACCAGTATTTTATCATGGAGGGCATAATAGTCAAAGTGATAGACAAATAATTAGTTTTTGTCTTCATAATATGAAACAAAATTAGTAATCCAATTGATCGCTGATGTTAACTAGGTCTATGCTACGGGAGCGACCGAGCTATGAATATGTTTTTTCTTAGACCGAAAAGCTAGTAATATATTAGTGTTAACTGAGTAAAACATATGTATATCTTGTATATATTGGTAATATGATTTTTTCAGTAAATTTGCTATATTTAATGAATGTGTCGTCATTATTGAGTCACGAGATAAATCGGCCATGTCTGTCCACGCTACAACGAGCAACTGACAGCAACAAGTTCATCCAAACACATTCCAGATCCACCCATCCATCATCTACCGAGCAATATAAGGTGCACCAGAACAGCAAAGGGTATGTCATCGTTGGAACCACACATTTAGCCTTACGAAGATGATGCTCAAATTGGCCCGAGGAAGTCACCAGCCAGGGTAGCAAGGAGTAGGAACCGGCGATCATCTTCCATCCAACGGAGTCCCATGACCTTGAACCGGACAGCAGCGCCCTTCACCAGCTTCGAGTAGTGCTCGCTCATGAACATCGGGTTCTCCCCGCCAACATACTTGTACTCGCTCATCACCTTGTCAGACAGGAAGATGGTTCCAGCTGGCCCTGATCTGAGGAACACGCCGTGCCTCAGCACCTTACTCACGTACCCGATCATGACCTCTCCCTTCATCGGCTTCTGCGTGATGCAGGTGAAGGTGACCGGGAACAGAGTGTCTCCCGTAAGCACGCGCACTTTCCCTTTGGCTATCGTCTTCAGCTGATTCACGGCGACGTAGTAACCGTGCTGCTCGGAGGCCTTTCTGTTTGTGAAGTCCTCCAGAAGACGCACCATGATCGCCTTGCGGAGCAGGAGACACTTGGGACTTAGCTGGCTAGGCGGGATCAACACGTTCCAAGTCATCTCCGTCTCAAGAAAAACCATGTGGCTGATTAAACCTGCCAAAAATCCAATTGGTCCAAGATATGAACTTTGAGAGACTCAAAAACATGGATCCAACTGTATCATAAGACATATGCTCTTATGAACAACAGGGGAGAAAACATTTGCATGCAGTTGTCGCATGAATCGCATACAAAATGAATGCGCAACAAAGTCTTTAAGAAGAAAACCATGATAACCAACACTGTATTTCACAACATATTTGCGGACAACAAGCAAATGGTGGACGCCTGGCCTTGTCCAGAACTGATTGTCTTATATACAGTTTCCTGCGTGTGCTTATATAGATGATTTAAACAGCTTAGGAGAACTGAAAATTGGAATTATACCAACAATTCTGGAACGTATCAGTAGAAACTAAAAGGTGTTCTAAAATCACTAAAGACCATAAATATCTTTATTCTACTTACATACTAACAAAGATTTGTACAAAAAAAAAATGTAACTACTGAACACAAACACGTCACCATCCAATTTCTCAATTGCGAGTTGTACGCGAACATGTTTCGAAAAAAAAGTTGTACAAGAACAAAAAAAATATCCTAAACCATTCCGTTTCTTGGTTGCACGCTAACTACTGATGATCAACAGTGCCGCAGCTCCCATGGGGATTCACCTAACTAAAGCGATCATTAACTCAAGAGCAGTGGCGTCAAGAATTTTTTAGAAAATACAAACTGACTGGTGTTAGCTCTCTCCCCTCCAAGAAGATGCAGCAACCTATCCATTCACATCCAGAACAAATTGAACAGATCGAAGGAACAAACAGACCCAGATCTAAGGGCTCGAATGCAAAGGAACGGTTTTGTATTTAGGGGGGCAAAATGAAATGGATAGTCCGTTCGTCCAACCAATGATGTAGGGCTTCCTTACCAATTTACCAGAGCACGAGGAGAAGAGATCCTGGTATGAATTCGACCCCACCGACGTGAGGCAGCGATGATCGAGGACACTGGTGTTGGAAAGCAGGGGTCAAGGCTACCGGCGCCGTGAGGCGGCGGTGGAGGAGGGATATATAGAGACAAGGAGCCGGGTGAGCATGAGGGTAAAGGGTCCTACACTGTATTTAGTATTTACTCTCTTTGTCAACGTGTTATTAGTAAAGAAATAAATAAGAAATCGATCTTCCAGTTTTTGTGGGACCGGTTGTTCTTGCCTTCTATAAGGAGATGCTGGTTGCTTCGGTTTACCGGTTTACAGGAAAGCACATTCTGATTGAAAGCATTCTGGGAGCAACGAGAACGGTACCACAAGTTGAGGTTAATTAGGATTTAGGATAGCCAAAATCATTAGCCTACTAGAGGGCCAGCTAGCCGCACGCAGACTGCTTGCTTAACTTAGGGTGTGTTTATCATTGCTTATACTCAAAGTGTTTATAGTGTTTTTAGTATTTATAGGATTTATTTTTTAAAAAATTACTTATAATACTTATTATAACATAAGCAGTCAACTCATTTGCCAAAATGGCTTATGCTTATTTATCAAAATTGCTTATGCTGACTCATAAGCACTATAAGCTACTTTTTGCTACTTTGTTCAAAGTGCTTATGGCTAGTACAAAATGGTAAATTGCTTATAGGTGTTTATACCTTATAAGCATTTTGATATTTTGTTATTTGACAGTTTAAACTGTTTATTGACAATAAGCACTTTTAATAAGTAGTTCAATAAACAGGATACTTGGGCCTTTTTCATTTGGGCTGACAAGTTTGAACGGACAAAAAGGATGCCGGATAAAAGAAACGAACAAACAAGATGCTTCGGTAAAGCCCACTAGCATGGTATGAGCCCTAGGGCGCGTGCCCTTCGTTTGGCTCATTATTAACCTTCTTCCTTCTCTTTCCTTCTAAAAAAAACAAAAAAAAAACCTTCTTCCTTCTCTGTCAACAGAGAAAGAACTCCATCCATGGCGTGCCCTTCGGTGGCCTGCTCAACTCGCAGAGAGTCATGTTTGATCGTTCAAGCGTGTCGCGTCTGTGTTGACACTGCCCTGGTATGCAGCGCGCAGGCGTCGCAGTTTGATGCCAACGTGCCATTGCAAATGGCGTGCTTTTGCACCGGCCGATTAACCATAAGCCTTCGAGTCAAGAGGGACAAGGGAAGAAGGGTTTTTGGGTGGCGCGAGTACTGCCAATGCTGCACGAACCGCCTTGCCTTGGAGCTACCTGCCCGGCATTCTGTTGCTCTTTTTTTCTTTTTTGTCTCCGTGCAACGCCAAAAGAGGGTCGCAAAGGTTAAGCTAGCGTTCAAGAACACGATTATTGCCTTTCCAAAGAAAAAAGAAAGAAGAAGAAACAAATTAGAGGCTTAACGTGCCCTTCTCTCTCTCAGCACTGGGCCTCTTCCCTCCTCCGTCATCGGCAGCATTGCTAGTACATCGTGATTTCGTCGTACCCTACCAGTCAGAATGTATACTGGATGCTCAACGAGACAACGAACCGTACTTCGCTGGTCCCTACTTTCTAGACCAGCCCAACGGTTCCAGTTGTGTTCTTCTACGAAGAAGAAACAGAATTGCTGCTGCCTGCTGAATCCCATTATCGTTTTTGTTGCCCCCATTACCTGATATTTGGTGATAGATTAACAACTTTCTTGATTTTCCTGCTCCTATGTCCGACCTATATTTGTGTTTGTGATAGATTAACAACTTCTAGATGAGTGTTTAGTATTGCCTCAAAAAAAAAAAAAAGATGAGTGTTTAGTGTTTGCGCACGATAGTTTTTTTTTGCGGGAAAAAATACGCACGATAGTTAAAAACTCGTGACAAGCAGAACTATTCGTCATTAAGCTCTCTTCATTTGTTCTGGCACATAAAACCAAACCAAGTCAGAAGAAAATTAGGTGAGAACATCCTGCCGTATACGGGACATCTCTCGAGAAACTGACGCTTCCCAGTGACCTCATCTCTCGCCCGTTGAAGGCTTAACATACCAACTCACGCCCGGCCGGTTCACCCACCGGTTGTGCTAGACGTCGAGAGAATTCTGAATTCTGATGAGCCATAACATTTTTGGTAGCTATACTTTGGCATGGTTTCAGTAAAATTGAACTTCGGTGACAAAATAAGATGTTGCATGAAAAAACAAGAACCATTTCTGATTTTTGAAATGTAGCACACCACAAAACGATGATGCACCACCCTACGTACGGGTACGGTGGCTAGGAGGAAAAGGAAACAGCTGTACTGGTTGGTAAACAGCGGCTCCAACGACAAACGGTCGAGCTTGAACGGCGTGTAGTAGCAAAGCAACTGGTGATGCTCATACTAAACGTGAACCACATTTTCAATTGAGCCCTTGTAAAGGCATATTTTTATCACATGTACCCCCTCCCAAGCAGCTTATTCACCTCGCCATTTTATTCTCTTTCTATAAAACGTCATCCATCATCGCCGGATTCACTAACTACTATAAAACGTCATCCATCATCGCCGGATTCACTAACTACTCATTCCCTCAGTTGGAGCTCAAGCGCAAATAAGCTTGTGTGAGAGGAGCTTACCCCGCTCAACAACGACGATGCGCTAGCTGTTGAATAAAAAACACAAATTGTTCTTTTTTTTTTTTGAAATGTAACACCATAATAGAAGATGATGCACCCTACGGTGCCAGGGAAAGAACAGCTGTATATGGTAACAGCGCCGCTTCAGCAAAACGGTCTTCTAGTTCCAACCTCATGCAGTAGCAGCAACTGAGTGGTCACAGTAAAGGTGAGTCATGTTTTCATGTGAACTCTGAGAAACACGTATTTTTATCACATTCCCCCTCTCCCAAGTAGCTTATTCACCTCCCCTTTCTTGTTTGTACAAAACATCATCACATCATCACCGGACTCACCACTCATTCCCTCTCCGTTGGAGCTCAAGCGCGCTGAGACTCTCCCCTAGTTACGTGAAGGACAACATTGTTAGTACATCGTGATTTTGTACCGTACCAGTGAGATTGGATTGGATTGGATGCTCAACGAGACAACAAACCGTACTTTGCTGGTCCCTACTTTCGAGATGAGGAACAATGGTTACTCCAGTTGTGTCTCTGTACGAAGAACAAGACAAACAAAAGTTGCTTAATCCCACTCATTTCTGTTGACTCATCTATCACTTGAATTTTGGTGCTAGATTAACACAACTCCCGTAATTGTTTCTCCGGCTTCAATGTCCGATTGTATTTGTGTTTATGGTAGCATGTTAGGTTTTAGTGTGAAATAAAATACCCGCATTGCCTAACAATACCCATGATATCTGAAAACTCGTGACAAGCAGAACTATTCGTCACTAACCTCTTCTCTTTTATTTTTGTTGTGGCAGATAAAACCAAACCAAGTCAAAAGAAAATTAGGCGAGAACATCTCTCTTGTCATATCCACGACATGTTTTGAGAAACCGACGCTTCCCAGTGACCTCATCTCTCGCCCGTTGAAGGCTTAAACATGCTGATGCCAACTCATCACGCCCGGCCGGTTCACCCACCGGTTGTATTTGCTAGGCGTCCAGAGAATTCTAAGCACTTTGGCATGAATGGTTTCAGTAAAGTTGAACTCGGTGACAAAATAATTTAGCTGTTGCATGCATGATAAAAGCAAAAACCATTTTTGATTTTTGAAATGTAACACACCACAAAACGATGGTGCACGGTGCAGCACCCTACGTACGGTACCCGGGAGGAAACAGCTGTACTATCACTAGTTGGTGAGTAAACAGCGCCGCTTCAGCAAAACGGTCGTCGTCTGAGTTGGAACTGCATGTACGTAGTAAGCAGCAACGGACTGCTCACACTAAACGTGAGCCACATTTTTCACTCTGAACCCCTGGGGAAGCGCGTGTTTTTATCATGTACATCCCCTCCAAAGCAGCTTATTCGCATTCACGTCACCACTCTCTTCTTTCTATAAAACGACATCGTCACGTCATCGCCGGATTCAGTCACTGCTCATTCCCTCCGTTGTAGCTCAAACGCAAAGCTCGTGTCCTGTGTGAGAAGAAGAGCTTGTCGATCTCGTTCACCAACATCGTCCATATGGCTGTCCTCGGCACCGCAGCCGTGGAGGTCCTCATCCCGGTAGCCTCGCTGATCGGCATCGCCTTCGCCGCCCTGCAGTGGTACGTCGTCTCCAAGGTCCCCGTCCGCCTCCACCACGACGACAACGATGACGACGACAACGCCGATCTGGGCAAGGCCATGGGGCGCCGAAGCAGCAGCGAGGTCGAAGAAGAAGAAGACGAAGACGACGACCAGGAGGAAGACGGCGGCGCCGCCACCACCATCACCGGCGGCCGCGCGGCGGAGTCCCGGTGCGCGGAGATCCAGCGCGCCATCTCCGTGGGGGCCACCTCCTTCCTCCTCACCGAGTACCGCTACCTGGCCATCTTCACGACCGCCTTCGCCGCCGTCATCTTCCTCTTCCTCGGCTCCGTCCACCGCTTCAGCCTCCACCCCGAGCCCTGCGCTCATCACAACAACCCCACCACCTCCCTCCTCACCACCTGCCGCCCGGCCACCGCCGGCGCCGCATTCACCGCCGCCGCCTTCCTCCTCGGCGCGCTCACCTCGGTTCTCTCGGGGTACCTCGGGATGCGCGTCGCCACGTTCGCCAACGCGCGGGCGGCGCTCCAGGCGCGCCGCGGCGTGGGCCCGGCCTTCGCGGTGGCGTTCAGGTCGGGCGCCGCCATGGGGTTCACGCTCGCCTCCTCCGCGCTGCTCGTGCTCTACGCCGCGGTCAACCTGTTCGGGCTGTACTACGGGGAGGACTGGGCCGGGCTTTACGAGGCCGTCACCGGGTACGGGCTTGGCGGGTCGTCCGTGGCCCTGTTTGGACGTGTTGGAGGTGGGATTTACACCAAGGCTGCTGACGTCGGCGCTGACCTCGTCGGCAAGGTCGAGCGCAACATCCCCGAGGACGATCCGCGCAACCCCGCGGTACGCATGCATCTCACTCTCACCACTGTCTCTACTCTCTAGTAGTAGTAGTCACGCTCTCTCCATGCACACCACCTACGCAAAGAAAGATCCAAATAATCTCTGCCCGGCCGGCACGTATCTTAAAGCAACAATTTCTATCTATTCCCTTTATATTCATTTTACACATTTCGCAGATAAATCAGTTTTCTTCTGTACCATGAAATTATGTTGTGCTACTAACTGACGATGACATCATTGTGTGTTAAAAAAAAAAAACAGGTGATCGCGGACAACGTTGGCGACAACGTGGGCGACATCGCGGGGATGGGTTCGGACCTGTTCGGGTCGTACGCGGAGTCCACGTGCGCGGCGCTGTTCGTGGCGTCCATCTCCTCCTTTGGCGAGGACCGCGACTTCACGGCGATGATGTACCCGCTGCTGGTGAGCGCGGCGGGCATCCTGGTGTGCGCGGTCACCACGGTGGTGGCCACCGACGTCGTCAAGGTGAAGGACGAGGCCGCCGTCGGGCCGGCGCTCAAGCGCCAGATCCTCATCTCCACCGTGCTCATGACCGGCGCCATCGCCGGCGTCACCTTCCTCGCGCTCCCCCGCCAGTTCACGCTCTTCGATTTCGGCAACGTCAAGGTCGTCAAGAACTGGTACGCTAGCTATATCTCTCTTTCTGTATATATGTAAATATATTTGATATATGTATATATGTAAATATATATTTGACTGACAAAGCACACACACATATATAGGCACCTGTTCATCTGCGTGTCGTCGGGTCTGTGGGCGGGCCTGGTGATCGGCTACGTGACGGAGTACTTCACCAGCAACGCCTACGGCCCCGTGAGGGCCGTGGCGCGTTCCTGCCGCACAGGCGCGGCCACCAACGTGATCTTCGGCCTCGCCGTGGGCTACAAATCCGTGATCATCCCGATCCTCGCCATAGCCGCAGCAATCTACGCCGCGTTCCGCCTGGCCGCCATGTACGGCATCGCGCTGGCGGCGCTGGGCATGCTGAGCACGATCGCCACTGGCCTGACCATCGACGCGTACGGGCCCATCAGCGACAACGCCGGCGGCATCGCGGAGATGGCGGGCCTGCCGCCGCGCGCGCGCCGCCGCACCGACGCGCTCGACGCCGCGGGGAACACGACGGCGGCCATCGGGAAGGGGTTCGCGATCGGGTCGGCGGCGCTGGTCTCGCTGGCCCTGTTCGGGGCCTTCGTGGGCCGCGCCGGCGTAAGGGCCGTCGACGTGCTCGGCCCGCGGGTGTTCGTCGGCCTGTTGGTTGGTGCCATGCTGCCCTACTGGTTCTCGGCGATGACCATGCGGAGCGTGGGGAGCGCCGCGTTGAGGATGGTGGAGGAGGTGAGGAGGCAGTTCGATGAGATCCCCGGGTTGGCGGAGGGACGCGTGGCGCCGGATTACGCCACGTGTGTCAGGATCTCCACGGATGCGTCGCTGAGGAAGATGATGGCCCCCGGGGCGCTCGTCATGCTCAGCCCGCTCGTGGTGGGGACGTTGTTCGGGGTCGAGACGCTCGCGGGGCTCCTCGCCGGCGCGCTCGTCTCCGGCGTGCAGGTCGCCATTTCCGCGTCGAACAGTGGTGGCGCATGGGACAACGCAAAGAAGTACATCGAGGTACCGTCAGCTCCGTGGTTCTTCATGCTTGGCAATAATAATGGCATTGGTAGTTTGATGCATTTTGTGCTGTTTCTTTCTCGTCGTGATGGAACGTACGCAGGCCGGCGCGTCGGAGGAGGCGAGGCTGCTGGGACCCAAGGGCTCGGAGGCGCACAAGGCGGCGGTCATCGGGGACACCATCGGTGACCCGCTCAAGGACACCTCCGGCCCGTCGCTCAACATCCTCATCAAGCTCATGGCCGTCGAGTCGCTCGTCTTCGCGCCATTCTTCGCCGCGCACGGCGGCATCATCTTCGACCACCTCTGAACATCTAAATCTCGGGCGGGTCTCCTGATGCACTGCCCCGCGACGGCCAAGGCGTTGCGCCTCTTGAATAATCAATCAGTATATCGCCCTAGCTTGTAACAGCCTGTGGTGACTCCCGCTTCTTCTAGTTATAATTCCAGACCGTCAGACTTGCAGACTTTTTATGTGGCGCGCCTCTCTCTATTACTGTTGAGTATGCTTGGACTGCTGCAAACCTTGGGAACTGAGTATATTCCAGTGGTGGTTTGTTGTCGAAACCTCATTCTCATACTCTGGTTAGATCCATTTATTGAAGTTCAGTAGCTGCACCAAATATATATACTCTGTAGCCGTAGCCCGTAGGCATCCAGAAAAATTCAAGCGTGCTATATATCAACTACCTTCGGAAATATCCAATTCATAGCAGCTAGCGGGACATGAACTACCTTCGAACACAAAACATATGAAGCAGAATTAACCCTGAGATGAGACATGCGATTTGTTTTAAACAAAGTAAGGTGACACATTATATACTACCGTGTTACAATATGGGAGCACTAGATTTATCGCCCCGTCCACAACCAACAATTTACAGCGCCTTTATGATATCGGTTAAGATGGCGCAAATTCGTGTGCTATGCTCCTGAGGCCAAACTAATCTTTCCAAACAGCTCTACAAGAGCGACAGCCTAGTTAATAACCATCTCAGATAAAAAGATTTTAACACTGGGCGCACATTTTCTGCCCCAATGCCCTGTGAGTCTGCATTGGTCTTACTAGACTACAACAAAAACGTAAGACCTCTCTTCCTACAATGCCATACCAAAAGATAGTTCTTAGGTTCCGTATTTTTTTTACCCTTGGCAAGTTACTGTACAGTGTGCAAGCGAGCCATAATCAGTCACAGATGCACAGTATCTCAACATGCTTGCAGGTCAAAGTTTAGCACATTATGGATCCAAACTTGTCTGAAGCAAAATTGGATGCGCTCCTTTTTGTCACAAGGAACGAATATCCAGAAGTCAGTTGTAAAAAGAAATGTTAGTCTCTCTCTCTCTCTGAATAAGGTCATGCATCAGTTGATCTTGTTGTGTTTCAATCAGTTTTAGGAGATGAATTCTGTGCAGTGTCAGTGCAGTCCCCTTCAATTTCATGCACAGAATCAGGATTTTGCACGCCACTTTGTTCAATCTGAGAGCCTGAGCTTCGATCCCCTAAATCTTCCAAATCTGAATGTCTATCCGGCTCATTAGCTTTATCAATAATCTTAGCACAGCTAATCCGAACTTCTAGCTTTGGCTTCTTGTTGACCCTCACGGGTATATGTAATGCCTGATCATCCTCAACAGGCCTTTTGGGAGGTGGGTTGAAAAACTTCTCGATGTCGTCACAGTCCACAAGCCCAACCAACTTAGGCCTGAAAATCCAATTTACCAGTGAGACACATAAAACAAATAGACACAGCAAAATGCATACAGATGTAAACTACACATGGTAAATTATCATTGTTGTAAATCAGCACAAGACAAAAGGTGAATCCCAAATAAAGGACTGAGCTGGTCATCCATCTCCAGTTATGTAAGATTGAGATACCTCGTAGGGAACCTGCCACAACCCTGCGGTAGGGTTGTGGCAGGTTCCACTAACATCCATTGACTTAAACATATATTGCTTCAGTTCATGCATTGCCCATTTAGGAGCATGTTCTCCATCACTACGGCTAAGTGGGGGAAGAAAAGATGGAATTACTTATTAGTTGAGTAAACAATGCAATCCCAAACTCCATTGAACCTACCAATTATAAAAGAGGAGGCAGTAAATGAGAAAAACAAAAATGAACAAACCTGTCCTTATTAAAATAATCTTCCTCTTGCTTATCAATTGCTCTTTCTTCTGCCCTCTTTCTCATGTCAATCAAACTAGCACTTGGCTTTGTTACAGCACTCTCCAGTATCTTGACAAGAAGACAAACAAATTATTGCTACAAAAGATGATACAGGAATACAATAGGGTTTTTACTAAGGAAAAGGAGAAAATATCATCCTTCAAATTGCTAACTTAATTTCCTAAAGTGATAGACAGGACAATGTGATGCAACAAGAGAAATGTTTCAAATCTCAACCTGTTGATACTTAAGTTTGAAGGCCTGAATGCTCCCCAGTCGTTCAAACTTCACAAGTTGGTCCCAAAAAGACTTGGAAACGTACTCAATAAGGAGCTCAATGTTTTCCTGTATACCAAAAATGCATCAACCAATAAAGCGCACTGAATGTTGATTTCCAAATAGGCTCATAGCTCAAGCACATACCTTCCTTATGTATTCCAACAGTTCCAGGACCCCTGAGTGTAGCATGTTGTATCTATCACCATTTTCAACAAAAGCCTCAATAATTGGTTTCAACAAGTTGAACTTGATAACACGATCAATAAGAAACTCATCCTACAGTACAGAATATGGACGAATTTTCAACTCAAGTTAGAAGCATAATACAAATGGTCAGTTTAATTCAACTGTAAAATTGTGTAACATGTATGCAAGTAACATAGTAGCCAAAAAAAAAAAAAGATTCCTAGTCATGGTAACTGCCGTTCAAAGCAGGGATGTTACAACTAACATGGTATTTTGACCAAAACAAAGGCATGATTTGTGGTTATGTTAACTATTTCTCAAGTTGGGTCAGGGGAGCCTCCCTCCCCCAGCTGCTAAGAATGTTAAGAATATTTGATGCATAGATGATTCATCAGTACCGATCAAGGGAAAGATGCAACCAAAGCATCGGACAGACTTAACTACACCACCTATGTTTTCCTATACCTGTTAGGGCGCCTGTGCTGAACTAGTGACAAGAAAGGGCCAATCCAATAAATTGTGCTTCACATCTTTGTACAAGGAAGCTTATCAATCTTATACATGATTAGTATAAACTTACAAGAAGATCAGTACGTGATTATTTATTTTGATTGAAAAGGAGAAGCCATTGTTCACCTTTGTCTACAAGAGGCTCCATGGCAAGTGATAGGCTGTGCGGTGTGATGAAACGTACTACTGAATACAACTTCAGAATCTTTTTTGAGTAGGGACTGCTACAACATATGTCAAGAAATTCAAGGCACAAACCACACTTCAGGCAAAAAGAAGGTGCACAACAGAGATGCCGAGATGTAACATGATCGCTTCCCTTTATGTTAAGATGCAAAAGTTTACTGGTGGCGCATGGGGATGAATATACTCTACATGCAGCCCTATCCTCATCTCTGAATATGGTCACCATTGTATAGGTCTATAATTTCATCACAAGAAAAATAATGTCATTGCACATATTTTTTTTCTCAACCATGCAGGAGATCTGCGTGTCATTTCAATACGAATAAGAAGAATAGTAAAAAGGAGGAATCCCCGCCCCTTTTTTCTGAAAGGAAAATAATGTGTCAGAAGGTGACCTTTATACTTCAACAGAGGAACAAACTTTTTGGTTTTAGTATCATTTTAAGATAATGTAAGTGATTTAATGAGCTTTCAATGTTGTAATGATACATGCTTCATGAAAAAAATATTATCACCTTTGTGCCAATAACAGTTCGCATAAATCTGACTGCTGCCACAACCAAACTTTTCTCTCTTTGCTGGGTTAAAGTAAGGATTTTCTCCAACGATTTGTTGCTAAAAAAATTGAGCCTGCAAAATTGAACACTCATTTACCAAAGAAACAAATAATGGTGACATAAAACCCCCAATACAATGTGTTAACAAGAAGTCACGGAAAGGGCATTACCCCATTCCAAAAAAAAGAGAGGGGATAAAGCATTACTTGATCCTGTCGGGGTGGTGAAGCACACAAAAACATAAAAGCTCACAAATGTTCAACAATATTTCAGGCTTAGCAGGATGTTCAACCATTGTGGCGGCACCAACTGAACCAGCCGATGACTGTGTGACGCCCTTTGGACGACAAGATGATGCTATTACATCAATCAATTTATGAAAATGCTTCTCATAAAAAATCTGAATCGCAACTTCCTTCTGCAAAAAAAAAAGTTCATACACATTCAATCCTTTTTTTTTTCAAATACGCAGGAGAGCTGTGTATCTTTGTATTATAGGGGAATACACACATTCAATCCCAATGAAACTTATAACATGAAAGCATCAAATATAAGCTAGGGGTGGAAATTTGTTCTCCACCTGAAACCTGAATAGTTCTTAAGTGGCCAGAAAAAAAAAAGTTAGCTATGTAAATTCAAATAACAAAGTCAAACAACAGTGTCAACATAAATTCTTCATGGAGATCTTCATGAACGCGCTATGGGAGATTTGGAAGCAATGAAATGCCAAGATCTTCAGGAATACAGTACCAATTTTCCACTCATGGAAGCAAGCTTTCATCAAAACTGTGCAGTTGCAAATATACAGACTTAATGAAGTAGATAGAGACATAGCAACTTTATGGCTAAATAGCCTTGCCTGGGCCCACTCTCCTTTTCCCTCTTCTTTGCTGGCCATTGTACAGTTTTTTTCCTTTGGCCATGTACAGCTCTTGCATGCCTTTGGTGGCCCCTCAAGGCCCCTTCTGTACATTACTTTATTTGTTTTTACTTCTTTTATTAATATATTACCAGAAGGCCGGGCCTGGTGCAGCGGTAGAGCATACCGCCTGTAACCAACAGGTCCCGGGTTCGAGCCGCGGTCTCCCCGCATTGCACAGGCGGGGGTAAGGCCTGCCGCTGAAACCCTTCCCCAGACCCCGCACAGTGCGGGAGCTCTCAGCACTGGGTACGGCCTTTTTATTAATATATTACCACAGTAGGGGCGTCCCCTACTGTACAGTCCCTAAAAAAACTGACAGGAAGCTGGCTGAAATTACAGAAGCAGAAGTATGGTAGATAGACTGCTTAGTTTTTCTAGAAAAGTGTCATAATCCTTGGGTCCTAATGTCAGTTTTATTGTTCAGTCATCATAATCTATATCAAAGGAACAACAAAAGTTCATAAAAAAGACAGTGCATCTTACATGATTTGTATCCATATCCACAGGAGAGGAATCCATCAAAGTCCTTAGAATGTCAAAACACTGAAAGTGCATTTCCACACCAGAGCCAGTTACTATACCTTGAATCTGAAAATGAGAAACCATAACTTACTATTGCTAGATGAGGCAGTGATGCTGATATCAATGGCACTAATAAACACTATTATGTGAAGTAACGAAAAAAAAACCTGCACTTCAGAAACATATGTGAACCATGGCTAACTTAAATCAATATAAGAGGAAAGTGGCATACATAAAATGCTTTTATGTATGACTATTACTAAGCAAACAGAATAAACCTTGCACGAGACTATTGTAAATTGAATCGAATATCACACCAGGAAGTTTTTTGCACTGTCTAGAACAAACTGGAAAATCTGAACAATTCACATAGATTTGAAGGACACAGGGTAAAGGCCAAACATTTTACACGCCACATGGTGCACTAAAAATTTAATCAGACCGGATATACCAAGAGGTGCAAACATCTGTCGAAATTGTTGGCTTCTAAAAGCAAAAGTTCACTCTTTGGGCCAAAAATACAGAATGCATGCTGAATGAAAGATTCAAAAAGAATTGGTGCTACTTGCCAGAATCTCAAGAAGAGAACTGCCTTCTAGACAATTTTGATCTTGATGAGCAATATATGTTAGAATTAAATTAGGATCCTGTTCAAGAAAATGGATGAGGATGCTTGTCCTGCATTTGCACAAATAAATGGTGCAATCAGAGAATCAGAGGGACAAAAGGAAAGGCATTAGCCAATGAAGAATAGATAATATATCCATTGCTCCAGAAGTTACCCAGTTGAGGCAACCACTTCATCGTGACTCTGTAACACATCAGAAATTATGTCGAGCACACCTTCACTGACAAGATCCCTGAGAAGAAAGAAACAAAAAGCGTTAACCTCCATATGCAGTATGACTAAAATGCTGCTCTAATGGAAAAAGAAAAAGAACCATACTTATATGTTGCTCCACAGAAAATTCACGTCATTCTGAACCACAACATGTCAATCTAAACCTATAATATAAATAGTGTGGTTGACTGCATCCCATTTCATAAAGTTGGAGTTGGTATGTCATAACCGATATAACTCAGATGGGTGAATTCTGTACCGCAGGAATAGCATATGCTACATATTGCATCCTACAATCACAGATGAAGTACTGATCCTGTAGCAATGGTTCTGGTATTCCATATCTACTTCGCCAACATAAAGGGGGATAGCAAACTACTCCATTAGCAAAGAAAGCAGCATACAAAATAAATCACCCCCCCCCCCCCCCCCCCCCCCCGAAACCAACACCTGTTGACAACATTGCCTAACCTTTCCGAATCACTAGTACGAAGGGATGCCATGTTTAGGACTGAGCAAATTAGGTACCACAAAGGTGCACATTGTGACCAGTGAAAACAATCTAGAGGCCCGTAGGATAAGTATAGAAGCAGCTTCAATTTTTTTTCAAAAACACAGGAGAGCTGCGCTTCTTTGTATTAGAGAGAAGTAGCTTCAATGATCATAACTGATCATGATGACAAGCTATTCACAATTTGCACTAAAAAATATGGTAAAAAAAGACTATCTCCCATTCTCAAATTGGTGTCGTTAGGATAACAAATCTAGTTCAAAATTGTCATGACGACAACAACTTAAAACCGGAGGGACTAAGTAAAAGCTAGTCTCCATGAGTAAAGGAAATGAAGTTGGACGCCAGAACATAAATACAATTCCACCTAAGGAAGAAAGACTGTATTTTCTTCCTGAATACTAACCTAGATAGTTGTAATTGTTGAACAAGCTGCAAGCTTTTACTGAGAGTGCAAAATTCATGCAAAAACAGGACCTGCAAAAAGAACGTAGACATCATAACCATTCATTTCCATATCAAATAGACCCCCCCCCCCCCCACCCCGCCCACAAAAAATAGAAAAAAAAAACAGTAACAAATGTGATTCTATCAATGCAAAGGACTATTTGTTCCATTTTCCCCCTTTCTTTTCACAAATGCTCCACAGCCAATTCTATTGCTAGTAGGATTTTTTATGCAAGTTCAGTCTATATGTTGTGAATTCTTATTAATATATATTTAGTAGGCCGAGTTCAAAAAAAGTTAAACTATTTGGGGGGCAATCTAAAAACGCAACAATGTGCATCATACAATCTTAGTGACTAACTATTTCATGTATATGCAACTCAGACCAAAATCCTACAAAGCCTCAAACAATGAAAAACAGTGTGCAGCATGGATTAAGTCCTAATCCACAATTGATCACAATTGTCTTGCACTGAATGAGCCATCAAAGTTCTTAAATTACAAACCTATATTACAGTATACACTATACACATAATCCAGTTCATCAAAACTCAAAATTGGTTCATCAAGCTTATACGTGAAAGCACTGACAAGCATTTTCCTTTGACAGCAGTTCATCAATGGAAAATGCATGGTACTTTTATGAACTTAAGGAATGGATCATATTAAAAAATAATTATTCTAACAACAATAAATTAAGAGTGCGCTAGAGGAGAGTATGGATGTATGCACCCAAAAAACTTTAAAGAAGTTCAATAATAAAATAGACTCACCAGTTTGCTTTTGGATTCAGCAGAGATATTTGGCGATTTCATTCTAGTCATCAGTTCATGGATAAAAGAAGCATCGTCCTTTAATACACGTGTAACCTATGAGAGAATCATATATATAGTCTAAAATTGTATATTCAAAGCATGCAAAAACATGGAAATGTTGAGACACTGACAATAGCATTGTTCGCCCGAATAATGCTGTTAAGGCTTGCCAGAGTAGCATCATCTAGTGCTCTCGGAAGTATAACATCCTGTAAGAAGAAAGCACTATGGATTGAAATAAATGGCCAGAAAACAAATGACTACATCAAGTAGGGATGGTTAATGTGGTGCAGCAGGTAATTGACCTTTATATAGCCAATTCTGTATGTTTGATGAATCTTCGAAACCACGGAAGCATTTCTAATCGGTATGGCCTATGCGAGAAACAAGGCTTCAAATAAATAATTGTCACATATAAGGCAGACTAACATGCATAAGAACCCATTACCTCCTTGAAAACTACATGTTCTCGCAGAAAAGTACGATGGTTCTGCACATTATGAACCTCTGGATCATCTGTTCAAATTTCAAATACGAGCTCATTAATAAAGAACAGTGCATGTAATTCTGCAGTTATTTTAATAAATAGCAAAATTATGATAAATTGACAGCAAAATTATGTAGGTTAATGATTAGAGACCAACGAGAGTTACAGTGCTTACACTCAAGGGTCCCTATTATATCGAGGATAAAAGCATCAGAGAAAATCTTTTCAAATATTGCAGAATTATTCAACAATACTGCAGAATTCGAAACAATGTAAGTAGCAATTTAAAATAAAAAATTAAACATGCTTAATAAGTACTACATACTCATTCCCTTGACTAGTCTGAAGATCTGGTGGAGACCATCCATGTTTTTTAAGGACTCACACAATCTGAAAATGTTCACTAGCTTGGGGAAATATTCATGCTGCAATATGTTGGAGGGGAAAATAGAAAAGTTCAAAAATTCACTTAATTCATACAAATATCTCTTACTAATTTTAAAACTTCAAATATATGCATCTAATATAACTACAGAAAAGCTCACAAAATGATGGGCGTGCTCACTGTCTGTGACTATCTAGGTGGTTAGTAAACCTAAAAAGAGAACAAAACATTATCTTGTAACAGAACCCACTCAGGCTCTTATTCAGAGGGTGAGCAGCAAAGCCTTAAAAAATGATTTAATAACGGGTCTACATTTACAGAGCACTGGAACTCACAACTACAGGTCCGTTCATAGTTAGGAGGCTCTACTGTGCTGTGTTACATAATCAATTAGTCCAGGAATATCTATAAAGAGTAGTAGGACTTTGCTGTTACAGGCTCACAAAAGATATTTCCATGTAGTTAACATATCAAATATACAATATAAGTTCTTTGGCAGCCAGTGAACGGTGGGAACACCAGTCTATAGCTAACAAAATAGAGCTCTTTGAAAAAAAAAATGGAGCTGAACTGCAAAATTGCAATGTGCTGAAGCTACCTCTTTTTCTGACTAAAAATTATCTAGTTGAGAAAGAGGTAGTGTATTCCGCTAAAAGATTCCTACTTACTAGAGCAACAAAAATACAAAGTCCATCCCAAGCAAGTTGCTATTCCCTCCAGTCAAAAGAAGAATGTCCACATAAAAAATGCATTTCAGGATTTCATTCAATGACTTCATAGCATACTGTAGTCATCGTAGAAGTTTTGAGTCCTTCCCAAGATTGGTGGCCTTACACAATGTTTTTGTGGCATCGCCTAGGACAGCACATAAGCACAGAAATCCCACAGCAATAGTGGTTGAAGATCATGAGTCAGATGTGGAAGAGTTGGGTTCAAATGATGAGCAGGAGGATGAAGACCCATATGATGACACAGATGTTAGTGATCATGAAGAAGCTGCTGGTGATAACAATGTTGCTGGAGAAGACATAGCTGCTGCTGTTGATGAGTTTGATGATGGATATTAAGTGTCTGTTAGTAGTAGTTAACTAGTTAGTGTTAGGTGTATGTATAGCTATATTAGCTGTGTGTGTGAGTCCCCAGTGTATGAGGGGCCTTTGTGCATATATCCCTCCTGTACATATATATGGGTCTTGCCCCCTGGATAATACAATTATCCATCATTCCTAACATGCTATCAGAGCCAAGGTTTTAGGATTAGGATTACCTTCTCCCTCCCTCTCTCCACCCTATTGCTGCCACCGTCGCCGGCGTCCATCGCCGTCGTAGTTAGCATGGAGTTGGAGTATGGAGTCAGACTTAATTTATGGACTGTAATGCGTATTTATCATGCACTCTTTGCTAAGTTTTTATCTTATGGTTCATTCTCATTTATTAGCATACCACTCAGCACTTATTTCTTCTTTTCTGTTTCTCTGAATTTTCTGTATTGGTTGTCATACATGTGAGTATGTGACCTTTGTGCTGATTATATTGTGTTTTGTTTTTGTAGTATGCTACAAGAAAGATGGATGCTGCATGGGCCCAAGAAATGCCAGAAAAGAAGGTATGTATGCACTGCATAACTGCTCCTAACATTTTACCTTATCACCTCCTCATGGCGCCTAGAATGTGTTTATGGCGTCGCCTAGGCGTCCGCTACAAACGCCTAGGCGCTGTGAAGGGGGTCACACGCCGCACAATGCCACAACGCCACAAAAACATTAGCCTTACAAAACAGTTTATTCCCCTAAAAAAATACAAAATAGTTTTACTACAGAATTGATTGGTTAGCTTCATATATTTGCAAATACTTAAACTAACCTTGGCGACTAAAGAAGTTAATCTATCCATTAGAATTGAAGACAAAGGTCTTCAGGGGCCATTTGGGCCTCAATACATATTTAACATTTTCGTTATGTGAATCTAATATGTACAGAACATGTAGCACATACAAAGACAACAACAACAACAACAACACCAACAACAACAAAGCCTTTTTATCCCAAGCAAGTTGGGGTAGGCTAGAGATGAAACCCAAGGGAACCCAAAAAGGAGAGACAAAAGGAACAAAAGCCAAAAGAAAGAAAAGGAACAAAAAAAAGAGAGACAAAAGAAACAAAAGCCAAAAGAAAGGGGAAAAAAACTGAGTAAGCAAGAAGAAAGAAAAAAAGGATCACGGTTCCGGCACGTCTATTGCTAGTCTCCAAGCACTCCTATCCATAGGTAGCTCCTTAGGGATATCCCACTCCTTCAAGTCTTTCTTAACCGACTCGTCCCAAGTCAAGTTATGTCGGCCTCTACCTCTCTTAACATTAGCATCTCTCTTTAGAACCCCACTACACACCGGCGCCTCCGGAGGCCACAAATAATAATGCTGCCCTCAATCTGCTACCAAAAGAACTTATTTAGGATTAAATTCTTGCTCAGCTTTATTGATCAAACACTGTGGCACTATATATCAGATACAATTCAATCTTTGACAAACCAAAACTAACCAAATCCTTGATGCAACTAACCAAAATCCTTGATGCAGCTAAACAAACGTGAAAGATACGCAAACTAACTTCTAAGTTATCCCTAAGCCATGGACTTTGTTTCCTTCTTTCTTTTCTAGCACCGTTAAACATGTTTCCCCAATAAAGAAATAAAGATTGAACAGCATGTTGCCATGTAAATGGAAATAACTTACATCTTGACATATTAACTCTGCAACACGCATCTGATCTGCTGTTCCATGCGCCAATATAATCTGGGTATGTAATAAAAAATCCAATTGTAAAATGTGTTATACTTCATTGAGAAACTAAAGACCAAAGCAACTGCAAGCATTATCAAGTGCACTCCTGAAATTATACCAAGAATATCATTTTCTAAAGTTCCCACACTACTTTGGAATTATTAGAATGCCGAGCCGGCGAGCCCTAACCACAGGGATCAGCTTGCAGTGAATTCTCTAAATGTAAGCAACAAATGATGCAGCTTTGTAATAGGTTTCTTTTTTTCTCAAAAACGCAGGAGAGGTGCGCTTCATTATATTAAGAAGAAAATGGAACAAAAACCCATTACAATGCAAAGATATAATAATCTTTAGATTCACGAAAAAAACTAAAAAGATATTATTACATGAGAGGGAGTGCTCCGCAATTTTCATATTATGTGAAAACTGAACTAAATCCTTGGGAGCCCAAATACCAGCATCACATGAATTGATAAGGAAAGAACACTCATGGTGACTCCCACCTTCAGCATCAACGGAAGACTGGACAACTCAAGAGGAGGAAGATCCTTCAATTCACCATGAACAGAAACTAAGGACTCATCTGCAAGTAAAACAATAATTGATGATGACACTAAAACCAAAACTGTATACTCCTCTGTTCTGTAATTCATGACGTTAGGACAAACAACATGAACTACTTGCAGTTCAAATTTTCTGTCCTAACACCATCAATAAGTGAATGGAGGGGGTACTCTTTTGCTTTAAATAAATACAGTTCATTTTGGCTGTCCGAGTGTCGTGAATACATGAGAAGTGGAAGGGAAACACCAGGCAGCTTCAGCTACAAACTTAAAGGGTAAATTATGGACATGATCAATTAAATTATACAAATGTAAGAATTCAATACGAAGGTTTCATCGGGTCAATAAAGAAAAGGAAAGTTTCAGTTACCAGTCCCTTTTTACATGTGAGTAATGTATTTACTACTACCAATACCTTTTTTGCATCCACATGATCTTGTTGGGTATCATCTCTAGCCTATCCCAACTTGCTTGGATTAGAAACTTTGTTGTTGTCATTGTCATTGTTATTGCTATTACAAAAGCTATATCAGGTGATCATAGCTGAATATATAATCGAAATCTTCTTTTTTTTCTCGAAAACGCAGGAGAGCTGCGCTTCATTATATTAAGAAGAGAATGGGTAAAGAACCCGGTACAACGCACACCGCACACACAGTTTTCTAGTTTACATTCGTGCCTGAGAATGGATAATCGAAATCTTCTAATAATTTAATAAAAAAAGCAGAGTAATCTGGATTACAGCTGGCTATGGCAACACCAGTTCCAAGAAATCACACTAAATCCCATCAATGCAGCAGGAGTGCATACACTCAACTTCAAATGGTGCCACTGTCGAACATAACCAGAACACCGTAAGCATTACTTTGGTAAAAAAAAATATGAAGAGTAGATAACACATGTACTCATGGCACACAGGGACAGGAAGGAATAAGCAGTTACCTACCATATTCTCTAGAGGCTTCTTGGGATTCAAGTGCTGGATGTGGACCAACTTGAGCTAGAAGAAATGGCAAGAGGAATTAAAGGAGCAGAATAGAGCAAGAAGACAAATATGTATACATAATTAGCAAACTCACAGCGAAGGACATTAAGCTGCAGGTTCTGCTGTATGTTATGAATGCTATCCCTGCATAAAATAATCATAATTTGAGGGCATGAAAGGCATAAAAAGAGGCACGGCAATAACAGCAACCACTTATCACTGCAATAATGGATCACCATATATATGAGCACCCTGAAGCTTCCTGAAAGCTCAGTGCTAACTCCAGTGATTGCTCAGGATCCTTCCATGAGATGATTCTTTCTGCTGATGATAAAGGAGTTAAACAAGTGTTAAGGACAATGAAAAGTGAAAAGTATGAAAAGGAGAACCCTCCAGTTTACCTTCTTGTTTCCTGTAGATATCATCAGATGTAATGTTGTGAAGCAGTAATGTGTCACTATCTTTTTCATCCACAACAGCCAAAGCAAGTTCTCTTGACCCCTGAATCGTACAGATTTAAAATGTAAAACCCCAAATGATGACTGAAGCAAGATAATCCACTCGAAACAGAAAAAAATCTTGCTACCATCTGCTATGATTAGTTACCAGTTACACACAGTTATGCCGAAATATTTGTTCCTTCCTACCTTTCTTTGGTGATATGAAATTTCTTTTCATTTTTCTACTACCGAGCAGAGAGAGTGATATACAAACCAAACTCTATCATAAGGTAATTGCATGAGAAGCACTACCAAATCACCATTGCAGGTAACATCATAAACTTCCTTGGGAAAACATGTTGGCCCATACATCACATACTTTTTTTTTCGAGTACATAATTAATTAATAATGACGATCATGCCATCAAGCTAACAGAATATGGTCTAATAAAACATGTAAAATTAAATCAGGTTATCAATGGGTAGATCAAATCTAGATACAAGTGTGAACTGTGACTCAAATTTGCAGCATGACATGATTGCAGAAATAAAAAATAATGTTTCAACAGAGACTAAATTTCACCAACACAGTTAACAGGAGAACACAGACCATACCTTGATATAGTCAATAGTTACATGGCCTGTTCCATGATCATCCCACTTCCCCTCATCGGTTAAACAGTACACTCTGACACGCTGTAGTAGTCATTTCAAAATGTTAATGTTGATAACATCACAAATCCAAAGACGTGTCAGAGAATCCAAAGAAGAAGCATAGGGTGCAGAGGGCCCGTTGTCAGCGAGAAGGAGTTGGGGTGGGCGGACGGAGGATTCCGTCGCGACTCAAAATCCCCAACTATGCTGTGCGCCACACAATCCAACTCGAAATCCTCAGCACATGCCACCCACTATCCCCGCCCCCAAACACCAACGAAACATCAAATTCCGCAGAAACGCGGAAGCAATCCCACAACCCAGAGCCCGCGGACCTCTAGAGCTTCTCGATACCTTGAACGGCGCAGCAAATGGAAGCTTCCACGACAGCCCGCGCACAAATCACATGACACCCACTCCTCCCCGCCCCCAAACACGAACGGAACATCTAATTCCTCAGAACCGCGGAAGCAATAGCACAGCCCAGAGCACCCCGCGGACCTATAGAACTTCCCTGTACCTTGAACGGCGCAGCAAATGGGAGCTTCAACGACAGCCCACAGAAACCGCGAAACGAATAAATGGCGACGGGAGGCCTAGAAACAGCCGCGAGCAAATAGCCAACCTGCTAAGCACGCCGCCGGAAGCTCCCCAAAACCTCGAACCGGACCGATGAAGCGCGAGAGCTCACCTGCATCCGCGTGTGCGCCGGTACGCCCGTGCCGGTGCTGTTCAGGCGGGCCTGCTCCTCCGCCACGGGCAAACCGCCCGGCTTCCGGGGGAAACTCGACATCTTCTGGAGCCGAGTGGAGGGTGGAAACAGGAGGATGCGGGAGGTTAAACCCTAACCGCCACTGACGAGAGCTCGCTGCCGCGCTCGCGCTCCCTCCCTCGCTTCCCGCTTCTGCCCGCCCGGCTTCCGGGGGAAACTCGACATCTTCTGGAGCCGAGTGGAGGGTGGAAACAGGAGGATGCGGGAGGTTAAACCCTAACCGCCACTGACGAGAGCTCGCTGCCGCGCTCGCGCTCCCTCCCTCGCTTCCCGCTTCTGCCCTCGAGTTTATTGGGCCCCCCCCCCCCCCCCCCCCTTTTTTTCTTTTTGAGTTTTCAGTGGCCAGAAAATGCGGAAACGCAGAGGTGGAGGAAGGAAGTGTGGAAAACGATGGACACCGGACACGCAGCTTGGGATATTTTACGCTGTTGCCTGTTTGTGTGATACCGCTTTTTTTTTCAGATTTGCTAGTTTCAGTCATATTTTTTAGCCGTACGAAGATGGAGGAAGGGGTGGTGGCAGAGTCGTCGGCGGTGAGGCACTAGCGGCGGAGCGTGATGGTCGTGCGACGTCCGTACAGGCGGTGCATCGTAGCAGCGAGGGTGTTATCGCACCGTTGATCTAGGATTAATGTGGGCGGTGGAGGAAAGAGAGAGGTGAACCGACGGCAGAGCGCGAGTGAGGTGCGAGCAGTGTGATGCGACGACGTCACTGACCGACGGTTTAGAGTGTTTGGGTCGTTGGGGTGGTCCGACGAACTTAATCCTCTCCGGCCATACAAGTATGTTCAGGGAAGGTGGTTGTGACCCGACGATGGGTCGCAGTTCTGCGGTGTGGCGAGGCAGCGGTGGCGCCGCCTGAGCCGCGGGCGACCGATTGGCGGTGAGCGGGGCAGGTGGCGGGGACATCGCGGTCAGCAATGGAGGGAGACGAGGCAGGCAAGAGCTGGAGATTGAAGAAAATATTATAGCCCCTAGATCTTTATTCGATGGTGGAAAAAAAATAATTGAAAGGATCTCCTATTTTCTTTTTTTTTTATAACGTTTGTATGAGATCGTTGTTCCGGAAACGCACACGAGGAAATAGCACCAACAATTCTGCTCACATCCTTTCTTTAAAAAAAAACGTGAATGCTTTGATTGTTTAGTCAGCCCTGGCCTTGTTTAAATGAAAGGAGTTTCTCATTAGATTTAGAGATATTCGAATAACATATTTTTCTTTTGTTGTCTGAATTCTTAAATTTATAATTATTTTGGTGGAGATAACACGGGATATATCAAACAAAATAAACAGAATAATAGTTTTTAAGGTTTTCAACTTATTTACCTGACACACCTAAGTAGTAGTGTTTATTAAGGATTAAAAAATTATTGAAAACCGGCCGATTTTTGTGGTTTTTGACAAAACCGCTCCAATCCGGTTTTACCAGACGTCCGGTTTATTAGAAAAACCAACTATAGCAAAAACAATTTTCGGTCAGTTTTTCTGTTTTACCGAGCTGATTTTCAATGAAAAAAAACCCGCTACTGTACCGGTTTTTGAATCCTTAGTGTTTACTTTGAAATGAAGGAGATTATGAACCCAAGCAGACAACAACAGCTGTATTTTCATTTAGTTCAATAAAAAAACAGCACTATCTTCATTTTCCACCTGGCGTCCACGTCATCGCTCCCCGCCTGCCGCGAGCTTCGGTGACTGGCATGTGGGCCCCATCGTCGCAGTGTCGTCTTCTTCGCTCCGCCACCTCCGTGAACTTCGAATTCTCCGCCGCCCTCGCATAAACCCCTTCTTCCTCGCCTGCTCCGCCCCCACGCTTCCATCCTCCTCGACTGATACGCCTTCGTCGCCGGCGCACGAACGCATTTCATCGCGATGCAGTCCACCGCGGCCGTGTCCATCTCCGCCTCGTCGGTCGCCACCGGCGGCGCTAGATCCGGAACGGCGCGGCGAGCCGGCGGGGTCCGGGTCAGTGGGCTCCGAGGCGAGGCGTCGGCGTGCCCCTCGCTTCGGATCTCACCCGCGGCGCCTGCGAGGCGATCGGTGGCGAAGGCGTCTGCAAGCGGCGCTGTTTCGGGGAGCGGCGGGTTCGACTACGACCTCGTTATCATCGGCGCCGGTGTTGGTGGACACGGAGCCGCGCTGCACGCCGTCGAGGAGGTCGGTGACGATTGCTTAGTTTTGCTGCACTCAGGGTAGTATTCCGTATTGTTTGTGCGCGTTCGTAAGTAGCCGGCGGTGCAGTCTTGATCTTTTGACATGTAGCGTGAATACTTAGCGTACTACTTGAATGATTGCAGTAAATAAATATTCAAAGTCGGTCTGCACCAATGCTTCCGAAAAAGTTGATAGTATAAGTTGAGGCACTGCTAATAAAATACACAGACAAATCAGTGAATCAGAAACAGTTAGTGGTGAAAGTGTATTTGAATTGAGTCATGGTTGATGCTTCTAGGCTCTATTGAGTGATAATCTATGGTCCGTTAGAGTTTCTAGGCAGGGTTGCTGAGTCCCAGACTCCCAGGTGCACTGCTAATTTCGATCAGCAGCCTCCTTTTGGCTTCGTGGAATGATTCATTTGCATCCTTCCATAAAATCATTCCATATTTGTTTCCTACACCAGCCACCAGTCACTGCACACTTGTTCTAGTGATTGTCTTCATCACATTTAATTGTTGGTGCCATTGTAGGTGGCTACTGAGAGCTGGTTTATGTTCTAGATATTCAGTGATCAGATATCCTAGAGCAACAATCTACTATTCTCTTTAAGCTAATTATATTTGTCTACCTATGGAAGAAATCAAGAATGATGACGATTATTAAGCATTCCCATCCAATTCCTAAAAATGAGTTGATATTGCTTTCATTTTTTCTATTGCTACAGATGCTATATTGAATTTTGTTTCAATTTGCTCAAACGTGTACAGGGGTTGAAAACTGCCATCATTGAGGGGGATGTTGTGGGTGGGACATGTGTAAACAGAGGTTGTGTCCCATCGAAAGCACTCCTTGCTGTCAGTGGTCGTATGCGGGAGCTTCATGATGAGCATCATATGAAATCTTTAGGTTTACAGGTATGATCAGATGAGATTATGTAAGATGGTTTTTATCTGTTTGTCCATTCTATCAACTAACATCATACGTGTTAGTCCATATCAGTACAATTCTACAAGATTTGCCATTATATTTTTTCTTAGGAACCCAATTTCTATTAGTGCTTTTAGGAATTCTTTGGAATAAATTAAAAGATAGAATATATATTGCAAGATTCAGGTTCCCTGGCTAATACGTACCTCCGGAAGTATAAATCTTAACAAGAAATGATGACTTTTTCTGAATCCGTTAACTCCATAAAGGTTTTGAGTTTATTATGTCTCTATATCTCTCTTCATTGAAAGGTTTCAAACTTTCAACATTTTAAACAAGTATGATGGGTTTGAACAGTTACTTATGCACTAGCGCATTGTATTCTGGCATGCTATACTATGTCTTGCTTGATGCTGAATTGCTGGTCATATTGGCCTGTCACAGGTTTCATCTGCTGGGTATGATAGACAAGGTGTTGCAGATCATGCAAACAATCTTGCCTCCAAAATCCGAAGCAACCTGACCAACTCAATGAAAGCTCTGGGAGTGGATATATTGACCGGTGTTGGCACTATTGTGGTAAGTCAAAGATAATCCTTAATTTCTACTGGTGCGGCAACAGTTATGTACATGGGAATTGTATTCCCATTCATTTGCCAAGATGTGCATTCAATAATTTGGACTTTCATTTGTTTCTATCTTAAACATTGTTGTGTACTGTTAAAACCAGACAACGCAGACTCAAATACTATGTTGATTCTGAAAAACAGGCACCTATGAAATATTTGGGGCCATTAAAATATAACTGTTTGACATGACCAGAACTGAAGTAGCCGCTATGTCCTGTGATACATGTGGCAAATGTAAATATCTTATCTGCATACACGAAAATGAAATTTATAGTTAAAAAATACATGTGAAGTGAGTAACATACTTGTTTTTTATTGCTGGTCCAACCAGGGAAAGCAAAAGGTACGATATGGAAAAGTTGGTTTCCCAGATAAAGAAATCACTGCCAGGAACATCATAATTGCAACAGGATCAGTTCCTTTTGTTCCGAAAGGCATCGAAATTGATGGTAACTACTACACCTTTTTTTTGTGAATGGGTCATGCTTCTATTTGAAAGCATCGATGACTTCTGAAAATTAACAGTTCAGGCTGGATATTATTGTTCTGATAAATTTGATTCATTTCAGTTCCGTTGAACTTAATATTCACAATGAGGAGGGGAAAAGGGTTATATGGTGAACATGTTCATAACGTGTAGACATAATTTTTCATGTACCTTGTGATTTTTAGGCATTACTCTGCTTTCAGGACTTAGGCAGTTCATATTGAGTATCATGCAATGTTGTTTTGCTTGTTAGTTTAGTTCTGGTGTAGATATCTTGTTTGCCATCACAGTTTGAAAGATCCAAATGTTATACCAGTTATAGCACTGAGAATCCAACAACACCACATTCATTTAAGCCAGATCTGAAATCACCAGAGACCATAGATGGAAATTAAGGTGCTATTAGTTATGTACTGAATGCCTGTTTCTGAAACTCTTGGCGTAAGTGATTTCTAGAGTTGTTGGAAGATATGTTATCTCTGCTGTCACTCAGTTGTCACTATCAGTCTGCTACTATATTCTTTCGCATAACAAACAGGAATGAAGAGACAAAAATATCACAGTAGTAATTGCATGATTTAGTGCATCTTTGTTACTGGTGCTGTGTTTATCATTTTGTGTTGCATGTCCCTCATATTATTTGTTTTCACAAAAGCCTTCTGGTGTGATTTCCTGCAGGGAAGACTGTATTTACCAGTGATCATGCACTAAAACTTGAGTCAGTTCCCGACTGGATTGCAATTGTGGGAAGTGGTTACATTGGACTTGAGTTCAGTGATGTATACACAGCTCTAGGAAGTGAGGTACATTAAAAGTTTATGCTCTAAATGTATTTGGGGTATGCAAGTATTTGCTAGGTCACCTTATTTTTCTTGAACTATAGTCCACAGCTCCTGATGAATTGTGAAAGTTGCCATTAGTGTTTGTGTAATTGATCATGTTCTGCATGATGAGCATGTTAGCTGCATTGATTGTGATGAAAAGTATGATTCTGCCATTTTAACCTTGTGTATTTTGACCAAAGTACAGCAGGGGAAACTTATGTGAATGCTTAATGAATTTAAATAAGCTGGAACATGACGATCTAATGTATCATCCACAATAGTTTGTTGAATTTTTCTGATGTGATGTAATTTTTCACCTGGATTTACTACACTTATTATGACTGGTCAGGTTACTTTTGTTGAAGCTCTTGACCAGCTGATGCCTGGTTTTGATCCTGAAATTGCAAAATTAGCCCAGAGAGTTCTTATCAATCCTCGCAAAATCGATTATCACACTGGTGTTTTTGCAAGCAAGGTTACCATCAACTCTAGCTTTCCTCATATGGTGGAACAATTAGACATAGTTGAATAATTTGTATGTTAATTATTCAATGCTTATGTTTCTAGATTACTCCAGCAAAAGATGGGAAACCTGTTCTTATTGAGCTCATTGATGCTAAGACAAAAGAGCACAAAGAAACCCTTGAGGTATGTTACATTCTTTAATTCCTTTGATTTCTTGACTTATTATTCTTCTAGATAAGTGTCAGTAGTGTAACTTTATCAGTCATACTTGTGTCATACAACTCACATAGTCTTCTATTACTCTATTTCTTGAATGCTTTCTATAGTCAATGACCTGCCAACTGATGTTGGTTTAGAGCAGAATGCTATGACAGCTCCCTTTACCTGAACTGTAATCCAGTGATTAAAATTCAATTGTGTTTGTACTGATAATGCGTGCTGAATCTATTTGTTAGGAACTTAAGTTTCCACTTATATGTTTTAATCACTTGGCAAATATGTACTTACAAAGAGTTATCAGATACAACAATGTGATAAGCCAGTACATGACTGATTTGATTGGAGTGTGCACATGCACCACAAGGCATTGCTGTGCTAGCTTTCCAATTTTTATTAAATGCTCTGTAAGTGAGCTGCAATGTCTAACAATGTTGATTGAAAATTTGTGTATGTAGGTGGATGCAGCCCTTATAGCCACAGGAAGGGCGCCATTTACCAAAGGACTTGGCTTGGAAAATGTGAGTATCTAAAAGCTGAATCTGTTTGTTATATTTTCAAATATAAAAGCAACAAAGCTCATTTAACTCCTCTTCAGATCAATGTTGCCACGCAACGAGGTTTTGTACCTGTCGATGAATGGATGAGAGTCATGGATGCAGATGGCAATGTGGTATGTTGTACAATAAATTGTGATGCTTTCTTGCAAACAAGTGTGTATCCAGTGCATTGTAAAACTGACTTGGTGCTATATAGGTTCCCAACTTGTATTGCATCGGAGATGCCAATGGTAAGCTCATGCTTGCCCATGCTGCCAGTGCACAAGGAATCTCAGGTGTGAATGAAATTTGTATTTATTATCCTTTGCTGTTGCTCTGATCAAGTCGTATTGCAACAGTCACCTGATGTTGAATCCCAATAAATGTAGTCGTTGAACAAATCTCTGGAAGGGACCACATCCTAAATCATTTGAGCATCCCAGCTGCTTGTTTCACTCATCCAGAGATTAGTATGGTTGGGTTGACAGAAGTAAGTCAAGAGAATAGAATATATTTTTTTAGGTCAAGATAATAGAATAGTTGAAGTTGTAGAATTTGCTTGACAGGGTGACTTTGAAACTTTTGCAGCCACAAGCCAGAGAAAAAGCTGACAAAGAAGGATTTGAGGTAAACGTTGTGAAGACCAGCTTCAAGGCTAACACTAAAGCTCTGGCAGAGAATGAAGGAGATGGTATTGCTAAGGTAGTTTGGTTTCTTCATTTGTCCTGTTCTTCCTGTTTAATTTGCATTTTAGTGTTTCTTAGACTGACTCCAATCGTCCGTATGCAAAGGCAGAAATAGATTACGAGGCCTACTGTGCATGAGCAAAGTGGTCTCCAAATGGGAATGCAAAACAGAGAGGAACTTTGCAATAGAAGAGAGAGAACATGCAAAAATAGAGTCTCTTTCCTCCAGGCATTTGACGGACCTGCAGGCAGGGCCCAGCTGCAGAGATGCAACATCCAGGAAATGCATTGGGCTGTTGGAGACCAGACGAAATGCATTACTCCATTTCTCCTGTAGACGAGAGCCAAACCTTGTTTTGCATCTCCAATTTGCATAACACGATTGGAGTCAGTCTTAGATCTGCATTGACTGAATTGACATTATGTGTTCGACATTATGTGTTCATCTCTGCAGTTGATTTATCGACCTGACACGGGCGAAATCCTTGGGGTTCACATTTTGGGTCTGCATGCTGCTGATCTTATCCATGAGGCGTCAAATGCTATTGCCCTAGGAACTCATGTGCAGGTGAGTCTTGCTCAATTTTATTCTTATTAACATAGCAATTGCCTTTGTTGCGTAGTATCATTTATAGCTAGTCAATAGCTTGAACTGGCGCATGATTGTTTCTGCCGTGCAGGACATCAAGTTTGCTGTTCACGCACACCCAACTTTGTCCGAGGTCCTGGATGAACTCTTCAAAGCAGCCAAGGTATACTACAATGCCCTCATTTTTCTGTTTCATTCACATTTCTTGCCCCTTGAATCTGAACAACGGCAAGCGATGCTGTCTCTTTCCAACAGGTTAGTTCGGGTCTTTCTCATTCTGTAAATGAACCAGTTGCAGCCTAGAGAAGGGAGGGACATCAAGCCGAATCAACCATCCCAACCGCTCCTGAAGGTCCTCAGTTTCATCACGGGCCTGCTATCTTCCCACAAACAAGCTCGGAAACCATAGTTCGACATGCAGGATGTTGTATCTAACTCCTGAAGATTACAGATTTGAGCAAAGGATGTCCATCAGCATGGGAAAAACTTGCATATAATTTTGTACTTCACAATCCTTGTAGGGGGTCTATTAGCAGAGTGGTGGTTTTTAATTGGCTTCATTCTTTGTTTGAAATAATCCATGTTCATGCTATTGTTCCAGTCAGATGTATTATTCAAAACATGGGTTCGGCATGAATAAGAGTTTTGTGAGTTTTTGGTCGAAATGTTTGTAGGTAGAAGAATGTCTCTGCTGTTTGTGAGTTTTTGGTCGAAAATGTGAGTTTTTGACAGGGTCGCGAATTCTCATTACGCTCACCGCGTTTTCGCTTTGTTTACATCAGGCAGCTCAACAATTAGAACAGAGGGAGCACGGTTTTGCGTCAGCGTGAGTGGCGCGGCGAAGACGGATCGGCGTGGCTCCACGCATGGAATCATATCCATACATGTTAAAACATTGTTCAATGCCAATACACATTGATAAAGTTTTGGCGACTACACGCATACAGCCGCCGTCGTGGAGGATCAATCCGCCTATCGATCGTTTGAGTAGTTTACAACGGCACGTAAACAGATGTGCTTTTATGAATATAAAATATACGTGCGCAGACAGTAGAGTTGCTTGCATCATGCTTTTACCCATGCTCGTGCGGGACCGGCGTGCCAAAGATTAAAAACGAATCGATCAGTGGCCACATCAGCGTGCAAGATCTCGCTCAACGTGCTTTTGCTTCCAAGCAAACATCGATGACGATGAGTAGAATAATAATGCTAGCTGTCTGTCTGTATGATGTGGTTGATGGATATCGAATATGCGTAGCCAGGGTCACGTGTTGCCTTTATATATTTTTCCCATGCTCTTGGAGTGTATCCACACACCAAAAAATTGTTGGTTTGGCATAGCATTTTCGCAGGTGAACATTCATGTTACCTTACTACGTGGCATGTTATCTCTACAATCTATTAATTGAGATGTGGTCATCCACTTCGTATTCACAAGGTTAGAGATTGAAACCAAATCGATTTCGTATCTTCCATATCAAGTATCGAACTTCAAAAATCATAACTCTCTCGTCCGGAGCTCAAATCAAGCAAACTCAGAATCTATATCGTAACTCTTAAAAAGTTCTACAACTTTGGTATTCAATAAAAGTACAAATTCCACTGTTTTGGTTTCCAAATATACGATGCAAAAATATTTATTTTGATTTGGACTTCTCTGCGCAGCAGGTCTCTGTAAGGGTGCATATCTTCTAGCTCTAAAGTCTAAATAATATGATCCACATATGTTTCAAAAAGGCCTCGATGAGATCTACAATTTTGTGTTTTAACTTTTTTTCACTGGAGCAAGTTTTCAAGTTCAAAATCGCGTTGCAATACTGTGCTATTTTGTAGACTGTGTAAATTAATTTTTTCTTTCGGATAAAGTTTCTAGAATATAGTAAAAATTGTTGAAAAATTATTACTTTGACATATAAAATGGTATACTAAGAAGCACTGACAGTAATATAAATATGATCTTTCATGTAAAAAATATCAATAATATTATATATATTTAATAATTATATTGTGTAAATAATTTATATTTAAATTATAAAAAGTATTTTGTTTTTTAAATTCGTGGCAACGCACGGACACTTTGTTAGTGTTAGTTATAGTTTGGACGTTGAATTTTCTATGAAAAGTGTTCTCCAAAAACTAGTAGCGTGTATACAAATTATTTACAAAATTAACATAGATACATGGATGCAGATAAAATTATGGGACTTGTTAATTTTCAGCTGACTGAAAGTTTAGGTAACTTTTAATCACTGTTTTGATCTATTAGATCTAGATCCAATGGTTTATAATTATAATATAAATAATTCTAAAAAAATCAAAACTCAAAATAATAAACCATTAATTAAAAGCTTTCAATTAGCTGAAAACTAGGAAACATATAAAATTATTGATACAGCGAAGTGTAACACGCAATTTAGTCCGTTAATCAAATCTATATGTTAATCCAAATGTGAGTATGCATCTATATTGAACTGTTTTTTTTTTGAAACTTCCACATCCACCGGTTGGTATCACACGTCGTTTTTATACATACATGAAAACGTTTTTATTTTGTTCAAAAGGACAGCCTCGGTTTGTCACATGGGGCTGCGGCCGCTATCCACTCCATCACTATCATCTCTACTGTGTGACCATTACTCCTCCCAACGCACTCCTTCGCTTCCACGGCTTTCACCCGCCACACGTCCCCAGAAAGATACCCAGCAGCGCCGCGCCGCCGCACGGCCGGCTCCGGCTCTTCCCCCGACTCGAGAAGAAGCTTCCAGAACCATCGCGAAGGGCGCGGAGGCTCAGGATGTGGGGGCGGTGCTATTGGGGCGGCGAGCGGCGGCCGAGCGGGGCCGCCGAAGGCGAAGGCGCGGCCGGCGGCGTGGTGGTGATGTTCGCGTGGCTGTCGAGCCAGGAGCGGCACGTGCGGGCGTACGTGGACCTGTACGCGTCGCTCGGGTGGGCGTGCCTCGTCTGCCACTCCGAATTCCTCACCCTGTACGTCAATCTCTTCGCTCCCCTTCCCAGTTTGCCTGCGATGAACCGTGTGAAGGCGCGATCTTTCTGTGAACCGATTCGATTCGGTAGCATCAAATGACGTCTATTAGCTCCAATCCAAGATTCCAGTTGCGTGTTCTTGGATTCGCCGGAGGCCTGGGGTTCCAGGAATAAACTTCAGTTTCATGGCCACAATCGTGTTCTTGGTTTTGCTTGTTGGGCTGACGAGCCTCAAATCGAATAGTTGTTGAGGCCACGATTCCGTATTACTATATTGGACGAGCTTAGAAAAGCAGCCGACACATGTACTCAGCTGGGTTGTTGGATAGCTTGAATTTCTTATTGTTTTTGGACAGATACGCTGACCGTAGTTGAACGAACCACTTGTTTAGTTGTTTAATCACATCTTCTTGTTTGCACAGATTTTTGCCTGGTAAGGCTACCATGCTTGCCGACAGGGTGCTCGGGGAGCTTGTTAAGGTATTGCACCTCACTGCGTTTCAAATTCTTTTGGCTTGGTCATTGTGTAAGGAATGTTCAGATAACTAAATGACCGTTGCATTCATTCAACAAAAAAATTAATCGACTTTTTTTTTTACTACGTACGTGTTCCTAAACTGCTCCTCCATATAATCCAGGAATTGAAGGTCAGACCTGTACCTGTTGTGTTTGCATCGTTTTCAGGAGGCCCGAAAGGTTGCACATACAAGGTTCTTCGGGTAAGCTTTCACCGAATTATTTATCTCTATTTGGCTATTCAGGAATCTTTAGGCTAAATCTCTTTTTGTTTCCTGACAGCTGATCGAGAGAAGATGTGAAGGGCGTTTAAGTCTGGTATGACATTGTTTTCTCCTGTGCACTCATTGCTCATAGCTCATAGCAAGTTTCGTTGAAGCTTTAGTTAAAATCCTAAATTTGAATGCCCCAAAAATTGTACCAGTCACGTTGGTGTTTTTTTTAGTTTATTGGAGAAAACTTCATGTCCTGATCCTGCTTGATCTTTCAGGATGAGTACCAGCTTGTACGAGATTGTCTTTGTGGGCAAATATATGACTCCAGTCCTGTAGATTTTGTCAGTGATTTAGGCACTCGCTTTATCCTTCATCCAAGTGTCCTGAAGATGTCTGAACCTCCTCGTGTCTTATCATGGACTGCCAAGGGCGTTGCATCAGGCTTAGACATTCTCTTCATTAGCAAATTTGAGGAACAACGCAAAGAATATTGGGAAACACTATATTCATCAGTGGTATGTTGCTCTCCACCACAATGACTTTATAGCCTGATTGCAGATGAACATATTCGTAGACATCTGTAACATAGTCGTTATATATGCAGCATGTTGGTCCAATACTTATATTCTGCTCAGAGGATGATGAACTTGCCCCATGTGCAATTGTTCAAAATTTTGCGCAGCGCCTGCTTGAGCTTGGTGGTGATGTGAACCTAATTAAATGGCACAGTTCTCCTCATGTAGGTATGCTCTTTAGTCCTTCACTTTGGATCAATAGCATTTGTAATACGGGATTGGATTATTCTTTATTCCATTATGTGTACCTCACAATTTTCATAATTTTACATGCCTCCATGGGAATGGAAAGAAAAATTGAACATGTATCATCCATTTTTGTAATGGGGCCTATTGGCGTTAGCAGCCAAAGTTGATCAAGTTCATTATTCAATGCTCGAAAGTGGCTTGAGAATCTGCCAACAGAATCTAAGTAAATATAAGCAACCAAGCCCACCATTGCTGATATTTTGCAACTTTCTATTGAACAGTCATGTGACATGATCCAATCCAATCTGAAATCAGCCTGTCCAGTTATAATTCTTTCCAAAGTATTTATTTTTTCATATAGAGATTGAAACATCTTGCCAGATTCTGATGAGCAGCTTTGTTCTGGTGTCATTGGGAAAAATAATTCTGTCATCTTTACTCTGAAGTCTGAACCTGTCCAGCACAGATACGAATCCGTATCCGAGAGATATGGATACAGCGATATATAATTTTCTAATGTATTTTGTCTGTTGTTCTTATCATATGGGCTCATCTTCATATATCCAATTGGAAGATATGATTGGATGAACATTTTGACCATGTGTGGAGTAATTTAAACGGAAATTTGAAAATTGATAAGGCTATAGCTTCTTGTTTCTTCCATTTTCTCATCTGAAATGTCAATGTGCTAGGAAAAATAATGCTGTCTTACTCGTTTTCTAGGACTAAGTGGTAAAGAATACTGGGTGTGTAATATCTAGCAAGTTAAAGTCTTAATTTATGAACATCAAGTCACCGACACATAGAAAAAGCGGAACATCAAGTCATCAATTCACATAGAGAAAATCATTGAATAATTAGTGACTGATATCATAAATATTACCTCCCTCCTTTCAAGAGTTTGTTAATACTGGAGTCAATCATCAATTAAATTCGCTCACACACTCAATAGACATGACCTGTGCTTGTTCAGATGTCCTGTATGCAAAACATTCTCGTGCGGTTTCTATTAATGATATGTTAATTATAACTCTTTCTCTTGGCGAATCATTATGCAGGTCACTACAAGCATCACACTGAAGAGTACCGAATTGCCGTGACTGAGCTACTCAAAAAAGCCTCAATACTTTACATGAGTAGAAGACAAGAAAACGGCTATGAGGCTGCTATGATTGAGCACAGCAACATGCATCAGTCCATCTCCAATCCTGATAGAACTGCTATGAGCTCCAGTGATAATATAAGAAGAGCACCAATCGATCCAACTGATCATTTCTTCCTACCAAGCTCCATGGAGTACCATGAAAGTAACGAAGGACTAAAACCTGAGCTGTTCAACATGCCGAGTGTGGAAATCATGAGCCCCTATGGTGTGCTGGGGCAGATGCTATATGATGTATGTGTCCCGAAAAACATAGAAGGTTGGGACCTAAAGCCTTCTGCGTCAATGAATAGGAGGCAGATGCATGCAGTTGCACGCCATCATGGCTTCAATCCAATGAAATGCTTACGACGTTCAAGATTGTAAACAAGAAACAGTAGAAAAAAATTATTGGAAAATGTGAATATATATAGGTAACTTGTGTATACTTCAAGAGAACCTTATTTGGTGGATGATGGTGAAACTTAATGTAGCCATTGTCCATTGAATAAAATGCGAGATTTGTTTTGAATAAAATATTGTAATGTTACTAAAGGAAATCCACACATGCACGTATTCTGTCGTTTTTGTTTGTTGACAAAGGAGGGGGAAAAAAAATTCTTCTTGTCCTGATAAGTGCGTGCTCAACACCATTGTGATCAGAGACCACGTTCAATGAAAAGATGAAGCACTTTCAGTCTATATTTATGTGATGATGAAGATTCGATCCCTGCAACAGACTTGGTTGTTTCGTACTTTACCATAAGGGAGGAAATGAGTCGGTAGAGTAAATGCAGATTTCTAGCATAGCAAAAGATCAACCAGTGCATGAAATCCGCGCAATGTTGCTGAGGGTGAGAGGCCATTAGGGCCAAGGACCACAGTGGGTGAATCCACAACGACTGATTTGGACTGTTTTGTAAGAGGGTGAAGTTACTGGCAAATAAAACAAACTTTCCAGGGGCAGTTCTGCAAGAAAAACCAGAATCAGAGGGGTGTATTCGTGAGGGAAAAATCTGAAGGACTGGGCATGAAATCGCAAAAAAAATTGACCCATTTCTCGATTTGTGTGTGATCCTTGCAGCCATGCTAACCTTCTCTGTATGTTCCAATTTTATCAGATGTGTCGCGCAAGCCCTGTCGTTCCAGTTTATAAGCCTCGCTCTCCAGTGCTCTCCAGTGCTTGTCGGTCGATACGATACAAATCTTCATTTCAAAAAAAAAAAAAAAAAAGATACGATACAAATCTTTCAGTCCACAACCCGTTCGCTGGCGACCTTGAGTTGCAGCCCAACTCTAGCGACTGGGCCTGCCTTTTTTGTGAAGGCCAGCAACCACAGTTTACTTTCCGTTTGCTCATGATATCTGCATCCAACACGTCCGGGGACCATATAGCTGTGCTGGGTTCAACCTCTGTCAATTCATTCTGGTTTTCCAGTTTGGGCAAAGTTTGAGCATAAAGCACGAAAAGTGTACGATGATGAAATGGATCTATATAAATCGTTTGTGTGCGTTTAGCTGGAGCTGAGCGTGAGGAAGAAGTAGCAGTTGTACCTTCTCGGAGCATGTGGAAGACATTCGTTAGCGGTTCTGAAAGATAGAAAGGTCACTGAATAAATGAGAGCTAACAAAACACGTAAACAGAACTTTATCAAAAGAAACACACGGGAACAGCAGGTGGAAGAGTAGCTTATATATTATTTACTAATTGGAGGCTTATTTTGAGCTCTCCATATTAATCAGAGAAAAATCCTATAAATTCTTAAAAAAGGCAAAACATCAAGCCTCGAATTGTATACTCAATAGATAATATTCATTAGATCTAATCTAATCTAAATTACCCACCTCTAGCATTATGATTTTTTTTGTCCAAAATACCCTTTAGATCTATTTCAGAATAATCCATCTTTATCATCTAGTAATAATCTATCTGTCATGGACTCTACTACCTCTAGGATTGCTCTTGCCTATTGAATTGAAATCAAAGGAAGCACGCGTACGGACGACCCAATCTCTCTTGCCATGTGTTAACACGTAGCTTTGCTTTGATGATTACAAAAAAGGAGCCCGTTCTGTTCTACTGTTTTTTTTTCTTTTCTGGCTTTTTTTTTTGGTGAGCCGAGAAGCAGATCTATTCTATGCCAATATGCAAATACGTAACGGGAGTATCCAGCCTCTCTTTTTGAAGCACATTAGGGTGAAGCGGAGGTGGTCTTCAAGACGAGTCGATGCACCATTATTGAAAGATAGAAAAGGAGGCGAGGTCTAATAAGGAGAAATTAACATATGCAAGTTTCCAGAATGGTGCTCGGCGAGTGCGGCATCCAGATAACATGAATGTCGGTGAGCGGTATTTCGAGTCGGAGCAGATTGCTCTAATTAATCTCCGAGATTGGTCTATGCCAAGGCCCTTTACGTGTACGTGTCTCTGCCTAATTTCTTCATCGTGAGGGATCGGATCGGATCTCGGAGCAGCGCAATAGCCTGCAACTGGCGAAAGACGTTAATAAGCACAGTGATTGCATAACTAGACGTACAAGGTCAAAGGCTCCATGTGTGGCAGTTTAGGCAAGCCAAAAAGGCTGATGTTGTATATGGATTAACCAGGCTCACGGGATGCAGTGAATGGTTGATTGGTTGTCTAGTCTAGGCTGACCTGGCCCGTGTGATACGAGGACGATTGATTGGTTGGTTGCAGAATATGTAAGATTAGCTCAACAGATGCAAGAATCCAGTCTTCAGCCTGGCTCGTGGGAAACGAAAACAAATCTCGTATCTCTCGGGCCTGGCTCGTGAGGTGCTGGCCAGCGGTGGTCTGGCTCCCAAGGACTGAGCCATCCTCGGTAGGGAAAGGAACCAATTGCACCCGAGTGGATCACAATATGCATTGTTGAAGGAAGACAAGCGGTCATCTATGACACTGAATGGAAGCTACTAAAAGGCTTTTTTTTTCTAATCTTATAGTCAGGTCCTATTCTGATCCTATGGTGCTGCTCAGGAAAGGAGCAACATAAAAATAATACTTCCTTCATTCTTAAATTATTGTCGTCATTGATTTTTTTAGTTAACTTTGATCATTCGTCTTATTCAAAATCTGAGCAGTAGTTTCTCAAATTTACTACCATTATTTTGGATAGTAAAACTCCTCCCTTTGTTTGGTTATCTAAAGAATGACATGTGGTCTCTTTTTTCTTTTTTTTTCTCCACTGTAAAAACAGGACATGCTATAATTCTAGAGAGATAGGGCAATAAGCTAATGAATGACATCTCAAGCCCCCGTGCATGGTACACCTTCAAAAACTCAGAATAACAATATAACACTACTCCTAACCACAATGTGAATCATATTGCGTCATTTCATGACATGATCATTGGAGAAAAAAAATCAAGATGACTATACAACTCGAAATGAAGATGGTCATGCTTTGCTCAAAAGAAATTATATTTTAGCTACAAAAACTTCTTTATTGTGACAGAAAGGTAATAAAATCATTATAAAAACATAGCACAAACTCTACTCAGCCACCGTAGTTCCACTCTCTTCTCAATAAGGCCTGATTGCCTCTTCATAGACGAAGTAGCAAAACTGGGAAAAGTAGGGAGGTTCAGATTATTAATACGTCGTCCTCGCTATCCTCATGATGGCTGGCGTCCAAATAAAGAGGGATAAGTTGGGATTGGGAGGCATACCTTCATCTTCAAGATCTGACTGCCAGGGACCGATCTATTGCCTTTGCCTTACTCAGAGCGAGTGGTTGAGAATATGCAGGATCAAAAAACTTATAAACCGTACCTCAAATACAGATATTAGTCTCCCTACCTTTTTTCTTGGAGACCCCACTGCAGGCAGATTATTATCTCTGAAGAGTTAATTAATTATTAAGACTATGATGACCCGGCCGTGACATGCATGGCTCCCTTGCAACGAGACTCTCTCTGGCATGCTTGTCTCCTTTACCCAGAGTCTTGTGTTGCAATGTCAACCCGTACGTCGGCGGGTCGATCCAAATTAAGGACAACACATGTCTGACCACTGCTGTATGGTAGCCCCTAAAATTCTGGGCAGGAGTACTACAGTTTTAGAAACGTGGATTTTTTTTTTGCGAGGAGTTTCTATGAATCATAATTGATTTATGATAGAACATATTCTTTCTTTTTTAGATAATGGAAATATTGTATTAATCCCAACTTTGCTCTAAAAAAGCTACAGCCAATGGCTTTGGCTTTCAAAAGAGTTACAGCTAATTACAATCGTCAGTATCAAACATCATCAGGCATACAGAATGCCATGCTGATGACATAGGATAATGAAAAACAAAGAAAACGGAAAACCACTTCCTCGCTACGGCCATATTATCGATGAAATAGCTCCCATGTAGCATCATGACTCAGTTGTAGTTCACCATAGCTGTCATTTGTGACCTAATCCTCGGAGTATAGGAGGTACTAAGCCACAAACATCGGTTGAAGCTGTGCCATGTGTTCAACGATCGCTGAAGAATGAACACCAAACATCGAATATGTGATGTCACTATGCCAAATCTCATATAGTATGAGAGAAGATTTAGCACCGACACCGCACTTGAATGCTTGTCGTTTGCCAAAAGATTGTCAAAGTTGCCCATGGCTGTTGCCGCTGCCCAAAGCTCCTGCTAAAATGACCGTGAACCCCACTGACCTTGAGGGGGCAGTGCCATCAGCCGAGTGGGACACACACCAAGGAGACAACGCTAACGCGATGGCCCGGTCGAGCATCCCTTGCGGCCGTGCGAAATCCGGGGACCACCCGACGGCGGCGAGGCCTGAAGTGGGGGAAGGCGGTAGGCTGCGACGGTGGAGTCTGTGCTAGGCGCGACACGGGAGCTGCGTCGCCTTAGGAGTAGGCGAGCTCGTACGCCGCCTGCGGGGTGACCGTCATGCACGTTGGCCCTGGGAAGGCCACTCATCGTAGATCTGAGCTTGAGGGCGCCAGATCCGAAGAAAAGGAGGCCGGATTCGCCGTCCAAGGGTTGGAGACGGAGGGGTGGATGGGTTGGGGAGGAGCGGCGCCGCCTTCGTAGCTTGATGGTGCCGCCGTTCCGGCCGCCGCGCACTGGAGAAGGTGCAGCCGAAGCCGTCACGATGACGGTCGAGGGGGAGAAAGACCGGATGATGAACAATACATATTTTTTCCGGATTACATTAAAACTATGTAGTAGTGTGTTGTACGCCTAATACCACGTGGACACAAACCTATAATTTCTTAAGAACTGAGACTATCCGTACTTATCATACTTTAAATTTATTCTCTAAAACAAATATTTCGTTCTAGTCAACAAGATTTTCTACTCTATATTCAGTTTTGCTGCATCCGTTCATACTCTATATCATCCTCTATATCAACTAAGCTAATATTTTATTCAACTCTCTCCAACTACCATCTTCTTTCATCTCTCCTCTTTTATCTTTTATCTTTTCTTTTTTACTTCTTTTTTTTTACAATAGTTTAGCAAACCAAATTTTAATTAAATAATAATATTTTTCCTTTTTTCTCTTTTTTCTCCCTTTTCTCCCTTTTTCTCTTTTCTTTTTCTCTCCCTTTGCCCTTTCCTTTTCTTCTCTCCTCCTCGCGCTTCTCTCCAGAGTCTTCTCCTCCTAGCTTCGCCCTCCGCCTCCCCCTCCCCCACGCTCGCCACCGGCCTCCCCGGGTGCGCCGCCGCCCTCCGCCTCCTCCCCCGCACACCACCGGCCACCACCCACGCCGCCACCCTCTCTCTCCCTCTCCGCCCCGGCCTCTCCGCGCCGCCTCCTTCTCCTCCCTCTCTGCCCCAGCCTCCGCGCACCACCGCCGCCGGGCACCCCTCCCTCCCCCGCACGCCCTCCCTCCTCCACGCGCCCTCCGCCTTCCCCGCGCACGCCACCGTCCTCCTCCCTGCTCCCTCCAGATCCGCGTCGCCTCCCCCCCCCTCCCGCACGCCGCCGTCGGCCTCGTGCTCCTCCGCCTCGGAGCAGCAAGATCCGGCGACCTCGTGCTCCTCCCGCTCCCTCGGCCCTCCTCCTTCCGGGCGGCTGCCCTCGAGCTCCGGCCGGCGGCGACCAGAGGCGGGCCCTCCTCCTCCCACGCTTGCGCTCCCCTCCTCTTCCTTCCTCGGCGGTGCCACGCCTTGCTCTGATCATCCTCGCGCGCGCGTGTTTCGGTTAGCGTGCGGGGCCCAGGGATTTGGCGTGCTACGATAGCGGATGCCTTAGCGGGCACCGGTGCAGGTCGATTTTCGCTATCGGGGTACTGGAGGATGGTTTCCAGTACCCCGGTGCGGCCAGTCTGAGGGGCTCTAGGTTGAAGCAGCATGGGGAAATAGAAAAAGGAAAAACAGCTGTGCGCGGGACATGGAATTTTTTGACACATCCGCACGCTGAGTTGAGCTTGGTAGAGTCCCCATCATGAAAATATATTTTTTGGGGAGATTTTGAGTAACTGTCAGGACATACACAATTTTCATGGAGGAGATGAATACCTTTCATGAAACTCGATTTTCGTGACGGTATGTCAACACTTTAATGAAAAATGGCATTTATCGTGAAGGTTCTTCGTGTCATTCAGACATGATTTACCAATAGGAAAATTCCATTCTGTAGTGGGAAAAGACATAAATGAGCCGTTGACACAACGCGGGCGCTGTACCAGGCCCGAAACGCACACCGTTGCCCGCTGCGTCCACACATGGGCATCAACCTAGTGCTCGCGGGTGCACGCCAGATGGGCCGACCAAATGTGCATGAACCTGTGTGGGCCGTCGTCTTAGTACCAGTGCCACCAGTAGATCACTAGACACTGTGCGTGGCTGTCCTCGAAGCGAGCAAGTGAAGACCAGGACAGCGAGAAAAATTCGTGGGACATAGTGTGCATTCTCTAGATAGTCCATCGTTTCAAGGATGCAAATAGATGGCTCAAATATCGTCTAGTGGCGAGAATGAAATCGACAGAATTGGACGAGGTCTGGAGAGCTTAGCACGGAACACACAAAAAGCTGCGGACTCAATGAACGAGGATGCCGCCTCTTGGGCCTGTTTGCTTTGGACCCTGGGAAAACTGCCTGGGCCAGGCAGCAAGCCCAGACGTCCGATTTTGAGCGTCTGGGCTCAGATTGCTGCTTGACCCAGGCAGCTGCCTGACAGGCACAATCCAAACAGGTCCCTTGTGCCTGGGTAGTCGGCGGGGCATGCACAAGTACCTCTCTGTTTCGAACCTCTGCACCAGACAACGGTAGGCTTTGTTTGGGTGTCCGTGGAGAAAACCCATAGGGATTTCAACCCCGAAGGGGGTTTTTAACCTCTGCATGCCATCCCCTCCCCACCTGGGAAAGAAATCCCGAGTTGGACAATTCCCGGGCTATGTTTGGGTGACGTAGGGATAAAAATCCCGACCACTCAATAAGTATTCAAAAAATTTAGAAAAAATTAAATAATCTGAAAATATTTGTTAGAATCTATAAAAATCGTACTTCCAGGATAGACTAACAGCTCAACGTGAGTTATATTACACCAATCACATGAGTAAGAGTACAAAGAACTGAAAAATCATAAAGATAAAAAAAACCGTGTTCATGGTAGAGAAGATTATTCCAAACAACTAATTTATTCATACATGTTCCTGTCAAAGTACAAGGATAATTTGATAATAATGTTTAACATATGTAGCTTCTAGATGCTCCTTAGATATCATGTCGAACTATAGTGTCCATCTCTCTAAGCTGGTTCAATCTAGGTCTGCAATATAAAAGTAGAAAAGATGACAGTTTATAATCTAATACAAATCTCGGACAGAAACTTACATGTCTAAAAAGAACAAGCATAAACAAGTTGTGCTCCACATTTATCAGTCCGACCAATATCAAAATCTCTTGCTCCTGAAAAAACCATTAAGATTTTCAGAGTTTTTCTAAAGCAAGATGCATATGTCTATAACTAATCCCAGCAATGGAATCACATTAACAAAGTATTTGGCCATGGTTTATGTTCAAAAATAACAGACATGACAGAACCATAACAAGATTATGATACAGATCCTACTTTAAGTACATACTAGTTTACGGGTCCTATTCTTAAATAGAATAACAAGGAGATCGGAGCATCGACATCAGCTGATCAGCATAAACTAGGAGAATCAAAATGCAGATTTCCAGTGTCATTGGTGAGAAATAAACATATAGTAGTATATCAGCAAAGATTTCTGCACCCACCAACCCAACACGTTAGGGCCAGCAAGTTGATCGGTTATCAGCTACTGCTTTTATGACCAAATATCTCAATTATTTGCCCAAACACATTTCTTATTAAGAAAAAAACGCGAAGCTCTAGACTATAATCATTGCAGATAGTTAAAGAATTCAGAACTAAACATCATCCTGACAAACAAGGTGCAGGGATACACACACAAAAAAAAACAGTTCAGAAGTATAATAGCAATTTCTGACACTACAGATTTGATGTTTGAACATTTGCATTTTAACCATTAATCACCAACAAATAAAAGGAGGAAACTGAAGATAGAAGTATATCCATTACCTTGGGTAGCGAACACGGATATTGTCAGGCTTGAAATCACCATGTTTAGCATATCTATTGTATAGTACATGCCCAGAACTTCATTCATGCTCTTGCTGGCAATGAAGTGGTAATTTATAACATCCTACAAAAGGTTTGAGTTACATCTTGGCAACATGGATTAGTTATAGTTGCATACTGCCACAAATAGCAATAATCCATTCACACAACGGTAGTTTCAAGATATGCAAAAAAAAAAAAAAAAATGATGACAGCTAGCATCACTGATGAACCCAGAACTTCATTCATGCTCTTGCTGGCAATGAACTGGTAATTTATAACGTCCTACAAAAGGTTTGAGTTACATCTTGGCAACATGGATTAGTTATAGTTACATATTGCCACAAATAGCAATAATCCATTCACACAACGGTATTTTCAAGATATGAAAAAAAAATGATGACAGCTAGTATCACTGATGAAAAAAACTGTAGCTGGCTCAAGAAGCAACAGTTCCATCTTCTTAGCAAGAACTTAAAATGGCATGACCGCTATTGATTAGTCAGAGAGAAATACTGGACTCAGACCATCTAGTGACTTTCAATAATAGTCATGAATGTTCCATCAATCATCACAAACACCAGGAACATAATCTTCTGAAAAGCATAAACTCCAACGTCACTCATTGTTATTGTTTCAGCAAAACCATGAATGCACATGGACAATTGCACTTAAGATAAATTTGAATGCAATATCACTATTAACAAAAAAAAAGAAGTTTTGCAAGAGAGATCCTACCCCTACAAGAGAGATCCTACCCCTACGAGTATGCAACAGGTTACCCCTGTATTAAAGCCAAAATCAGCTGCTAAAGCTTAGTATATCACTGGTGCCTGAAAATGACATTACTGCTAAAGCCAATTTGAACTATTCGAGTAAACCAATCAACCATACATGCTCTGCTGCACTCACTCGAAGTGAGGCTAGTTCTGCTATCTATCCGGCGATTTCTCTGTCCAATCGCATTCTCATGGACAAGAACAGAGCATACGTGCACACAAGGTGACCAGCAAGCAGAAAACAGAAAGATGTGCCAATGCGCTAGTGTACCTCCGCCTCGTCGAAAAAACAAACGAATTCGGCGATGTTCGCGGCAGGTTCCGCTCGAGAGCAACCCCAACTTCATGCCATGCAGCCGAGGAGCGAGGTGGAGGGCAAGGATCCAAGGAGCCGAGGCGAGGAACCGCTCGCGCCGTCGAGCAGAGGAGGAAGTGGCGACCAGGCCAGGCTGCCGGGGATGGAGGTGGCGACCGCGGCTCGGTGGCGAGCGGGGTGGGGACGGGGACCAGGGGTGGATCCATGGTGGGGTGGCGACCGGGCAGCGAGGTGACCGTAGCGGCGGAGCAAGCTTGAGCGAGCAGCTGCAGATGGGGAAAAATCGGCACACGTCGGGAGGTGTTTTGCTTTTCCCCAAGGGAATCAGTGTCGGTGAGGATTGAATAGCCCATGGAATTTCTGCTCATGGGGCATCCAAAAGGCCCGTCGGGTTTGGTGGGGCAAAAAATTCATGAGCCTGAACGCCCCTGGGGATTGGGCCCGATTCCCTGGGGGAATCGGGGTTCCCAAACAAGCCCGTAGATCGGCACTTCGGCCTGTCTTTCCTCCAAACACACAGGTTGATTCAGAACAGGAGGACCCTCTCGTAGCTAAAGCATCTGTAGAAAACACTATGGCTGCATTCGCTCAAGTTCAGTTCGAATTCCTGGTGCATCTCACTCTTATCTAGCTGTCCAATGTCATTTTCAGCCTCATCATCACAAACTAATTAAACATGGAGTCAGAAAGTGTTGACTATATCTATGTATAGCTCAAAAGTTTCCGGCCCTATATGTGTATGGACCGTTGGAGAAGGTTGCTACTTATAGTTTGAAAAGCTATACCCAGTAATTCACCAACCTTCTCGTCTTACGAGTGCACTAGCTATGTATAGAAAACTATACCCAGTAGTTCGAGGGCCCAAAGATGGTACATGATTCATTAATAGAAGATATAATATCAGCCTTGACCCTGTAGCTTGTATTGAAACTTCAGCAGGAATATTTGGTTGGTGCTCTGCCTTCAGTGATCTCAACAAAGCTTGTTTCTTTTTTTTTGTTAATGTAAATCTGGCTGTCTTTGCATTGAGAAGAGGAAAAAAAAGCACAGTTTAGTACTGTCTAGAGGTGGCAGCCTTAGCTGCACTAAGAAGTGATTGCCAAAGCTCCGGCCTGAATATACTAGCACACTTGCTAGGTGAATGCAATTTGAAATACCTAAAGAGCTGTTAAATAATGTTTAACGAGGTTTACTCAATTATTTCATAGACATGTTTTGTTAGGCACATGCATGACAGGTCTGTACCTATGAGCCGTAAGTTCAGCTACTCTTATTAAAGCTTTCCTTCACGAAAATGGTGGTAAGAACAATGTAGACACAATAGGACGAGGCCGAGAGGACTAAGCATGTAAAACGAAATAATCCCAATGCTGAATCATAATTGAATTATTCATCCTCCCTCCATAAATTTAAGCTTTTGGATGTAACTGACCATGACACACAATGTCTTTACTATAAAATTGCCTTTCTATGTAGGGCTCTGGCTACATATGTGCACGCATCAACTCTCACTGCATATACGCATGCACCAAGGGGAGGTGTTGGGTATCCGCTTACCGTCTTAGCAGCGTGTTGTCGACAACGTCAACCCTTAAGGGAGGGGGGGGGGGGGTGACTCTAACTCCTGAGCCTATTAGCAACCTAAAGTAGTAGTTTTGGCCCATGAGGCTTAGAAATGAAGGGGAGTTATGAGATGAGTCCCACACTGGATGTGGCCCATGAGGCTTAGAAATGAAGGGGAGTTATGAGATGAGTCCCACACTGGATGCTTAGGTGGGTAAGACGGTAAGAGTCAGCATATAACCCTAGTTGTTCTAAGCATAGCATCTCCGGATTAATCCATTTATATGAAGCTAGAAAAAAACGTAAAAGGGGATGCTATGTTTGAATGTGCATGCCCATCCCACAGGTGGGTTACAATGGTAAGCAGACTTTAGACACCGTGTGTTACAATCTCACGCTTAATCCATGCAACCATTGGCATGCTTTTCATTGTCAAAGCAGATATAGAAAGCTCCGTGCAAGACAGGACATAAGTTCAATTCATATTCATGGTGCATCTCACTCTTATCAAGCATTCGAGCTGTAGATCTTGACATGTGTAACCATCGTTGCATGCCTAATGCCATATCACACGCGTCACCTGCTTCTTCTAATTAATTAACCACAAACGAAACTAGAAGTTGATCAGCTGAGTTTTGACTATGTTGTAAGATCATGCTATCTCTCGCACAATATGTTATGCCTATGGTATGGACATTGCTGCCTTATGGCCTAGTTGAAGCTATATATCATTGCCATTACATTCACTAGTTTAGCCTTCACGTCATACTATAGTACACTATACAACTTCCTGATAAGATGTCGTACATATATAGTTAGGTCACCAATAGCCTAGGGTTCAAAAGTTGGTACTACGTGATTTTTTAAATGACATGTAAATCATCCTTATAAAATGGTGTACTCCCTCCGTTCATATTTACATGTCATTCTAAGATTTTCAACTTTTCTATAATTACATGTCATTCTCACTTCCCAATACACCTTTCTCTCTTCCTAATACAATATTCTCTCTTCTCACTACATCTCTATCTTTCTCCTTCTTATTTTTAGTGCACTCACCTTTTTACTTCTCCTTATTTCCCGTGCCCAACTCTAAAACGACATCTAATTCTGAACGGAGGAGTATTAGATTAGACTAGCGGCTTCTGGTGTGCTGCTAGCGCTGTCTATCTAGCATCAGCCATGTCTTGCATGCTTGCGCTGCGAGTGTCTCAACATATATAGGAGCGAGGCACTGCACCAGCCACGAAGGAGGAAACAATGATCTTCCTCTCAAACGACTTAAGACGGTGACAAGGAGCCATTGTCATCATAAATATGAGGCACTGCGCCCGGAGGGTGATGGTGTTGTCAGCCATTGTACATGGCGCAGGAGCGTCGGACGCTACTGCTACAAGTCAACGATGAAGCTCTCAAGCGCATGCCAGTACCATGAACTCCACTTTTCGTCGCAGATGTAGAAAGCTCCGCACGAGACAATACAAAAGTTTAGTTTGTATTCCTGATGCATCTCATGCTTATTGAGCATTCTGAGTTGTAGATCTTGGAATGCCGAATGCAATTTCACCCGTGTCATCTGTCCTTTTTATTAATTAATGAACAAACCAACCTAGAAATTGATCAGTTGAGTTTTGGCTATGTTGCTCGATCATGCTATCTCTCGGACAACATGTTATGCCTATGGTATGGACATAGCTGCCTTATGGCCTAGTGTAAGCTATATATCATCGCCAGTACATTCACTAGTTTAGCCTTCACATCTTACTAGTAGACTACAACTTCCTAATAAGGCATGTTCGGTTGTTGTGGAATAAAATCAACATGTATTAATTACAAGACATGGATTGAGTGAAACCATATGTGTCACTTAATCCATGTGAAATAACAAATCCATGTCATGGTTTCATTCCCGGACTCGGAAGGCTAAGTTTTGTTACATGCGTTGGAGACATGGAAAAGGTCGGTTTAGACTCGGTTTCATACCATGCCAAGCTGAACCGAACACTCATTCCATGCCAGAACGAATTTTAAACCACATCTAATCAATCCATGTGGTTTAGACTCTGATCCATACCATTCCGAGCCTAAACGAACAAGGCCTAATTTGTCGTATAGTTGTTGGGGTGACCAATAGCTTAGGGTCCAAAAGTGGTACACGTGATTTATTAAATGAGATGTAAATCATCCTTATAAAATGGGTTCCAAAAGTGGTACTACATGATTCATTAAACATGTAAATCATACTTATAAAATGGTGTATGAGATAAGACTAGCGTCTGCTTCTGGTGCTTCTAGTAGTATCTATCTAGCATCAATTACTTCATGCATGCTTGTGCTGCCTGATATAGGAGGAGCTACATAGGCCGTAAAGGCGATGACAATGATCTTCCTCTCTGATGATGTAAGGCGGTCGATGAGCTGTCTGAGCAGCCACATCCAAAGGATGACGGTAATGTGTGTATGTACTACCTAGCACGTCCCAATCTAAGCATTCTTACTTGCAATAGGATTTCACCAGCCACAGTACTACCACAGAAGATAGCTGCTTGAATTGGGGACCAGGTACGCAAAATGTGTGCATGTACTACAGCTAGTCCACAAACATAGTTACTATAGAGGCCAGACCACCAGAGGATCAGAATGACACAAGGTTATCATATGTTGCACGGTTACGCAAAAATGTGTGTTTCTGTGCATGCAAGACTATAGACTGAATTAAGACATAATGAACAAAAACTGGATGGCTAGTCCACAACAAGTTTTTTGCTTGGGGTGTATTATTGTCGCTGAAAAATCAGCGTGTGTCTATAGTTCATCTTGTACCACTGGACGTCGTCATGAGCTAGCTAGAGGGCCAGAGAGGCCTTGGGTGAAGCCAACATGTGGGTCATCTGTTTCATCTACCCTGCCGGACATCTAGTGGCACCGATTTGAGATTCTGGTGATGGTAAATCTGCAGCAAGGAGTGAGGAACCGGACTTGCAACTAGCTAATACAATGTGGTGTCGATAGTAATACGATTCAAGGAACCTTAGCGTGCCTAGATGCCCATAGTGCTCCTGATGCCTCCAATTCCAATGCGTCATGCCACACACAGTTACTAGCATACCTAGCCATGGTATCATCCCCTGGTATTACTTAATACATCATATCCTCGTCATGATCACACCAGTTCCTCACCATAATGCTAGTTTGTTGAGGAAAAGTGTCAAGCAATAGTTTTGGGATCTAGATATATATAGAGTGAGATAGATAAATAAGGAACTGAAATGCAAGCCAACAAGAGGGTATTAAATATAGCAAGGTGTTGCAACAGCCAGGTAATAAAGTGATCCATTTCTCTTGGGACAAGTATAAGTCATATAAGTTAACTTATTGTCGATATCAGAACCATGAAGGTAGTAGGTCGACAACTTAGGTTTTTATAGAGCAGGTTTGAAAGAAAAAGAGATGTATTTGGACATAGAATAAATGATGGTCCATGGAATTGATTGTTGTCGTCGTTGAATTTTTGAGTTAATTTTAAGACTTTGACCATTCACTTTATTCAAAATATTTTTAAAAGTATCTTTTATTTTGTTATGGTTTGTTTTATTACTAAAGAAATTGAACAATAACTAATAATTTTTGTTATTTGAACTACTATTTTGAATAAGATGAATGGTCAAACGTAAACAAAAACTCACTGGTGATAACAATTTAAAAACAGAAGGAGTAACTAGCATCAATTACGTCATGCATGCTTGAGCATGGGCTGTACTGCACCAGCCTCACGTAGAGGTGATCTCCCTATCCTTCTCCTTCCTCTGGCAGGGCCGATACCAATCATGCCGTCCGCCATAACGTGCTTTTTCTGCTGGATTCCCGCACCTCTGGCACGCTGTGCCCCCATGTAGGCATCGGCCCAGGGAGAATTGCACGAAGCGTTAGGCACCATGGTCACCTACTTTACTGTAGTACCCACTCCCATGGCTTAGTCCAGATTGTCCTCGAAGCGGTGCATGATCCACGACGAGGCAAACATGAAAGACAAAAGATGTTGCTGAGACGACACACACCCAACCGCCACACAGTAGTCAGCTCTCCCGATGCCATGTATGTTAAGCCGGCATGCCAGGTCTAGCCACTGTCCACGTGTGGAAGCAGTGGCCGACCGAGGAATTTTGTGGAGCCTGAGCAAACATCGTAATGGATAATAACTTCTCATATTTGAGTTGAGCTGCCAGCTGTCTATTTTTTTGTTTGTCCGGACTGACCTATGCAGGTTGATTAGCGCAAAGAAAATCAACATATCATATTGTAGATTGTCAAGAACTATATATAGTAGACTGACTATGTATTCGACTCATTTGACGCTATTTATATTTGCAACATATTTATAGTATAAAATTTTGTAATTCGATTACATAAAAAGGGTAACAGTAGGAAAATAAAATAAAATCGAACATTTTTTATTTCAGTCTTACTTTCTTTAATTTGCATGTTTCATCAAGCACATTGTCTATATGTTTTCAGTAGTGAGAAATGGATTAATAGATTACAAAATCACACCTTATCAGTCCTAGCCTTAGTACTGAACTACAGGACGGAGGAACATCTGATCACTTGGGAAATAGTCGGTTGCTATAGCTTGGTCGGATCCCTTGTTACGTGTCTGCTTGCCTCCGTCCAGCGTATGACTCATCTCGTCATATGACCGCCTCTGACAAATCAACTAACGCCATGGGTTTAGCTATTAGCTTGTTACAGTTTAAAAATGTTTTCCTCCGCCGCTAGAGCCCGAGCACGCTCAGGCTCGTCGGGCCTTGGGTCCGCCAGTGTGTGGAAGGAGTTGCCTCCACCGTTCGTCGTATGAGTCCTGCCGCTGTTGTCGTTGCCCGAGACGTGGGTTGTTCCCGTTTGAGATTCTGAGGGATTCATGGTAGCAGGATGACTCATCATTGCCCGAGCCTGCCTAACCATTGGAGGACGGCAGGAATTTGATCGTCTTGGTGATATATGCCTTAGGAGCTTCCTCCGTCGAGCGTTTTTATTTGTCTTCATGATGGCTCTGATTCCTATCTTTCTTGTAAGCTCCGGCAACAATAGCACATCCTTGCAAATGGCTCTACCAGACTGTAATAATACGGTGTCCGTGTCATGCTGAAATAGTGTATTGTTTTTGTCCTTTGTCTGTCTAAGCATTTCGGCTCAACCGTGAAGTTGGATTCGGGTGTTTGTGTTGGAGATATGCCCAAGAGACAATACGGATTTGATCCGTATGTGAGCGTCATACGGATATTGATCCGTGTGAGGAATTAGTCCACTAATGGGCCAACTAGTCGAGGCCCATTAGAAGGGTCTATTTAAGTGGAGGAGGGGCTTAGGGCGCAGGTGATTCCACCAGTCCTTAACCCTAGCCGCCGTGCTCCTCTTACTCGCCCACAAAACCCTAACCGTGTTGCCGGTGCTAGCACGCCGCGCACGGTGCTCCAATCCCGTACGTGTGAATACCGCGAGGAGGCGCTGCTGCTACTGCGGTGCCGACGGCTGAACTAGAAGGAGACGATTGACGTGATCGACTACTTCCTCTACATCGACGCGCGACTACGTTGGATCGAGCTGCTCCAACATTCGCTTCCGCTCCGCCTGCGCGTCTAGTGGTAACGATCCATGATCCTCTCTTGCAAGGTTTTCTGGTTGAACGGTAGAAATTTTATATGCTATCGTAGCCTACCTGTTCCCCTACAGTGGTATCAGAGCCGACCTTGTGTAGTTTGTGATCTAGATCTTGTGCATATAGTTGATATGTTGATGTACTAGATGAGATCTATTACATGTTTTGTGTTCGGATTGATTAGATCAATTATGATAGGGAGGTTCATAAGGTAATGGGCGGATAGCAATACATGCATCATTGATTTATTTGTGTTCCTTCTCCGTGCGCGCGCGACTTGTCCCTACCGGCTGGAATCACCATCGGGACTAACTGCGTGCGCCAGTAGAGGAGCCAATAGTATCATAATCACCATCGGGACCGTCGTACGGACACGCCTAGATTGTTACAACCCTTTTTGGCCACATGTTAGCATTCGCTTCTCGCCTAACTTGTTTTTGCAGAGAATGTTGTGAATAGTATGGCCCAAAAGATGCATGTGATGTATATATGTGATTTGCATGGCCTGTGTGCCATGATTAATTACAGCTGGGTTGAGGCTGTCATATTATTGTATAACGGCCTGCGTGTCGATCTGTGATGCTTGATATTCTCATGTAATTTATTACTAGCTATTAGTTGTAGTAGCTAAGTGTTAGTTCATGGAGGCCTCAAGCATGATGGTTGAAGGGACGGGAGACATGGCGATGACAATGGAGATGGAGATCACCAATTGAAAGGGGCCATACTATTTCACAGTCAATATGATTGCCTGTGATGATGTTCCTATCATCCTATTCTTTCATATGTTATTTATATTAGATATGATTAACATGCTAGAATAGGTTCCCTCAAGAAAAATTAAATTATATGCCCTTCCAATAGCTGCACCTATTAAAATTATGATCGTTGTATGGTAGGTCTGCCAAAGTAGAGTACCTCAACTATCTTAATTATTAGGATAAATGTCGGACATTTATATGCATAGTATTGGTTTAATTAACAAAGCTATCAAAACGGTTTTGGGCTTTGGGGCATGGTGTTGGCGCCGGGGCATGTGATGCCACCCAACAAACAAGAGTCACATAAGGATGTGATTAGCAAAGTGTTGCTTACCTATGTCACTAGATTTCTAGCGGTGATGCCAAAGCTCACTAGGATCTAAGTTGAATATGGATCTTGAACCACTATATGTCGTTTTGAGGGAAAACGATTCCAAGCATATAGTAGAATAATGAACTTTTGTTAAAATATTTATAAGAGTTTTATATTTACATAGTGCTTATATTTGCATATTTTCTGTTGTAGATCATGGCACCAACCGCTAGTAACACTTTTAATTTGCGCTCAATTCTTGAAAAGGAAAAGCTTAGTGGAACAAACTTTATTGATTGGTATCGTAACTTGAGAATTGTTCTCAAGCAAGAGAAAAAGGAATATGTTCTAGAGCTTCCCTATCCTGATGATCTGCCAGAAAATGCTACTGCCACTCAGAAAAGAGAGTATGAGAAACATACCAATGATGCAGTTGATGTTAGCTGTCTCATGCTTGCCACTATGTCCTCTGAGCTCCAGAAGCAATATGAGAACGCGGATGCCCACAATATGATTGAGGGACTTCGTGGCATGTTTGAGAACCAAGCAAGGTCTGAGAGGTACAACATCTCAAAGTCCTTGTTTGCGTGCAGGCTAGCTGAAAACGGTTCTGTCAGTCCTCATGTGATCAAGATGATTGGTTACATTGAGAATCTGGAGAAACTTGGTGCTGCTCTACATCCTGATTTGGCTACAGATGTGATTCTCCAGTCGCTTCCTGCAAGCTATGAGCCTTTCATTTTGAACTTTCAAATGAATAGCTTAGAGAAGACATTGGCTGAGTTGCATGGGATGCTTAAGACAGCTGAGGCAAGCATCAAAAAATCTGGTCCAAGTCAAGTTAACTTGGTTCAAAAGGATAGCAAGAAACGAAAGCGCAAGACTAAGGCTAAGGCTACAGATCAGATCTCTAGCACTAAGCCTAAGCCTGCAGCAGCTCCTAAGCCTAAACCGGCGGGTAGTGATCCTTGTTTTCACTGCAAGAAACCCGGTCATTGGAAGAGGAATTGCAAGCTTTATCTGGAAGAGCTGAAGAAGAAGGGTGGAGACACTTCTAATTCAGGTATCAATGTTATTGAAATTAATAATGTTGCTACATGTCCTTATGATTAATGGGTATTTGATACCGGATCGATGATTCATACTTGCAAATCGTTGCAGGGGCTTAAAGAAGCAAGGAAATGTGCAAAAGGCGAGGTGGATGCTCGCGTCGGCAATGGTGCAAAGGTTGCTGCGTTGGCCGTCGGAACTTATCCACTTTCATTACCATCAGGATTAGTTTTGGAGTTAAATAATTGTTATTATATTCCCACCTTAGGAAAAAACATTATTTCTTCAAAATGTTTGGAGGAAGATGATGGTTATGAGGTCATAATAAGGAACAAGTGTTGTTCCATTTATTTGAATAATATTCTCTATGGTAATTGCCCATTGGTGAATGGATTATATTACTTAGATCTTGAGAATAAGCCTATTTATAACATTGATGCGAAAAGGCTCAAGCCTAATGATTTGAATCCCACGTATACTTGGCATTGTCGTTTAGGTCATATAAATGAGAAGCGCATAAAGAAACTCCATACAGATGGTCTTCTAAGTTCTTTTGATTTTGAATCAATTGATACATGTGAATCTTGTTTACTTGGCAAAATGACTAAGTCGCCTTTCACAGGAAATAGTGAAAGAGCGAGTGAACTATTGGGACTTGTACATACGGATGTATGTGGACCAATTAGTTGCACGGCCAGAGGTGGTTTTCAGTACTTCATAACTTTTACCGACGACTTTAGTAGATATGGTTACATCTACTTAATGAGGCATAAGTCTGAATCCTTTGAAAAGTTCAAAGAATTTCAAAATAAAGTACAAAATCAATTGGGCAAGACTATTAAACGCCTACGATCTGATCGTGGTGGTGAATATTTGAGCCATGAATTTGGTGAACATCTAAAGCAATGTGGAATTGTTCCACAATGGACTCCGCCAGGAACGCCCCAATGGAATGGAGTATCCGAACGGAAGAACCGAACCTTGTTAGACATGGTTAGGTCTATGATGAGCCAAAGTGATCTTCCATTGTCCTTCTGGGGATACGCTCTAGAAACTGCCGCTTTCACACTTAATAGGGTTCCATCTAAATCCGTGGAAAGGACACCATATGAGATATGGACTGGGAAGCGTCCCGGGTTGTCTTTTCTTAAGATTTGGGGATGTGAGGCTTATGTAAAACGTATGACGTCTGATAAGCTTTCTTCCAAGTCTGATAAATGCTTCTTTGTAGGATACCCTAGGGAAACCAAAGGTTATTATTTCTACAACCGGGAAGAGGGCAAAGTGTTTGTCGCTCGTAATGGTGTTTTTCTAGAGAAAGAGTTTCTCTCCAAAAGGGTAAGTGGGAGAACGGTGCAACTTGAAGAAGTTCAAGAAGCTCCAGAAAATGTTTCTTCTTCCGCTATACCACAATTGGATGAACAAATTGTTGTTGAACCAATTGTTGAAACACCAGCCCCGCGTAGGTCAGAAAGGGCACGTCGCGCTCCTGAAAAGTTCACGCTCCTAACCACGGGGCAGCGAGACATATTATTGTTAGACAATAATGAGCCTAAGACTTACAGTAAAGCAATGATGGGACCGGACTCTGAGAAATGGCTTGGAGCCATGAGATCCGAATTAGAATCCATGAGAGAGAATCAAGTTTGGAACTTGATAGATCCGCCTGATGGTGTAAAAACCATTGAGTGTAAATGGGTTTTTAAGAAAAAGATAGACATGGATGGAAATATTCACATCTATAAGGCACGATTGGTGGCGAAAGGTTTTAAGCAAATTCAAGGGGTTGATTATGATGAGACCTTCTCGCCCGTCGCTATGCTAAAGTCTATACGGATCCTTCTAGCAATTGCCGCATTTTATGATTATGAGATATGGCAAATGGATGTCAAAACAGCTTTCCTTAATGGAAACCTAAGTGAGGATGTGTACATGACACAGCCTGAAGGTTTTGTCGATCCACAAAATGCTAGGAAGATATGCAAGCTTCAAAAGTCCATTTATGGACTAAAGCAAGCATCTCGGAGTTAGAATCTTCGCTTTGATGAGGTAGTCAAAGGGTTTGGCTTCATTAAAAACGAAGAAGAGCCTTGTGTTTACAAAAGGGCTAGTGGGAGCGCGCTTGTCTTTCTGGTCCTTTATGTGGATGACATATTGCTGATCGGTAATGATATTCCAATGCTTGAAGCTGTTAAGACTTCTTTGAGAAAGAGTTTCTCAATGAAGGACTTAGGAGAGGCAGCTTACATTTTGGGCATTAAGATCTATAGAGATAGATCAAAGAGGCTAATTGGATTAAGCCAAGACACGTACATTGACAAGGTATTGAAACGGTTCAATATGCAGGATTCCAAGAAAGGTTTCTTGCCCATGTCACATGGGGTTTCTCTTAGCAAGACTCAGTGTCCCTCGACACCAGATGAGCAAGAGAAAATGAGAGCGATTCCATATGCTTCGGCTGTTGGGTCCATCATGTATGCCATGATAAGTACTCGCCCAGATGTAGCCTACGCTCTTAGTGCTGTGAGCAGATACCAGTCAAATCCAGGAGAAGCTCATTGGGGAGCTAATAAGAATATCCTAAAGTACTTGAGAAGGACTATGGGTATGTTCCTAGTCTATGGAGGTGAGGAAGAGCTCGTTGTAAATGGTTACACTGATGCTAGCTTCCAAACCGATAAAGACGATTCGAGATCGCAATCTGGATATGTGTTTTGCCTCAATGGAGGCGCGGTGAGCTGGAAGAGTTCCAAGCAAGATACGGTTGTTGACTCAACAACGGAGGCTGAGTACCTTGCCGCTTCAGAAGCTGCAAAGGAAGCTGTTTGGATCAGAAAATTTGTTTCTGAGTTGGGTGTGGTTCCTAGTGCATCCAGTCCAATGGACCTCTATTGTGATAATAGTGGTGCCATTGCACAAGCCAAGGAGCCTAGAGCGCATCAAAAGAACAAACACGTACTATGGCGTTATCATCTTATTCTGGACATCGTCGCTCGAGGTGATGTAAAGATATGCAAGGTGCACACGGACTTAAACATCGCTGATCCGTTGACAAAACCTCTCTCTCAGCCCAAGCATGAGGCACATATGAGATCCATGGGTATTAGATATCTGCATGATTAATGTATGAGAGATTGTGTAATGTCTATGTTTATGTGTGATTGAATAAAGTGTTATTCTGTTCTATGGATAATAATTATTGCATTGATTGACAAGTGCGTGACTTGTTTGTGAAACTCATTGTTCTTTTATAATATTATCCTAAATGATCCCTAGTTCCTTATCATTGTGTTGGACAATAATGATTCATGGACTAGCACATGTATTGGTTGATGATCGTGTTTCACAGATCATTGATATGGAGATATCAAATCAATAATGTGAACACATGTTGGAGAACATAGTGTTGGACTGACCCACTAATAGACTTTGCTGAGATGTTATTATTGTGTCATCAATTGTTGTCTTGTATGATGTACCTTTGGGATCCTTAGACCTGAGATTGTCATTGATTCCCAGAATATATAATAGCATATTTAGGGATTACCAAATGCTATTCCGTAACTGGGTAGTTATAAAGGTAATTTTCGGGTATGCTATGAAACATGTCGTGGGGTGTGAGCGGTCAAGATGGAATTTGCCCCTCCTAATAACAGGAGAGATATCTCTGGGCCCCTCGAGTTAGATGGATTTAGAAGTGCATGGCCATGCCAATGTGATTAAAAGTTAATCATAATGACTAAAAGTTAGTCATGATAAATCCACTAGACGTTCGAGTGAATGGTCGAGCTATTATAGGGATGACACGTATCTTGCCTTAAGCTTAACTAATATCGTGAGGCAAAGGGATCGCTGACTGCGTATGTCAAAGGTTCAGCTGATATGATCTTTATGTGTACACGAGAATCAGTATGTGCTGCTAGGTGCCGCTATTGATTTATGATTTGAAAAATGGTTTTCACATCATTGTCGTGTACATGTGAACCTAACGGGTCACACACTTAACGGGTTGGAACGTCGCTTGCCTATGTGATTGTCTCTAGTGCAAGTGGGAGATTGTTGGAGATATCAAATCAAGAGACAATACGGATTTGATCCGTATGTGAGCGTCATACGGATATTGATCCGTGTGAGGAATTAGTCCACTAATGGGCCAACTAGTCGAGACCCATTAGAAGGGTCTATTTAAGTGGAGGAGGGGCTTAGGGCGCAGGTGATTCCACCAGTCCTTAACCCTAGCCGTCGTGCTCCTCTTACTCGCCCACAAAACCCTAACCGTGTTGCCGGTGCTAGCACGCCGCGCACGGTGCTCCAACCCCGTACGTGTGAATACCGCGAGGAGGCGCTGCTGCTGCTGCGGTGCCGACGGCTGGACTAGAAGGAGACGATTGACGTGATCGACTACTTCCTCTACATCGACGCGCGACTACGTTGGATCGAGCTGCTCCAACATTCGCTTCCGCTCCGCCTGCGCGTCTAGTGGTAACGATCCATGATCCTCTCTTGCAAGGTTTCCTGGTTGAACGGTAGAAATTTTATATGCTATCGTAGCCTACCTGTTCCCCTACAGTTTGAGCCTAGCTAGGTTAGAAAACAAGGGGTGCTAGGCTAGTGGTGTGCTGCCGGGCACGCACTTAGCAAGATTGTGCTGATTTTATCTTTTTTTCTTTCACATAGATGAAGTGTTGAGATATTTGTGTCTATTTATAGCATCAGTGCTTCAGCGTCCTTAACGTCTTTCTCATAGCGCTATCGTACCACTATTACATTGACTATAGTAAATGCAACGTAAGTGTCCATTCCTAAATTTTAATAATGTATTATTTGGTCATCATAACAAAACATACAAGAAATGTTACTGAAGCACAATGTAACCTGACAATGAAATTAACATAAATATTTACAAGATTCTTGCGACTAGTAAAAATAATCAAGATTCTTCTGCTAGTGCAATCTACTCTCTCTGTCCCAAATTACTTGTAATCCTAACTTTATATCAGGTTTATTAGTGAATATTCTATGAAGCTAAACAAACCATCTGTCCAAGTTCATTGAATACTGTATGAATTTGGATGACAAAAACTCCCGGGATGTCCAAGGCCTGGTGCCAACGATGAAGTGATAATGATCTGAGGGGCCAAATCTTGCACATCATGCACAGGGCGATGTGCTTCTTCCTATGAAGGAATGGATAGTCGCTTCAACAGGGCCGACCCTGACTTTTTGGTGGCCCGGGGTGAAAACAAAAATGAGGGCCCTTATTGTCGTTGAGCAATGACCATAAACATAATAGTATAATATAGTATCAAACTATATTACTTTTTAATACCAAAACAAAAAAAAAACTCGACCGATGGTGGAAGAACCGTCCCCGCGGCATTATATTAAGGAGAAGATGTCTCGACTCCCAGTCGAGAAAACCCCCCAAACTCTGGCCCATATCCGGCAAAGCCGAGTCAAGCCAACCTGGACCGACGTAGCACAGACTGAGGCAGTCAATAGCCCTCAGGCGCGCCAATACCTAGACTATGCGTGCCCAAGCCACAGGTCAACGAGCACAGCGAGGGGGATTTTTTTTACCACCACCTCCATGAGGCACCCGGGCGAGCAGCGCTCGAACCCGGGTAGGCGCGCACGCAGCCTTTGGCTGGCGCTGCTGGCTGGCCAACCGAACCACAGCTCGGTTCTCAATACCAAAACTAGATTCCTCTATCAATAAGACAATAATAACTTTAAAATACAAAAAATCAAATTTTCAAATTATTTTGCATATATCTAACTAAATATGCAAGAAGTTCAATTAGGATCGAGGAAGATTTCAAACCTTGAGGGTTGGAGCATAGGAAGAGATCGATGGGTCTTGATGCTACTCGGAATCCATCGATGGCAAATTGGCAATCAGCAAGCCGGCGATGAGACGATCACAATCGTGGCATGGGGCAACTGTGTAGTCCGTCTCATCGAGTCACATATATGAGATTCTATGATAGTTGGAGGGGGCGATCGTGGGTCTTCCTGCTCCTACATGTAACATAGTAGCTATATATTCTACTTTCAAAACATATTTATTATAAAATTATAAAAATTAAACAAAAATATAAATGAGTTAGAATTGTCATTAAACAGTGACATACTAAGTTTGACTTCAAAATTCAACATATTATTTAATTTAAAAATGGTTAAAGAAATTGCAAATGGTCTTTGCTGAGTTAAAAAAAAACACTCGGCAAACAAAAACTTTGCCTGAGTGTTAATAAAAAAATACTCCGCAAAGACTATGTTTGTTGAGTGCTGAAAAATAAAATATTTGGCAAAGGCTTTACCGAGTGTTTTTTTTTTACACTCGGCAACGAGCTGGTTTGTTAAGTGCCCGATAGGATACACTCAGCAAACCAGAGGGCACTCAGCAAATAACAGGTTTCCGGTAGTGTAGAAGGCTACACGTACAAGCTAGAGTTACAAGGGCCAAGAGGCACCATTAGCTGTTAATGTGCACTAAACAGAAGGCAGAGTACAACCATCAAAATATAGCAGAAAGAGCAGAGTACAACCATTACCATAAAATTGACCCTGAAAATACTCCTGAAATGAGACACCATTAGCTGTTAATGTGCACTTGCACAATTCTCACAGTTTATAATTCGACCACCCCAACTCCTGGCAAGGTAATAGAATTTGAAAGAACACCTACCAGCGCACATCAAAACACCATAGAATATCCTCTAGCAAACACTTCTCTGACTAATCTAGGTCCCGTGGTAAGCACATTCACCTCTTCTTATCCAGCAGAATTCCTAGTGTCCAGATGTGACCCTGTGCGGCCATATAGATGGAGCGTCGCCCTGACATTATCGGCCTACCGGAAGCACACCACCATGATGCCTCGCGAGTCACGCCTCCGGGCCCTGATGCCCTCGTCCGACGCGCCGGTGACACCCCGCTCGTATAGGCCTATGAAATTGTAAAGGAGGTTGCAGATACGACCTGGAAATAGTGGAATAGAGAACATCAGGCGTAGGTGAGACTCCCGAATTCGTGGTGACAGGAGCAGACGACGAGGAGGAAAAGGGGATTCAAGAGCAGAGTGCTCACCTTCCATGGGAAAAGAGGGAGTCGTGCTTCAGCTTGGTAGCCGCTACCATGGGCATCGCTAGCCCGGCCACAGGCTTTGGCCCCTACCGACACGGTGGCTGGCAGGTCAAAGAATGGTGACTGATGGTTTAGCAAGACATCATCATGTTAGGAGAAAGAAAGGGCCACGTACGCGAGTCGACCTGATGGTGACCAGGGCTGATACGGCAAGAGCATGAGGAGAGGCGACTGGCTGGCTGAAGGCAGAGGAAAGAGGGGACTGGGGAGCAGGGCAGGTGATTTGGAGGACAATGACACCGCTCGATGTTTCTGGAGACCTGCTATGTGGCGGCATCGGACGATATGATTATGATAGTTGATAAAAAAGCTATAAAAAACAGTAAGGTTCACTAATGAACCGCTACAGAAAAGCTAGTATCATCAGCGGTTTTATGCAAGGAACCAAAGCACGTCTGGATGCCCATAGTGCTCCTGATGCCTCCAATTCCAATGTGGCAATGCCACACGCAATTACTAGCATACCTAGCCACGGTATCATCCTCCCTCCCGTATTACTTAATACATAATATCCTTGTCATGATCACACCAGTTCCTCACCATAATGCTAGTTTGTTGAGGAAAAGTGTCAAGTGGTTTTGGGTGGGATCTACATATGTATAGAGCGAGATAGACAAATAAGGAACTGAAATGCAAGCCAACAAGAGGGTATTAAATGTAGCAAGGTATTGCAACAGCGAGGTAATAAAGTGATCCATTTCTCTTGGGACAATTATAACTCATATAAGTTAAGGTAACTTATTGTCGATATCAGAACCATGAAGTTAGTAGGTCAACAACTAAGGCCCATGGAATTGATTGTTGTGGTTGCTGAATTTTTGAGTTAATTTTGAGGCTTCGATCATTTATATTATTCACAATTTCTAAAAATATCACATATTTTATTATAATTTGTTTTATTACTAAAAAAATCAAAACTAATAATTATGCTATTTGAACTAATATTTTAAAAACAAATAATCAAATGAAAAGAAAAAATCAACTATGATAATAATTTTAAAATAGAGGAAGTAATAATTTAATAATTATGCACGCTTGAGCATGGGCTGCACTGCACCAGCCTCACGGAGAGGTGATATTCCTCTCCTTAATTCCTTTGGCGGCAGCAGCAACAGCATTGTTGTCGGTGGACAGTGCTAGGAGAGGAATATCACCGATCATGCAGTCCGCCACAAGGTGTTTTTCTGCCCTGTACATGATGCACGACAAGGCAACCATGAAAGACAAAGGATGTCGCGGAGACGGCACGTACCCAACTGCCACACAGCAGTCAGCTCTCCCTGATGCTGCGTTAAGCCGGCACGCCCGGTCTAGCCGCTGTGCACGTGAGGAAGGAGTTGCCTCCACCATTGTCTCGTCATATGAGCCCTGCAGCTGCTATCCTTGCCTAACGTGTGGGTTATTCCCACAGCAAACTCTGACAGCGCTAGGGTTTCAAGGATAATGCAAAGAAATTCATTGCAGCGGAAGGACGCATCGTCGCCCGAGCCTCCCTAACCATTGGAGAGGACAGCAGGAATATGATCTTCTTGACAAATATATGGCTTAAGAGCTTCCTCTGTCGAACGTTTTTGTTTCTCTTCATGATGGCTCCGATTCCTATCTTTCTTGTTAGCTCCGGCAACAATAGCATGTCCTTGCAAATGACTCTACCAGACTGTAATACAGTGTCCGTGTCACGCTCAAAATAGTGTATTATTTTGTCCTATGTCTGTCTAAGCATTTCAGCTCAACAGTGAAGCAGTATTCGGCTGTTTGAGCCTAGGTTAGATAACACAAAGGGTCTAGGCTAGAGGTGTGCTGCCGGGCACGCGCTCAGCAAGTGAAGACTGTGCTGATTTTATCTTTTTCTTTCACATAGATGAAGTGCTGGGATATTTGTCTCTATTTATAGCATTAGTACTTAAGCGTCCTTAACATCTCCTGCAGCGCTATCCTACCACTATTATACTGACTATAGTAAATGCGATCCAAATGTCCATGCATAAATTTTAATGAACTTTTTGGTCATCAGAACAAAAACATACAAGAAAAGTTACAAAAGCACAATGTAACCTGACAATGAAATTAACATAAATATTTATAAGATTCTTGCGGCTAGTAAAAATAATCAAGATCCATCTGCTAGTGCAATCTACTCTCTGTGTCTCAAGTTACTTGTAATCCTGGCTTTATATCAGGCTTATTAGTGAATATTCATTTATTTGAGCATAGCATCACGTGTCCCCCCACTTGTTGATCGTCCGCGTGGCAACGATCGAAAAGATTCGTGCGCCTCCGTTACAACGGACCCGCAACACCGTCATGCAGCAAGGTGTTTTAGCTGTCATTATGGAGGACGCGGGTCAACAAGACGCTATTAATTGCAACAGTAATATGATCCAATTCGGTCCAGGTGCTTTTAAGTGGCTTGCGTGGCTGCCTAGCATCATTATTGCTGCACTGGTTGTGGTCTTGATTGTATGTGTTCGGACAGCTTGTTATGGCTTTACTTTGAAAGCAAGAGGTGCGCTAGATTGGCATCTGATCAACTGCTATATAATACCGGGTGTTGTGCTTGAGAAGGAAAAAAAGAGCGCTTGTTCTGAGGAAAATGAACGGAAGAAGCAGCTCTGCCGTGGGGCAGAGAAGAAGTGTTAGGTTCGTGTCTGCCTTTCCTACTACCGCTTATAGTTGCTTATTGCGAGAGATGTTTATGCATAACAACATAAGGGTTGTGTTCTTTGTGTTGTGTGTGAGCAGGGCAACGAGATGGCCGGAGGCTCGTGGTCAACCAAGTCAGATGAATGCCATCGAAAGATTAATAAGAAAGTTTCCCATTTTTTCTTTGTGATGTAGACTGAAGAAGCAGACATAACTCCTAATTTTTATCCATGTAAATATCAGGGGAGATATACTCATTTTGGTAGAGAGGATTTCAACAAGCAGATCTATATGAGAACAACACCAAGTTCGAGTCGCACAAGCAAATATGTGGTGGACATACGCATCCGCGCAAGAGCTGGAGCTGAACTGCTTGAGTGGCTAGCAATGATTGTTTTGACCAACAACAACAACCGTTTTCGTTTATAAGATTACTTTTCACATAATCAGAATATTTTCACATGTAATGGCCAGTGGGGAAATAAACAATGCAATTAACTGGAGCAATTAAAAGATTTCCATGCCCAATGGGGAAAAAATAATGGAATGTTCTTAATTGGTACCCACAACAAAATTAGCAAATGCATGTCATGGTTCGTTGGGGCCGTTGGGTGGGTGCCCCGGCCCGTGCGCAATAAATTATTTCCTATATGATCAAAATTCTTACCAAATAGTGAAATATACTTTTGTTTATGATCATATAAGATTTTTTTTGCAATTTCCAAAGTTCATATGAAGAACCAGATTCTTCAGTTAAAACTTTAAATCACATCGAGGACTTTGCAATTGCAAAATGACTGAATTTTCGCTATTGCTTTGAGTTCTAATGTTCGAACTCTTATGTTCAGACGACAATATTTGCGACTAGTACATTATGATTGGTTGCAAATTTCATGATCAATTCTAGGATTCACCAGCTTAAGTTATATGTGATCTCATAGTTAACTTGGATTTCGCATTGACACACATCATTTTTTGTGACTACAATGCTCGGCAACACTAGTATTTTCGGTCTAGCGACACTCTACTTGATTGAGGATAACAAAATTTACTATTATAATTATCAGATCAATTATTTTTCCAGAAACAAATTAAAAAGAGAAACACCTGTAATAGTAAAATTTCGTGCACTCAAGGCTGTTGCTGTGATAAATGTTCATGTCCTCTGGCTGACTACTCATAATTGGGCGTGCGCCAAATGATCCCGGTACGGGAGCTTCTGTGCTTTGCATTCAATGTCTGGATGACCACTGTCTGTTAATCGTCTATTACTTCTGTCCTGATGATCTACACAATGCATTAATCTGTAACGGGAAATGTTATGTAGTTTGTCAGCACCAACCTTAAAGCACACGTGTTAGTGTTTCTCCGGGTGGGCACGGGCCCATGTGCGCACGGAAGTATTTTCCTTCTATGAAGCTGAACAAACCATTTGTTCAAGTTCATTGAACATTATATGAATTTGGATGACAAAAACTCCCGGGATGTCCAAGGCCTGGTGCCAATGATGAAGTGATAATGATCTGAGGGGCCAAATCTTACGCATCATGCACAGGGCGATGTGCTTCTTCCTACGAAGGAATGGACGGTCGCTTCAGCAGGGCCGATCCTGACTTTTTGGTGGCCCGGGGCGGAAACAAAAATGAGGGCCCTTATTGTCGTTGACCAATTAATACCAAAACCAGATTCCTCTATCAATAACCTGACAAGTTATTATTGTCAGCGCTAGGAGAGGAATATCACCGATCATGCAGTCTGCCACAAGGTGTTTTTCTGCCTTGTACATGATGCACCACAAGGCAACCATGACAGACAAAGGATGTCGTGGAGACGGCACGTACCCAACTGCCACACAGCAATCAGCTCTCCCTGATGCTGCGTTAAGCCGGCACGCCCGGTCTAGCCGCTGTGCACGTGAGGAAGGAGTTGCCTCCACCATTGTCTCGTCATATGAGCCCTGCAGCGGCTATCCTTGCCTAACGCGTGGGTTATTCACACAGCAAACTCTGACAGCGCTAGGGTTTCAAGGATAATGCAAAGGAATTCATTGCAGCGGAAGGACACATCGTCGCCCAAGCCTCCCTAACCATTGGAGAGGACAGCAGGAATATGATCTTCTTGACAAATATATGTCTTAAGAGCTTCCTCCGTCGAACGTTTTTGTTTCTCTTCATGATGGCTCCGATTCCTATCTTTCTTGTTACCTCCGGCAACAATAGCACATCCTTGCAAATGGCTCTACCAGACTGTAATAATACGGTGTCCGTGTCACGCTAAAATAGTGTATTGTTTTTGTCCTTTTTCTGTCTAAGCATTTCGGCTCAACCGTGAAGTTGGATTCGGGTGTTTGAGCCTAGGTTAGATAACAAGGGTTGCTAGGCTAGTGGTGTGCTGCCGGGCACACGCTTAGCAAGGGAAGATTGTGCTGATGTTATCTTTTTTTCTTTCACATAGATGAAGTGTTGAGATATTTGTGTATATTTATAGCATAAGTGCTTCAGCGTCCTTAACATCTCTCCGGTAGCGCTATCCTACCACTATTATACTGACTATAGTAAATGCGAGGCAAGTGTCCATGCCTAAATTTTAATAATGTATTATTTGGTCATCAGAACAGAAACATACAAGACATGTTACTGAAGCACAATGTAACCTGACAATGAAATTAACATAAACATTTATAAGATTCTTGCGGCTAGTAAAAATAATCAAGATTCATCTGCTGGTGCAATCTACTCTCTGTCCCAAATTACTTGTAATCCTAGCTTTATATCAGGTTTATTAGTGAATATTCTATGAAGCTGAACAAACCATCTGTCAAAGTTCATTGAACATTGTATGAATTTGGATGACAAAAACTCCCGGGATGTCCAAGGCCTGGTGCCAACGATGAAGTGATAATGATCTGAAAGGCCAAATCTTGCGCATCATTCACAGGGTGACGTGCTTCTTCCTACGAAGGAATGGACGGTCGCTTTAGCAGGCCCGACCCTGACTTTTTGGTGGCCCGGGGCAGAAACAAAAATGACGGTCGTTGACCAATGACCATAAGCACAACAATATAACATACTCCTATCGAACTATATTACTTTTTAATACCAAAACCAGATTCCTCTATCAATAAGACAATAGTAACTTTAAAATACAAAATTCAAATTGTCAAATTATTTTACATATATCTAACTGAATATGCAAGAAGTTCAATTAGGATCGAGGAAGATTTTGAACCTTGAGGGTTAGAGCATAGGAAGAGATCGATGGGTGTTGATGCTACTCGGAATCCGACGATGGCAAATTGGCAATCGGCAAGCCGACGATGAGACTATCACAATCAGCGGCATGGGGCAACTGTCTAGTCCATCTCATCGAGTCACGTGTATGAGATTCTACGATAGTTGGAGGTGGCGATCGTGGGTCTTCCTGCTCCTACATGTAACATAGTAACCATATAATCTAATTTTAAAACATATTTTTTTAGTAAAATCATAAAAATTAAACAAAGATATAAATGGGTTGGAATTGTCATTAAACAGTGACATACCAAGTTTGAGTTTAAAATTCAACATATTATTTAATTTAAAAATAGTTAAAACAATTACGAATGACCTTTGCCTGAGTGTCACCAAAAAAACACTCGGCAAACAAAAAATTTGCTGAGTGTTAATAAAAAAACACTCCACAAAGACTATGTTTGCTGAGTGCCGAAAAAAAAACATTTAGCAAAGGCTTTACCGAGTGTTATTTTATACTCGGCAACCAGCCAGTTTGCTGAGTGTTCAATAGGATGCACTCGGCAAACTAGGGGGCACTCAGCAAACAACAGGTTTCCGTAGCGTAGAAGGCTACACGTACAAGCTAGAATTGCAAGGGCCAAGAGGCCTGGTGGGATGTGGCAAGTGGACTTCGTTGGTTTAGGAGCCTGTTTTGATTAGTTTTGTATATAGACAGTCCGGCTAGGATGGACCTGGATTACGTAGCAGTTTAGCACCGTAGCAGGCTAGACATTAAGAGTATATCTACTGACTACTACTTGCTTATCCAGATCGGGGCCCCTGGTTTTTTGGGGGCCCAGAGAGCCGGCCCTGTGGTTCAGGTCATGCAGCAGCCAGGCGGGCTGCCGTCTGCACCACATGTCTGTGGCACACTGCATCTCCGCGTAAGCATCGGCCCGGGAAGACGTGCATGAAGCGTTGGGCGCGGCGGCCGCCTACTTTGCTGTAGTACCCTCTCCCATGGCTGATTCCAGGTTGTCCTTGAAGCGGTGCATGATGCAACAAGACAAGGCAAACATGACAAGAGGGAATGTTGCGGAGACGGCACGCACCCAACCGCCACACAGAAGTCAGCTCTCCCAATGCCATGTATGTTAAGCCGGCACACCAGGTCTAGCCGCTGTCCACGTGAGGAAGGAGTTGCCTCCATCGTCGGCTCGTCGTATGAGCCCTGCCGCTGTTGTCCTTGCCCGAGACGTGGGTTGTTCCTGCAGCTAACTCTGATGACAGCAGTAGGGTGTCGAGGATAAGGCTGAGGGATTCATGACAGCGGAAGGAGTCATCATCGCCCGAGCCTCCCTAACCATTTGAGGATGGCAGGAATATGATCTTCTTGGCGATATATGTCTTAGGAGCGTCCTCTGTCGAGCGTTTTTGTTTCTCTTCATGATGGCTCCGATTCCTATCTTTTTTTGTTAGCTCCGGCAACAATATAATAGCATGTCCTCTTGCAAATGGCTCTACTAAGTAGACTGTAATACAGAGTCCGTGTCACGCTCAAATAGTATATTGTTTTTTTCCTATGTCTGTCTAAGCATTTCGGCTACACCGTGAAGCAGGATTCGGCTGTTTGAGCCTAAGTTAGATAACAAGGGGTCTAGGCTAGTGGTGTGCTGCCGGGCACAAGTGAAGATTGTGCTGATTGTATCTTTTTCTTTCACATAGATGAAGTGTCGTTGAGATATTTGTGTATATTTATAACATAAAAGTGTTTCAGCGTCCTTAACATCTCTCTCCCGTAGCGCTATCCTACCACTATTATACTGACTATAGTAAATGCGATGCAAGTGTCCATGCCTAAATTTTAATGTATTATTTGGTCATCAGAACAAAAACATACAAGAAATGTTACTGAAGCACAATGTAACCTAACAATGAAATTAATATAAATAAATATTTATAAGATTCTTGCAGGTAGTAAAAATAATCAAGATCCATCTGCTGGTGCAATTTACTCTCGACCACAACGCTCTATGGCCCCGGTCAACTGCAGGGGTCGCTCGCTTCCAGCCATGTCGACGTCCACCCACCGTCTCCATGGCAGCTTGCCTCTGCCTTCTTTTATCTCGTGCTGCTGCTCCACCTTCTTTCATCTTGCACCGCAGCCACTTGTCCCCGCTTCTGACCGTCTCTCCTGGCTTCGGCGGTGCCGCCCCCGCCGCCACCATGCTAACCTGTTGGCACATGACGCCCTCGCCTTCACCACCTCCCACGACTCTCGCGACGTCCCCACGCTAACCTGTCACCGTGTTCTCCCCGCCGGCTCTAGCGGCACCCCCTACCGACGTCGCTACCCTAAATTCTGGGTATCCTGCCGTTTTCTATAGCCAGAGGAGGAAGTTTCGAATCTCGGCGCTAAAGACTCTACGATGCGTTTGATAACGGCTGCGTTGCGTGCCCACCGGCGAGGTGAAAGAAGGCGGAGGGGTGCGGCGCTCAGCAGTTGCCAGTATTCTTTTCCATTCCCCTCTACGTCGTGCCCGCCTACGACCACTTGCTCTGGCCCGCTTTTTCCCGTGTCTCGACCTGCAGGCGCTCAGTACTAAAACTGCCACAGGCCCGTCTTTGAGCCAGTGCAGCCTGTGCGATGGCACATGGCCACCAATTCTCTTTTCTATTTTCTTCAAACAATAGCCTACGAAAAGGCGATTAGTTTTCAATCTCTTAATTCTTTAAATTTTCCTAGAAAGCCATCAACCATGTCTCCTACAAACTGGGTTAAAAGATACGATTCTGGCTATCAAAAGCGTAGAATGAAGCATAGAATTGAGGAACTAAATCAAAATATCCTTAATTCTTTTTGAAATAATATGCAACCTATATATTATTATTGTTCTTGTATACACCATGGGCCCTAATTTTAGATTTTTGCACTGGTCCCGGTTTTGCCGGCCCTGAACTGCCGCAACAAGCTAGCTAGGATGAAGGTGTTCAATGCAACTTTGCAGCTACATAGACGTACAAAAAAGCCACACATCCACATGTCTGCAATGGATTGATCTGTACAACTTGCTCTGGTGCACGTTCTTTTATATTTTATATTTTGTTTTTGTTGCCAAGGGTGTGACTAAAAAGCATAGATGATTAGTGTAAGTTTGGCAAAAAGTTTTATTAAAAATACTATTTAAAACTTTTGATGAAAGTTTGTATTCAAAGTTTGATCAAAATAAAGTTTTAGAAAAACTATGAACAACCAAAACGGAATAAAAAGCTTTTAAAAATGACTGACTCTAATTACAACAACAACAGTTCGAAGTTGTACTAACTTCTGTCTATCAGTATCAACTGGCTTAAAATATCCGGTCAACACAACTTCACTCGCGTAGGCGCACGCGAGCTGGTGCAGCAAGACGTGCAAAAAGCGATGGGCAACACAGCCACCTCTGGAGCTGTAGTTCTTGATGACGCTCATTCCCAGAAGACATAGATCAGTGTCACCCAACATTTAAGTATTTCGTATCACCGGATCAGGCTCCCTTGTTCTCATTTCTTGGCCAAACAAAATGCGATGCCATGCCGGCCATGGTATATAGCCAACAAAGTAGACGCAACTGTTTATGGACCAGTACGTAAAATGAAAATGTACACTATAGTTACGGAGAGTTAAAATTCCAGCGTTGCCTTCTCGGGAAGGCACGTCTTCAGCCGTTCATCCCAGAAACATGTGGTTCCTCTCCTTCGCATGCAAACACGGGTCCCACTTGCACCAATCATAAAGCAAATCAAACAGCGGAACTCAGATGCCTTCCCGAGCGGCAGATACCTTTGGCGTGATGAAGCATTTGCCGACACTGGTGGTGTGTCTCAAAAATTTTCTATTGCAGAGCACGTTTAGTATTCATAATAGACAGCAGTTTGATCAAAGCCGACATGACACATTTCCCTCCGCGGCCGTGCACGGTGGTAGGCCCCCATCATCGTTGTCGTTGTTGTACCAGTGCCAATAGTACTCGTGGAATGTTGTCCAACTCGAGAAAAATGTCCGTTTAGCCGGGCAACAAGCAGAGTCACCCACCAAGAATGAAAACATCTATCAGGTGTTTTGGCGCCTGCAGCCGGAGGACGACAAGGTCGATGATCCTCTGCATATGGCGCAGGCATGACACCAGGCCTGGGACCAAGTGTTCTGCCACCGATTGCGGCTCTACCACGCTTCTTCCGCACGCAGGCCTCTGTCCAGAGCTCACTTGCACATTCCAGCTGGTCCAGCGAGGCGCTCACCTAGCAATTGGCGATGTGGCTGTCTTCATAACTCCATCCACCGGTGGCGATCGAGGAGCAGCTGAAGTTCTCGTTAACAAGCGCTCATTCCCAGAACCAGAAGACATTAGACATAAATCAGTGTCAACTGATGACGTTTAGTTACTCTGTATCACCGGATCTCATGATCACTTGATCTCGTTCTTGGCCAAGCAAAACAAGATGCCGAGCAAGGTTTTGAGTCATAAAAAAGTAGAAGCAACTATGTTTGCACCAATATAGCAAGGCAGCAGGCAGTGAGCGTGTATATATACATATAGACTATAGTTCTGTATTGCATTAATATTAGAGAATTTCAGCAACCACAGCACCACCAGACAAGCCACGTGCTAGAATTCAAAACCAGCCATATAATTTGGACAGGGTGTTTTAAGTTTGCCTTCCAATTCTCAATATTGGACCACCCTCTTTCCATATGTTTTCCCTTCGGCGCTGCACAACTTTCACCAACTGTGACAACCTCCCTCGTCACCATTTGAGTCTTGCACATGCTCCTATCTAAAGCGCACCCCTGATTTTCTTCACAAACCATAAATAACTTATCCTAAAATGTGGCCAAATTCGATAATGTTCAGCTCGAATTTCCGGTCTATCTGACTCTTACCGAGTGCTGTTGATGATTTTGGCATGTAACCAGAGAACCTTTTTTTTCTAACAACAGACTACTTAATTAAAATGGAAGTCGATCAACAAGTTTTGATTATATAGCTCATGCAATGACCTGGAGTTGCGTTCGCCCATCGGCATTGGCCCGGAGCTCATTGGCGAGTAGTAGCTGGCCCGGTGATACGTGCACGAACCGGTGCACACGATGGCACAACATGCACACAATGGCGTAGCAGGACATTGTGAATCCACGACTTGCACTTAGCAAGCCTGGTCCAGCGGCTGCCTGGTGTTCACTGCCCAGGTTCGGTGCCACCGCTACGGCCTTGTTCTGAGGCAGAAGATATGTTAACCTGCCCACGAGTGCTGGCGAGACGAAAGTAAAAGCAATCTACCCAGTGAACGGTGCCGAAGCCTCTTGCATGGCCAATGTAGACACCTGCAAACCCATGCAGCTAGCCTAGTCAAAGCATGTGTGTAGAAAGGCCTGCAGCTTGGAACAGTAAAGTTCAGTTCACTTTCCTGGTGCATCTCACTCCTATCTGTGTCTGTGTGTCATCAATGCAACCATCGTATGCCTGATGCAATATTATTTCACAAACATCATGTGCTCACTCTAGCAACAAACTGATTACTGCAATTTGATTATCGACGACTTTTGATTTTAAAGCTTGTGTATGTTTTCGGTGTATATGTTGTATGTGGACTGTCGGAGAAGATTGCTACACTTATGATATAGGAGGTGTATATATATACGCAGTGTATTTGTTGGCTTTACTTAATTTTTCACTACTGGTAATATGCCGTACAAGTACCTAACTTGTGGTACATGGTTGTTGGTGACAAACAGCTCGAGGGACAAAATATGGTCCATGCATGCATGCTTCAATTAAAAAAGGGGTGACAATCATCATTCAAAAGACTAATTAATATGGCATAGCCAAACCAAAAAATATTACCGGTACAGGTTAGAAAAAAGAAAAGATGAATATGGTATAGCCAAACAAAAAAATACCATATTTTTAAGGTTCTGGTGCTATCTAGTTACATGCAGTTACGCCATCCATGCTTATGCTCGACCACCTGAGCATAAGCTACAATGCACGAGCCCCCTCTCCATGCTGTGTCGCACTGACCTCCCTCTCCTCCTCACACCCTTGACGAGATGATAGTGTGCAAAGCTGATCGTTTGATTGATGCGGAGTCTGAGCGCCAGGGCCCTTGTCAAGTAAGTTTAAACCCTCGTCGAGTAAGTTTAGACCCGGTACAGAACATGCTGGGGTGTAAACTTGCTCGAGTGGGTGCACTTTGGGGCCACGAGATGGGCATGTGGTTTTCAGCCATAGCAGGAGGTGGTTACCAACTGTCGCACCGTCATCAAGCTGTTGGAAATCCTCAAGGAACATCGCCTGCTCTTGCCATCGAAGGCTGCTATGTGCTCTCACATTGCCTCCCACCTGAGTCCGGCTCCCGTGCAGGGCGCCCTGCACATAATAGGTGCAGGGCCAATGAGTGTCCAACACCTGTCCTGATTTGGGCCCATAAAAATTACAGCATCAGAAGGTATTTTATTTTTATTTACATAATAATCGTAATAAGATTGATATGAATGTACAGTACACGGGTACGCATCGGTGCCGGATACTCCGCGCTGTTTTACACGCGCGCGTGACCATTCATGCATCCTTCAACTCCACACCATCACGTTAAAGATTGATCTCATCCTCTTGGTTAATTGATTGAGAGCATGGAAGAAATATTTCACATCTAATCTCTCATATCTTCACCAACGTATATATGTTCCTTGACTAGCCAATTAAAAATCTTAGTATTGTTTAGTTGTTCCATAGTCCCTATTCAAATCTGGATGAAACAACTCCCTCGGAGCAATATTACTTCAGTTGTTATTGGGCATGTGAACTAACTGGACGAACAGGAGATCACCTGGACCTGCTTACAGAAAAGAGTAGGAAAGCGATCTGAACGATGATGGTGTTGAAGACGACCCGCCGGCTCGAGCACGCGTGAAGTAGAAGAGTATTTGTTGCTGCCTACGCCTAAACATCCCTACTCGGATTAGGTTCCAAAACTGTTGATTTAGTTGGACCCGCATAGGACATGTGGCAAGCAACCATTGGCCCTGCACCTAATAAGTGCAAGGCGCCCTGCACAGGATACATGTGCGCGCGATGACCTAGCATTGGATGCATTGCACCAACCTGCAAGGTGGCAGCTCTGATCGTCCTCTCCTTTTCCCTTCCCTGGCGCCAACAAGCGGTTATCGTTTCGCTCAAATTCCCTGTGCATCCCACTCGCATATAGCAGAACCTGCTGAGAGCTTGTCTCATTTACTACGTTCTGAGAAGCTTATTTTGCAGTAGCCACACCATCAAGCTTACTAAGAAGTACGATCGCTGGCACTGCCAATTCCTTGTAAAGTTTTGTAGTTATTTGTTGACAAGCTAGGCGCAAGGCAGCTCCATATTTATATTACCTCCGTTCTAAAATGTAAGCATTTGTTGATTTTTTGAGATTACATTGATGGTTTATCTTATTCAAATATTTTTTAAAATTATAAAAATAAATAAGTCATATTTAAAGTATCTAATAACAAAATAACTAATCATAAACTAAATAATATTTTCATAAAATTTTTGAATAAGACAAACGATCAAACGATAGTCTCTAAAAATCAACAAATGCTTACATTTTAGAACGGAGGGAGTACTTCAGATATACAATAGTGCATAATAAATAATTCCATAGCCTACTAGTACGCTAACTATTAAGATACACCAGATACATTTTTACTAAGTACACGGCGATTAGAGGCCAGTAGATCAGAACAACACCAGATCACCACATTTTAGACCAAAAAGGCCATTGGCCTAACATACGGCTATCCATCGTTTGACTCATATCAACTAATACGGAACCGGCTCCTCTCATCCTCTGCCGTGGTGGAGGCACGGTACCAGACGATGCGCCTTCTGATTTGCATCGTATGGGGCTACCTCTTTGCATCTCAATTGGGCTGGGCTGTAATTAACTTTCTTCCCTTCATTTTAATTTCTTTGAAAAAAAGGGTCATTCATCGTATAGTTATAAGCTGTTTATGCATAAATTTTACAAAAACATTTGTCATTGTCGATAAGTAACATGCACGCGTCCAAGAGACTAGCCACCCTCTGTGATTTGCCCAGTCCATCTTTTCACGAGGAGACACCCCTAGTTGTTTCATTATTTCGACATGCAGGAGGAAATAGTAGTTATATATTCCAAAAACATTAGGATGTACTCCCTCCATTCCCTTTTATAAGCATTCCTACACTCTTGTAGGAATGCTTATAAAAGGGAATGGAGGGAGTACATAAAAGCAGCTATTAGAATGACTATAATTGTGTTATGATGGAGCAGTCCGGGAGTGTCAGCAATTGTCTATTGCAGAGCATATTTGACATTCATAAGGCAGCCGAGTGACATGGGGATGCCTCTCTGCTTTTTTTTTTCGATTCCTCTAAAGAGGTGAGCCGTTGCATGCAGTGCAGATATTTGCTTTAGGGCCCCAGTCGGGCACGAGTGCTCCGCCACTGCCGTAGTGGCCCTCGGCACCCTTGCTACAGATATCCGACACATGCTCCGGCTGGCTCACAGACGCCGCTGTCGCTGCAGTACCAGCACCACCAGTACTTGCATCTGCACTGCTAAAACATGGTGTCCCAACTTGAGGAGCATGTCGGTGAGCCTCGACACATGGCGCAAGCGTTGCATAAGACTTACGACAGAGTGTTCCACCATAGGCTACTGGACCGCTGGTGCAGGTACTTGATAGCCACCCTAGCAAGATGCGTCCATCTGCAGTCTTCAGCCTGGAGCTCAGGGGCACACGCGAGGTGGCCCAGGACGATGTGAGAGAAGCGATGGGCAACGCAGCCGCCTCTGTATCTCCTAACCAACAAGTAGACGCTCTCTGTTGAACGGTGCAGCTGTAGTTCTTGATGACGCTCATTCCCAGAAGACATATATAGATCAGTGTCACCCAACATTTGATTATACCATATCACTGGATCATGCACCCTTGTTCTCATTATTGGCCAAACAAAATAAGATGTCGGGCATGGTTTCTAGTAACAAAGTAGAAGCAACTATGTATGGACCAGTATAGTTAGGAAGGAGAGCGTGCTAAGTATATATATAGAGAGAGACTATACAGTTCTGTATTGCATCAGATTTTAATCAACCTGAGCAGTACTGGACAAGCCACCTGCTAGAATTCAATATCAGGCATGCAGTATGTACATATATAGGGCCTCTTTGGTTGGAGACCTGAGAGAAGCTGTCAGGCCTAGGATAGCTTTCCCAAGCTTTCAACCAAAGCATAAAACAGTATGAAGAGTAGGTAAATGTCAATACACGCCATGCAAACATGTTTTTGTGAGTGGATATGAAATATAGGTGATTCCTTAGACCTTTCATTGGTTTTTATTTTCTTGTATTGAGTAATCATGGATGTGGATGAGCCACTATGTTAGTGCTCATACACTACTATAAAAAGGGCTTGTTGTCATGGGCTAAAAGCCACTGTAGCAGCAGTTTGGCCGGTCCGCTGCAACGCGCCCATAGCTAAACATAAAGAGTTGTAGCGGTGGACGACCAGTCGATGGGACAAACCACCGTTACAGAAGAATCTATAGTGACGGAAATAATAAAAAAAGAGAGAGAGGAAGAGCCCGTTGGCGCACTCGTAGCCCATGCCCGCTGCCTCATGGCCGCCCGGTGAAGAGGGCGGCCAGATCCGACGGCCGGAACCGGCAAAGAGAGAGGAGGCAGGACCGGATTCGGAGGGGGGAGGGCACCGTATGATGCTGGAGGGCTCCACAGCCGGAGCCGTGCCGGTGGAGGGTGGTGGTGGAGGGCACTGCCACTGGACCTGTGCTGGTGGAGGTGGTGGAAGAAGGTGCCACAGCCATATCCATGCTGGTCGAGGGTGCTCCCGCCGGATCCGCGCCGGTGAAGGGCGCCGGATAGAAGCATTGTGTTAGGTTTCGGATGGAGTGTTTCACACCGGCGCAACATTTTCGTGATGTCTCACTCTCATAAAAATGAGATTTTTGTGGCGGTGCAAAGAAACTCTCACGAAAATAGATTTATTTGGCGATTTTATGCGACCCTCATAAAAATTATGAATTTCATGGAGGCTCTCGTATGACCCTCATGAAATATACTCACACTCAAGAAAAATCCATTATCTAGTAGTGTTAGTGGCGTGGCGGACCATAATGATGACCCATCACTAATCTGTCCGGCCCAACTTAATGGTTGGTGAAGACATGCCCGCCACTAAATTAGAGCACTTAGTGACAGGCACACCATCTCGGGCCCATTTTAGTACCAGCTTTTTGATGCCCGCCACTGATGACAATAAGCCTTTTGTTGCTGAAAGTGGTATTTGTAGTAGTGTGAAAGTCATCAAGATTTGAGTATCAAGCTCATGGTGTTAATTTCTCATGCTACACACAGGTGTAGGTATCAATGAAAACTTGAGTCGAGGAAGGCCAAAAGTGAGTGCATCATCATGATGTCATCTGTAATGTCTGTACGAAACACGTGGATGCAGATTCATGGACATACCAAAGGTGGTCGCACTGATCTTCATATCCTCCCACCTCTGGCTTCGGTGCGGGTGACATATTGCGGTGGAAGATGCTTCATTTTGAGCACCAGCAGCCAGAGGACAATGGCGCTGGTGAGGCCCTTGCACAGGGCGCACGGTGTTGCATCTGGTCGGAGACGAGTGCTCCTCCATGGTACGGTGGGGCCCTAGCACTGCACACACCTGACATGCTCAATCCGGTAGAATCCATCTGGAGCTCTCGGTCGTGCACCAGCTGGTGTGACACTTGGTTCGAGAAGCTATGGGATTCCCTGCGGCCGTCTTTGTTGCTGTAGTCCTTCTCAGGGCGCAGTCTTTGGTCGGGGTCCATGGATGCATCCAGCTTCTTCTTGTTGAGAACGCGCATGCACCAAAAGGTGTCTAGGACCAAGCATATTGCACAGAACCAACGTAGGCTCTTACCGTCGAAGCAAATGTTGGAGGCGCTCAAGGGATACCTAGAGTCCAGTTCATATTCCCGGTGCATCTCGCTCTTATATATCTGTGGATCTTGGCATGCAACCATCATCATCTGCCCTCCTTCTAAGTTTATTTGTAAGGAACCCTCGTTCCAGTCTTAACAACAAAAAAACTACTGCAACTTGTTCGGTGACCTTTGCTGTATGTAGCTCTTGCAATCCCCTATGCTATATATCTCTGGTGCATGGACAAAAAGTTAGAATGTACTTCTCTGTTCAGATATTTGACACTTTAGCAAACTCAATTTGTTCTAAAATATTTGTCATTTTTACTTTTCTAGTGCACCCCTATATCTATCTCTCACCTCCTCTTTTTTTTCACCCACTTCTTACATTTCTCCTTAATTCCCATATCCTTAAAACATCAATTATTTTGGAACGGAAAAAGTACCACCTTAAGACATTGTTACAAAGGATATATTCTCATGCTACCAATGGAGAAAATGTTGCTTGAAGTTAAAATACAAAGAGAGGGTGGATAGCTAATATCGTTGTATATCGTCATATACTAGAAGATACAACAAAATTATATACAAGATATAAAAAAACGAAAACACATTCAAAACGTTACAGGCAAGTTTAATACTTAATTATTTTAATTTGTTAAAAGAGTTAATATTCTATAATAAATTTTATAAATATTTTTTACTATGTTTATAGTGACATGTCTTTTTTTACAACTTAACTTACATAGTACATGTACATGGTAGAAAAGAAAAAGATGAATATGGTATATAGCCAAATGAAAAAGTTACCATACTTTCAAGGGCCCTGGTGCTATCTAGTTAATTACATGCAGTTATATATGCCAGGCATGCTTAAGCTGCACCTGAGCATAAGCTGCATTGCACCAAGCAAGCCGATTGGTCTGAGCGAGTGCTCTGCCGTACTTCGTGGTGGTAGGCCCCCAGCACCGCTGCTGCAGGTCTTTGACGCATGCACCTCTCTCGCAAGCTTGCCTGGCCATAGGTGAGCTAACCGCTGCCGCTGTTGTTGTGGTACTACTGCCACCGGTACTCACAGCACGGTGTCCAACTCAAGCAAAAAGTCTGTTAGCCTGACCACTGGCAGACTCACCCAAAGAGAACGCAAAACATTTATGAGGTGTTCCAGCGCCTGCCGCCGGAGGACGACGGCGTCGTTGATCCTCTGCGCAAGGTATAGGAGCGGCACTAGGCCAGGGGCCGAGTGTTCTGCCACGGACCCTCGAGGGCCTCACTAACACTTTTCTTCGGCGTGCAGGCCTCCGCCCGGAGCTCTCCGGCGCATTCCAGCTGTTCCCGTGGGACGCGCATAAAACAATGGGCAATGTGGCTGCCTCCATAATTCTAAAGCCACTAGTAGGCGCTCGATGGTAAACGGTGCAGTTGAAGTTCCCGATAACGCTCATTCCCATAAGACATAAATTAGTGTCAGCTAACATTTAATTACTCCTTATCACCTGATCATGCTCCCCTTCTTGGCCAAGAGATATAAGAAGACGAGCTAGGTTTTGAGGCATGACAAAGTAGAAGCAACTATTTATGGGCCAGTGTAGGTAAGACAGTCGGCGAGCGTGTACATATGTAGGGCTTCATGGGTTGCAGACTTGAGCAATCATAATGGCCGACAGAATTTGCGATAGGCAATAATAAATGATCGGTTGTATACATTGTGTAGGTCGGTATTAACAAAAATTTGCTTGGTGCCGACAGTAAGGCTATTGCTCGGGAGCAAGGAATAAAATATTATTTTCTTCCCTCTGCTTCCTCCGTTGGCCACTAAATGAGTTTAAACGGTTGGGTAGACTATAAATTTTTATTTTTCAAAGGGCCCAGCTTAGAGCATCCTCCAATAACAAACATTGTGACATTTGAAACAGCTACTATCGAGGTTTGATTGGGCCCATCTTAATGCCGGCTCTGACATTATACAATGCCCTTGCCGAGTGAAGTTGTCAAGCATAGCCTAGGAAAGCTTTGTCAAACATTCAATAAAACAGGGCCGTAGTTGCTTAATTAAAGGTGCTTGATTATTTTGTTGTAATTCTCTCCATCATTCTATAAATATTAAGTTTGTAGTATTGCGAACTCCAAACAGTTTTTGGTTCTCTTTCCTTGCTCCTCGGTAAATTCTACTTGAAATATATAAAAAAGCTGTTCATGAAAAAGGTTTACTTCTCTTTCTGACAAGAAGTCTTTTCCTATAACAAAAAAGTACAACATGGTAAAAAAAATCGTAGTGGTGGTTTTTTTTTTGAACCACCATTACGAATTGGATCTCATTTTTATCAGCGGTCAAAGAATTCAACCACCGTTACAAATTAGATCTCAATTTTAAAGGAAGTTCATAATATGGATGAACCATTGTTAAAAATAAATTCAATTTTTTTGTGGCAGATAAAAAAGTTAGCCATCGCTAAAAGTCGGTTTTTAGCAGCCTACAACAACTTAAACCGTCTATAAGTTTGTTATGCAACATCATCAATCCGTAGAACTACACATGGATTGTGTGTTTTCTCCCTTTTTTATTACACAATATCACTCTCTGGCAGCATTGTTTCTCTCTCCCGCTCTCTCTCCCGGAGAGGGCAAAGGCGCGCCTTCATCTCTTGCATGGCTGATGTAGCCGCCTCCAAACCCATGCGGTTGGTCTAGTAAGAGCATGTCTGTATAAAGGCCTGCCTCATTAAAGCTTTACATTCAGTTCACGTTCCTGGTGCATCTCACTCCTATCTGTGTTTGCGTCAGCAATCATGGCATGCAACAAACGTTTGCTTGATGCTGTGTTTTACCAGCACCATCTGCTCATTCTAACAATAAACTCATTACTGCAGTTTGATCAATGATTTTTGACTATGTAGCTTGTTTATTTTGTAGCCGTCTATGCTATGTGTGGACTGTCGGAGAAGATTGTTATATTTATGATATAGGAGGTGTATATATATAGCCAGTGCATTGACTGGCCTTTTTTTCTCAGTACTAGTAAAATGTCATCACTACCACAAATCAGGCTTTTAGTGACGGGGTTCTAACCTATTTAGTGACGTATTTCCTGCCCGTCCTAATTTCCGTGTCTCTAAATCCCGACCTTTAGTGACGGGGATTTCACCGTCCCTATAAAGCACCAATAAGATACGGTATACGTCCCTGTCCCTAAAAGTTTTAGGGACGGGTTACAAAACCCGTCCTTAATTTTTAGTGATGAGGCTTTACTACTTTCAGCGACGGGTATTTCTGGAGGTCTTTGGCTTTATGGAAAGAAGAAGTTGAAGTGGAAGTTGTTAAATCTAGCCTTAACTATATTTTAGCTAGAGTTAGTTTTGTGCAGGAAAACTTTAATATTAGGTTAGTTTGTATTTATGGTGACCCTTATCATGTACTCCCTCCATACTTAAAAAAGAAATTGTTTAGGACATGATTTAGAATACCAATGACTCATTAATTAGAATGTATTTTTTATCTCTATCCTTATTAAAGACGTCTTGGAACTATCCCAATCAATAATGTCTGCTCACCCTAGTGGTTGCTGCTATGAAGCAAAAGTACTCAGCCTATGAGAGCCAGAACAACTTCTTTTTGAAATATGGAGGGAGTAAAAACTAATGACATATGGGCTGATGTTTGGGATTTTGTACTGCTAGATGATAACCCTTTATTTTGTATGGGAGATCTCAACGAACTCCTTGATGGTATTGAAAAGCTTAGTTGTCATGCTCCTAATTTTAATTGCATCTCCTCTTTTCGCAATATTATTCATAACTGTGGTCTGATAGATCTTGGTTACAATGGTCCTGCTTACACTTGGACTAGTAGAAGCTTTTCTTCTAATCCTACTTTCCAACATCTAGATAGTCTTGCTAACACAACATGGTGCAATAATTTTCCTAATACTAATGTCTATCATCTTCCTATTATTTATGGCAACCATACTCCTATCTTGGACTAATAGAAGTTTTTCTTCTAATCCTACTTTCCAACATCTAGATAGGTGTCTTGCCAACACAACATGGTGCAATAATTTTCCTAATACTAATGTCTATCATCTTCCTATTATTTATGGCAACCATGCTCCTATCTTAGCTATTCCTCTCTCTAACTATGTTAAAAGAAAAAGAAATTTCAAATTTGGAAACTGATGGTTGTTTGAAAAAGACTTCCAAAATTTTTGCAAGGATATGTGGATCAGGGATGGCCATCTTTCTTTTCATAAAAAATTAAAACAATTGGGTCACAATCTAACTGTTTGGTCTAAAGAAATAAAAGTTCTTTGAATGTGCAACTAAAAAATATTGAAAATGATTTAGCTGTAACCCATTGAAATCATATCTTGGAAGATGATCTTTGCAGGTTGCGTGCAGCCATTCAAAATAAGATTTCTGAGTATTAGAGGCAAAGATGCAAGAAGAGATGCGTGGTGAAAGGAGATAGAAATACTTCCTTTTTTCACAATAGTGTTATCAAAAGAAGGAGAAATAATAGAATTAGCTCCATTACTAACTCTTCTCGAGAAATTATAAATAAAGATGAGGATATTGTTAGTTGCTTTATTAATTACTTCACTAATTTATTCTCATCTTCATTACGGAGCAGGAATATCAACCAAATCCCCTCTTTGATGGATGCAATTCAAGATGAGAATCTAACATCAGCTCCCTCAAAAGAAGGCATTTTCAATATTCTTAAAAACATTAGAGGTAATGCTGCCCCTGGACCTGATGGTTTTAATGTCACCTTCTATAGAATGGCTTGGAGCTGGATAGGAGATGATGTCTTCAATCTGGTAAGGAATTTCTACTTAAACAAATGCATTGCTAAAAGTATGAAAAAAGCAAATATTGTTCTTATTTCTAAGAAACAAATTTGCTCTTTGTCTCTAGACTACAGACCCATCAGTCTCTGTAACGTTTCTTAAAAAATTATTGCGAAATCTTTAGCTCTCAAAATGCAACCTTACTTACCTGACCATATTATTAACTCTCAGTATGCTTTTGTTAAAGGTAGAAGAATATTAGATAATATCATAATAGCTCATGAAGTTGTTCACTCTTTTCAATTGAGAAATATAAAGAATCAGCTTTTATGCTCAAATTAGATATGGCAAAAGCTTTTGATAGGATTGAATGGAACTTCATCAGGTATGCAATAAAACGACTCGGCTTTAATGAAAACTTTATTGATCTTGATGCAGCCTGTGTGGAATGGCCATCCTTCTCTTTTATTGTTAATGGACAATCTTATGGTAATTTTAAAAGCTCTAGAGGCATAGGACAAGGTTGTCCTCTATCTCCATATCTTTTTATCATTGCTATCAATGAACTAATCTACAGGCTACAAGAGGCCATTTCTGAAAATAGAATCCAAGGAATTAAATTCACTCTCCAAACTCCGCCTCTTCACTCTCTTTTATTTGCAGATGATGTCATTATCTATGGCAAAGCAAATTTACAAGAGGCTTTGACTATAAAGAACATTTTGCGAGACTTTTGCAGGGATTCAGGACAAACTCCTAATTGGAACAAATCTTCCATTCTTTTTAGTTATAATACTCCAGATGATGCTCGGACTAAAATTAAAAATACTTTTCAAGTCGTTGATATGGATCATAACACCTTTCACCTTGGTCATCCTCTTTTTACTGCCCATAACACTATGTCCAAGGTTTATGGTTTCCTTAAGAACAATTTTAAATCTAAGTTTAATGACTAGAAATCCAACACTATATCTCATGCAGGTCACTCTATATTGATTAAATCAGTTTTTTCTACCAGTCCTGTCTACTATATGTCCTATGTTCTCTTTCCTAAATCTTTCTTGGAAGACCTCACGAGCATTATAAGGCATTTTTGGTGGATGGGTAATACCCCAGATAATAATAAGAGACCCCTTTATCTCTCTGCCTGGAGTAAATTTTGTATTCCAAAAGGTGCAGGGGGCTTGGCTTTAGAGATTTGGCCACTTTAAATATTGCTTTTACAACAGGTATTGCCTGGATGATGCTAACCAACCCTGATGCTTTATGGGTACAAATTTTAAAAGGTAAGTATTTTCCTAATCACTCTTTTTGGACAGCAAGAACTTATGGGCCAAAATCGTGGACTTCGGACTCAATTCTGAAGGTAAGAGATATCATCCAAAAAGAAGTTTATTGGCATCTCTTTTATGGCAACATTTCTATTTGGAATCAACCTTGGATTTCAGAATGGGAAAACATTCACAACAATTTGAAAGAAGCCGTGAATATGAACTTACCTTCTAAAGTTTTTGACTTGTGGCTTTATAACCCCAAAAGATGGAATGTTGATTTGATATTAGCGATCTTTAAGGAAGATTTTGTGAAAAAAATTTTGCAGGTCCCCATTCCACAAGGTCCAGGGAAAGACATTCTCATATGGAAACCAAATAAGAAGGGAGTGTGGATGGCTCAAAGTGCTACAAAGTTCTTTTCCAAGAAAAAAAAATACATAGCACACTAAGTAAAATAAACTTGCCTCCTCAAACTAATTCTATTATTTGGAAAAAATAAGAAAATCCTGCCCAGAGTTCAAATGTTTATTTGAAGGCTTCTCACAAGAAGCATTGCTAATGCTCAGCGAGTTCATAAACGAAATAAAAATGTTTCTCTTAATTGTACTCGCTGCAACATGCCTGAAAATGATGAACATATTTTGTTCCTTCAACCATCAAAACAGATAGCCTCAATAGGTCCTGTTCCAATATTCTTTCTTCTATTATCAACAACCTTAATTCCTCTTATTATGTTGATCTTGTCTGGTATATCACCGGCTTGATCCAAGGTAGAGCTTTATTAGTACCAGAGGAGAGAGAGGATCTCGCTCAAATTTGATGTTTATGGGACACACAACGGCATGTGAAGGAGCTTCTGGAACTCGCGGTGGCGGTCATGGCCGCGCGGTTGACGTGCCGATGCTAGACAGGGTGGTCGGTAAACAAAATTGGGGCTTCTAATGGCAGACGAGGAGGCTGTGTAGGAGGTCTTGTATGACGGTAAAGTGGTAGATAATCACTGATGATTCTATCTCCTATAGAAAAGGCTGACTCCGATGCTACTGTTGATGCAGGAATAGCTAGTATATGTCTCGTGCCATTCGAGCAAGGATTGGATACTTTGTAGTGAACTTTCCAATGCTCAAGGATATTGAAAGAGGTTCCCACAGGCACTGTTTCTTCACTCAAATACTTTTCAAGCTCCGATGTTGTCTTCATTTGCTGAACATTCTAGACCTCTCTCCAGTCAGCCCATGGATCACCATTATCAATCGTTACCACATCCTTAACATCTGACTCTGCATTCTTGGATTGAGAATCAACAACTTGCAAGGAGTATTCATGAAACAACTCACGGAAGTTCTGCTCTATTTGGGGGAGATAAGTTGCTGCCATATTCCTGAAACCTTTCTTTAAACGTAAGTCAAGAAAGGCTAACTTAAATCTGCTTGGCTCCAAAATTACAGGGATGCAGATATTCACAAAAGACATATCCCAATACTTTTTTGAGCAGTTTTACTATGCATATTACCTTCAATAATTACTGGAGGTAATTTCTAGGGGCAATAATATGATTTACTTATATATTTATTTAATTACACATATTATCATTAGGGGTATAGGGGTAATTTCTTAGCATCTTCACTCTATCCGCGCAGTGCATTTCCCGTTCATCTGCTCGCATGTCCACTGGCGCCGCCGCCACACGTAGGCCCAATTGAAGTCATCGGTATTTTTATCTTTCCAATAATACCCCAGTAAAATTATTACTCCTATAAATTACTGGTAGTAATAGTAATAAGATGAAAAGTAATCTTAACTATTAGAGTACAATTACTATCAGCAATTACTTCTGGAGGTAATATGCATAGTAAAACTACTCAAAAAAGTGCACAAGACTCACGACGGAGTGTTCTACCACAGGCCCCTGGACGGCTGGTGCAGGTACTCGACAGCCACCCTAACAAGATGCTTCCGTGCGCAGCCACCAGCCTGGAGCTCAGAGATGCATGCCAGCTTGCCCAGGAAGACGGGATAAAAGCAATGGGCGAGGCAGCCGACTCTGTATCTCCCAAGCAAGAAGTAGGCACACTCTGGTGAACGGTGTAGCTATAGCGTTCCTGATGATTTCCAGAAGACACAGATCAGTGTCACCCAACCTTCAATTATTCCATATCACCGGATCATGCTCCCTTGTTCTCATTCCTGGCCAAACAAAATAAGGTGTCGGGCATGGTTTATACTTTATAGTCAACAAAGTAGAAGCAACTACTTGTGGACCAATATAACTAGGCCGGATAGCATGTTGAGTATTGCAATAGAAAGGACAAGACACCTACTAAATTCAAGACCAGGCATGCAATACGTACATATGTAGGGCCTCTTTGGTTGGAGACCTGAGAGAAGCTGTCAGGCCAAGGATAGGTTTCCTAAGCTTTCAACCAAAGCATATAACAGTACGAAGAGTAAGTAAATGTCAATACACACCATGCAAACATGCTTTTGTGTGTGGATATAAAATATAGGTGATTCCTTAGACCATTTATTGGTTTTCATTTTCTTGCCACTACAAAGAATTCAGGGCATTTTCTTGCCATTGTCCCCCCCCCCCCCCCCCCCCCTCAATTAAAAAAAAGGTTTCATTTTGGGCAACAACGTGCAATATTGTAGGTACAAACTTCGTAGATGGCTGCAGACTCGAGTTCTTGCTATCTGTTGATGTCACTCCATCAGCTCCTTGGCCACTAGGTTTTTTCCTGATCAATCTTCTGTGGTCGTCCTTCGTTATCAACTTCAGCTGTGGACCAACAAGATTTTCCTACTTGATCTAACCAACCAATGAGTTGAGCTCTGGTGAACGGACCCGTTGAGATTCTTGAGACCGCCCATTCCCATAAGGCATCATATCCTTGAACTCATGATCCGTGTCAATAAAGCAAAATTAGGTTTTCTAGCTTCTGGAAAAGATTTCTAGTACTCATGGTGTCGAAACTATATATAGCCATTACATTCACTAGCGTTCACGCCATACTAATACAACTGAGTTCTGGTACATGGTAGTTCGTGACCAAACGGTGGAATCATGCTTAAAAAGTTGTATATCATACTGCCATGCGTGTGGCTAATAAAACTGAGTTGTAAGAGTTGGAAAATGCTACACAAATAATCACCATCTATCGAACAGTTGCTAGTGCTATCGAGCTAGAAGGAGCTACATTATGCATGCTTGCGCTGCGCCTGAGCAGGATGCATTATTGCACCAGTCTGCAAATGCAGTGACGCTGACTAGCACAGAATTAGACACCTACATGGCTACATCATTGAAGAGAGATAAAAAACTGTCACTAATTATTTGTCACTGATGGCTCAATAATCTATGTCACTCATAACAGGCACATTAGAGACAACTTAGAGACCATCCGTCACTAAAACTCCTCTTGATGGCATAGCATGGGGAAAAGTCCATTTTACTCCCCTAACAATTTACTTTGTCCAGTTTACACCCCAAATAAAATCTTGGCTTAATTTACTCCTTCAATCAATTTAAATCAATGTAATTTACTCCCTGATGTAATTTGTCTTTTTTGTTTCTATTTGTACAATGTGAATTTAATGCCGAAATTTTGCACAATGATAGTTTTTATAGAACTTTATACTTAAAAAATAAAAAGTATATTTTACACCTATATTATATAGTTTAACAATATCTAATACTATCTTAACTATATAGCTCTAAAATTATATACAAAATATTTATGAAAAAATAGAAAAATATATTTTTTATACGGTGATTGTTACAATCTTTCATAGTGCAAAATTTGAGCATCAAATTCTAAGTGTATAACAAAAAACAAAAATAACAAATTACAACAGGGAGTAAATTGCACCAACTTGAATTGTTTTAAGGAGTAAATTGAGCCAAGATTTTGTTTGGAGAGTAAATTAGACAAAATGGATTGTTCGGGGGAGTAAAATAGACTTTTCCTCATAGCATGTGTGCCCGCCGCTAAGGCTTCAGAAAAAAGTTCTTAAAAAAACTAGTGAAGCACCATAAGTTAACTCACAGCATTTTATGTGTTTAAGAAATAAATAAATCCAGGCAATCAAATCCAAAATTCCGACACGAAGAATAATGCTAGTCCTTTCATTATTGTGACATGCTGGATCTAAAAAAAAACTAGACCTGTCGGGGTAAGACCGTCCCAACGGTATTGCATTAAGAAGAGAAAACCTTCTCACACAGGTCTAGAAAATTGCCGAACCCCTCTCCTGACATGCTGGATGTAGGAAACAACAGTTGTTACAATAACGTTAGGAACAACATAAAACGAAAAGGTACATTATAGTTGCGTGATGCACTTGTCGACACTGGTATCTCAGATATTTTTTATTGCAGAGCATGTTTAGCATTCATAATAGACATCAATTTGATCAAAGCCGACATATGACATTGGAGGCCTCTCTCCACCGTCATTCACGGTGGTTGGCACCCATCACCGCTGCTACGATCTTCATCGCATGCACCTATCGCCAGCTGGCCCAGCGAGAGGTGAACTAACTAGTGGGCGTCGCGGCGTTGTCGTCGTTGTACCAGTGCCACACTAGTACTCATGGAACGTTGTCCAGCTAGAGCAAAAGATTGGTTAGCCTGGCCAAGCGCTGAGTAAGCTGACAAGAATGTAAAACATCTTGGACCAAAACAAATGCTACAAAAATAGTTGATTTTCATACAGCCACATGTGTGTGGATGCATTATTGCACCGGGCCTGCAAATGCAGCGGCGCTGACTACCACCGAATGAGACACCTACATCATCAGTGAAGAGAGATAAAAAAAAAGTTTCATTAATGATTCGTCAGTGATGCCTCCATAATCAGGAACTTGATGGCTGATTTTGCCTATCTAGCTCATGCGATTCCTGGCGTTTAGATACATGTGGTGCATGGACGACTGTTTGACAAGATTGCTAATACTGATGGTCACTGTCTAGAAGCTATATATATAGTCAGGGCAGTCACCAGTCTCCACGTGGTACTTGCACGTTGTACAACTGCCTAAGTTGTGTGGTACCTGGTTCTTGGTGACAAATAGCTCGAGGCCAGATATATATGGTGTACATGATTCATTTAGATGAGATGTAATCATACCTTGAAACTAAATATCGTATAGCGGAAACTGAGTTGTAGAAATTACTGGCACAAGAGGTAAGTAAATTGGATGTCTAAAGTTAGATCGCCATCTAAGTCACGGACGTTTACACACAAAAGCAAAACAAAAGAAAAAAAAAGAAACCACAAGCTGCTAAGTAGCAGCAGCTATATCATGCATTGCACCGGCCTGCACAGACAGCGGCACAAGAGTCGCGCCAGGCCGAGGACCCAAATATTTCACCGCTGCCATGGCGGGTCGCAGCACGTACGGCTGCAGCAGGAATTGAACGCATGCGCCAGATGTTCTGGTGGGAGGTGCACGAACCGGTGCGCTGGGCGTCACGGCCTCTGCTGTCGCCGTACTACCAATGTCACATTGGCACAAGTATTCGCATCGATGCTGCTGCAGCATGCACGTGCTCCAACTCTGGGAGAAATTAAAGGTTAGCCTTGGCACGCTCAGCGGCACCCAACAAGACAACCTGCAGCCGAAGGATGATGGCATCGGTGAGCCTCTGCACGAGGGATGAGAGGTGTAGTACAAGGCCCGGGATAGAGTGTTGCACCACATCCACTCGCATCACAGGTGCAGGTCCTCGACGGCCGCTCTAACACGCGTGTTGAGTATGTCTTGCATTTGAATTTGGACCATAATGTTAGTACGAAAAATATGACTCTCATACCAGTGGTGGCACGAACAATATTGACAGAATTGTAGAATGGACATGATCGAGAGGTGTGCCGCTACCATCTCACTGCCTGGAAGCAGCTACATTCAGAGGACTACGTTCAGCAGTTGCGCGCACGTGCCTCCTCCCAAACATCGTATCCTCTTCCACGGTCAACGGAAAATGCAAGTTTAGTTTGTGTTCCTGGTGTATCTTACTTCGACCTACCCTGAAAAAGTTTGCATGCAACCATGAACCATCACATTTGCGGATGATATCATTTAAGCCTTATCATGGTCCTGCTGTTATAAAACTGATTAGTTGAATAGGAAGGTGGCAATTTTTTTTTTTGACTTACTAGGTTGTACAGTTTCTCTCGTTCCACCTGCATGTGCATATAGGTTGTTGCCTTGTTGGAGAAAACTGCTACTCCTAGTTATGGTGGTGAAAGATATATCTAATGATTCACCAGCCTTCATGTACGTCCTACTTAGAACAAGAAAAATTTATCTACAACCACCAGAGTTGTGCTACATGGTTGCCGGCCGGTGATCAATGTATAGCTGTCAGGCGAAATAAGTTACATGATTCATGTGTTACTATATAGCCATAGCCACTATTTTAGTTGTGGCACATGGTTGTTGCATTGGTAACCAATAGAGCTCAAGGGCCAAAAGATGGTTTGTGATTCATTGATTCAAAGAAAACGGAACCATCTCCTTAAAAAGTTGAACATCGTATATGAATAGTCATGTGTGTGCGTGTGTGAGTTGTAAAAATCACAGCTATATGGAGGTTAGAAATAATCAGCATCCATGAAAGTGTTTGGCTCCAGTGCTATCTAGCTGGATACACAACTACGTCATGCATGGTTGTGCTGCGCCTGATGAGTACAGTTGCATCAGCATGCAAACAGGGCAGCGCTGATCCCCATCTCCTCCTTCTAAGAACCTGCAGTCAGACAGTCAGAGGATGACAAGGTCGATCGGTGAAGGAGTTGCACCAGTCCAGGGACCGAGTCCTCAACAAGCGCCCTAACCCACTGCTTCCGCGCCTAGGTGTCTGCCGGGAGCTCACGGCTGCATTCCCACTATTACTCCAACCTCAGATGTTGCAGCACGATGTCAACTCAAGCAAAAGATCAGTTAGCCTAACCAGGCGCATTAACAACCAAGAACGTTCCTCTTCCACCTCACCATCGGCACCACTGCTTACTGAGTCAATATGGAATAGATCTCACGTATATATGCGTGCGTAACAAGACTATTGTAATGTTTGTGGGAGATGTTCAATTTGTTTCGGTTTTTATGTCTTCTTTTTTATGAAGGGTTAAGCAATTCGGATTGAGTACATGACAGGATCCATTAGGGTTCTTTGACAGCTGCTGTCCGTCAATAATAGTGTTTCTTCTCCTTCTCCTATAGATGTTAATGAAACAAGCAATTTGTCTTCCTCCATGGATCAACACTCTGATACGAAGGCTGGTTGGTGGAGCCATGCACCCTCCTTGCCTCTACAACCACAGAGGAAAGAGGTGCTTCTACATTGCCTAGAATGACCAAACATGAGATACAAAACGATGAAACCATCCTGGTCCCTTGCCATGTGCTTTGAATGATTTCTCCACCTGTAATATGATCCTCATTTTGGATGGCATAACGCACATGTCTGGATGATAACAATTAGTTGCTACCGGCCTACAACCATCACAGAGTTGTGCATGGCTCCTTGCACAAACAAAAAAGGTGGGCGAGAGACATCATAAAGCCCCACAAGGTTGGGAGTGGTGCCTCTTGCGTTCTTGGTGATATATGTCTTAGGAGCTGCCTGATCCATTGGACATTGTTGCTTCTCTTCATGATGACTCCTATTCCTATAATTGCTGTCAGCTTTGTCTCAAAAAAATATATATCATTGCTGTCAGCTAGGACACACTATTAACAATCAAGTGCATATGGTTCTAGCTAATACAGTGTCAGTATCACGCTCAATTTGTGTATTGCTTTTGTCCTAAGACTACTAGCATGTTTGTCTAACAATATTTCTGCTGAACAGTGAAGCTGAAGCTGGACTCGGAGGGTTGAGCCAATCAGCCAAGTTTAGATTACAAAGGGTATTAGGCTAGTGGTGTGCTGCGGGGCATGCACTCAGATAGTGAAGATATATATCTTTCTTTTTCTTATAAGATATATCTGTGTTCTTATATATAGTGCCTGTGGGTGCATCAGCGTCCTTAACTCCCTGTACCTCGGCCCCAGTCGTTGCATGTTTTATAGCGGGAACTCAAATGCACAAATTAACCTAAGAAATGTCTACCACAATTGTTGGCTAGTAAATACGATGAAATCCCCACGCAGAAATTTAATGGACTGTTTGATCACTAGAACAGAAGCATACGAGATATGTGACTGATAGACATAGTAACCTAAGAGAATAAAATTAAGATAAGAATTTGTATGATTTTTGCCCACTAGTAACAACAATCACAATCCATCAAAGTGTGGCTGCTAGTGCGATTGCATCTGCTCGGAGAGAGTTGCACCAAGCAGTGAGCCCTGCAACCGCTACAGTTATAGTAGTAGCAGCACCACCAGCAGGTGCTTCCTGGCCGTCCTCGATGTGGCACAACATGCACGTTGCTGAGACGGCGTGCCAGATCCAGCCGCGTCCTGCTACCTCTTGCGTAGCTGGGGCCTGTCCGTTCCTGAAACCGGCTGCAGCTGGAGGGAGGACAATCAGCACTTGCGTGTACCAGCTCATAACCAGCATACCCTCTAGTGAGGTCAATCGAAAGAACACGTTCAGTTAACATTCCTGGTGCATCTCACTCTTCCCTGGCAATTTCCCTTTGCAACCCTCTCATGACAATATATCATTTCAGCTTTGCATCATCTACTCCTGTTTCTAACAGCAAGCTTAATTCAACAGGAAGCCGTTGATTTGTGACGACCTAGCTCATATAGTTATTATGCTATATGGACATAGACTGTTGGAGAAGATTACTACTTATTGTCTACTAGTAGGTATATCCTGATCCACCACCCTTCTGGTCTTACTATAGAACACTAGCTGAGAACTATCTGAGTTTATGACACATGGTTGCCTGTGAGCAATATATAGATGGCAGCCAAAAGATGGTACATAATTCATGTTACAAAGAAGATCCAATCATCCGTCAGTTTCATCATTCATAAGTGGCACCAGAGTAATGGTGTTCCCATAGTGACGTACATAACCATCACTACAGTACTTTTACCTACCAATTCCTCATTTATTTCTTGCAGTGCTAGGTCCAACCAGCATGCATCTTCAGTCAGGCAGCGTGCTAGATCGTTCCTGAAGCCGACGTGCTAGGTCCAACCGCTGCGCGGCGGTCAGGTCTCCGGCTGTCGTCATTGTGGCAGCTTTCTTCTCCACCTTGTGTTACCATTGCTACTCGCACATGTGCTGCTGCCCGCAGAAGCAGTGGCGAGTCCAGTCCAACAGCCGAGGGTGGGCCGAAAGCCACCTTGGGCCGGGAGGATGGGCCAGAAAAGCCTAAAATGCAAAAAAATACAGCACTGTAGCAAAAAACAGCTCGTGGGCTACATCTGGGGTCCACCCGGCCCACCCCTTAGACTCGCCACTACGCAGAAGCATGGTGTCCAACTCCAGCATAAGGTTGGATAGCCTGACCATGTGCATGCTCAGCCAACAAGATCGCAAGGTAATGGATTTCCATTCCACTGGCATTGATAACAAAATTTCAATTTGTAGTCCTGGTGCATCTCATTCTTATCTAGCTATCTAGATTCTTCCCACACAAATGTCGCATACATTTCAAGCCGCATCATGTTATATGTACATGGGCTGTTGGAAAAGATTGCTACTTATGGAGTTGTGGTCTAGAACCTATAACAAGTGATTCATCAAACTTTCACATCTACCTATGTATAAAGAGCGATCTCTAAGTAGTGCTACATGGTTGCTGGTGCCAATATATAATGTTTGGAGGCCAAAAGAAGGTACGTGTGCAACAGTACATGATCGTAGTTATGGCATCAATACCTGGCCCCAACACATGCAAGAAGAGTTATCGTTTAGTTTTACAGCTCCACTTACCAACCAGCAAAACTTTTTTTTAGATGCCAATAAAATAATTCTTGGACATATGCGTGCATGTGCATTTACAAGTTCCATGATGGTCAGGAACATACATTTGCCATTTCCAACCAGTAACATGCACGCGTGGAAGAGATTGGCAGCCCTATGTGATTTTTCCTTTTAGCCTTTTCAGGAGGAGCCCTGCTAGTCGTTTCACTACCTCTTTTACAGTGAGAACTCAAATCCACAAACCTAACAAACGTGTACCACTATTATTGAGTAGCAAATCCGATGCTAGTCTTCACGGATAATTTTAGAGGAGTTTTACTGTTCAAAATACTCTGGCCAGTAGTTTGAGGGTAATTTCATAATTACATTTTTAATTAATAAATTTATATTTATTTTCATAATATAATATAAAGTCTATCAAATCATTAAAATATTAGTTTATCTTAAAAATATAAAACTTTAGTTATTAATTAGATTGCTATAGTAACTTTATTTATAACAATAAAAATTAATTACTATAAATCTATAACTCTTATTTTTTCCGATATTGCCCTCAAATTGAGAAACTACTAGCCAGTAGTTATAATTTTAGATTATGAAATCTACACCGTTAGATCAAACTACTGGGCAGTAGTTTCTTAAAACTATTGGTGAGAAACCATGTGGATATGTGTCATGGTTTGCTATATTTGTGATGAGTAATTGACTTGAGCGGTTTTGTGTTTGAGTTGAAATGCGGGAATCCAGGGATTGCATGGGTTTTCATATCATGGTTATGACTAACCGAAGTTGGTAGAGATATTGGTGATGTTGTAGGAGATGGGAAATATGTTTGCTTATCTTATGATGTGTAGGTCACTGGAGTCGACTTGGCGGTCAACGACGAGAGGATCAGGCACAAGTAGGGGACTTGAGGCCAGACTATCGGGATGCCGGATGAAGTCAAGGGTGATCCACACCGTACACATGGAGAGGCAAGAAGAACGGATGGTTTCGTGGTTGAGCCTCAAAACCGTGGTGGTGATGAAGACGGTGTGTTGACCAAGTCAAGTCGAACGGGATGCCGGTGCAAGTGACAAGGGGGCCCGATGGACAGGGACTGGGAGAGACTTGCCGGTGGTCAGGATCGCGGGACAAGGTGACACACGTCAACATCGAGAAGTCGCGCTTTGAGAGGCGTGCAAGGCGGTTTCCCGGTTTGGGCCTCAAAATCAGTGGCGGTGGTTGGTGGTGCACGTGGCACCATCACAGAGCTTGCTTCGAGATGAAGCAACGACGTGAAGCGTCCGATTGTATTCGGGCGATAAGATGAAAGATGGACGGTTATGCCCCTGGTGGTAGGTGGGTGTGTTATGTAGGTCAAGGATAGAGTGGTCATGTGGACAATAGACCATAGGCCTATATAAAGAGAGGTGTGGCTAGTGGGAGAGGTGCCTCTCTTCCATTAGCCTTGTGTTAGGACTCTATTCAAAGTGTTAGGAGAGGACTTCATGTTTGAGAGGAGAGTAGTGGGTGTGTGAGAGACATCTCTTGCTCTTCCAAATAGTGGGAGGAAGAGGGTGGCTTCCTAGCCTTGTACCTATAAATCTTGTAAGTACCTTTCTATGATATGAGAAGTATTTCCGTGCTCAAGATTTCTCTCTTCACTTGAATCCCGAAATTCCCTTTTTCCTATTTTCGAAAGCATTTTTGTGGTGATTTTCGATCTCACTTTTAGATGAGTTTTTGGCCCGGATTTCTTGAGAAACTTGTTGCTAGGATGAGCTAGGATAATCCTCTATGGATCCTTGATAGAATTATTGGCTCTAGCACATTTGATTTGAAGGATTTCTCAAGTTTCCCCTTTTTAGTGTTCTTAGCATGAGATCTGAAATTCATGATGATTTCTTGAGTCAATTGAGTTGATCTCCTAGGATAAGGGTCGTGATGTATTGAGGATCTTCTGGTCCAAATTTCGTGATTTTTGGAGTTCGTTTGATAAGGTTTTGCAATTTTTCTTTGCGGTTCACTGTTGCTGTTCTGAATCTGTCGGACTTTCTCGTCGGACTTGTCCGATGATGGTTAATTTGTCCGAGGCATCGGATAAGTCCCTCGGACTCCAGAGCCTGCACCAACTTGATCCATTAGACATGTCCGATGACAATCGGACTTATCCGATGAAGATCTGAGAAATACCCATCCGAATGACTCTTTTTCTTTTTGGGATATTGGCCAAGTTCTCTTAGAGAATTTTGATTGGCTCCCATTCATCCCCCCCCCCATCTGGTCGCTTTTTCGATCCTTCAATTGGTCAGTATTTTGAACAGTAAAACTACTATAAATATAATGGATTGTCTGATTATTAGAACAAAAGCTTACGCACGAGAAATGTGACTGAAACGCATAGTGACCCGAGAAAATAAAATAAATATAAGAATTTACAAGATTCTTCCCCGCTAGTAAAAATAATCACCATCCATCAAACGTGGCTGCTAGTGCGATCTGGCTAGAAGCAGTAACGTCATGCATGCAGCAGCGGCGGTGGCGCTGATTTTCCCTTTCCTTGGTCTCCCTCCTCTTCCTATAGCGCCGCCAGGGATCAGACTCTGGATGACGCCTCTGAGCGCCTGCAGCCGGAGCACGATGGCTTCGGTGAGGAGCTGCACCCGATGCAGGCGTTGAAGCAGGACTGGGACTGTTTGTTCATTATGTAACTATTAAGTGACAGAACAAATAAAGAAGTGGAAAAAAGAATGTCGTTGTGTGTATGTGCATTACAAGTTCCATGAAGGGCATAAACAAACATTTGCCATTGCCCACCAGTAACATGCACACATGGAAGAGATTGTCATCCCTCTGTGATTGTTTCCTTTTAGCCTTTTTACGAGGAGCCCTGTTATTTAGTCATTTCACTACTGCGACATGATGGAGAATCATCAGTTGTTGCAGGGCACCGGCACCGCTGCTACAGGCCTATGATGCATGTCCTGATTGAAGAGGTAGGCGTCTGCCCGGAACCCGCGAGCCATCGTCAGCTGGCTGGGCGAGAGATGGACGAGAAGCTATGGGAGTCGGTGAGCCTCTACACGTGATGTAGGCTTTGCACCAAGCCAGGGACCGAGTGTTCCGCCTTAGACCCCTGCAACGCTGGCGCAGGTCCTCGACGACCGCTCTAGTAGGCTACTTTAGTGCAAATGCGTTGGGCTGGACCTCGCAGGAGCACCCCTGATGGTCTGGCGAGATATGCACGAAGCTATGAGCAACACATGCACCTCCATAGCATCAAAGCTATCGGTTGCCCTCTCTAGTGAATGGTGCACCTGAAGTTCTTGATAACTTCCATTCCTAGAGGACATAGATCAGTGTCACCAAACATGTACTACGTATATCACCAGATTGTGCACCCTTCCTCTCTTTCTTGGCATCGGAAAAGAAGACGCGGAGCAAATGTTTTGAGTCATAACAAAGTAAAAGAAAGTATTTATGGACCAGTAGTGTTTTAGGTAGGCAAATTCTTCAGTATGTATGCATATAGTTCTGTCATTAAAGTTTCAGCAACTACGGTACTGCCGCACAAAGCCATCTCCTTCAAGACCATGCCTGCAATATGTACATATGTAGGACTTCCTTGGTCAGAGACATTGAAAACCTGTCAGGCTCATAACAGCTTTCCTAGTTCTTCAACCAAACAAACCCGTAGTCGCTCAATTAAAGGTGCGTGATTGTTTATTGTTGCTCACTTCATACATCTCGATTCTTCTCTCAATTTTAAGTTAGTATCGAGAACTTCAGACATTTTTGTTCTCTTGCCTTTTCTCATGTAAAGAAATATTTGTTAAAAAGAATTACCTATCTTTGTTAGAACAAGTGTTTGTTGTTAGGCACATGACAGATTGGTAGCTATTACAATTAAGTTCAGCTACCCTTAAATGTTTTATTCGTGCTACTGGTGGTTGGGAAAAATGTTGAGAAAATTGGATGAGGTCGGCAGTAGCACCTAATAAGATTTGATTTTTCACCTTTCGAGCACTGCCAAAAGGACAACTGGTTTCGCGACTCATTGACTCTTGTGGCAGCAACAGGATCGATGAATAAAGGAATTATTCTTAGATTTCGCTAGTGCAACGCTCGTATTGACCTTTAGCTCGTGGGAATCAATCGTAGTTTTTATTTAATATCGTACGTAGGACTACGAATCATACGTAGTATTTGCGTGGGCCTCGCTCGTAGCTTATCACGGTATAAAAAGACTGAAGAATATATATATCACATAATGTCAGACTAAACAATCAGTATCGACCATTTTACAAATTTTAGACTATGTGTAACGTGGGGCCAATA